>JAJTUV010001448.1:0-583338 GCA_021653895.1 Mastomys natalensis
TGGTTTCTTCCTGACTCACACGAAGTAGCATGGTACATTTCCGCTTGGTTGTGGAGCCATGCACGCCAGGCTCTCTGCTCAACAGTGCTCGGCCTATCTCTCATTGACTGCTACCCTGATATTACAGTGCTGAGGGGTTGCTAATGATCCTGCTGCCATGTGATCCCCTCCCCTCAGAGATATTCAATGGATATGAGGCTTCTACTAAGTTTTATTTTTGTGGTACCTGGTTCAGTCATTTCTCCTCCCTCTCTTGCTGCTCCTCAGTGGAAAATAACGTCCACACTTGAGAATTCAGACATGGGTCAAAAAACAAAAACAACCCCCCCCAAAAAAAAAAAACTACTCCTCTTGTTTTCTAAATGACTGCCAGTGGGATCTAGAAAGATCCCTGTAGGTCCTGATGTGTTCAATTTTGTTTGGAAATGAAGGATAGATTATAAAGGATGGTATAAGGCAGATCTGAAACTCTAGCTGTAGTGATTTCAATGAGCAGTCCGCGTAGTGCTGGGCACTTGAACACTTGATCCCTGGTTAACGGTGATGTTTGGGAAGTTCTGGTGGTGAGGCGTTGTTGGAGAGAGTGTGTCACTGGAAGATGAACTATTTCTCGTTTGTTCTCCCTGCTTCATGCTTGAGTCTAAAGAGGGGAACTCTCAGCTCCAGACACCATGCCCACCACTGGTTTCCTTTACTCCACCATCATGGACCATAATCCCAAATAAGCTCCTCCTTCTCAGAGCTTGTCTTGGTGTTCTATCACAGTAACAAAATGTAACTGATACACCGGTATTTACGCTTAGCTTTGTTTTTATTTGTGTTATGTTATTGTGACCGTTATTTTAGACCTCTCCCATTATTTTAGTAATGTTATGGAAGTTTTCAGATAAAAGCAATATACATTGTATTTCAATAGATAGCTATTCAACTAGCAACAGATACTCATAAAGTAAAATGATTACTAAGGATCTGGTTGCTGTTAGACAGAGATTGGACAGAAATGGTAACATTGTTGATCCTGCTTCAAGGCAGTAACTGCATTTCAATTACTATACCCTTTCCATAGCAGAGGCATATCTTTTAAGATTTTCAGCCAAATGTGTGCTTTCAAGTTCTGGCTAGCTTTTAGACAATCATTTGAATCAAATCCTTACTGTCTTATTTACTTGTATGACATAATTTAAGAAATGAAACCTTACATTGGAGAAGGACTAGGAGACTCCTGTAAAAGCCCTTCTGAACAGACACTTAGGGATCAACCTCATTCATACCCAAATAGCAAAAGGTGGGGTTGAAGCCATGACTGGCTGTCAGAGGCCACTACATCTGAGACGCGCAAGGAACTCCGGTGTCCCTGAGGTGTTCACATGCGGCTGAGGAGAAACCCGGGCTTTGGGGGAACTGATCCTGTTTCAGGGTATTCAGGTAGACCCAGACGTTCATAGTAGCTTGGTACATCCTGTTTCTCCTTAACGGTTGCAGGAACAGCCTGAGTTGAGTGGCGATGTTTTAGGCCTAGAAGAGACTAGTACACATTAACTCCAGCGCTGCTTTTAACAGAAGAGATGGTGCCTGCAATTGTAAGTGAGGCAGCTTAAGTTCCTGACCTAGTCTGCGGTGCCGCATCTGATGTGGTAGAACCAGCTAAACGGAGCATCAAGGATCATGAGGTCAACCTCAAATCATAACAAATTTGAAAGTGGTTTACAGATCTCGGGTCATTCAGTCTTTGCGAGCCTCCATTTCCCCATTTGTGAGAAAATGGAAATTATCTCTACTTCAACAGGCTGGGGAGATTTAAAAGATAATGTGTGGAGAAGAAGATCTTTGTTTTGAACCGTGTCTTACCCACCCAGGAAAGGAGGTTTCTGTTTTTCACCCAGCATCTTAGGCCACTTCCTTACAGAGGCCTCACACACTGAGACTTGAATCCCAGACAGTCTTGAACTAAATAGTCTACTGGTGCTAACCTCAAAGCTTAGAAACCCCCAATTCATGCAAAAAGACCATTTCTGATTACTCCAAGATGGCTCTTCAGAGCAAGCAGTGTCCCAAAAGCCTCCCAGGCTTTATTCTTCCTCACACATGGGGTCTGTTCAGAAAACCTAACAGCCCCCAAGACTCTAAGCAAAGGGACTCTGGCTCACAGAGGAGGACAGAGACTCTATCTTTGCTCTTTCCCACCTTCCCATCTTTGGTTCACCTCCACCTCCCCCTGCCTTCAACTTCACACTCAAATTTGGTTAAGGATATCACCTCTCACTTAAACCACTATGCCTCCTTTACATATAATTTAAATGAACTGTGTATCTACAGAGCCATCTCCTCTGTACTTCTTCCCACACACACATCCCTGATAGAACGCTCTCAGTTTCCTGTATCCACTACTCTCCAATCACATGGCCCAAAGAAGAATGTGTTTCTACTTTATGAATAGATGGGTACTGGAGCAGAAAAAGGAGCCATTGTGCACAAGTCTCCAGAGTTATGAAGCTATCCTTTGTGTCAGCAGAGGAAACATAACACACACATGCCAGTGCTCCGTGGAATTCCAACCTCCCCCATAACATGAGGGCCGTGATGTATTTCAGGAAGGTGTTTCCGGTGAGAGGTGCTCCAAGGCAGACAAGGAACACTCTGCTGGTCTTTCAGGAGGTACAGAAAGGATCAGCTGCAATCCAGACAGATGGGAGCAGTGAGCACTCACCGTCTACACCTGCAGCAAATCGAAAGAGATTGGGCATTATTTTTAAATGACTTCTGTTGTGTATGTCGTATTACAAAATAAACATTTTGATAATAACAATTCTACAAAATGCCAATAAGTAGAAAGAAACAAGGAAAAAAGAAAATCAAACCCCAAACCACCCACTATCCATACCCCTCCTCCCAGACAGACTTCTTTACTTACAGTTGTTTTCTGATATTTTCATTTATTGCAAACACCTATGAGATGAAGCATTCTTTGGTAATATCAATTTATGGATGTGCTCTTCTCCTCTCTTCCAAAGCTCTATGAGGAGGTTCTAAGCAGCTCTGCAGGACCCTTACCCTGAGTAAGTTCTGTATCTTTGTTTCCTTCCCACCCTGGTACAGACGGTAAGGACTCACACCGCCCATAGGTTTTACTGCATTTTGCTACCACATATCTCTTACCGACCCCCACACTCTTTATCTTACTCTGGAAATGTTATTCTTATTTTGATGTATTTTTTTTGAAACCCTGTCTTACCTAAGACAGTCTCCTATTTCTAATCCTGATCCTCTTATGGCAGCTCTCAAGTGCTGGTGTTACACGAGTGTGCACCAATACTCTTAGTTGGTCTGTGTAGTCACTAATAGTCACCTCAAGAACAGAGTCAGTCTAAGGAGTGAGGACAGTTTATACAATCAGGGAAATGCTGCTCCTGCCCACACTATCCAATGAAACAATTAGTGGAACTGTATTGATCCTAATATGAACTGCAAAGGTTAATTCAAACAGTCATGGTAGAGAAGGACTAATTCTTATATTTTGCAGAATACACTGGATTAAAGTATAAACGTAGCAACTATGTTGCAATTAGCTGTTAGTTATTGTAGAAATGCTATTACTATGCCTACTGATAACACTCTCTATGTTTATTTTACCCTAACTCCATAGTACACGGAACATGCCGTAATTAATGCTAATATTCTGAATTGTTACAGTGTATGCTTAGTTCACAGAATAGTAAAGAAAGACATAGAGGGGCAGTAATTAGCCTAAACCTAAACAAACAAACAAGGACCAGGCAGGCTGCTTGAAAGCCTCTCTCACTTTTAATTGCTACAGTTGAAAAGCTTAGGTGTTAAATTGTCTCAGATGAGGGGTGCCACTCTAAAGCTGTCAAAGACTGCTTACCTTACAGGATAGCAGGAGAAACTTCCGAAGGTGATTGACATGTAAGATGCAGTTCACAGCATGGAACTGCAAACTGTTCTCCCAGAAGTACTTTGTCTCATATTTTAAGGAATGAAATGGTTTCAGGCTTAGAGTTTAGGATTTGAGAAGATAGGTTGGGAACAACTGATAAGAAGCCATGGAGCCAGAACCGCAGCACAATGAGGTTCCGTCACCGGGACCGTGTAGGTGGCTCCCTCAGACTCTGAGAAGCAGTTTTAAACCCTCTATGCCAGTGCATTTTTTTCTCATGATATCTAAATGCTCCCTAAGAGCAAGCAGTTGTCATCTCAGGAAAGCAGTGAGGATAATGGAGGCAGCACAGGCTCTGGAAAGCCTTCGTTTGCACTGCCCACTAAGCACGCTACAGTGAGCTGAGCATCCACTCTCTCTTCTGTAAAATGGAACCATGTGAGTTCTGCTCCATCAGATTGTTTGGTGGTTCAGCGGGGGAATGCATGGCGTTCTGGAGACACTAGCCAATGTAATGAAGCTAGCAAGTGTTCATGGGCCTTCGTGATGTCTCTAACTGTGCACAGTGACTGTGCCTTCATGATGTCTCTAACCGTGCACAATGGCAGTCATTTCTTCTGGCTGAGGTCACCACCTCGAAGGTGTCTAATGAAAATCTGAGGTCCCGTTGGAGGCAGATCCCCTTCGTTTCCAAGGGCTTTGCTGCATGGCTCTGCTTTCTGCTCTTTAAAAGCAATGCCAACACATGTATCCCACCAAGTAGAGCTCTCATCATTGTGAATAACACTGGTATCCACAAAGTTTTAATACCAAGTTTCAGCCGTCACTTTTCTGTTTACGAGTGGCTTTTCTTCTTCAGGTGAGCTTCTAAAAGCCGCTGAACATTATGAAGCATTCCATGAACTGACACAGGGACGGCTATGGAAGGATGAGACCGGGCAGTTTCTCAACTTGCTGGCCTGTGAGAGTCTCGTGAGGACCTACAGACTGCTGTCAGACAGAATGCTGGAAAACAAAGACTACAAACAGGCCATCAAAATCCTAATAAAAGCTTCTGAAATAGCCAGAGAAGGTGAGTGGTAAAGACTGCTCTCACAGAGCTTCCCTTAGTGGACAGACACTGACTCTCCCAGGAGAGGTGTAACAATTGTCAAGTCTTAGGTAATTATTTCATATGAAATGCAAAGACAAAAGCCATCAACATGCTTTCAGAGTCTGCTGTAAGGCAGAGGGAGGCTTCAGTGCTGACAACGGGAAATCCATTAGTTTCTTGAAAGCTTTATTTCCAAAATTACAATCCACTGGGGGTACTGTTGTAAAACAGGGAACCCACAAGAGGAGATAAGGTCATCTCCCTCCCCGACCCCTCTGGTGTGTGTGTGTGTGTGTGTGTGTGTGTGTGTGTGTGTGTGTGGTGTATTTTCTACAATCTGAGAAATGCTTTATTGTTTATAAATTTCCTATAGTCAGATACTTGGGAAATTGTGATAAATGTTTAGTTAGGAGTAACCAGGAAATAGCTCTGCAGTGTACGTTAGGTCTTTGCCTCCCAGAGCGCAGCTGTTGGCCCTGCATTATCAGCATCACTAGGAGAGGCGGCATGCTATAGAAGTCCCAGTCAGCCCCACCCCAGACTGGCAGCATCAGAATCTGCAGGCTGGCAGGATGCCCGTGTGATTCTCGTTCACACTCTGAGCAGTAAAAGATGCTTTGGGGAAAGCAGCTCGCATCCTTAATATCTTACAGCATCTTTCTCTGTATAGAACAAAACAAAAATGGAGCATAGGCTTATAAACTTTTAATTTATGCCACACAAAGAAAAATGCCCCTTGCATTACCATATTGCACACAGTAATCTTCCAATAGAGCAGTTTTCCCATGAAAGGGGAAAGGAAGGTGCAGGGTTGATTCATGGACATATTTTATGAATTCATTTGTTAAGTAGCTGATGGCTTATTTGGGGCAAATAGGACTGGCCGTGGGGTGTGATTTTAATTTAGTTTAGAGGGGAAAGTAAGCATTTGAGCTCTTTTCATTCTGTCATTCAAAAAATTAACTTTAGTTGAAATTTTAAAGGAAATTTCCATAACCAAAAAATAAATGTCATCAAACGAACTATTTCTGCATAAACGGTGGCCCATGCCTTCTCTAGGACAGTAAAGATGCATGCAGATCTGTAGCACAGGCACCAGTGTCAACAACAAATTGTGCCCACACAGAAGGCTTAGACAGGAATCTCAGTGGACAGGCATGTACACTAGGAGAAGACAGCATACTTTAGTTTTGCACTTTCTGTGTGGTCGTATAGTTGAGAAAGGAATGGAAGTCAGGAAGTACTGTGCCTCCTGTGTTGGCTTTAGATAACACTGAAGACACATGCACATCCACTGAGGCCCAAATCCTTCTCCAGGCAACACGGTGTAAGGTGCAAGTTGAGCATCCACCAAACAGTGGTGTGTGGAGTATGGCGCTTTAAGACATTTAGGATCTGTTGCTGTGCTCTTTCTTGGTTACTCCTAACTAAACATTTCTCACAATTTCCCAAGTATCTGACTATAGGGAATTTATAAACAATATACCCACAATACACACACACACACACACACAATGCTTCTGTCTGTCATAGTCCACCAAGTAACACTTCTCTGTATGGTTGTCACACGCCTTCTTCTGATGGACATCTGAGCTGTTCCATTGCCCTAGTGGAGCTACTTGTACATTTTGAATTCTCTTTGGTGCATACCCAGGAGACTTGCTAAGTCATGTGATCACTCCATGTTTCCCTTCTGAGGATCACTGGCTTGCAGAGTGCTCATCTCTCTGGCCATTCCTGCCATCTTTGCATATTTCAGTTGTGTTATTTGTCTATTATTGAGTTGTTAAGCTGCCTTATATATTTATAACGTGAATCTTTCATCAGATATCTCATTTGAAAACATTCTTCCTGAGCAGTGTGCTTACTTCCAGCTCCTGGTAGTCAACCAAGAGCGAGTTTTTAATTTTGATGAATCCAACGTGTATTTGTAGTTTGTGTGTGTGTGTGTGTGTGTGTCCCCAGTAATTACTGCAGTTGATCTAAGAGCTTTAGTAGTTTGAACATACTTAGTTCCATGGTCTGTTTGTGTGTTACGAAGAGGATCTAACTTTATATTTTGCAACTTTCAGCACACATGCTGCACACACAAATAGGCCATAGTCCTGAACACACCTTTTTTTCTCCTTTTTGATCTGGTGGCTTCACTGGACTAGTTCCTCTGACTACAATATGGAAGTGATATTCCTGTTGTTTTTCTGCTCTTAGGATCATTTTCAGTCTCTCACACTAAGCATGACCATGAGGGAGTTTTAGATGTCCACTCACACATTAAGGAGGTTTCCTGTTATCTCAAGTATGCTGAGAGTTTTAAAATGGAAGGGGGTTGGATTTTGCTAAGTGATTTTTTTTGGCATCATTTGAGATGACCATGCACTTTTGTCCTCTGTTTTATTAATGTAATAATACTGATTGGTTTATGTTAAACCAACTTTGGATGCTAGAATAAATCCTGTTGATCATGATTTACAATCCTTTTCATGTTACTAGATTTGCTTTGCTAGATTTTTGTGTATGTAATTTCACCTCTATATCAATAGGAACCAATAGGAATTTTTGTGTTGTTAGGGCTTCTTGATTTGGTCTCTAGTAGTGTTTTTGTCTCAGAGTAAGACTGACCTCACATAATGCTTTGGAAATGTTGTCCATGACTGCTTTTAAGAAGTTGTACATGATTGGTGCTAATTCTTCTTACATGTTTGGTATCTGTTTTTAATGAAGGCAGCTAGGACTGAACTTTTCTTTAAGATGTTTTCAGTCATAATCATATTCAGTTGCTTTCTTATTGTCTCAGAGATTCCTTCTCCTCTACCTTGTCCTCCTTTTCCTTCTCTTCTTTCTCTCCTCCTTTTCCTCCATCCTCCTCCTCTTCCTCTCAGTGTTTGTGTTGTGTCGAGAGTCATTATTTTTGTCTTTCTGGGATATTTTATTTAGTTTATGTAACTTGATAGTATAAACATACATAAATTTCATATGATCAAGGTCTGTAGTCATTTCCATTTTCATTCCTGATTCCATTATAAGCATTTGAGTGTTTCTTCTTTTCATGCCTTGGTCAGTGTGGCTAATATTTTGTTAACTTTATAATTGGTGGTTTGATTGGCTTATTTCCTCTGTTGCCTTTCTTTCTCTGTTTCATTTTCACTCTGTCCTCTCTTTTCGTTGTTTCTGTCAGTCTTCTTTGGCTAGTCAGGAAAACATCTTCCTAATGTTTAGATATAGATGCACAGGGCCATCATGCTGATTAAGTTGTTAACATGGGCCATCTGGGAAGCGAGAACATCAACTGAGAAAACCCTCCATCATATTTGCCTGAAGTCAACTCTGCGGGCAGTTTCTTGATGGATGATGGATGTAGGATGCCAGTTCAGTGTGGGCAAGTTGTCCTGGATGGTATAAGAAAGAAAACTGACAAAGTGATGGGAACAACCTGTAAGCAGCATCCTCCATGGTGTCTGCATCAGTTCCTGCCTCCGGCTCCTTTGCCTTGACTTCCCTTCATGATGAACTATGAAGTGCAAGCTGAACAACCAGGAGAAGCTGCCATGTCCAAGGGCCAGCTGATGCTCACTTTCTCATTTACTTATTTATTTAGTGTGCCAGGGATGGCTCTCACAGGAGCACCCCACTGCCAAGTTATGCCGCCAGCCTACAAGTTCTTAGACACAACACACACACCCGGGAAAGACAAAGAACACAAGAGAGAGAGAGAGAGAGAAGAGTTTGTCTTTTAACAGTTAAAGGATCATTTTTTATGTGTGTATGTTTTTAAAGAATGACTGGCTATTGTCTTAATTGATGAGCCCATCCCCAAAATGCCATGGTGACCTCTCTACATCCTCACTTCAGGCAATGACAGAAGCATGGAAGGAGAGCTTCTTACTACCTGGGCTTGGCCCACTTGGCCTCTGGAGAATATGAAACTGCACTAACAGTAAGTTGAAAAGAACTTTTAATCCTTGCTACTTTGTCATTTCAAACGATTTGATGCTATCGTAGTCAGGAGAGATGGCTTGCACCTGCCCTCCGTATACCCATTTATGGAGATCAAAACTGAAAGCAGTATCCTAGAAGCATGATAAACGAGTTCCATCGGTTCTCGTAGCTGAGATACAGTCTGTTACTATGAACGGCTTTAAGATATATGGACATTGCACACACGGAGTGATATGACCCTCTACTCCCATTCGCCCAGAACAAGGGAAAATAGTTTTAAATGAAAGAAGAATAGGCAGTGAGTGTGGTGATTTTATAATGTGATTTGGGACCATTCGCTTTGAGATGAGGCATCTGTTAAACTATAGTGCGAGGTGCATTGACGTGAGTCTTTAGTGGGAGAGGGTGTATGCAGCAGAAACGGTGGGCCACTGATAGTCTTAACACACCACACTCTGTGACAAATTTAGTGCGTATGCAGTGTGTAACTGGGCCCGCTCTGCTTGTCTACACAAGTAAAAACAGCAAGAGCTGTGTTCTCATTTTAATTGAATTAATTTTCTTCCCTTATGCCATCTGTAATGGTTATAAAATGTAGCTTCCTAACCATTTACATCTCACGCCCTTACCTTACTTGGTAATAGTATAGGTTTAATGCTTAGCTTTGAGATCTATCTTGTTGGCTTCTTTAGATGTTTATGCTAAAGAGGATTCATATATCTGGGTCACATGGCTCCCTTGAAACTGGTCATCATAGAAAACATAGATTTTCCTAGATGGCTTTTCTGTTTAAATTTCTTGGTCAGTGATATGTGTTCAGCAAAGCTCTGTTCTGCTGCTTGGAGAGCATACAAACCCCCAAGATGTATACTTTCCTGCAGGAGCTAATTTAATGAAAGTGACCAACTGAGAAGCATGGCCATAATTCAAGCATGTAACAGAGCTTGTGAGGGAAGGGAAGAGGGGTAGGCTCAAAACACTGAAAATCTGGGAGGTTACACAGGGATACAGTGGAGCAGTGGAGTTTCTATATGCAGAAAGCACACAAAGATGATGATCAAATGGTACACGAGAACACATAATCACACATGCTCACACATGTCCACATGCATGTGAATATACTTTTGGAAGCAGTGAATTGTCTGAGGAAAGACAAAATTTATCAAGAGAAGATGATAAAAAAAAAATTGTAAAACAAGGTGGTGTATGCAGCCTCAGGAAATTGAAGTAGGAGGATTGTTTGAATTAGAGGCCAGCCTGGGCTACATAGCAAGACTGGAAGAAGGGGAGGAGAGGAGGAGGAGGAGGAGGAGAGGAGGAGGAGGAGGAGGAGAAGAAGAGGAGGAGGAGGAAGGAAGAGGAGGAGGAGGAGGAGAAGAGAAAAGAAGAAGAGAAGAAGAAGAAGAAGAAGAAAAGAAGAAGAAGAAAGAAAAGAAGAAGAAGAAAGACAATTAGCTCATAGATTCTCACCAGCCACCCTTTCTCTTTCTCTCCCTTTCTGTTCCCATCCCCTTTCTCCATATCTGTAGCAAGGTAACATCAAAGACCACAATGGCATTTACAACAGGGAATCTCCCTTCCATCCCCACACTTGGCTCCACAATTCTTTTTTTCAAAGACAAATATAGTTACAAATATATGACTTTTCTTTGTAAAACACCCCATATATGCAACACATAGAAGTGCATATAAATATGTGTTCTTCTGTTATGTATGAAACACTTGCAGTTTACACACACAGCTCTGACCTCTGAGTGAGCAACTTCACACCAATTCAGGCATGCTTCACTTTTAGTCTTAATTTTTACAGGTTCATTGAGGGGTGATTAACAGATAAACATTTGATATGCAAAACATGCTAGGTGCCATTTTGAGATGCACGTAGACTGGAAAGTGATCATCACAACCTAACTCATTAGCCCATTTATTCTGTAACTCATCCTATTTTTCTGAGAATACTCAAGATCTACTCTCTTAGAAAAGCAAGTGTAATTGTAGATATTTCATTTTTAAAGGGCTGCAGGGGTACATATGGTTGGACCATGGAGTATTTAGCTTCCTATAGGAGGACATTAAGGTTATTTTTAATAGCTTTATTGTAAATTATATGTGTTATTGCTTGAGTATGAAATGACCTCTTTAAAGCCTCCTATGTTTTGGTCCCCAGGACAATGTTCAGAGATGGGAACTTTAGAATGTGATGGAGTACTAGATATACTTCCATCACTAATAGACTACATCTAGCTAAGATTTGGTGGTCCAGTGCCATACTTGGGAGGTACTGGAAACTTTATAGGCAAGAACTTTAAAGGAATAGATTGAACCAGTCATGGTGGCTTGCTGTACTCCACAGTTTTACATCAACTTGACACTAAGCTAAAGTTATTAAAAGGAAGAAACTTCAGTTGAGAAAATGTCTCCATAAAATCAGGCTATAGACAAGTCTCTGGGGCATTTCCTTAATTAGTAATCAGTGTAGAAGGGCACAGCCCACTGTGGGTTTGCTATCCCTGAGCTGGGGGTTCTGGTTCTATAAGAAAGCAGTCTGAGAATGCCATGAGGAGCAAGCCAGTAAGCAGCACCCTCCACGGTGTCTGCTGATGCTCCTGCCTCCTGCTTGACTTCCTGTCCTGACTTCCTTCAGTGATGGATTGTGACATGGAAGAGTAAGCCAGATAAACCCTTTCCTCCCTAACTTGCTGTGTTGGTCATGGTGTTTCATCACAGTAATAGTAATCTTAACTAAGACACTCACCCTTCTAATGTTTAATACTTGAAATTCAAAGGCTAGAAAGGTTGCCAGGAGTTCCAGGCCAGCCTGGGCTACAGAGTAAGACTTTGTTTCAAAACAACAACACGGAAAAAAAAAGAGAAGAAATCTTAATAAAAGTAAAAATAAAAAATAATAATGATGATAATAGTGATAATGATAATAATAACCAATGGCATAGCCCAGCTGGCAAAGGCATTTGCTGCCAAGCCTAAAGACCCAAATTGATAGGAATTAATTGACTAATAACAAGGTTGTCCTTTGAATTTCACATGTGTGCTGTGTCACATACATCTACATATACAGACACACAATAAATAAATAAATATGTAAAAAAATTAAAACCAAGAAGTAGGTGTCTCAGGATGTGGGAGTGTGTTCTTGGGTTCATTTCCTGCTCTGTCTTGCTCTGGCTCCGTCTTTGTCTCTCTCTGCCTCTTGTCCATCATGAGGTGAGGTGAGTCTGTTTGCTCATCACTCTCCTCTGCTGTGATGTTCTGCCTCTCTGTGCACAGTTTCAGGAGCAATGGAGGCAAGCACCATAGAGCACCATCTCTGAAGCATAAGTCACAACCTTTCTTCCCCTTTGTCTTCCCCAGACATTTTGTCACAGCTATGAAAAAGGTAATACAATGTGCAATAAACAACCTTATAAGATGTGACTAATTTAACTATAGAATTACTGCTTTAAGTGGGGGATTCTGGTGCATCCTATGTTGTCAGTGGTATAAGACAGTCCAGTAAAGACTGGATTACAAAAATTATATTTGACATCCAAATGGAAAATTCTTGAAACTATTTTTAGGAAAGTATTTTTTTTCTAGAAGTAAATATGAATCTCATGTTCGCAGCCTATTATCTGGGTAACCTTGGGCAAGTCCCTTGAGCTCTCTACATCTCAATTACTTCATGTGCCCTGTGGGAGTAATAAGTAGGCTTACTTACTCTATTGAGCATAATAGGTTAAATGGTGCCAGCCCCCAGACATTCCCTAATCCCTGGAACCAGTGAATTCAAACATAATTAGCTTAAGGATCTTGAGATAAGATGATTGTCCTGGATTGACTGGGGTGGGGCTCTAATTCCAAAGTCCTTCATCTTATAAAAAAGGGAAGAAGAGGTTGTGAAACAGACAGAGGAACAAAAGACAGCAGAGAGAGAAAAGGACCACTCGAAGGGCAGGAGTTCGAAATCAGGCAGCATCAGGACCCGACTGATGGCCCTGGGAGGAGACGCTGACCTGCCTCTTTCCCCTTTGATGGTATTTCTTGACTCAAGTTTACATTTCTAGCATATCAGCCCTCATCCTTACAGGCATAACCACAAGCCAGTCTGATCTAGACACTTCCTCAGTAAGAAGACTCTCTTCCCAGGTGACTCTAGGTTGAGTCAAGTTGACAGATAGAACTGATCAGCAAAGTCAGCATATAGAATCATGGATTAAATGACATGATTATACATGTTTATGTCTGAACTTTGCTGCTGGCTCCCTCCCTCTGAACTTATCCCCTGATTCTTTCATGCCATTCACAGGCAGACACGTAAATGGTTGATACTGATGATAGTAGCAGGCAGGTAGGTCGGTAGGTGATAGACGATTGACCACCGCTAGATGGAAAACGTGCAGCGTTTGTCTCTGCCCTCTCTTTGCTCCTTTGTAAATTGTACTCTGACAGTCTAATCAATAACGTCTCAATATTACCTTAATGCTTTAAAGCAATGACAGTGTCTCATCCTATGTGACTGAGGACAGGAGTGAGGGTGTCCCCGAGTTGGCTGTATTGTTTTGGAACCCCTAAGAGGCATCCCACTCTGAACACAGCTGATATTTTTAAAACCATAGGCTTTTATCTAGCCACTTGTTACTTTATCTTCTAAGCTGAAACATCTTCAAATTTTTAATATTTTTTCCTCTGGACTCAACCTCTCACACATTTCTCCCTTACACTAACCTATTTAATGATTCTGTCGTGTCTTTTTCAAAGAAATATTCCTACTCAATAATTCTGTTGACCAGAAGGAGGCATCTTAAGTTTTTGCTAATGTGCCTTTATTTAAAGACTTTTATTTTTTTTCTTGATACTATAGTGAGTTTTAACAAAAACTGAAATACAATCATTGGATCAACCTTAATGGTTTATAAAATCCAAAATGTAAAAACTATCTTTGAAGCCAGGCAGTGGTGGCAAACGCCTTTAATCCCAGCACTTGGGAGGCAGAGGCAGGTGGATTTCTGAGATCGAGGCCAGCCTGATCTACAGAGTGAGTTCCAGGACAGCCAGGGATATACAGAGAAACCCTGTCTTGAAAAACCAAAAAAAAAAAAATCTTTGTATAAGGGTTCCATATACAAATTTAAAATTTTGGTACCTGTCAATTAACCACATCAAATATTGACTTACTGATTAAGAAGTCCTAAGAAAAATATTCTGATTTTAAAACGTAAGCTCCAGGTAGCTAGGTATGCTATGTGCACACACTCTATCTCTGTACTCGGCACAGAGCTCCAAGGCAAAGGCTGCTCTTGACATTATGAACTGCCAGTGAGGACAATGTGAGGGACTGACTTGTTGCAAGTCATTTACTCTTCTTTCATGGTCCACTCTTAGCTTCTTTAGGAGGGGGCATATGAATTGGCTTCCATGGAATTGGGTTATAAAATGTTGGTTCTGGGTAGGAATTTCCACTGTAAAAACTTGTGACCTTTCCACTGGAGCACCCATAGCCCTTTGCAGCTGGATAAGGTTTACTTTTTGCATTTTCCAAACATTCTTTAAACTTTTTTTCTGTGATTTTATTTTTCTTCTGTAATTCTGCTTGCTGTTGTTTTTCTTTTTCCTTCTTAAAGACTTTTATTTATAAATTATTAGAGTATCTAACTAAACAATGTATTAACAAGAAAAAGAATAAAAGTTTAGGGAACAACTTCTTGCTGTTTGTTGCAGTTTGGGGTGTCCTTGCAATGCATTGGTTAGTGATTTAATCACCAAAGCCATATGCTATTAGTGTTTGCAGGTGAGAGCTTCAGGAGGAGGTTAGACTCAGATGAAGTCACGGGACTCCATGATGGTAAGAGCAGTATAGGGGAGCTACTCCAGGTAGCATGTTTGCTCTGTCACACTGTGTGAGGCCCTCCACTGTGTTACATATAATTCAAAAGGAAGTCCTGACCAGATGCAGCTCCATACTTGGGCCTCTCAGCTTCCAAAGCCATAAGACAAACAATCTCCACTCTTTTTAAAAAACAAACAAACAAACAAACAAACAAACACCTTCTGTGGTGTTCAGCTATAGCGACAGAGAACAAACTAAGTCCCTGGTACTTCTCATTCCCTCCAGAATGGCAGACTACAGCTGACCTGAAGTCTGTATTAATGATGAAAAGAAGGGTATTTGGTGAAGAGAAGATGAGACTGTTTACTAACATGGAGTAAAAGGCCATGGAGACCCTGACTGTCAAGAGGAGACTAGGACCTCCATGTTGGCCTCTAAGAAAAGGAATTGAAATTCCGTTTGGCCCACATCTTTTAACTTGTCAAGGATTTTTAAAAATGCAACTCTGAGTTTTAGATGGTATTTCTTTGAAAGATAAATGGGTTTTACTAAAAGTCACAATTAAGACTTTCTGCAAAGTTGAACCAATCATATTGCAACCCTAAAAAAGAAGTCTCCCCCCTCCCCCCAGCCTTTTGTCTGGTGAGTTCCTTCCGTCCTAAAACCTCACTCACCTTAACAGTTTCTGGAAACCAACTTTATTCAGTTGTTCATTCTGTGAATAACCTGGTTTCCATTATGAGTAATAATGTAATTTATTACAAATTTATACTGGGCCTTATAGAATGCTTATACAAGGAGATACTTCAGTGGTTGAGAATGCATTCCTCTAGGGGACCTAAATTTGGTTCCCAGCACCCATGCTGGGTGGCTCACAACCACCTGTAACCAGCTCCAGGGATTTGGACATCTTCTGACCTTTGCAGACACTATACTCACACACACACACAGAGAGAGAGACACACAAAGACACACATGCACAGAGAGAGAGAGAGAGACAGAGACACAGAGAGAGGTAAATATAATAAAGTCATTTTTAAAATGAGTACAAGGAAAGAAAAATTCATCAGATTGGTATTTCATTTGCTGTTATAGAGCAGGAATCATCACGTACTCTTATTTAATGATTCCACATTCCCGATGTAGCCATCTCAATGTCTAGCATGCTATCATCTTTATGATGACATAGAAAGCCATTAACTTGTATGCATGGCTGACCTATAATTCCATCATCACCCAGTAGCATTACATAAAAAGAGTGCAAGTACATATCATATGTCCAAAAAAATAGTGACATTAATATTCTGGCAACCTACATCTTGCTTGATATATATCCATTAACGATAGAGAGTATTAATCATATTTATTAAGCATTCTTAGGATTTCATTAAGTAACTGTGGTGAAATTTTATTTATCCTTCAAACCTAACAGATGCAAGATATATATAAAAGTCATTCCTCACAAAGAATGACTTACTCTTTCTGCAACATTTCACGGATAGAAAATTTAGGAGGAGGAAATAACTCTAATAATTGTTCCTGCTTAGTTTCTTTCTGTACACAGCTCCCTAGAGGAGTGAGCTGTTGCCAGTCTAGCTGGCGTGTATACACTGGCAGATCCTGGACCAACATAAATAGGCCAAAGCTCCTTTTGAGATTCTTTAATAAATGACATTATCTGCTATGGAAATGCCTTTTTAAAAAGTACTGTGTGTGTGTGTGTGTGTGTGTGTGTGTGTGTGTGTGTGTGCATGCCATTGCATGAGTGTGGATGTCAAAGAAGAACTTGAAGGAGTGAGTTCTGTCCTTTCACTAAGTGGGTCCCAGGGATGAACTCAGATGATCAGCCTTGGTGGCAAGTGTTCTTACATGCTCAGCCAGTGCACCAACTCTAGTCTTATTTTTCTCTGAACTATCATTTACTAATCTCTATTATGAATTTACATAACACATAAATTTATCTTTTAACTGACATTCATTTTTATAATGAAAATAAGGTAACATTTTGTGTAAAACTGTTTATATACCTTTTCTTTGAGGAAAAAAGAAAAAGGCATCCCCCCAAAAGGATTTGAGCCGTATCTTTAACTAAATGTAACATGTTTCACTTTCCGTGAAACAGAATATGTCTTTACTTATGATTAGGAGTCCTTGCTTAAAGCCCGAGAAACATGTGAACTCTGGCTCACGTCACAGCTCGTGCTGAGCCGGTGCCAGCGCAGGTCCTAGCAGCCGCTCTCCTACTTGACACAGAAGCTTTCATTACTGTATCTAGAATCGGCTCCCTTCTGCTCTGCCCTCTGACAGCATCCTCGAGAACTCTACAGGAAGCAGCTCTCACAGACCCTAGTTCCACAAGCCATTACTGTTCAGTCTGTTTTGACTGGCAGTGTACTACGCGCTCACCACCCCCCCACACACACACACACACACACACGTGCAGGCGCACGCATGCGCTCTCGAGCACGCCTGCCACCATGCAAACAGCATGATGCTAAATAGAGAAATGTCCAGAATCCCCAGAATCAGACAAGCCTGAATGAGGACTTGCAGAAAGCAGTGTAAAAGGAAAGTAGTGAAACTTCCGCATTTAAAAAATGGGTTCATTTCTGAACTGCATGGAAGTAACATGGTTCAAAATTACTTAGCAGTGATCTCAGACATAAGTTCAGTGTATGAGCACGCTGCCTTCCAGAGAGTTAGCCTTATGTGCAAAATGGCTTTTTAAAACTTATAAGAAAAGCTGTCTTAATAATTTGGAGAATGGAAAGGCAGCTGATTTATGGTTAATTTTGGCCTTATCTTTGTATTTAAAGATATAACCTTCCTGAAACATTAAACAAGGTAACTTTATAATAATTAATGAAGTTTCTGTAGCACAGAAAAATAGATTATATCAAATCATAAGATTTTTAGTTTCCTCACTAATGAGGTGTGTAACCCTCAGAACATTTTTTGCTTGAATGAAAGTCCATAGTGGTTTTCAATACTGTCAATAGATTTAGAAAATAATGTTTGCATTTTTCTTTTAATTTTTCTTGGCTTTATGTCTTTGGAAGTGAATGAAAAAATAAAATAAAGGGAGGAGGACTTGAGCAATTCTAAAGTGTGGGAATATTTTTATTGTAGCCGTAGAGGAGACAACAGAGTCCAGACTGCACATGGCCGGCATACTAAACCAGACCATGAAAGGAGGGGAGGCAGAGCAAGAGAGGAGCTGCTTACCAAGAGGTGGTCTGGACCAAGGCCGAGAGACTGGTGTAGACAAAATGACTGAGTTACAGGGATCAGGCTGGGGGGAGGAGGCGAAGCCCAGCCCTGGGAGACAGGTTTAGTGTAGGGGGCGGGGTAAGAGGTGCTGGGAGGAGCCACAGGTACTGAGTGAGACTTGTCTTAGGATGGAGACCTAACATCCCAGCACTTTGTTGATGATAAAGGGACCTCATAATCTCTTGTATAGAGGCTTTCTGCTGAAATCAGGGCACCATCATCAGGGGAGGGAGCTAGGAAGGCTGGAATGATAGACGGGACACACTGGAGGACATGTTTCACCCACTCCCCAGGTTCTGTGAGACTACCTGGGACTAGCAAAGTGCAGGCAAACTTGGAGCAGTCTAGGATGCAGGGGCTCAGGCTGGTCTGAAATTCTACCAGAAGCATCTAGGGCTGGTGTGTTGGGAACAGTTTCCTGTCTTCAGTAGATTGGAAATCTGTTGGGATAGATATAGACAATTGTGGCCACATGTGCGCGCGCGCACACACACACACACACACCCCACAGCATAGCTGTAGCCATTTTGTTCCATGCCTGCCAGCCATTTCGTATTGTTGCTTTAATACGCCTGCCAGTCACTGACAGAGAAGGATCATGCTAACTACATCTCCTGTTATGTTCTGTATGTCCTGAGGTTTGTTAATCTTAAAGAATTCCACAAAGCTTTATATAAGATACATTAAATTAAAGGTCAATATGAACTGTTCTGTCTAAAATGGCGTGAGTCAGAACTGACCACTGGCCAGCACTGCCCGCATCTGTGTATGGAGTCAGAGCTGACCACTGGGCGGCACTGCCTGCATCTGTGTGTGTATGAGCTCCTTGTGCTTTCTCTATTTTTTTGTCTTTATAAGTTGACAG
Source organism: Mastomys natalensis (assembly GCA_021653895.1). NCBI lineage: Eukaryota > Metazoa > Chordata > Mammalia > Rodentia > Muridae > Mastomys > Mastomys natalensis. The sequence continues at coordinate 18,884 of JAJTUV010001448.1, forward strand.
AGAAAAATGTTTCTTGCCATAACCCTGACCCAATTCTGAGCCGTGTCCCTGATCTGATCAGTATTAGGTGTGCGTTCAATGAACCATCCCTGTCTGACCGAGATCCATATTCATGTGATTTGTGGAGAGATTCTCAGACCCCAGCATAGACTAGGAAGAGAAGGTAAGGTTAGGGAGTTTACGGAAACTTTTATCTTGGATGTGCATTTGAAACTTTCAGGCCCACGGTCCTGGTAGTTGGGGGAGGGAATCCTAAGACCAAGGAAGGGATCAATCCCACCTTTGGGAATAGGAAGGTGGGGAGATTTAGGGTTACTTATAGAGTCCTTTTGACCTGCAAGAAGTGGGTTCCAGTCAACTCCCTGAAGCTTACATGGTTTTTTGTTTTTTGTTTTTTTTTTTACAAAAAGAGAAAAAAGTATTACATAGCATTACCATTGTCTATAATCTCTACTGAAATCCACACTGTAGAAAAAACAGTAGACTCACAGCTTTGAGTCAGAGTCAAAGTTTAAACCCCAAAAAATGATTTGGGGTAAAAAGCATTTTTTTCTGTCCAAAGGACGGGACATCCAGATTGGTCAGAGGTGTTCTCAGCACAATGAGAAGCACTTTCTGTCTATATTTAGAAAACAACCAAAGAAAAATTCAAAAAACTGAGCTTGTGATTATAATAGTAGTCAGAGCTTTACCAGGGCTAAAGCGCTCACCCAAACTCCACTCATTAATATTGGAACTCTGAACTTTTGAAGTCCCAGTATAACAAACGCATTGAGAGGGAAAGGAATCGGAACCGTTTTTAAACCTGTTTTGTGAGTTTATCTGTTTTGTGAAGTCTGTTAGCAAGGTAAATGGTGACTACCTTTCTCTGCAGGAGACCTAGCAGCTCTAGAAAAAAAAAAAAAGTGAAGACTAGTTTTATAAAATGAACAGAACATGTATCTGTGACCTTCGGGGGAAGAGCTAGTTTGCTTGCTATTGTTAACATAAAGCTACAGCTAGCCGTCAAAATCATGAGAGATCCAAGCAGGATAAATTATAGCAGCAAGTATAATCCAAATGGCTTCTGTACCCAGTGAAATGGCAGACAATAGCCACCCAAGGCTCATAGACGGTAATCTCAATGGTTTTGTCGGGAGGCAGAGTAGTCTGCCTTCAGCTGCACACAGGACAACATCCATCTTTGGCTGACAGACACAGAAGGTCTCAGAAATTCTTCTGTGGAGTTGGCCAGGCTATGTAGGGCAACCAACACAAAAGTGTCTACAATTTAGGCAGGACCGTAATGTCAAGCATTACTGTACTCTGCATGGAGTAATCTATGGCCCATCGTCTTCTTTGGAGACCTTAGCATCGCCCCTAGGAGTTGGCATTTCTGTCTGTCACAGAAAGCTACTTTATTAAATACTTTAAATGTCATATTATTCAGCAAATCTCTGAAGAATTTGAAGGCCATTATCTATTAAGTATACATGATTTAAACAAACTTTACCTATTTTTTAGTTACTTATGTCAGGCTTAATCTTGAAAACACATACAGGAGGCTAACTAAATAAAGCTTGTCACTAAATGAATTACATAACAGTTTACAAGTTAGTGGCTTTTATAAAAAATTAGGATTTTACAAAAAATGCAGTCCTTAGAGAAACAGGGAACTTTCCTGATCGTTTTTGTAGTAAATCATTACAGAATATTACAGTTTCTGGTGTGATTCAGGTTACCCAAGAGCTAAAGCTTAACAAAGTGAGCAAGATGAGTGCTTTGTCAACCAAAGTAGACCTTAGAAAGTTGTAAACCCTTTTTTTAAATCAAAGACATCATGGTTGGATGTAAATCTCTATGCCAGCTTTTGTTAATCTGAGTAGACCTTTATAACCTTAAGAATTTATCATCATATAAAAATTCATCATAATCTAAAATATTTTGGAGACCTCCCTTAGTCTAAAACTAGATACAATGATAAACAAGAGCTCAATAGGACTGAGAAGATTTATAATTGATGCTCTAGTTGTTTCATACTATGTGATTATCTTAACTAAGATGGTGGTGAAGTAACATGGCATATACCCTTAACCTCAGTAAAGATTGCCTTCAGTCACATGTTTGCTTCCATCTTGATGAGGTCATTGCTCAATGTAAAAGAAAGTCACATAGTTGCTATTTAAAACATCTATTTTCTTAGTATATCTATTTTTTAAACAAGAGTTGAATCCAAGTTACACATAGAGTATGTTTCAAGCAAAAGATGAATCACATATGTGATACATTGTAGCATACTATATATATATAATTAAAATTACCTATGTATAGTTTTGTCACAAGTTTTAAGCCAAATTTTGTTACAGATTTTATAGATTTTTACTACACCCAATGAACTTAAAAATCCTGAGATAAAAATCTGTTTCGAGTCTTCAAAGATTTCTTGAAAGCAGAGCACAGAAAACTCGTAGATATAGAAAAAAATTTTGAATTATGTATTTGTAAAACCCTTGCGATAAAGAGGCACTGGGATCATTTTCTCATATGTGGCAGAAGTTGTTATAATCTGTGAGAATTTGGAACTTGCATATGCCATCTTTGGCCTTTGAACTGTACTGAAGCCAAGCTGTTTACAGTAAAACAACAAGGCTTTAATAAAATCTCTAAATTCATGGAAGACTTGAGTCCGAGAAGAAATGGAAGAAGGGTCACAAAATGAACTCAGCCACAGGAAGGGTTCCAATAAGCTCCAAGAGGGAGCTGAGAGACAAGAACAGTGTGGCCTTGAGGGACATGGAAGAACAAGATTCCAGTATCATAGAGGCCATGATGGTGTGGAAAAACTTCCAGAGTTAGCTGGAAGCTCCTAGGGGGAGATGAGAACAGAATAAGTATCATACCCATGTGGTGGATATGCTGGAGGGCATATAACAGAGTCCCGGAGCCAGAGAGATAGATTCCTAGGTAAAAAGCATCCTGGAAGGCATAGCAGGCTCCAAGAACACAACAGAGGGCACTGACCAGGTAGGTGAGGAAAGACAGATGGTTAGAGAAGAGTAAATGGAAGGAATAAGCAGCTAAAGATGTGGACTGGATAACTCATCTGAGCTCAGCACAAAATGGAGGGCTTCCCTTCTCTGACTTTGTCTGGGGATTCTTACTCCCTATACCCCCTACCTGGGATAGGTTTAGTAGTCCTTGGCAGACCTACAAACTTCCTCTTTTCCTGCCAAGCAAGTACTGGGATTCCTGGAATGCCTCTCCATAAAAATGAGATACAGAACTTTAAACTCTAGCTAATGATTTTCATTTACCCTGAAAACTCCTTCCCACTCTTAAAGTCTATATATAGCTCTGGTTCACCCTGAATAAAGGTATGCACACAAGCTAAGACCATCTAAGAGAAATGTTTCATTGAAGGTCATCAGAGAACGCCTTCTCTCTCTCCCGTCAGCACTCACTCCAGCTGGACTGAGATCCTGCAGAACCCCACCCATTCTGCTTCATCCTTCCAGCCTGGTGTGCAGTTGTATCTGGACACCCTCAGAGGAGGAAACAGAAGACATGAAACCACAGCTGCCCTCCCCATCATGAATATCACAGCTGGCGCCCAATGTGGGGCTCAGCTAACTGACATATACTATGCAAGTACCTGTGAGTGTGCATGTGGAGGCAGAAGCTAGTGTTAAGTGTCTTTTTCTATAACTCACCACCTTACTCTTTTGAGACATGGTCTCTCACTGACTGGACATCTAGCAGCCCATGGATTTGCTTGTCTCTACCCTCAAACACTGAGGTTACAGGCAATTCTTCAATGTCTGGCTTTTTCTTTGTATACTGGGGATCTGAAGTCAGGTCTCTCAGCATACTTGTACAGTGAGCAGTTTCCCCATTGGGCCATTTCTGAGGTTTCTGAGAAACTGAACTTTTAAATATGAATCTATAAGCTAAAAACTCAAATTTTCATCAAAACTCTGAAATGATTTATACCAGAAAAAAAGTTCACGGCCTAAATTACACTAAAAATTAATTTTCTGGTAATAACATACAATTTGGGTTTTAAAAACTTTTTATTAATTCTTTGTGAATTTTACATCATGCACCCCAATCCCACTCATCTCCCTGTCTCTTTGTATCCACTCTCCACCCTTGCAACCTCCCTCTCCTCACAAAGAAAACAAAAAAACTTATCTGTCCTTGCAAGCTGTAGTGTGTTACACAGTACATACTTTTGCCTAAACAGCTTCACTTGCAAATGTTCACTGCAATGAGTCATTGGTCTGGTTCAAGGCCTCTGGCTTCTACGACATGATCAATACTGGATCCTCACTAGGGCTTCTCTCAGTTTTCCTGTGGTTACCCTGTGTCATGGAGATCCTGCAGCTTTAGATCTGCAGGACCATCCCCTTCACAAGCTCTGGAAGTTCATAGGGTAAATGTTGGGAAAGGCCAACTCAAAACCCTGGATCTGGGCCTGGATTATAGCTGAGTTGGTCAGTCTGCCAGTTCTCGTGAACCTATATCAGCATTGCATTGTGTTTTTAATATGAATAGTTTTAGATTCCCTTGAGATTGAAAATACCAATTAGCCAATACCTTATGATTGTTAAAAAATTGTTTCTATGGGCTCTTTACAGAGATGCAGAATTTTTAGCTTCCAGTCACTCTCACTTTATAAAATAGTACAAAAAGATTCTGATATTAATTTTGAGAGCAGATAATAGAAATAGAAGGATAAGAGTTTTTATTTGTCTCTTTTCTAAAAAGAGAGAGAACATCAAATCTCTAACAGCCTGTTCTGAAGGATGGCACAATGCACATACATTAAAGTTCAAGGGCTTGCATATGAAGATGTTCTAAACAGTAAGAAAGAAACCAGACAAATTGTGTGACAGACCTGGAGGCAAAGGCACAAAGGCACAGCTGTTAGTGCACATTGCTTTAAAGGCTGCAAAAGAAGAGGCACCAAACCTGGAGAAAACAGGGGATGCTTATGAACCTGGGTGGGTGAAAAGAAATAGTGTATGGCTCAGGCCTTGCCATTATAAAGTTGGACAGATCAAGTATATTTCCTCAAGGAGTTATAACAGAAGAAAGTAATGGAACATTTATTTTAATAAGGGTCTTTCTGTGTAGCAGAGGCTAGCTTGGAACTGGCCACGTAGCTAGACTGGCCTTGGGCTCTCAGTCCTCCAATGTCAACTGTCATCCACAGTTAGGGATAGCTCAAAGGTAAAGCCTAGCCTTCCTAATGGGACCTAAATTTGATTCACAACACAAAGAAAATATGTCAAATATTCTCAAATGCATCTGAACATAGTAAATGGGTTTCTTTTCACTCAATAACAATATGGAGTTTAGATGTTCAGAATAATTAGTGCTCAATAAAAATAATTTATATTAATATTTGAATGGAACATCCATTCTATACTCCTAACACTTAATTCATAAATTTGTAAATTTTTATTTTATCTAATAACTTAAACTTTCTACATTCAAAAGTCTATAATTTTAATTAATAACTACTAAAATGTTCTCATTTAGGACTGCTTTCATTTTTCTCCCAAGCATCTTTTGGTTTTCTCTGTGTGATGTGTGTGTCAGTCACAAAACAGTGTCCATGCACAAGTGAAACCCAGAGAGATGAGGAAGGAAGTGTTCTTCCCACGGTTCTCACCGGTCACTGGGTAAGAGCTGCTCCCAAGGAGGCCATCTCTGCAATTCTAGGTTACTATGACCCCAGGCAAGAGGTCAGGCTTGGCCAGGGCAGCCCAAGGCTACTGAGAGTCTGAGAGGGGCACAGGCAGCTGCTGGGCTGAGGGAGCTCCTTTGAGTTTTAAGCCACATTCTCCATACCTGTAAAACAGAGAGATATAGGTACCATGAGACCGACTGAGCTAGAGGGACAGTGCTTCTATTATCTAGTTAAAAAAAATCAATAAATATTACTTTTTTTCAAAGGACATGTACAAATTTGTACGTTTTTTGATTCAGGAGTAATCATTTCAGAATTTGTCTGAAGAGAATACGTGTTAAAACATACAAATATTTAGCCAGGATGTCATCTGCATAACTGATACATACGGCGAGCTAGCTGTGACCTTTATATACAGTTTTATAAGCACATTTACCATGGTGGAAAATCCATAAGCAAAATAAATGTAAAACAACAACAAATTGTTTAAAGCACTGCTGAGCACCCTGCGCAGACAACAGGAATTAAACAACAAACATTTATAACAATAGAAACATTATTGATATATTGAGGTAAAGAATTAGGTTACAAAACACTGTACATTATGACTCTATTTGCATATGTATATATGCAAACATCTATACACATACTACATAAATATATAGAAAATACTAGAAACATCAAGTTGTTTTCTGCGATAATCAGTGGAAATAGAAATAACAAATGACTTTAATTTTCTATTGGGGTAAAGACAATGGGACATATATTCACCACATTTCACACAATTAACATATTGATTTTATATTTTAAAAGAGGAAAAGCTATGTAAAAAGTAGGCTATTATTCCTTTGCATTCCACTGAAATGTAATGGTCTTAATTGATGCTTTCAATACGGTTATATAGACTGCCTATAGTAAAATTCTTCAGGGTACCACTGGTCACAGCCTTTAGTCATTGTAACAGCTCAACTCAGCCCAAAGCATTAAAGAGAATTATTAAGTACTTAGCCAGTAATAAAGGAATCTGAAGATGATTTCAGGTGGGAGCTGGCATGTCAGGGAAGTGGGCCTGCTTGGGGAAAGGGGCTGCTGGAGAGAGGCCAAGGAGAGGACAGCTAAGATCCCTGTCCGTGCTGAGCAGGCCAGCCAGTATCCAGCCCCGCCTGCAGCTTCTGCCTCCAACTGATGTAAACTGCACCCGTCACAACTGACAGAGGTGGTACCAGCGTGGCTTCTAAACGTATTGTCTCTTCACAAATTGAAATGTGATTCTTCAGATTTACTTCCTTATTTTACTTTATGTGTGTTGGGTTTGAGCCTGCATTATGGATGTTTGTGGACCGTGGGCATGCCTGGTGACTGAAGAGGTCATCAGATCCCCTGGAACTGGAGTTACAGACGGTTGTGAGCTGCCATGTGTGTGCTGGCAACCAAACTCAGGTCCCCTGGAAGAGTAACCGGTGCTCTAAACCGCTGAGCCTTCTCTCTGGATCCTCATATAAATGTTTAATCGAACTCCCATCTGTTCTTACGGAACGATTTACGGGTGTGAATAACATCCTGTTATTATTGCCTAGGAGGAAATACTACCCAATAACACTTGAAACTTAGAGCAGGCACCAGTGTGCTGCTGGGTGGACCAGCTGAGAATCCATACGGTTTAGCGACGCATGGGAAAGAACACAGGAAGCAGAGTAGGAGCCAGGCTCTGGAAAGGGACATCAGGCACACCTACTTCCTGTCTCTCACATCTGCCTCCCTCTTCATCTCTACCATGGAGTAAACTGGGTTCCAGTGGCAGCTTCCTTCTGTCCGTCTGTCTTGTTTTCTCTTCAGTTTTCTGTCAATACCTCTATATACCTCTATTAGAGTTTATACAAATCCAAAACGGACTAGTATATAAGTATTTTTCAAAAGCATTGACTTCAGCATATTGCTATGACCCTCGCTGGCTCTCCTTGCTTCAGATACAGACCAACCTGCTACCCACAAGCTACTCATTATGTTCCTAAAAAGTGCCAGGTGTTATATTTTCAGTTTAAAAAACTCTCTCAGAGACGATGTTTGGAATTTTCCATTTAAAAAAAAAAAAAGAAGAAGGACAAGAGGGACAGGTGCGTCATGTAGAGCCTAGCTTCCGTCCTGCTGCCTCAGCATTTATCATAGAATGAGGTGTCAGTTTGGAGGCTCTTCTCTGGGGTCAGAGCACTTTAGATGCTGATCCCACCACTTGTAAATCCTGTGGCCTTGGAGCCTCCCTCCTCGTGCCTCAGCTTCCTCTCCTGCAGCATGGGTGTTGCATGAGTTCCCGACTCCCCTCGAAGTGATGGTGAAGAGGAAGTGACAGCAAATGAAAGCACTGGGGGTGGGGGGGACTAGGTGCCCCTGGCGCTATGCAGCGACTCAAGAATGATCCTGCCGCATCAGAAGGTGGATGGTAGGATTCCTGCTTCTGCTGACTCCTGAGATCCTGGATGGCTCTCCCAACCCCACTTCCTGCTTTGTAAAATGAAGATGATATTTATTAATAGAGCGTGTTGATGAGATTCCAGCAGAACAGTAAGGAGATAATGGTTTATTGGTCCTTATTATTGGTACCACAAGTGATTTAACTATATGTTTTTCCCAAATTTAATTAAACATATTCATTTTCCCTATGAGCTTATATTAGCTTACAGCAGAGCAAGTGTTTATTATGTACATTTTCTATGTTTATAATATCATAGATATTAAAAATCAATGTTTTCCTTTAAAAACATTATGTAAATAAACATTAATATTTGTCACAAGATTTCAAAGCTAAAATTACTTTTTAATTGTTTACAGTAATAGATGACATGGGAATAGGATTCTACTATCTCCGCAGTCATTGCAGGCTTCAAAATTGGCTTTTAAAGGATCAGAAATACTTTTAAATTGGGGCTCAGGCATCCAGGATTGGGGTTCTGGTCTGTCACGATACTCTTTGGCCTAGATTCTGTTCAGGCCCTAAATGGCACTGTTGGGTGACACCGTCATTATAATCTTGATTAATTGACAGCAAGACAGATTGTTCCAGAAAGCTTGAGAAGCCTTAGCCTAGCCTCCATGGGGGCAGCATCAGGCACCATCTTGGCAGGGAGGTGGGAGAGAGGTTTAGACAGGAGAGCTGTTGAGTGCGGCCACAACCTCCAAGATGAGTGACCACCATGGGAACAAGAGGTGATTGGACTTTACCCCACAGCCTGCTACCCATTAAAGGGATGGGCAGGTGTCCCTTCCTGACCTTCCTTTTTAAAGGGTACGCATTGAATCTCTATTTACTCACTTCTCACCATGTTAGATCCAAATGCAACATAACATAGGGTGATGTCATAATGTCTCTAAGAACGAATAGGTTACTGCTTTGTGTCTTGTACTGGAAGCAATGTCTTGGAAAATGTCGTATAAGTGACCACTGGGAAATTTCTAGAGACAAGCCTACTGAAGTGACTGGATAGAAGGCCACTTCTCCTACTGTCTGTGGGAAGGCCTAATATCTCCTCCCTCTCTCCTTGTGTGTAGGGGGGAGGGGAAGTGTGTGCACATGCCTCTGGTGGAGGCCAAAAGTCAGCTTCAGGTGACTTCCTCAGTGACTTTCCATCTTACTTTAGAGACATAGGCTGTCTCATTGGCTGGCCAGCACACTCTGGGTACCTCCCTGCACCCCCACCCTAGCAGTACAGCTGCAGGTGCTTGCTGTGAGCTGGGCCTTTATGTAGCAGCTGGCGATCCAAACTCAGTTCTTAGCTTGTGCAGCTAGCATCTCACCAGACGAGCTGCCTCCCAGCCCTGTGCGTTCTCTCTTGACCCATGTCAGCTCTCTGCAGCCATAGCTGAACTCTAAACCTTGTCTGAAGACCTCCTCCTCTGCCTGAGCTTATTTCCACGGTAAGTGAGAAGCTCCTTCCCTCCACACGACCACTTCCAATGGTGTAACTGTGGCCCAGTAGCTTCATCTCTATGTGCCTCAGGCTCTCCACTTTTAAAAGAGTCGGTAATGCTGTGCCTGGTGTTTCAGGGGTAACATGCTAATGGGTGCTAATGGGGGCCCCAGCAAGCCAAAGAAGGGGCAGTAGGCAGTGGTCAGGAAGATTGAGGATGGACAGACAAAACCTAGGAGGCCATATTAAAAAGCAAGGCCTTTATTCTGGTTGAAATTAAATAGTTTAGGGCTAGCAATACGGTTGGTAGAGAGCTTGTCTAGAATTATGAAGCCCTGGGATCCACCTCTCAGCATCACATTAAACCATGTGGGGTGTGTGTGTGGTGTGTGGTGTTGTGTGTGTGTGTGTGTGTGTTGTGGTGTGTGTGGGTGTGGTGTGGTGTGGTGTGTGGTGGTGTGTGTGGTGTGTGTGGTGTGTGTGGTGTATGTGGTGTGTGGTGTGTGTGTGTGGTGTGTGTTGGTGTGTGTGGTGTGTGTGTGTGGTGTGTGGTGTGTGTGGTATGTGTGTGTGTGTGTGTGTGTGGGTGTGTGTGGTGATGTGTGGTGGTGTGGTGGGGTGTTGTGGTGTGTGTGTTGTGTGTGTGTGTGGTGGTGTGTGTGGTATGTGGGTGTGTGTGGTGTGTGTGTGGGGTTGTGTGTGGGGTGTGTGTGTTGTGTGTGTTTGTGTTGGTGATGTGTGTGTGTGGTGTGTGTGGTGATGTGTGTGTGTGTGTGTGTGTGTGGTGTGTGTGGTGTTTGTGTGTGTGTTGTGTGTTGTGGTGTGTGTGGTGATGTGGTGTGGTGTGTGTGGTGTGTGTGTGTGTGGTGTGTGTGATGTGTGTGTGTGTGTGTGTGGTGTGTGTGGTGGTGTGTGGTGGTGTGTGTAGTGTGTGTGGTGTGTGTGGTGATGTGTGCGGTGTGTGTGGTGTGTGTGTGGTGTGTGGTGTGTAGTGTGTGGTGTGTGTGGTGTTGTGTGTGTGTGTGTGTGGTGTGTGTGTGTGGATGTGTGTTGTGGTGTGTGTGTGTGTTGATGTGTGGTGGTGTGTTGTGTGTGTGGTGATGTGTGTGTGAATGTGTGGTGTGGTGATGTGTGATTAGGTGTGTTGTGTAGTAGGTGAATTGCTGGATGATGTGGTGTGTGTGTGTGATTGTAGTGTGTGTTGTGTGTGGTATGTGGAGTGATGTAAAAGTTGTTTATGGTGTATGTGAGTGGTGTGTGTGATTGTGTGTATGCTGTCAGTGTGTGAGTGTTAGCTACGAATGATGGTGATCTTAGATCAGGAATTGTGTGGTGGTGTGTAGGTGGAGTGATTTGTGTGTAGGTGGCTTTGAGGAAGTGGTGTGCAACTTGATAAGGCAGGGTGATCAGAAATTCAAGTTAACTCGCTCCCGAGAGTCAATCTAGCCTGTCTGTAAGTTTCAAAAACAGCAAATAATTTAGTATTTATACAAGTTGGAGGCAAATGCAATGACATAAAGTTTCAGCTGGCTATCTAGTGATTGTAATTGACAATTGTCAAATGGCTGAGGGTAGGGTCGAAGCAGGGCTACAACATTTAGAACACCGGAAGTCTTGGGTTCCTGCAGCTGTCGCTGACAGCAACAAGGCAATGGCTTAAGGCAACTGAAGCACAGGATGGTTATAAGCAAAGGCGGAGGGCAGCACAGTACTGCCCAGGACAGCGCAGTATGATGGCCAAGCTTCAAAGGCTGGCTCTGACAACCAGTAAATCAAGTTCAAACCTTCCGCCTCCTGCCCACTGTGCCTCTTAGAATGAGACACTCGGCCTCTCTGTGCTGTGTTTCTCTTGATTACACACTGGGAATATTTATATTTATCTCAAGGGTTTCATGAAGATCAAACATACAATGAGCAGAGAAACACTGGCACATGTAGGCTTTAGTCAGTGGTAGCAACTGTCATGAGGTAGTGGCAGCCATTAAGCCACCCTGCCCAGAGCCCAAAGGTGAGACTCCTTGACACAGGCATGTAGATCTCAGAAAGGCAGGACTGAGCCAAGGGCCAAAAGCAGATTTAAGCAAGAAGCGATGACAGGAAAGAAGAAAACTCCAGGGGCTTGGAATGAGCAAAGGTCCAGTCATGTGAACTAAGGTCAAAGTTCAGAATATGATCTGTGGCGAGGTGCAGAGATGCCAAGCCTCTGTAAGGAAGTTTGTGGTCATGGGGGGGTCGTGGGGGGGGAGCTTCAGTTGGTGGGGGGAGAGCTTCAGTTGGGGAAACCGGAGGAGAGGCTTTTGGCAAGCACTGAAGTGAGGATCACAGGATCCCTCTGAGCATTGGGGGTCCCAGTGCCTATGTATTGATATGCAATTTGGAAATGCTAGCTGCAGTGGAGAGTCTTCGCATAGGCGGTAGAGCCTAAAGCCTAAGGAAGCTAGGAAGCTGTTTGTTTCCTCATTCGTTTCCGGCTCAGATGTTGTTCCAAAACTGATCAAAGGCATCGGTCGCAAAGAATAAAATGAATCGCACTTCTAAACAAACCGCTAAAGAGTGTTAAATTGATTTAAGTTATTTGAGGGAGTATTAATATTTAAAACGTCTGTGTCCCATGCATCTTTATGACCAACTATAGCAATAATAACCATAGTTTCATCCCAGCATCCTTCATTTTATAATATTATGCAATAAACTGGGTACAAACTTATGCCTTCGCTTTAGAATGGACGTCTAGGAGTGCAGCTGCTTGTTTATGTTTAAACATCTTGAATTTTATTCAGTCAATAAAAGCACCCTCGATTAAGGCTTTATTGTTCTCTTTGCGTAAGTCGAGGTGAATAAAGCACAGTGCTAGGCTTTTGTCAGTTTCAGGAAATCCTTCCCTCACACTCATTCCTTTGTAGTTACTTCAATTTTAAGCAGCATGCATTTCAGGTTCCTTCCAATTCAAACAAATTTTCTAACTTCTTGATTTGGTACTTTATCTGAAAATATTCCTAAAATAGCAAAAGTGATTTTCATAGGTTTGTTTTAAAGACATGGTGGAGTGGTACAACATAAATGGAACATCTATCCATGAATGCCCCTTAGCGTCAGGGGTGTTGGGTCCCCCAAATGTCCCACATATCATCCACTCTGACCTGGATTCGCCTTAGCCTGCACAGTATGACAGGCCATGAGAGGAGGAAACATCTGGATCACAGGGCGAGCATCCCAAGGCATTGGAGCCATTCATGCATCTGCACTTACCCAGCCCCTGCCTTGTTTGTCCCCTCCTCCTCTTTCTCCATCTCTGCTTACCTTCATCTTCTGGTGTACTCCATGCCTCCTCCGCCATGTCCCTCGACAAGCCGTCCGGTCTGCTTGTGTGCCAGCGCAGTCCTTCCACCGCCTCTTTGCCTGGGCCTCTGCCTCCATGCCCTCTCTCCTGTCGCCGCCCAGTACTCTGTGCCACGCTGGCTTGTTTTGTCAATAACCATTTATTTGTTGCTGGGATAGTAGCAGCCATTACATCTGACCTCCCTGTTTCATCAATTATGGATAGATTATTGGATGTGAACATCTGCAAAAGCTTGCTGGCGCACTTCCCTCCTGACTGAGATTAGATAAAGTACTAAACTGTTGTTTATTGTCAGGCCAAACTCTATTGGGGAGCCCGGGAATTCCAAGACTACTAGCACCCCATCAGCAGTACCCCAAACGGTTTCCTTTCACCACCATATCCCCTAGGAATTCCGCATTTATTATTTACGTTTATCACGAGTTGTTATCACCTACTTGATAAAAGCTCTCGGTGCCATCGCCTTTCCCATCAGAATGGAAATGGCTCATAAATTGTTTCCTTGTCTCTCCTGTCACTGAGGAAGGGTCACAGACAAAGCCTCCCTGGTGTGGAAGTGATGGAGGAAACCTTCCTACCATGTTTTATTTGAAAGCATACAGTTCTCACATACTGACAGGAAAGCATGACTCTGCAAACATAAATTAGGGTTTACTTAATTATTTACCAGAATAATGGCTTGAGGTAGAAAGGACACTGCGCTGTCCACAGAGCGTATGCTCAAATGCTTCTCAGGACTCCTGTGGATTTCTTAGAAGGGGAAATGAGAATGAATTTTTATTGAATCTTGCCTTCTGTGAGAGGGAAATCCAGTGCGAGGGATTACAGAGGAGAAAGAGAGAAATCTCCTGGTAATAGGTTCACACAAGAATATGGAAACCTTTATAGTACTAGTGCTTGTTTAAAATCTCTGACAAATACAGAACATTCCAGAGCCTTTCCTGTGAGCCAGTCTCGGTTTTCTTAAGGCATCCAAGGGACATTGAGTTTGTCACGTGTTCTCTGCAGCATACCCCCTCAGACGTGCGCTGTTCCCTATGAAGAGAGGAGCTGCATTTGTCTCTCATTCTTAAGTACAATGAAGAAAGAACTGCCTTACACTCATTTCACAGATAGGACAAGATTGGTGCCATTGTTCTTGTAAACCTCTGGCCTGACTCAGCAGCCCTGAGCATTACTGGGGGGGGGGGGGTGTCCTGATGTTTGTTTGAGAGCAGGTCTGGACAGATTCTAAATCACACACTTAGATTGGGAGGCCTTGTACCATCTCAAAGATCATTTATACTTTTTTACATTTACTTACTGATGTTCCAGCTCTCCAGACTGTCAATTGAGAATGATCACCCGCTCTCCATTGGCCGTGGGTACGAAGTGTCATGTTCACTCTTTATCGCAGGGGAGCTAAGGTAAACGTCAATCCATAGCACGTCTTATCACCACGACATCAGTGTCTCAATAGGCACACTCCACTCTTGATGTCTCACTCAGATTCCACCGTATCTACTCGACAACACACAGTGCTAAGAGGACTAGAAGTTAAGGGTACAACGGAGAACAAGGCAGGTGGTGTTTCTGTCCTTGTGACACAAACTCACAAATACTAATAATTAGATACACAGGACAGTGGAGTGGAGCTAGGCAAAGACACGCGGTTCCCTGTGAGAATGCTCTGGGAAAACAAGAGAAAAGCAGGAAAGAGCAGTTCAGGCTCAGGGCCTTGAAGGTTCCAGCATGGCTGGAGTAAAGGGCCTGCAGTCCACCATACCCCAGCAACTTGTAAACGATGTCATTCCTGCAGGAGCAAAGTGTGTGCCGGCCAGCATCTAATCTGATCAGATCTGACTGGCACCAAACATGATGCCGCTTGCCACAGTTATCTCCAGTGTTCATAAGTAACTGAGAACCGGCATTGTTCTGAATCACACGTGCAGGCCGATCATCTGTCACACTCACTCTTCTTCCTAGTAGAGTGTGCAGTTTCTTCCTTAAAGCGATGCATGGAACAAAACCCCCCAACACTACACATCTTTAGCTCATCCTGATCATGAAATTCCCGGTGTCTTCCGCTCTGTGTCTTTCACCAGGGCAAAAATGTTCTTACAGTGCTAGTCGCTGACAAACAAAAAGCGGGGGAAGCTAAAATCATTAACCTGTCACTTCAACTCTATATGGTTATTTTGTCTCTTCATTTAAGTAAAATGAAGAATTTCCCGGTTCTGTTTCAAGAAAGAGATCCATTCAGTATACCAAGGAGAGGTGAATGTAGAACGCTGGATATCCTGCACAGACCACAGCCCTAGGAACCCCAAGAGTAGTCAACCATGGACCCCGCTGAGATGGAGAGACTCTTGGAAAAGGAGGGCTGAGTTTTCCTAGTCCCCTGCAGCTGCTGCAGCAGACAGCCACAGTACACTCAGCTGACTCGCTGGCCTCCTCTCCTGATGCATGGACCGGCCCCTCCCCCTTCACAGTCTGAATGGCCTATGACTGTGATTGAATTAAGTCGCCACTCTTATCTTCCACCAAGCAGAAAGTTTTATGTCAGGCCACTTCACTGAGAGCCAGACTGCCCGTAAATTAACTACCCTTTGGTCAAGGGCCTCTGAACAAAATATAAAACCAAGCCTCCGATGGTTTTCTTTGTGGGAGGTCAAGGGCAGGGAGATATTTTCTTCTGAGGAACTGCAAATATAACATAACTCACGCTATGATTGGGCTGCCCATGGTAGCTCTCCCTGTGCCTCTGACTCCCGACATAAAATCATAACTGAGAAGCTCAATGGAGCTGTTCGGGTCCAGTATTAGTATTATCACAGTACAAACTGTAACGAGCAACTTTGGAAATTGTTTGGAGCACTGTGCTTCAACTCAGGACTGAGGAAACCTTTGCTTCCTACTTCCATGTGGAGATTTAACTCATTGTCTTGAGGGTGAGCATCTTCTGCACATCTTGGATGCAGAGGGGGAGGAGCTTTAGGTAAAAGACTGGAAATGTTCTGGGGCATATTTCTACCCTTATTAAGGCTATTAAAAGTGTAGTGTCAGGCTCCGGCACACGGCGGAATATGCAGCACTTCTGACTTCCAGCGCAGGCTGTAAGGGTGACTTTAAACTTTCATCATGTTCTTTTTCTTTTTCCCCCTTCTCTTCTCCCACTCGCTCCCACCCCAGGGCTCCGGCCCCAAGGTTTGTTTGTCTATTTATTTATTTACTATATGTAAGTACACTGTAGCTGTCTTCAGACACCCCATAAGAGGACATCAGATCTCATTACGGATGGTTGTAAGCCACCATGTGGCTGCTGGGAATTGAACTCAGGACCGCTAGAGCAGTCAGTGCTCTTAACCTCTGAGCCATCTCACCAGCCCCTTCATCCGGTTGTTAAAGCTGCAAAACAAATGCTTGCTAGTTCTGAAGAACAGGGGTGTGAATGGCTTCTTAAGATGAACTGGTTACTATGTAACTCACTTCTGCTAACTGCTATTATAATTCAGTGGCAGTTTGAACACGATCAGCTCAATCAACAGTTTTCAGGACTCTTCAACTGCAGAGAAAGTATAAAGATTTCAACTAAACTGAAATGGTTCACTATCTTGTTTCCTTAAACTTTTTAAAGAAGAAATAAAGTAATTCCATTCAGGACATTTCGAAAGACTCATTTCACTTCTTTGTGTGTGTGTGTTTCTCTGGCTGCAGGCACTGTGTATGCCTGTGCCCCCCTGAAGTCTGGAAGAGGACATTAGATCCCATGAAGCTAGAAATACAGGAGTTTTCAGGATGCTCAGTTTGTCTGATACTCAAGATTGCTCAACAGGTGCTCATAACCACTGAGACAGCTTTCCAGCCCCTGACCAGGAATTTTTGTTTTAATGATTCATTTTCTTTTTAAATGTGAGCCTGTGTGCATGCATGTATGCATGTGTGTGCACACATCTGTGTTCAGGAACCTGCAGAAGCTGAATGATGCTGAATTCCCTCCAGCTGAAGTTTCAAGCCACCTCTAGTGGATGCTGGGACTCAAACTTGGGTCCTCTGAAGAGTTGTACCCACTTTCAACCTCTGAGCCATTTCTCTTGCCCTCTGATCTGAAACTCTTAACCTAAAGCTAAGTTACTGAAAACAAGTAGAGCATATCTTAAATGACTAAACACATCACTCTAGCATTCAAAACTCCAAACCATACTTTTGGAAGGGCGAGTTCTAGGCCATTTGTTCCAACTCCTTCATATACCAGAATCCCAGAGAAATGAAGTTTCTTATCTAAGGTTCCACAGGAAGGTGTTCAGACAGGAGAAACCAGCACATGCTCAGTCCTTCCTGCCCCACACCACAGCCTCTGGAGTGTGTGCTAGACAGTACAAGCCATCAGCATGTGACAATGGGCTCCATGATGGGTTTCAGGGACAAAAAAGACACCACCCTATAAATGGCCAATGTTAGAAGCAGGAAAGTAGTTGAAGAGGGGAATTTCAGAATGTTCGATGCACGATGAGATACAGCAGAGTGAAGATACATTTGCTAAGTTTACAAAGATGACCTGATGGTTCACTCAGGATAGCATGACTGTATGAAGGTGTCACTGTTAATAAACACGTCAGAAGCTATGCCTTCTGAAAGTGTATGTGAACCTTAAGTGGCCGTGAGACACCCCCCCCCCCATTCTTAGCATCGCCTACAATGACACTCCATCTCCAGGAAGATCTCCCTGGATGCTAGTAATGCCCTGGCTGGTCTCAGCCTGTTACTACAGTGCCTGTCAGAAGTCATTAGCCACCAGTTTCTTTGACTAATGTTGCAGCTGATTGTCTGCATCGGTTCAGACACTGTAAATGACGCAGAAGCGCCTTCTCTGCTCGCCAACTGTGAGGTGGCTGAAGAGGGCTAGTGTGCCAGATATCAGAATAAACGTATTTCCAATGAGATTTGACAAATGATTTCAAGCTCACGGTGGCAAACCTGACTTTTTAAATTATCTACATTTATTATTATTATGCAAGTAAAAATCTGTGTTGTTTTCTCCTTCCTTCAAAGAAAAGCTATGAACTGAGACGAGAGCCTAACTCTTGTTATGAAGTAGACGATCTGGGGGCTTCTCTGAAGTGTGTATAACAAATGCCAGGTGTGCTGACTTTTTATTGTGGTCATGGGGAAAGACGTAAAAACTGTACCCCGGGCAGTGGACTCCTAACTTCTCATTTACAGACATATCTGCTGGGTATCCATTATGGCTTTATGGTGGCTTATTTAAGTGGGTTTATTTGACTCTTCCAGTCCTCTTAGATTTGTGGACAAAAATAGATGGAAAGCATTTAAATGTGGCTAAACAGTAGAGCGTTTTCTCTTTCTCATCTCCAAACGTCCTTGATGACTATGAACCTGCGGCGGTCCAGAGGGAGGAAACAGCCACGTCTCAAGATTAGACGTTGTTATAGAGAGATGGACAGAGTCCCTCTTGCTGCCCCATGAAACAGAATTTTGGCTAAGCACATGAGAGTTGCAGATCTCACCTCAACTCAACCTAGTTTGTTTATGGAGCTTCTGGTGATTGTGTCCAGTCAGGAAGATTGTTTAAGCAGAGGCCAGGTTGGGGGTTTCTCAACAGTGGCTTTACTTACATTTTAAGCCACATGATAAATCTTTGTTATGGGTACTTTGGTGTGTACCACAGGGCTAGCAACCCTCCCCTGATTCTAACAACGAAACTGTTTTCAGATGTTGGCACATGCCCCTTCATTTGAAAACAGCTGGGTTAGGTGAGCATGAAGGAAAAGCAAGGGTGTTGCTTCACTCAGTCCTCGGTAAGGATGCTCAACACCACATCACATAGGACTTGTAACAATCCTCCAACATAGGCTTTGGTAATCTCCATTCAGTCCTGAGGAAATAGGCCAGAGAGATGGAGTCACTTGACAGCCGACACTACTTCATTAGTAGACCTGCCATTGCCCGTGGAATTTGGGGGAAGTCTGAACATTTGGTGGTAGGAGGTGACACAGCAGCATACCTGATCAGTGCTTCTTCTGTCCAGGCTCATGAGCTGCGCTAAGTATAACTTTGAAAGGTAAGACTGCCTCATCCACTAGAATACCCACTGCACACTACAAGTTCTTTGTCCCCATTTCTCTGAGTTACGGGGGCAAATTTTAACCATCCAGACTACAGATACACGTCTAACATATTCACAACATGCGTCTGTCCAACCAAGTGTCCTTCGACGTCCACAGATGCTGCTAGACTCCTGTGCATCTTCCTCCGTGCTGTGTCTTGTAGACACAGTTGCACTCTTTGTCTGGTCTCTCACTGATTTCAGTTGACCAGGACTTGTTCATTCCCGGGCAATCTGTAGATCACAGCTCATCTGCTTTCAAAAGCAGCTAAGGGGGTCACATTACACTTGTGTAAAGAAGGAAGCTGTGTGGGACGGTGTTTTAAGTTCCTGTCTGTCCTACTGAGGAAGAAAAGGCAGAGCAGTCCGCATCATGGAGGCCAGAAAGGAACAGAGGAATGTCTGCACTAAAGGGCTTCCTCTTTCTCCTCTTTTATCCCACCACAAGCCTACTTGGTCTGTGGAATGGCACTACCCATGTCCAAGGTAGGCCAGCCCCTGCTGGTCCATTCTATCTAGAGGTGGCCCTTCACACATACCTGGAGATATACTTACTAATCTCTTAGACACGCCCTCCGTAAAAGTTGCTTTTATTCACCTGACATAATTGTTGTCTTACTGCCTCCATTTGCTGACTTAGAGCTAGTCCTGGAAGCTTCTAGCCTCTGTACAATCTTACCTAGTCCTAGAATGTTTTGAGCTCTGAGACTTACTGATAAATAAACTCACCCTTTCCAGTTCTTACTGAGCCGTGTCTGGTTAGTTCAACTCAGCTCGTCTGATTCAAACTCTTCCACAAGCTGACTGGTTTAATGTGACTTCTCTCAACCTCTGACTGAATTGTTCTGCCTAGCCTCATACTAACTCTGGCAATTTGTTCTAATCTTCTGGCTCCTTCTCATTCTCTTATTCATTCTATCTCCACCTGTGTCTAGCTTGTTCTCTCTTCAGTTTGTCTCTGTAAAACTCTCCTGGTAAACCTGCCTCCTTCTCCCTCTCTGCTGCTCTACTCTCCCTCTCAACTCTACTGTACTGTCTCCACAAACTGTACTGTATTCTTGGATTGTACTCTCCTCTTCTTGTACTGTCTGTCTCTCCCTTAAGTAGCTTCCTTTTCCTCTCTCTTCTCATGAGACTTGAGCATATCCTAGTCTGACATATCTTTCTCTGATTTGTCACTTTGTCTGCTACTCAATTAAACATCACTTTCAAACATGGGTGCTTCCTTTTACAAACTAACTTTTCCTTCATCATTTGGGGCTTATGCCCTGGAGACCCCGCCTGAGGTTACTGATGGTTCACGGAGTTGCACTGGTCCAGGGTCTGCGCTAATGCTTAGATGTTGTCAGTGCTGCAAACAAGTCACCATTATAAAATCCTGTAAGCTTTAAAACTGCGCCAGGGCCAGGGTGACAGTTTTTATTGAAAGAAAGCAAATGAACTATTTTGGGCATAAAACATATTAATAATTAGCCTTCAATTTTAGATTTTAGAATGTCACCTAAAAATATGTGGACCAAAATAAAGCCCTATAAAGTCTCTTCCTAGGTATTTTTATACATCAACTCAACAAGGTTTCTTGAAAATTTTAAAAATTCAGTGGTTCCATCTCGTACCATAGAACAGCTTCTGTGAAGGCATCTCAGGTTAAGCAAGTTGGCTGTGAGGCAGAATGAAAGGATATCCTCAGGTTTCTACCGGAGCTTCATTAAGAGGCCTAAAAATAGGGATCAAGGCTAATCATCATGCATTGTAGATTTTTAAATTGCTAAGGGAGGGCTGGAGATGCCCGTGGGTGAAGTGCTTACTCTGCAAGTGTGAGAACCTGAACTTAGATCTCCAGCGCCCACACACAGTCAGATGTGGCAGTACGCATCCGTAAGCGCAACATCCCTGCAGCAAGAAGAGAGGCAGCAAGTCCAAGGAAGCGCATGGCCCAGCATAACTTGTGAGAACAAGGTGGACGGAGAGATCTGAGACCTGCGGCTGGCCTCTGGCCTCTTGGCGTGTGTGTACCCACATTCACACACATGAACACACACACAAAGACAAAAATAATAAAAAATATATTATATGCATTCTTTTTGCTTTTTTTTAAACATTATTACCATAAAACAATAACAAGTGGGAGAGTTGTTGGGGAGCACCCAGTTATACACAGGACAAACCATGACACTATATCTTATAAATAAATATAATCGCTACATGTGAATCAAAATTATTGAAAGTGTTTTCAAAATTTAGAACACTGTGGGGTCAATAAGAACCAAAACCAGAGTTGGTATGGACCCATGGATAGGTCTTAGCGCCCTTGTAACCACAGATCTGCTTCTGATGAGGGATCACGGTGACCTCATTGGAGTCATTTCCCAAATGTTACCATTGAAGAAATAAAGACAAATGTGACACAAAAGCAGGTGGGGGGGGAGGAGAAAGAGAGAGCAAATGGGGAAGGCTCCAGGAAGAATAGTGTGTGCCAAATAACAGAAACAGGAGGGAAAGGGATAGAGACAAATACAAGCCCTGTCTTAGGACCCAAACCTAACCCAGACAGAGCACACCAGGCAGATGTCGCCCCCACCCGCTCACCCTCGCAAACGCCAGAAAGTGACTTTCACTAATTCTTTCTTAGAAAATGTGCAAAAAGGATTTCCATGAAGGTCCTTGGAGATTTCCTGTGTCCTCATGTGTGTAATAGGTTGGGTTGTGTAACAATAAAGAAGAAGAGAGGGCGGGGGAGATGGTTTCTGTATTTTCCTCCCCTGTCAGGGAATGGAGGGGTATGGGGGTGGGAATTAAAATGAAGAAAATGACAACGCACAGCGATGTCAGTGTTAAATTAAATTAAGATCATATGTTTGGCTGTGGCAGCTGCAATCTTTTGATTATCAGGAGATTGCTGGTAATGAAGTACATTTGTAAGAAATATTTTTAGTGTGAGCTATATACACATAACACTACAAGACAAGGCTCTCCTAAAATGACAGATTAAGAAAAGGTCTATTGCCTAAATTCATTCTTTTCAAAGAACTATTTATAGAAAGAACCATGGTATTTGAACTACCATAGTAGAACATTCTGATAGGACTTATATTACCTTAGGTAATAGTCTCCGTATTTTAAAATAATGCTGTAAAGCATTCAATTATTTATTCACAGCTACATTATACAAATGGGATGGTTTGGAGAATTGGGATGGGCAGGGGGGTATTTTTACAAAAGAAGACTTCACTGTCGTGGCTCAAAGACATGTCGTGAAACAAACCACAGCATGGCACCAAATAAACAAGCCAACAAAAAGAGACATTTTGGAAATTATTAATTTTCATCTTCTGTTATGATACATAATCCTCAGATGTGGACAGGCTATGCACTCAGCATGTTCCTCTCCTCATAGGTGCTTGATAGGTACAGCGAGATCTCCACAAGTCTGGATGATGATCTTAGCCTGGGGAGAGCCTACGAGGCGATCGCCAAGGTCCTTCAGAGGTAAGCTACCGCAGCGTTGTCCTGCTGTCTCTGTGGAGTCACCCAGCTGTGAAAGACTTAAATTGTTTGAGGTCTGTCGCTTCCCATCATTGCCTGCTTAAATTTTTAGCAGTGCCCTTCTTAAGTGACCCTTTGGTCGTAAGTTATTTTAAACCAGTGTGGTATTGTAAAAAGATGTATCCAAAGTCTCCTTTTTCTGTCCCTCCTTTGTGTAAGCTCCCTTTTGGTTTTCTGTAAGTTTAGTGATGACCTTGAATGAACCAGAGAGAAAAGGGAAAAAAAAAATCAGGTCACATCTCACAGGCCAGGAAGTCAGGAGAGCCTGGTGCCAGAGCGCGCGTTTCAGTGCGATGACTTGCCTAACCTTTCCTGAGCTCTTCGGGAAGAGTTCCATTTAAACTTGCAGCAGGCTCCTTCCATTAAGTAAACCTGGATTAACAGCTGGGTGCAAACCAACAGGCCCAACATTTCATTTGAAACAGAAAAGTTAACAACAGTCTCTGGAACAGCTTCTGATATGTATCCTTTGGTGGAACACGGCATGAT
Organism: Mastomys natalensis; assembly: GCA_021653895.1. Lineage (NCBI taxonomy): Eukaryota > Metazoa > Chordata > Mammalia > Rodentia > Muridae > Mastomys > Mastomys natalensis. The sequence goes on from JAJTUV010001448.1 coordinate 41,941, forward strand.
TGCCCCTCACTTCCTGCGCCTCAGCCAGTATTCATCATAAAGCATAACTGTGTGGAAGCCACTCACAATACCAAAAGTCACCAAGCCTACAGTCTTGGTTTTCAATAGTTAGCTTAGATCCAAAATGTAGCCTGTTCAAAATAATAGTAATAGTAACAGGTGTAAATGTGCTACATTGTAACTTCATGTTAATCTTTCATTGTAAATATTTACAGGGCAATCTGAAAAGGTGGGGTGTTGTTGAAAGGCATTGTGCCTATATGCTTCATGAGCTAAAATCATAATACTAAATACGACATACATAATATTAAATACAAAAATACTACAAAGAATCACTACTTAAAATGCCAGGAGCAATGAGATGGAAGGTGTCCTACATAATATCAGTTAAACATGATCACTGTTGGACAAGTGTCTTAGGAGAAGGCATACTGATGAGAGTATGGACATTTACTTGAGCGAGACAGGGCCAGCCACGTGTGAGGGAAGCCAGCAAGCAGCCTGTAAGTGGGCCCTCATAATACACGTAGTGACCAGTCCCCAGAAGACCAACCCAGCTGTCTTGAAAGTTCCACTCTCCAAATAGAAACTAAGATGGCATCGGTTAGTCTCCAACTTACTATCTGTTTAGACTTAGTGACCCTGTGCACTTTTCTATACAGTTCATTTCAGCTACGAAATTACTTGCTTTGGGTCTCATCATTGTCCCAAACCACTAGAAAACAGTTGGGTTTGTATGTGTGTGCGCATGTGTGTATGTAGGGGTTGTTCTTTTTGTGTTGTTTATTTGCTATTATTTATCTTATATGTGTGTGTATCTGTGTATTGCATGCATGCCTGGTGTGTGTGCGTGTGTGTGTGTGTGTGTGTTGTATCTGTGTCTTGCATGCATGCCTGGTGTGTGTGTGTATTGCATGTACTCCTGGTGTGTGTGTGTGTATGTGTGTGTGTGTGTATCTGTGCATTGCATGAATGCTAGTTGCTCACAGAAGCAGGAATAGAAGAGTGTAAGATCCTCTGTGAGTGGAGTTATATATGGCTGTCAGCAACCATGTGGGTACTGGAAATTGAACCCTGAAACAGCAGTCAAGTTGTTGTGCTATCTCTGCCTGTTGTGCTATCTCTCTGTTCCCCAGAAAAATCACTAGATTCCTTATCTTTGTAATGACAAGCCTGACCTAGGTTTGCACAGTGATATTAATGTGTTCCTTCACATGCTTATAAAATAATTCTTACAAAACAAAATAGCCATTGCACTCTACACAGCTAAAGAGATGAAACCCTTGAGGGAATGTTTTCCTTCAAAAACCCTTCTTAGTATTTGCTATGTCACAGGATAAAGGTTGTAATGGCCTTTGGTAACTGGTGGCTCTTGTATTTATTTTTAAAACATCTAGATGCTAAAGGTTGGCTTTAAATTATCTGCAAAGGTTTACTGTATGTCTCATCTGTGATATTTCAGTCTGTACTTCAGAATTTGAATTCTTCATCTGTCCAGTCAAAGCTGAGGGGACAGATTGTCAGTGTAAAATCCTGATAATCTGGTAACTTTGAAAACACAGATAATTGAATGTGTTTGAGGTGGGAAAGGCTGTAACTGTCCATGACAGGCCATGAGGTGGAAGCTTTTCTTAGGAATGAGGGCAATCCCTTTTTTTTTTTTTTTTTTTTTTTTTTTTGTATTCTCAGTAGCACAGAAAACAGAGCTCTAGGGATGGGCCAGTTAAGAAAGTACTTGTTGTGCATAAAGACCTGTGTTCAGACCTCTAGCATCCACATAAAGGCAAGGCATGGCGCTATGTACTATAATCCCTGTCAAGACAGTCAAGACAGGCAGATCCCTGGGGCTTGTTGGAAAGCTAGTCTATGTTCCATAAGGATCCTGTCTCAAAAAAAAAAAAAAGGTAGTGTGGAGAGCAGTCTTCAGGGAAGACTCTTAATATTGTCCTCTAGCACGTGCTCGAGCACACACACACACACACACTCACACAAACATACACACAGAAAGGGGGGTAGGTAGGAGAGGGGCGAGAGAAGTGGGGAGGAGAGAGGAAGAGACAAAATAAAGAAACAAAAACAGATTCACATATTATTTTATGCCAAATAAAACTAATTCCACTCCTTGAAATTGCCCTCTACTAAGGTCTAGTAAAGCTTTCCATGATTTGCACACAGACAAGCATTCTTTATTCTGTAATGTCCTGTAGAATGCAGGAGAGCACAGGCATGCTTCTTCTGAAGTCACAGGTGAAAATGTCACAGGCCATGCATGATCTTCTCAAGACAGAGCTGCCATTTGGCAGCATTGGCTCATGGGAGGGAGCATTCAGAGGAGCATAGTCCTGGTCAAGGACAATTATGTCCTATTAACATTTCTTCAATGTTCATTCAAACAAAACATTCTGGACAACAGCAGCCTGGATATTCGGAAACCTTTGTTTTAAATCAGTCTGTTAAAGTCAAAACCTTTGCATGTTTTGTGGTCATTTTTAGGAAAATGCTGCTTTGAAGGGTTGGTATTGACTTTGATAAACATGTCCACACATGTGTTCTGGTACATACATGTTGACTGCATTCACAACTGTCCTCCTGTGCTTAGCAGCATCACACAAGTGACACAGGCAAAACAGAAGAAGTTATGGCCGAGGTGGCTGAGAAATAAATCAGGCTTTGTGTGACGCTTGGCACTCCCTTAAATCTCTTCTTTCTGACCTGCGTGATTGGAACAGTTTTGCTAATGGCAGCCCTATCTCTATAAACATATTTTATCTCTTTAAAGGAAATGGAGGAGGCTAGCCATGTCTAGGCTAAGTGGGTGTCCAAGGCCATCAGTTGAGTGTGCCTGAAAGGTGTATAGCTGGAAGCTTCTAAAATGGTTACAAGAATTTATACTAAGCCTTCAGTTGGAAAACACCACATTCTCTCAGGACAGGATTTGGTGATATGAAGTTACCCTTTCTGCTGAAGCCAGACCTGGTGTGACTTATAAAGGAAAGCTTCAATAGTGAACAACTCTCTTTTGTTATTAATGTAAATAATATATACTGAACAAAGGCTTAGGCAGTGTAGAAAAAAATTAAACATTTACAATGTCATTTCTTCCTTCCTTCCCAGAGTAGTGAAGAAAAGAGTCAAGTCTCTAAGAGTCTTGTAACACTATGCTGAAAGTTAGTTGTGATTCATAAAGGAAGCGTGATATGAGAAATTACCAAGTAAACATTACTATTTATTATCATTATTATTTTAGCAAGAGGAGGTACAAGTTCACCCAAAACAGGAATTCCTTACAGAATGTGTATGCTTGTATATTCTCATTTACTTAACCAGTTCCTTTGTTGAAATGTCATAGCTCTTCAACAGAATCAGGATAGCTCCCTAAGAGAACGTAGAAAAGAAAGAATCCAGCCGACCTGCATTCACGCTGGGCACAGTGACCCTGTTCCTGGGTTTATTTCACGCCCATCGTAAATTTTCTCACACACTTGACTTAAATGATTTCCTGGAAAACTTTCCACAGTGGAGATCTTCAAATCAATTCCAACAAAGTTTCCAGTGTGAAAATTACCTTTCTGTTATAGCCAAAGATTAATTTTTCTTTGCTTGAAAGAAATGACACGCCCTAGTAATTTTCATATATTCTCAAAAATGGAACATCCAGGCTTCAATGTGAAATGTGCTAAAAATGACACGGGGAAAAAAAAGACCATCAGAAACATTTCTATTAATTCATGGAATTAAGAATAGCATTTTACATTTTCTCCTGCCTGGGGTCCCATTTGCCTGATTACTTTCATCTGTGGCCCACAAACTTGGTGGCACAATCAACAAAGCCCTCCGTGGCCGTTCATCTCTGCTCTACTTGATTTCTTCTCTCTGAGTAAATGATTAAGTTTTCATGCATTGGCTCAACCAAAATCTATGCTCAGTCAGCCGCGTCCTTTATTGATTACTTCTTCAGCAAACACTAGGCCAAGTGTGATATACATAATTGGACAGTTGTCAGGGGACGTGGGTGTTAACGGTCCTGTTTTCCCAGTTGGAAACTGGAATCACCTTGATACACAAATATTCTGCCCTGTTCCATTCTCATTCTTTGGACCGAGGAGTCCAGGTCCTTGGAATATATGTTTTTAACTCTCTGAGGTCTGCTTGAATGAATTTAATGATTATATCATATAATCTGCTGTTGAAGTTGCACCTGTGCACTGCATATAGGAAAACTGGAATTAATATTTGTCTAACATTTTAACCTTGTCTTTGAACTTATATAAATAATCTGTAGCCTTCCTCTAGAAAAAAAAAATTGATTCCACCTTGCACCAAGGACAGACTGTCAATGCCCACGTTTGCAAGCTTCTTCTCCATCTTTGTTTATGTCCCAGTAGCTGGATGGTGGCCTTGACGTGGGGTTGTACACTCACTGAGTGGAAAATATAACTTATAACGAGAGGACCTTCTCTGTCCTTGCTTTAGAACAACGTCCGGGATGAGTGTGCGCACTTGGGAAATCACTGCTCCTGGGCGTCTGGAGAGAAGTTCTAAATTCCCAGTAATCATTGTGTTTATACTGGTTTGTATTTTTCCCACTAAACTTTTTGTACTGCTGTTTGAGAACAATATGATTTAACTATCCTCAACAGGCCAAACCTGATGTAAACTGTACTTCTATCGGAAATCATACCCAGCTTTTAAGGAACATTAAACAGATAAATAAGCTCTGCTGATGTATTTTAGATAAATAACAACAGTGAATTTTTCCTACAGTTTAAAGTGGTATGTAAAGATGTTTCCTCCTTCATTGTGATGTTATCATACAGAAAAGAGCTTGAAAAGTTAACATCAGTTTGCTAAAATATTCTTAATCCTAGAAATATTTTAATATTACTGATTAGTATTTTATTGGCTTATATGCTTTATTTATGTTCATTTTATTTATCAATATTTTATACTCTTCTTTTTCCAATTCATCTTAGTTTTGTAGGCAGTTAATTTTTAAAATGCTTTTTAAAATCTTTTTGAAATTATAATAAAATTACAACATTTCTCCTCTTTCCTCTTTCTAAGCCCTCCCATGTACCACCCACCCCTGCTCTCTTTCATATCGTAGCCTCTTTTTCTTTAATTGTCGTTACATATCTGTATGTGCACATATATGTGTAGATATATATTCCTAAACACATAAATACAACCTACTCAGTTTGTGTAGTGTGAGCAACCCTAGATAAAGAACTACAAGCAGCTAAGAAATGCTGAGATCTGAAGAAATATTCTTCCCCAGGGAAAAGCACACAGATTGGTTGGGTATCTAATACCAAACAATCTTCCCTGAAAACATACACATACAGACAAATATTTGAGTTAAAATAGATGGTGAACCTCTCTTTATAGTTTAATGTATGCTCCATAAACAGCATACGTTTTCCAGAAAATTGACCTAGTCCCCAGTCTGGAAGATGATTCGTGATTCTGGTATGAAACATGATGCATATGGAATCAAGAAAGGCGGTAATCACAACCTTAGGGAACGTGAAATTCCATCTTATTTCTGCTCTGTAGAGCATTGGTTTACAAACAAGAAAGGAAGAACGTATTTGATAAGATCTAATACCCAGGGCTTCGTGCGTCTGTTGGGCTAACATTCACTCACTAGTTTATTGTGTAGTGGGGATTTTCACTGTGGATGCTTAGCTGTACTGGGTTTGTCTCTCATGGTAAACAGTCTCCAGCAGAGCCATGGACGGTCACCTGTTACATCATTGTTGGATCCCTGCTATGTACCCAACTGCTCATTTATACAACTTTCACATCTGAGCTATTCATAATCATGTTAAAAATGAAGACGCAGGAATTTTCTCTAGGTCTAGAACTTTAATATTATCAAAATTATTCGTCTAAGAGAACAAAAGAGGAAGACAAAGAGGATATACCAAGAATGCATGTGGCCTGGCCCCTCCTAATGTCTGCCCACCGACTTTAACATCATCCAGATGCTTTAGGAGCAAGCTGGCTGAGGAAAATAAATGTCACCATCCAGAGCTGGAGAGCTCACACAGGACAAGAGCCTTTCCCTCTGTGGCCTGTTGCAAACAGGTGCCCAGAACAAGGCTTCTATCTCTGTTATCCTTGTTTCCTATTGTTTACACTCACCCCAATAGCAGCACATGCTCACAGATTTGGAGGTATATGTAGTCATTTTAGAGAGAGAAAAAAATGGAACCATACTTAGAAAACAGCTTTGAGAGAGACAGAAAGAGAGAGAGAGAGAGAGAGAGAGAGAGGGGGGGGGGGGGAGAGAAGAGAGAGAATTTAAAAAGTAAAGGAAAACAAAAAAGGAAGAAAAGAAAAAAAGAAGGAAGGGAAAAATCTCTACATATAATGCTACTGTGGGGCAAAATTCACTAATTTATTTAATATTTTAAATTTTCCCCACTATGTTATGACAAAATCCCCATAAGCATCATCTGCCTTCTCGTTGGGTGCTGTCCCTGAGACTGACCACCTGGAGGGAGCTGCCTCTGTGTGTGCTGACAGCAGCTGGGAACAGGAAAGGCAGAGCTGAAATGTGGAGGCAAACCAGAGATTTGCCAAACACTGATGCAGAACATGCACACCATGTGGTGTCTGAGATGCACCCAAGACAGCCATGCATTGTAGAGGAAAGCACGACACTGCTTGGGCCTCCAGAGAGAGAGGGGCGGGGAGGAAGAACCCTGCCTGGGCTCAGTGTCAGGGTGAGATCAGAAGCAAAGGACCAACGTAGAGAGAGCAGAGATGGTCAGGACTCACAGTTCCACCCCCTGGCCTGTGTGTGCCAGGCCTAGCTGAGGGTGGAGGAGGAGGCAATGGCCTGTGGGTTGAAAATGTACTGAGAGTCCGTTGTCTACAGTTCAACATGCAAGGGCAGCCCCTCAGTGTGCATTACAGTTTATGATCTCTATGAATACTTGGTCACTAGTGTGCTCATGAGATTTGACTTTAAATTCTTTCTAATTGCCCTTTAACAGCAAATTTACCCTTCCAATAACAGTCTTGCTCTTACACGGACTGTCAAATCAAGGCACTGCAGGATTTTCGCTACTTTGTGTCATTCATAGGGGCAGTGACAGTTCAAGTCCCATATGGTTTTACATTCACTCCACCAAGCTGACAGAGAAACCCTCGGGTTATAAGACATCTGCTAGACTTTTAAAGTTCAGAGTTTGCTTGCTTGCTTGTGAGACACTGTTTCATGTATCTCAAGCTGGCCTGTAACTCACAAGGATGACCTTGAGCTTCCAATGCCCTCCCCTGTAACTCACAAGGATGACCTTGAGCTTCCAATGCTCTCCTCCCCATCACTCCCTCCCCAGTACTAGGATGGCACATGGTTGGTGTGGGGCTGGAGAGCAAGCCCAGGACTTTGGTCTCACCCGGCAGACTGACTCCCTACCAGTTGAGCTGCATTCCCATCTCATTAAGTTTTTCCAGGAACTCCCAAGTGTCCCCATGACTGAGGCTCCCTCATTTTTTCCTTGATGCTTAGCTCTCATGTGGACTCTGTCTTTCCTCTATCCCCCTTTCAGCCATGCCGGCCTCCAAAAGTATCTGGACACGGCTGGAAGGTGCAGGTCTCCTTGAGTATTTTGCTAGAATAAATACCACTTTATGCGTGCGACTTTAGTGATGCCTGCAATGTTGCTGCTTAAAGACACTTACAAGACAGTGTTCACTTTGTGTGTGTTGTGTGTGTGTATGAGAGAGAGAGAGGAAAGAGAGAGAGAGAGAGATCTTAAAAGAGATTTATTGAGATAGTTCATAAAACTATACTAATTCTCCTTTTTTAAAAATTGGATATTTTATTTATTTACATTTCAAATGTTATCCCATTTCCTGGTTTCCCCTCTGCAAACCCCCTATACCATCCTCCACTTACCCTCCTTCTATGAGGGTGCTCCCCCACCCACCAACCCAACTCCCGCCTCACTGCCCTAGCATTCCTCTACACTGGGGCATTGAGCTTCCACAAGACCAAGGGCCTCCCCTCCCATTGATGCCAGATAAGGCCCCTTCAGCTCCTTCAGTTCTTCCCCTAACTCCTCCATTTGGGGTCCCTGTGCTCAGTCCAATGATTGGCTGTGAGCGTTCGCATCTGTATTGGTCAGGCTCTGGCAGACTCTCTCAGGAGGCAGCTGTATCAGGCTCCTATCAAGAAGCACATCTTGGCATCCACAACAGTGTTTGGGTTTGGTGTCTGACTATGGGATGGATCCCCAGGTGGGGCAGTCTCTGGATGGTCTTTCCTTCAGACTCTGTTCCACTCTTTGCAACTGTATTTCCTTTCAACAGGAGCAATTCTGGATTAAAATTTTGAAGATGGGTGGGTGACCCCATCTCTCAACCAGGGGCCCATACCTAACCTCTGGCTATGGTCTCTACAGTTCCTCCCTCACCATTGTGGGGTATTTCAGCTAATGTCATCCCTGTGGGGTCCTGAGAGGCTCTCGCTTTCCTGGCATCTGGGACTTTCTGGTTGCTACTCCCAGTTCCACATCCCATATTGCTACACAGCTCTGTTCAATTTCCTAACTCTGTACATCTCCTCCATCTTCTCCATACCTGACTCTGCCCCTCTTTGTGCCCTCCTCTTCTCTTTCTCCAAGTCCCTCCCACCCTCTACTTCCCTTGTTCCCCCTTCTAAGTAGGACTGAAGCAGCCACTCTTTGGTCTTTTTTTCCTCTCAAGTTTCATGTGGTCCATGAGTTGTATCATGAGTATTCCACCCTCTTTACCTAATATCCACGAATCAGTGAATATATACCATGTGTATTCTTTTGTGACTAAGTTACCTCACTCAGGATAATATTTTCTAGATCTATCCATTTGCCTGCAAATTTCATGAAGTCATTGTTTTTAATAGCTGAGTAGTATTCCATTGTGTAAATGTACCACATCTTCTATATCAATTCCTCTGTTGAGGGACATCTGGGTTGTTTCCAGCTTCTGGCTATTATAAATATGGCTGCAATGAACATAGTGCAGCATGTGTCCTTGTTTTATGTTGGAGCATCTTCTGGGTATATGCCCAGGAGTGGTATAGCTGGGTCCTCAGGTAATGCTATGTCCAGTTTTCTGAAGAACTGCCAGACTGATTTCCAGAGTGGTTGTACCACCTTGCAATCCCGCCATCAATGAGGAGTGTTCGTCTTTCTCTACATCCTCGACAGCTTCTGCTGTCACCTGTGTTTTTGATCTTAGTCATTCTGACTGGTGTGAGGTAGAGTCTCAGGGTCATTTTGATTTGCATTTCCCTGATGACTAAGGATGTTGAATATTTCATTAGATGCTTTTCGGCCATTTGAGTTTCCTCAGTTGAGAACTCTTTGGTTCTCTAGAGTCTAACTTATTGAGTTCTTTGTATATATTGGATATTAGCCCTCTATCTGATGTAGGGTTGGTAACGATTTTTTCTCAATCTGTTGGTTGCCATTTTGTCCTATTGACAGTGTCCTTTGCCTACAGAAGTTTTCTGAGGTCTGATTTGTCAATTCTTGATCTTAGAGCATGAGCCATTGGTGTTCTGTTCAGGAACTTTTCCTCTGTGCCCATGTGTTTGAGGCTTTCCCCCAGTTTCTCTTCTATTAGATTCAGTGTATCTTGTTTTATGTGGAGGTTCTAGATCCACTTGGACTTGAACTTTGTACAGAGAGATAAGAATGGATCAATTTGCATTTGTCTACATGTTGACCACCAGTTGAACCAACACCATTTGTTAAAAATGCTGGTTTTCCCCCCCCCTGGATGGTTTTAGCTCCTTTGTTAAAGATCAAGTGACCGTAGGTGTGTGGGATCATTTCTGGGTCTTCAATTCTATTCCATTGATCTTCCTGCCTGTCACTGTACCAATACCACGCAGTTTTTATCACTACTGCTCTGTAGTACAGCTTGAGGTCAGGGATGGTGATTCCCTGAGATGTTCTTTTATTGTTGAGAATAGTTTTTGATATCCTGGATTTTGTGTTGTTCCAAATGAATTTGAGAATTGCTCTTTCTAACTCTATGAAGAATTGAGTTGCAATTTTGATTGGGATTACATTGAATCTGTAGATTGCTTTTGGCAAGATGGTCATTTTTACTATATTAATCTGCCAATCCATGAGCATGGGAGATCTTTCCATCTTCTGAGATCTTCTTTGATTTCTTTCTTCAGAGTCTTGAAGTTCTTGTCGTATAGATCTTTCACTTGCTTGGTTAGGTTCACACCAAGATACTTTATATTGTTTGTGACTATTGTGAAGGGTGTCATTTCCCTAATTTCTTTCTCAAACCATTTATCCTTTGAGTATAGGAAGGCTACTCATTTGTTTGAGTTAATTTTATATCCAGCCACTTTGCTGAAGTTGTAAGAGTTCTCTTGTGGAATTTTTGGGTCACTTAAGTATACTATCATATTATCTGCAAATAGTGATATTTTGACTTCTTCCTTTCCAATTTGTATCCCCTTGACCTCTTTTTGTTGTCTAATTGCTCTAGCTAGAACTTCAAATATGATATTGAATAGATGGAGAGAGAGAGAGAGAGAGAGAGAGAGGAGAGAGAAGAGAGAGAGAGAGAGAGCAGATTGTCTAGTCCCTAATTTTAGTGTGATTGCTTCAGTTTCTCTCCATTTAGTTTGATGTTGGCTACTGGTTTGCTGTATATTGCTTTTAATATGTTTAGGTATGGGCCTTGAATTCCTGATCTTTCCAAGACTTTTACCATGAAGGGATGTTGAATTTTGTCAAGTGGTTTTTCAGCATCTAATGAAATGATTACGTGGGTTTTTTTCTTTGAGTTTGTTTATGTAGTAGATTACATTGATGGATTTCTGTATATTGAACCATCCCCGCATTCCTGGGATAAAGCCACTTGACTGTGGTGACCAATCGTTTTGATGTATTCTTTGATTCAGTTTTTGAGAATTTTATTGAGTGTTTTTGCATTGATATTCTTACGGTAAATTGGTATGAAGTTCTCTTTCTTTGTTGGGTCTTTGTGTGGTTTTGGTATCAGCATAACTGTGGCTTCATAGAACAAATTGGGTAGTGTTCCTTCTGTTTCTATTTTGTGGAATAGTTTGAAGAGTATTTGAATTAGGTCTTCTTTGAAGGTCTGATAGAATTCTGCACTAAACGCATCTGATTCTGGGCTTTCTTTCTTTTTTTTTTTTTTTGGTTGGGAGACTTTTAATGACTGCTTCTATTTCTTTAGGGGTTATAGGACTGTTTAGATGGTTTATCTGATCCTGGAATCTGTCTAAAAAATTGTCCATTTCATCCAGATTTTCCAGTTTTGTTGAGTGTACACTTTTGTAGTAGGAACTGATGGGTTTTTTTTTTTTTTAATTTCCTCAGTTTCTGTTTTTATTTCTGATTTTGTTAATTTGGATACTGTCTCTGTGCCCTCTGGTTAGTCTGGCTAAGGGTTTATCTATCTTGCAGATTTTCTCAACGAACCAGCTCCTGGTTTTGTTGATTCTTTGTATAGTTCTTTTTGTTTCTACTTGGTTGATTTCATCCCTGAGTTTGATTATTTCCTACCATCTACTCCTCTTGAGTGCGTTTGCTTCTTATGTTCTAGAGCTTTCAGGTATGCTGTCAGGCCGCTAGTGTATTCTCTCTCCAGTTTCTTTTTGGAGGCACTTAGAGCTATGAGTTTTCCTCTTAGCACTGCTTTCACTGTGTCCCATAAATTTGGGTATGTTGTGCTTTCTTTTTCATTAAATTCTAAAAGGTCTTTGACTTCTTTCTTTATTTCTTCCTTGACCAAGTTATCATTGAGTAAAGCATTGTTTGGATTCCATGTGTATGTGAGCTTTCCATTGTTTTTGCTGTTATTGAAGACCAGCCTTAGTCCGTGGTGATCAGATAGGATGCATGGGATTATTTCAATCTTCTTTTATCTGTTGAGGCCTGTATTGTGACCAATTATATGGTCAGTTTTGGAGAAGGTACCATGAGCTGCTGAGAAGAAGGTATAATCTTTTGTTTTAGGATGAAATGTTCCATAAATATCTGTTAAATCCATTTGGTCATAACTTCTGTTAGTTTAACTATCTCTGTTTAGTTTCTGTTTCCATGATCTGTCCATTGGAGAGAGTGAGGTGTTGAAATCCCCCACTATTATTGTGTGAGGTGCAATGTGTGCTTTGAGCTTTAGTAAAGTTTCTTTTATGGATGTGGGTGCCCTTGCATTTGGATCATAGATGTTCAAAACTCAGAGTTCTTCTTGCTTGATTTTTTTCCTTTGTTGTGTATAAAGTGGCCTTCCATATCTTTTTTGATAACTTTTAGTTGAAAGTCAATTTTATTTGATATTAGAATGGCTACTCCAGCTTGTTTCTTGGGACCATTTGCTTGCAAAATTGTTTTCCAGCCTTTTACTCTGAGGTAGTGTCTGTCTTTGTCACTGAGGTGCTTTTCCTGTATGCAGCAAAATGCTGGGTCCTATTTACATATCCGGTCTGTTAGCCTATGTCTTTTTATTTGGGAAAGAAAAATTGATTGTTGCTTCCTGTTACTGTTTTTGTTAGAGATGAAATTATGTTTGTGTGGCTATCTTCTTTTGGGTTTGTTGAAAGAATATTACTTTTTTGCTTTTTCTAGGATGTAGTTTCCCTCCTTGTGTTGGAGTTTTCTATCTATTATCCTTTATAGGGCTGAATTTATAGAAAGATATTGTTCAAATTTGGATTTGTTGTAGAATATCTTGGTTTCTCCATCTATGGTAATTGAGAGTTTTGCTGGGTATAGTAGCCTAGGCTGGCATTTGTGTTCTCTTAGGGTCTGTATGACATCTGCCTAGGATCTTCTGGCTTTTTATAGTCTCTGGTGAGAAGTCTGGTGTAATTTTGATAGGTCTGGCACTATATGTTGCTTGACCTTTTTCCCTTACTGCTTTTAATATTCTTTGTTTTGTGCATTTGATGTTTGATTATTATGTGACCGGAGGAATTTCTTTTCTTGTCTAGTCTATTTGGAGTTCTGTAGGCTTCTTGTATGTTCATGGGCCTCTCTTTCTTTAGATTAGGAAAGTTTTTCTCTATAATTTTGTTGAAGATATTTACTGGCCCTCTAAGTTGGGAATCTTCACTCTCATCTATACCTACTATCCTTAGGTTTGGTCTTCTCATTGTGTCCTGGATTTCCTGGATGTTTTGGTGATTCTTGCATCTACGACTCTGATCTCTTTCCTAGGTTTTCTATCTCCAGAGTAGTCTCCCTTAGTGATTCTTTATTGGTTCTATTTCCATTTTTAGATCCTGGATGATTTTGTTCAATTCCTTCACGTGTTTGGTTGTGTTTTCTGTAGTTCTTTAAGGAATTTTTGTGTTTCCTCTTTAAGGGCTTCTACCTATTTACCTGTGTGTCCTGTATTTCTTTAAGGAATCATTTATGTCTTTTAAATCCTGTATCATCATCATGAGGTGTGATTTTAAATGAAAATCTTGCTTTTCCGGTTATGTTGGTATCCCGGCTTGCTGTGGTGTGAGAACTGGGTTCTGATGATGCAAAGTAGCCTTGGTGTTGTTGCTTATGTTCGGCCTTGCTTTCACCACTGCTTCTCTGGTGTTAGCTGGTCTTGCTGTCTCTGACTGTGCTTATACCTCTGTAAGCCTTGTGTGCCAGCTCTCCTGGAGACCAATTCTTATGGGAGGATTTGGGTATGGAGAGCTCTGGCACAGGGTCAGCTCCAGAGTGCAGACGAATGGAAGGATTCTGTCCCAGGTTGCTCCTTGATTCCTGTGTCCTGAGGTTCCAGGCAGGTCCTCAGAGCTGAAGTGTGGTCTTACTGTGCTCACAGGTGTGTCAGCTCTCCTTGGAGACCAGCTCTCTCCCAGTGGGATTTGGGTATGAAGAGCCTTGGCACAGGGTCAGCTCTGGGCAGATCCTAATTCTCCTTTTAAAACCCACAACATGGTGGTTATAATACATGCACAGAGATGAGTAGCTATGACTACCTTCTGTTTCAGGAACTCTCCATTATTCTTTACGGAAATCCTGTATAGGTTACCCTTCATCTCCCTCCCTCAGATTCTGGCAGCCACTAGCCTACTTTCTGTCTTTGTTGGTTTTTCCATTCTTCACACTGTACAAAATGAATACACAATATATAGTCTTCAGTGTCTAATTCTTTTCACCAAATATTTCAAGTTTTTCTTGGTTTATCATGTATAAGCGCTTCATTATTATGGCAAAGTAATATTCCACTGTATGGACATACCACATCCTGAGTCATCACCTAATTAATGAACTTTTCAGTAGTATCCACTCAGTGGATATTATTCAAAACAGTGCTCTGACATCAATGTGTGAACTTTTGTGTGGACACATCACTGTTTCTCTTGGTTGTACATCCTGCAGCCAAATTTCTGGACCATGTGTTAACTCTGTGCTAAAGCTTTTGAGGAACTGTCTATTTGTTTTCTAAAGTGGTGGCGCCAATTCACATTCACACCAACCATCCTTGAGGCTTTACAAGTCTGAGTTTTCAACACACTTACACCTAAATCTCAGGGAGCATCACAGAAGAGAGCTTGGAAAGACTCTGGTCTGTGAGAGCCAAAGACCAGGATATCTACCATAAGGTTGTGTCTTCAGTATATGACAAGGAAGCTGCACCCATGTAATCTCAACAATATGGCGACTTATAAAAGACCTGAAGGCCTCTCAACAGGACCAGCTGACACACTGACATGGGTGGGAGAAATCTCCCAAGGCCCCACCCTAAATGAAGAGCTGCAGGCTGCTGAAAGAGGGAGAATCGGCCTTCTCCAGGAACAAGCCCCTAGATAGGTTATCCAATCCCAAATGGCCAACCCTAAGGAAAAAAAAAATATGAGCAACATTAAACAGGCACAGCAGGTTATGTATGCATGGGTGTGTGGTGTGTGTATGTGTGTGTGTGTACACTCCAGTGTGTCCATGTATGTGTATATATGTGTGTACATGAAATGATAATAACTAAAGAGGAAGAGGATATGAATTTTCAAAGGGACTAGAGGGGACCTGAGAGAAGTTGGAGTGGAGGAGAGGATGAGGAGGAATTGGTGTACTTGAATAGAATTCAAATAATTAACTCAAAATGTTTTGAGTTTTAACTCATTGCATTCTCCAACAGAGATAAGCAGGGTCTAAAGAAATGTGCGTATTTTAAGTCTAACCATCCTGACCAACACCCCGCATTCTTTACAGTGAAGACACAAAATGTGCTCCTTTCACTACAAGGATGAGATGGTACACTAACAGTTCCCTGCTTTATTCTAGCCAAGGAGAGACGGCAGAAGCAATTAAATACCTGGAGAAGTTTGTGGTCATTTCAAGAAACAACTTCCAAAGCCTTGATGTGATTCGAGCGTGCACGATGCTTGGTGACATTTACAATGAAAAGGTGAGTACTGTGTCCTCTGTGTGTGGGAAAGCTTGCAGAGGCTCAAGTCTGCGCCCGGTTTATACCCGTCATCCCACAAGTCAGTATGGAAAATGGCTGAGATTGCAGGACACAGACCCAAGGCAAGAAGTGGAACTAGAAAGACCTCTTTCCTCCTCATCTGGTGTTCAGAGGTGTCTGGGGTACAGGTGCCACCAGCAGTGACCACTGCCATTTAGTACTCCAAGTAACTGACTGTGAGGAACAATGAAAAAATTCAAATTCAAAGGCACTTTGTGAAGACTGATGGCTCATATCAGCTTGCTCTGACACTCCTCTCTTTGTCTAAATTCTTATTTTTTTTTTAAGCCAGTTGGGATGTTCCTTAATAAGCCTCAACAGGAGAAGAAAGGAAAATCCTAAGAATGATTACAAAGGGAATTTAGACTGGGGGGTTTTACAGCATCCCAGGAACCATGGTTAGTAAGTGCACCAGTTGTAATATCAGTTTTATTATCTTCAGTTGCCCAGGGTCTCCGTTAGAAACCGTATGGAAGAAGCCAGTTCCTCTGGTTATAATTGCTATTTTGATCCTGAGTCAGATCCATCATTTTTTAGGGTAATTATATTCTCCAACTGTGCTCACGCACTCTGTGTTAATCTGAGTGCTTGGTGATTAAAAGCACCACTGTGGTGTCCCACCGCTTGGGTGACAAACCCAGCTCCCTCACTCATAAGATCTGGGACCTGGGACAAGTTATTTACACTTCTAGGTGCTTTGATTTTTTTTTTCATCTTGCAAGGTTTTTCTTTTTCATCTCATGGGGGTTGGGGGAATAGCAGAGGGCAGTAAACATGACAAGGTGTGATGGAGTGTGTGTGTGTGTGTGTGTGTGTGTGTGTGTGTGTGTACATGTCATGATGAAAGCCATCATTTTTATAGCAACTAAAATGTTAATTAAAAAAAATCAGCACTAGGGGCTCGAAAAATAGCTTAAAGGTTAAGAGTCCTTGCTGCTCTTGCAGAAGAGGCCTGATTCCCGGCACACGTACCAGACAGCTCACAGGTACATATAACTACAGCTCCATGGGACTGACACCATCTTCTGGCCTTTGCAGGCACCTGAATACAGGTGATACACATAAACTCACATAGTCACACATACACACACAATAAAGAAGAGAGAGAGAGAGAAAGAGGGGGGAGGGAGGGAGGAGGAAGAAAGAGAGGAGGGAGGGAAGGAGGAAGGAAGGAAGGAAGGAAGGAAGGAAGGAAGGAAGGAAGGAAGGAAGGAAGGAGAAGGAAGGAAAAGAGAAAAGGAAGGAGCTGGCTACGACATTAAAGTGTCTGTTTTGCAAGCATACAGACCTGATTTCAGATCCCCAGCACCATGTTCAGAAACAGTAGGTAGCACATGACTATAGCCCCAGTAATGGAAGGACAGGACAGGTAAGACACTGGAGCTCATTGGCCAGCCATCCTAGAGAAGTCAGTGAGCCCCAGGGTCAGTGAGAGAGACCCAGCCTCAAAACAGTAATGTTGAAAGTGGTCAAGGTAGGAACTAGCTGTTGACCTCTGGCCTCCATACATATATGTTCGTACACATACATGCGCATGTGCACAATCCATGCAACCACAAGCATACACTGCACACAATGTAAATACTGAGGGAAAGGAGAATTGAGTTAGTGAGGACAGAAGGTTGGAACATAGGAGTCTATCGGGAGGAATGGGTGAGTGTTGCTATGACAACACTCCCAGTCATACAGGTTCACTGTCCCAGACCCCTCAAGAGAGCAATTCACTTCAAGTCCCCCAGACTCAAAGCACTTTGTAACATTCCAAGCCACACTTTTAACCATTATAATGTGTTTTAGGAAAATGAATTTGAAATTCATACAAATGAATGACAGTCATTTTTGGTTTTTCTACTTTGGGAATAATTCCTGAGCGGTCATGTCCTCTGGTTTCTCTCAGCTCTTGATTGCTCCTCTAGTTCCTCTGCCTTGACCAGGGGAAGAAGCCACCATCCCAGCAGTGTTTATACAGGAGATTGAGAATGGGCTTTTCACTAAGACACCAGAAGTAGCCAATATGCTGACCATAATGCCATTTCTTTCACTGCCCAGAGACCGCTGTGGAGATCCCATGGAAGGAGCTCTTAAGGCCTCCTGTCCTCTTGGTTCCCATCCCCCTCCCCTCTCCCCTGCTGTCCCACTTCCTCCTTCAGGGACAGCCATCTTTGTCTGGCTCTGTTCCCTCTGTCTCCCACTTTGTTTTTCCTCTGTCTGCCCTCCATGTCCATCCCCCAGGACCTTCCTCATCTCATGCCTCTACCACATGGACACTTCTTCTTGTTGGCCCTCACACTGGGCTTTAGTCTATTTTTCAGGACAAAGTGGTGGTAAGCAGGGATACTAAGACTCATCAAAGAGAGGACTGCTCCCCCCACATAGCTGAATTGACACATTGAATCAACAGACACCAACAGACTCTTTAAGAGTATTGCTCTTCAGAAATACCATAGGGCAAGCAATGCTATGGCTTTACCATTCACTACACGCCTTGAACACTGAGATGCCATATGACAGGAATCCCAACTGTCCACCTGTTTCCCTCATGTCAGAAAGACAGGGACAATGAGACAAACAGGAGTAGTAGCTTCATGTTCTCATTTTCTCAAGTATTGCCAAATGTTTTTAATTTCACAACTGTGATTTATTATCTGGTGTTTGGTGCTTGAAGAAGAGTTTTATACCCAAAGACGGTATCAACTACTAAAAGCTAACTTTTATCAGTTTATCCTCATTATGAAACTTGGAGAATTCTGGACATTCGTGACATATCACAAGAGGTGAGACCCTGTGTGCAGTTATTGGTTTATTGCCCGGTCTAAGATCAGACCACTTGAGAAAGCAGTCTCTTGCTTCTCAAATCCCACACTTCTCCTTCATTTAAATATTAAATCATATTAAATCACTTGGAAAACTAGTCCTGAATCCTTAAAAACAAATCAAACGTCGCTGCCACGATCCGTCTTCCTGTACGATGCCTCCATCAGACCAGCATATAAGCAAGTCTGTGTGTTCAGTGTGGGTGGGGCCACCTCTGAGACATGGTCCTGGGTTCTGCTTCAGGTCCTACCTAGACTTCCTGCCCTGGCTTCCTTCATGATGGACAGGAAGCTGCAGGGGGAAAGAATACTTTCCTCCCCAAGTTGACTTTTGTCCTGGTGTTTAATCACAGCAAGAGTGAGCTAGGTCATCTGCTAGCTCCTGTCCTAGTCCTAGCTGACACCATTCTGCTCCTGCCACAGGTTTTAATGGTGATGTTAGCAACAACTTCCAAAATATAATGTTGTAAGACAGAAGTTACAAGGCAAAACTGTTATTTGAAAGGCACTATAATTGGCATATTCTGTGATTGTGGCTATGCTTTTACAATTTAAATTAGTGCATCATATTAAAATTAGTCTTTATCATGGTGGTGCCTGCTTTTAATCCCAGTACTCAAGAGGCAGAGGCAGGTGGATTTCTGTGAGTTTGAGGCCAGCCTGCTCTACAGAGTTTCAGGATAGTCAGGGCTACACAGACAAATTCTGTTTCAAAAAAAACCTGATATAATAATAATAAATAATAATATTAATATTTATCTTAGTTAGCATTTTATTATAAAAATCAGGGAGAATGGGCCTCCCATGCCACTCGCTACATGTGATTTTTGGTGGAATGTTAATTAAAAACATATAATTAATATAAAGTGACCAAATGAGAGTGTTTTAGGGAACATAATCAAGTATCTGCCCTTATGAGATTTCTCAATCCTTTATAAGATCTAAAAATAATCACAGTTAAAAGAGTTTAAAAGAGTTTTCTGTGTTAAACTAGCAACAGTAAAGAGCCAATGAGATGGCTTAAGCTCGAAAGCACTTCTACACAAACCGAGGACCTGAATTCAATCCTCTAAACCCGGGTGGGAGAAAACAACTGATCTCAAAACTTGTTCAACTCCACATGTATGCCATGGTATATGTAAGCCCACAGTCACAGAGAAACACACCACACACACATGCACACGCACACACAGAGAAAGAGACAGAGAGAGAGTCCATAGTCACAGAGAAACACCACACATGCCGAGAGAGAAAGAAAGGAGAGAGGGAGGGGGAGGGGAGGAGGGGAGAGGGGGAGAGAGAGAGGAGAGAGAGAGAGAGAGAGAGAGAGAGAGAGAGAGAGAGAGAGAGAGAGAGAGAGAGAGAGAGGGGAGAGAGATACTTGCCCTGAGTTCTATGATAAGCTTTATTTCCAGGTCTATGATGTCACTGAGGTCTTACTCTGGAATTGTCAGGGATTTTCAGAATCTTGGTTGAGGCTGTCTTCTCAGGAATGTATTAGTACATCTGTAATCTGCAGAACAATCCCAAGCTTATATTTAAGACTGTCAGAACTGATTCTATAATCATTAGAAATTTATAATAGAGATGACTTGAGAACAAAGATGAACTTTAGATGGTTGTACAGAGTTTTAGAGGAAACTAAACTTACATAGTAAGCTTTTTCAAAGAATTAAGAATCTGGAAATACAGTAGATTCTAAGGAAAACTCATTCCCAAAGGTATGTTTTTAAAAATGATAACATCTGAAAAGAATGAATATTGCATGTACCTGACAGTGTCTTAGAGGATTCTTCATTGGCTTATAACAGCTGTCTGCATATCCAAAGATGGGATTCAAGGCACAGTTTGAAGGGAGGACAATTACCTAACTATAATCCTGTTTTAGGGAGAAAAGGCACTTGGGTTAAATTCGGCCCAATCAACATTTCAAGCTTTCCTGCTTCCTGCTCTTGCTGAGGTGCCTGTCCTTCCTGCTCTTGCTGAGGTGCCGAGTATCGCTGGCTGACATGCAACCTTACATGCAGTGATTGTCCCATGACTGAGCAAATGAATTCAAACTCTCATCTGAAATCAATAAATAGCCTAAGGTTCAGAAATATAACAGGAGCAATTAGTTTGTCCTATCTCATTGGTATCTATCAAGATAATCTGTGTTTTCATCATCCTTAATATTTATCATGGTTCTCAATCATATATAATTGGAACACAGATGCAACCTTTGACTTGGTTTTAATCAAATCTTTGCTCATTATAAATCCCATTTTATGATAATAATGAAAGACTGAATCGCTTACAGCAACAAACAGTTATTACTTATACAATATAACGGGGTTCCACATCAATCAGCAAATTTGGCAGAAGGGATGGTTTGAATAGGGAGTCCACCTAGCCTGCCCTATGGACACAGGACATACAGTGTCACACGTGCTGCATGTGAGAGCAGCCACTCCCCGCCTGGGCAAGGACTTCCTCATGACCACTCATCAAAATTGCACAGAGGGCTATGGAGCTGAAGCTGCTTCCATCTGTCTGACATGTGTCATGAAGACACAATCATAGTGGTTCTAATTCCCATTTCTTTTACAAGGTATGGGAATGTAGCTTAAAAATCTTTATTGCAAAACAGTCTTTTCCATAAAAAGTTTCTTTTGAACAGGAATTGCTCAGTTATGGTTTAAACATCTTCTTCTAGTTTGTGTCTGTGGTGTCTGGTGTGTGTTGTGTGTGTGTGTGTGTGTGTGTGTGGTGTGTGTGTGTGTGTGCACATCTGTGTGGGTACATATGTGTGCACATGCATGTGTTGGCCAGGGGTTGAAGTCATGTGTGTCTTTCTCAAGAATCCTGGGAATGCAGGCAGCCTGTAGCTTTTCTCTAGGTACTGGGAACTCAGACTCCAGGCCTCCTGTTTGCAACACAAGTACATTATCCACTGAGCATTCCCCAGCCTGTCTGTTTATTTGGTTTTATACTTGTTTACAGTATGGGTTTTTTAGTACATAGGAACTGTTGAATGAACAAATTAAGGAGATTAACATTCTTTTTTATCATTGCTTTGTATTTGTGTGGGGGGCCTTTGAGTGTTTCCTAATGATTTCTCAGGTACAGAACAGGCTGGTGTGAGCAGCAGGTTCCTGCTGTACTGTAGAGCACTGGACTGTACTGGTGGATAACTAGACCTGAGCTTCACACAGCTATGAAAGTAGAAACTTGGGAAGCTGATGAAGAGAAAGAGATGGGAACCTATGACATGCTCTAAGTTCGTGAAAAATAGAAGTTTTGTCCTCAAGAGTCTCCACATGTATAGGTCAAACTGGAAACAATTCTTCTTTAAGGAAAACCTTGTGTGCAGATTTTAAGGGGCTTGGAGGAGAAAGAAGATGCACTTTCATTGTCCTCAAAGGTGACACGTGACAGCTAATGACATATATGAAGCACTTGCTACTGGCCTTGATGCTTCTGTGCACAAGGCAAATATTATTATTTGAACAATAACTTTTAGGATAGGTAAGGAGGACCACAAAAGAGAAAATCTTAAATTTCTAAAATGTTAAACTGCTACAGTGAACTTAGTAGCAAAGGCATAGATGTTTAAACAATCCTTTCCTTTGTTTCAGCCATATGTTACAATCACATGTAGATTCTCCGTGTTCTCGGGTAAACAATGGCAGGTGCTTTTAGGAAAGCTAAGTGGGGACCAGAAGCAGCAGAGGTATGCATGCCGTCATCAGTTCCTGTTACTAGCTTTGCATCAAACGCCCTCTTGCCACAAATGAAAACAGAAAATATTTCACTGGATAACTACAGCGATGGAATCAGTAAAATTCTGTTGAAATCAATGACAACCAGTTCACTTTTCCTGCTACTTCCTCCTGCATTGGCACTTCCTGTGTTTCACCTGTCAATCAGCCTTCTGACTAAATTAATTTCAAGATCCGGCCCATCAAGTGGGCCCTGCTCACAGAAGACAGCCTTTTCTGATGGAAAGCCAGCTTGCCAGCATATCCTCCTCAAAAATGGGTGTGCTGAGGCAAGATGAGCAAATCTGTGGCATGGGTAAGAAATTAAAAAGGTGACTTTTATTCTCTCTCCCTTTCTAGGGGCAATACAGCAAGGCTTCTGAGTACTTCCAACAAGCTTTCAGCACTGCCATGGAGCTCATGAAAACGGCGCTCATGGATGAAACCAAAGTCCACTTTGGGATAGCTAGAGCCCACCAGATGATGCTGACGATGAAGGGTTACATCGAATCTGCCGACACGGACAGCCTCAACTGCCTGCTGTCCTGGAAGGAGACTAGAACTCAAATCGAGTACGACCCAATTCTGGGTAAGGCTTTGGCTTCCTGGAACACTTTAGATTTTGTGTCATTCTCAGTGGCTAAGGCATGTGCCAGAAAGGTTTATTCACACATTGGTGACTTGAACTTGCTTGGTAATTTTGTCTTTGTTTACTCACTACTACTTGGAGGTTGGACATACTCTCAAGTACTGGCAACATTTAAGAGAAGCATAAAACTGTGGGAGTGGTCTGCCCTACTAATCAATCTGTCACTGTTCTCAAACTTCCCAGCAATCTTAGAGGCCACACTATGCACCAAACAGTTGTTAGGAATAATTTAAAACAAGGAGTAAGGAATGTACAATCAGGTTATGGTTTTTAATAATATCCAGCCATACAGCGCGTCTATAGAAAGACACTAGTATATATGATGTACTCTACTAATAGTACTTAATATTATTTTATCATCTTGAATTTGGATATTTGGGAAATATTTTATAGCAGTGTCTCTTTATACTGCTTTGTCTTGGGAATAACTAAATTATTTTATTATAAACAACCAGGACACGTGTAGGGGTCAACTTGGAAAGTTAATGTCATTAGACCTAAGGGATAAAACTTAGGCCTTCAAGCAGAGTGGCCAGCACCTTTACCCACGGAGCCATCTTGCCCTGAATACCAAACTTAGATAACTGAGAGGGGGCAAGATTTTTTTTTCCTGTGTTTGTTTCCACCATAGAATAAAACAGTAAATTCAGCAGGAAGGACCTTACAGATATAGGTTAATAATCCCCATTAATGTTGGGGCCTCACAAAACAAGGACAAACTTCATTCCAAGTCATACAGTAAGACGATGACAAAACCTGTAAACACTTGGTGTGTGAAGTTCCATGCCCTCCACTGCCCCAAAATATCTGAAAGTAATCATGAGTTGGCCACTTGTAGGTGTGGTGTTCATTGTCGGTTACTTGAGAGTTTATTCCACAGCCTTGAGTGACCTCCGTCTTAGACTTTGACGTCTTCCACCTGGAATATCAGGAACTAATCCTGGGAAATGATTCCTGTTAGCTGGTAAAGGTTCAGTCTGCAGAGGATAAGCCAAGCAGCTCAGCGTCTCAGGTTTGTCTTAAATAAACTCTCACCATCCTGATGATACTGTGAAAAAAATTCTGCCAGGTAGGGGATGGGTGAGAGGAGCAGTCCTCTGATAAGATCCAGGTCTGTCTGTCAGCACCTTCTTTTCTACTTTTGAAAACCCTTCTGCTTTTGTTCATCCATACCTCTTAAATTTGTAGTTCTTTAGGTTTTTTCCTGAGAGCATGTATTTTCTTGTGATGGATTTGGTAGCAGAAGCAAACCGTACATTGCCCAGTGTGGTTCAGATACTAAACCTCCGTATGGGCTGCATGGTGGAGGGCGTGGCCTGCTTCAGAGTGCGATAGAAATCCTGTCCATCTGCGCGTCTCACACGGCTCAGAGCTCTGTGCAGGGATGAGCCACGTCCCTGTGGACCGAGAGATAATCGTCATTCAGACACATAAAGAGGCACTGAGTTCTCATTCTGCAGACACGGTTCACATTGTCAAGAGTAGCTTTTCTGCTTGGAGATAAACCTGATAGGAAATTACTAAACATGCCTTTTGCATACGTGTATTTTTAGTTCAGAGTACACTTAAAAATCTGCCTTAAAATTCTTTGAGAATATTCTTCATTTTTTTTCTGCTTAAAACTCCTCACTGGCTCTTCACTGGATTCTGGTTAAAGGTCTCTTGACCTTCCCAAACCCAATTCATTCCTGTCTGCTCCCCTACGCACACTCCACCCCACCCCAACTCCTACTGACCATCCTCCTAGCTCAGTTCAGACAGGAGACTGTCACTCCAGGTGCAGGCGCATCCTTACA
Source organism: Mastomys natalensis (assembly GCA_021653895.1). Classification (NCBI taxonomy): domain Eukaryota; kingdom Metazoa; phylum Chordata; class Mammalia; order Rodentia; family Muridae; genus Mastomys; species Mastomys natalensis. The sequence continues at coordinate 66,404 of JAJTUV010001448.1, forward strand.
TGAAGCAGCCTGAGGCCCCTCCCACTTGACTATGTTCTCTTCTCTGATCTCAATGAATGCATTCATTTCTCTCCAAGTCATTTTGTACCATAACTTTTTTTTTTATAAATTAACTGCTCAATTAGGAGCAATGGGAACACACATTCCAAATTGGTGATACTTTCTAGGGAAGAAGATATGATGTTTGACACCTACGAGGTCTCAAGTAAATGTCTGAATCAAAACGAAGATGGATTCTTAAGCCTCATCACAAGCTAGTTTGCACTAAGCACTTTTTAAATATGTGTCCAGTGCTTCCTTGGGAAGCCTGTGACACCATAGTATTTGGATTGCCATCCAATTACCACATGAGTGAAGGGAGGTGCTCCTCAAACATGCTGTTGACAAAATGAAAAAGTACAAAAATATTATTTGGAAATCTGAGCAGCTTTTAAGTTTTCAACTTTTGCCTTCCTTGTAGGAAGAGGCATCTTTAATCTTGCTATTGAAGGTCCTGTATATTCAGAGAGAAAAAAAAAACAGATCAAAGATCTGAAAGATACATTATGAAAGCTGTGCAGTTATTGGCACCTTGGAGACTTCCATCCTCCAAACAAATCATTAGCTCAAAGGACTGCCAATGTTCTTTTAAGCAGAGAACATGACCCCCTAAGGGAATTGAGCGTGAAAGACCCAGGTCCACAGATGAAACACGATGGTGACTCGCCAGCAGCCACTGGCATCTCGTGCCTCTCCAACAGAACACGGCCAGTGAGAACAGACTCTTCAAACACCGGGAGATGGTCAGAATGATTTCATACCACCTGCCCTCCCCCTCCAACATTAAGACTCTCCCAAATTTAACAATTGAGGGGTTTAAAAAAAATCAACTTTATTACAACTCAGTAAGATTACTCAATCCTGAGGCAACTTTAATTATTTGGTTCGGGGAGGCTCAAAGGCCTACAAAGTTCTACTGAATTCTCCAGAGTATCCTTTACTTCTCATACCTAAGGTATCTTCTAAGATATCAATCAAATAAATGTTTGTTTTAGTGGGAAAAAGTGATTCATGTTGCAATCACAGGCACTGCAATGTAGAAACGAAAGTGTTCCTCTTTCAGCTTACCAGCAGTGTCAACCCCTGCGTGCAGCTGCAGCTGTATAAATGCCAATGTTGGGAGCTACATCATTGATGAGAATTGTGTGCCAGAGGCTAGCCAGTCACCGCCCTCCTCTCTTGTTTCGTGTTCTGACGATCTTTCTGCACCCTCTTCTGCCGTGTTCCCTGATCCTTTGAGGAAGTGGCATGTCTTGTTAGGGCTAAGCACTCAACTGTCACCTAGGCTCAGCACCCTGAGCAGACAGGCAACTACACCGTTCATTACAAAGAGAAGCAGCTCTGATTAAGACTGAGATTAGTACTTGTATATGGTATAAACGTAATACTTAGAAGGCAATTTGGTGCTATGACAGATAAATTGTCATAATCTCCTCACTTGGCTGAAGGTTTCATGAACCATGAGTTTTTCCCTTATTTACATTATCAAGCAAGGATTCCCGACAAGTGGCGGCAAGCCTCATATTGTTATGTGGGGTTTCTAAGCCTTAGCATTACATGAGAGGGTAAAGGAATCTGGTCTCTTTCCTGAGCCCAAGGGTGGGGGCCATGTCACTTCAAGGAAAGCAGACAATAGCTTTCTGCACTGTAGCTTTTCCAAGGATAGCAGCTTAAAATAGAATTTGGAGGACAAGATGGAATCTGTCCTGCTCTTTTTTTTTTTTTTTCCTCTTCATTGGCCATATCTCTCTAACAGCAGGTTAACTTAGAGTGGAGTCTTAAGAACAAAATAGAGTTTATTCTGCTACCCCAGTCCCTTCAATATCTACTCAGTGACCGTTTAGCTACTCCTATAACAGTCGTACCATTATGGCTTCAGTCGTACATGTTGTTTGGCAGGATGATATTGTTTGTTTACAGGATCCACAGCTGGCTGAAACTGCTCATGCCTTTTCCCCAGAGCAGCCTGCATAGCGCCTTTCGTCACCATAAAAGGTGGCCAGCAGCAGAGAGGCTTCCAGTTCAGTTCTAGCTTGACCTGTCTTGTGGTCAAGGGGTATGGGACCTTCAGCAATGGGGTCATCTAGTTCTGGTGAGCGAGTAGGAGTGGCGGGCTTTGTTGTGGGGTGATCTCTTGGATTTCTCTTACCAATGCTCATAAGGAGGTACCCGGCATCTGGCCCTGGGTTTTTAATAACCCATGGCTTTTAGGAGAAGACGGATAGGATCCTGATCTCCACTCTCTACATAGGTTTCCATATTGCCTTAGCCCCTCTAACTCCAGAAGTTTTAGAATCCTTTTCAGTGGCTTCCAAGATAGCCACCTTTGTGTAGGACAATTTGCACAGTGTGCATTTATAGTCCGTGGGTCTGCCTGTAGTGTTTTTTTAAGGTAAGGACCCTTAAAATATTGTTTTACTCTCAGTTGTAACCACAGCAAACAAGTTGGATAAGGCAAATGGGATAAAAGCATTAAAATTCATCCTTGTGTGTTTGATGCCCATCAAAAAAAGAAAATCAAAATATATCCTCCTTCTGTTGACCTTACTTAAACTAATCATATGACTCGACTCTGGTTCTCACGAGCTTCAGGAGAAGCTTTGTGATTCAGTGCCTTCTGCCACTTAAATGAAACAAACATAATGCCAAAATGGGGAATGTCGGGAAAAAAAGGAAGCCCATCCTTAACTGTAACCAAACTCTAAAGGAAAAGAGAAAGTGTTTGAGTGTGGATTTTCAGTTTCCTCATTCAGATACACACCCCAGCCTTCATCCATGTCCTACAATACAAGTAACCAGTTACATCCTAAAGAATAAAGTATTTCTCCAGAAGCTAAAATTCACTTCATTGGGAAATACTAATGGTACTGCCACTCCTCTGGGTTGAGAGGTGGGTGGCGTTTTTTTGTTTTTCCCCCCACTCTTAGAATCTCCTTCTCTATTGCTGCCTTGGTTCAATAAAAGAGAATTCTTGATTGCTCAGACAAAAACTATCCTTCCTTTAGATTCCATTCACGGAGCTCGGTGTGACCAGGCTTAACCTTCCAGGGCACGGAGGGCCCCTCCCTCCTGGGCTCTGGTTTTCTTTTGTTTTGAGTGTTGTTGTTGTTGTTGTTATCTTGGGTAATTTGAGAAACTTATGGACCATCTTCAGGTGGTTTCAACCATATAAAACCAGAGCTAACACCAGAACAGAAAGTCTGCATTTGACTGTCACCTGGTCATATTTGTTTGATTGCTGGAGAAATGTTTGTGTCCTCGGTCTAGATTTGTCCCTTGACCTGTGGCCGTGTGTCAGACACCCTATGAATGTAGCTAAGTCCTTCTACCTCTGGCAGAATTTGAGAACATGCTACCTCCCGTCTAGGCGCACATCACCCATCTTGGCAAAGCTCTGTTGGGATGACTCTGTTACTGTCTTTTCAGAATTTCTTCTGAAAAGCAGAAGTAACCCACCATTGCTGCTTGGCTTCTAATTCCTCCCAAACCTTGTGCAGCTGGGAATTCTCCTTTAGAATTATAACCTAATTCCGGAATTTACTTTTCTTTCAGTTTTTCTTATCTAAGATCCTTATACTTTTTAACTTAGTTTTTAAGATTTTTACAGTGTTTTTATTTTTAAATCATAATATGACTACATCATCCATCCCCCTTGAGCATGAATTTTTTTATTTTTTGACATTAGAATATAATGACATCATTTCCCTCTTCCCTGTCCTCCCTCCAAGCTTCCCACATACCCCTCCCTGTTCTCTTTCAAATTTGTGGCCTCTTTTTTCATTAACCGTTATTACATGTGTGTGTGTGTGTGCGCACATGTGTGTGTGCATACATGTGTGTGTGTGTGTGTGTGTGTGTGTGTGTGTGTGTGTGTGTATGTGTATGTGTGTGTGTGTGTTTCTAAATTCCTAAGTCCAGCTTGTCTGGTCTGTATGATGTTATTTGTGTATGTTTTCAGGGCTGACTTTTTGGCATCCTCTTTTCTAGGCAGGACTAGTTTCTCTCTCAGACAGGAGGGAGTGCTCTATAGCTTTGATTCTTTGGCATAATTACTAGAAAACAAGATGTTTTTAACGGCCATTTCTCTTTTAGCAGTACCTTTCAGTACTTCAGAAGTGACACTGACTTGACTATCAATCCACGAACTTACACCTACCTTCTTGTGGATGATGGCAGCCTCCTGGGGCTGAGCACAATGTAAACCATAAAGGAAACAAGGGGCCAGAATATAATAAGATGATATGCATGTATATCCCTTCCTTTTAGCCCTAGTCCATCCTGGACAGTGTCAATACTTCTGAATTGCATCTTGAAGTCGCTATGAACATACTTGAACTTGAATGTACCTGCTTCCTGAATGCTCAGAAGTGCTGTGGTGCTGTGTACCACTGTCAAATCCCCCAGTGATGCTAGGATTGGCTAGCATGAATGCTCCCTGAAAACACAGATGTCCAAGTGGCTGAATTAGCTGCCTTCATCTGAGTGAATTCACAGACCGGTCACTCACTCACCGTCACCTAAGGCTTCACAGTTTATTTTGCTTGAAAATTTATGTGAGGAAACATGAACGTAGTATGTTCCTTGGTAATTTGATTGGCAGGAAGCAGAGAAAAACATTACAAGCCCTGCTTTTTAATAATTGATAATTACTTACATGGATCCACTAAGTTTAGGCACACAATTATATGACTAATTATGTTGAAAATCCAAGAGGATGCTTAAATAGATGACCATGCCCTGAGGCCTTCCCTATTGTTTCTGCTGTCTCATTTAACCATGCAAATGTTATTAAGCATTCCTGGCTAAAAATCTTCAAGCCCAAGCAAGTGTAGTTTCATAGATAATTATGCATAATCTTGTCACTTTCTATATCCAACACAGAATTATTTTAACTTTCACTTTCTACTGAATAGCCTTCTCGGTAAAATGTAATTCATGAAAGATAAGATAAGGCTATCCTCAAGATTTCTCAAGACTCTTTTGCAAACCTATTTGAAGAAAGGAAAATAAAATAATGCTATCTACAGAAATTAAATATACTTGTGAATGGAAACCTGCATTCATGAATAAATCAAACAGAAGAGAGAACTCAACAATTAGATAGAATTGTAATCACACTTAGGGGAACTTAGGTCTGCATAGATATGTATATAGACTTAGTAGCTGAGATATGAGAGTGACTCCCAAATAAAATTGCAGGTAGCAAATCTTTCAGGTTTGCATATATCAAATCCAAGATTATGTAACAGTGAGAAATCCACAGGAAAAGGTTTTTAACCATGTATATATTTTAGGGGTTAGTGTATTATCATGAGAAATACTAAAGAAGTTTTACAGTTCGCCATGTCTCACAAGACTGGGTTCTGGATAGCCCCACATCACCCTGGCTCCCAACACAAAGTGAAGCATTCACAAAGTGGAAGTGGATCCGGGCTCACGAGAGTCCTGCTGTCCATCGGGTAAGGTGGGAAAGTGAGTCTCTTCCTAACATATGCAGTGAGCATACCTCTACACCTCCCACCTAAGTGTATAAAGTCCAGGAGAGAGAGAGAGAGAGAGAGAGAGAGAAGAGAGAGAGAGAGAAGAGAGACAGAGAGAGACAGAGAAGAGAGAGACAGAGACAGAGAGACAGAGACAGAGAGAGAGACAGAGAGAGAGACAGAGAGAGAGACAGAGAGAGAGAGAGAGAGCACCCAGTGGTGCAGGGGACTGCTCTAGATAGAAACTTCCAAGAAGTCCCCCAAAGCAGACATGGGAAAGGAAAAAGCAAGCTCCTCTGGGGAGGGTGTATCCAGGGAAAACTGGGCTGGCTCACAGAAGGGGGAAAGGGAGGGGGAGAAGAAGTGAGGGAGGGGAAAGGAACAAAGAGAAGAGAAGAAGAGAAGCGAGAGTGGGAAGGAGTTGGGGCATCTGGTTAATAGTCCTTGTAAACCACAGTGAGTGCTTTGGATTTTGTTAGAAAGGTTAGAGGTCGGAGGCCACCACACTGGTTGACTTTTTAAACAGGCCAGTTTCACTCTGAGGAAGAGCAGCTGTGACTGAACCAAACCTTGGACAAACGCAGTGTGTGCCGCCTGGGAAGCAATCTGTCATTCTTCTATTGTGTAGTCCCCTGTCCAGTCTTCTCAGTTCAAGTAGGAGATTCCTAACAATGAAAGCAAAGCAAAGCAAAACAAACAAACAAACAAACAAAACATCATTGAAGTCAGAAGTGTCCCTGGGTGAACCAGGACAATCTATTGCATTTTCTATTGTACACAAGTATTTTAAGATGACCTGTGGAAACTTAAAACTTCACATTAGCCCTGAGCAGTTTCTCAAGGTGGAATATAAGGGTCGCTTGTACCAAGATTATAGGGCTGGCATACAGTTACTGTAAATGAGTGTTCTAGGACCCTGGGAATTAACAGATACAGGCTTCTAATGGTGAGATGTAGCCGCCTGCTTTTCTATTCTATTCTGTTCAAGCTTGAATCTTGTATATGAGAACTGTTCTTAAGTTTCTTTAATGTTAGCTGACCACACAGTTAATTTTTCCTCATGACTATAAGCCACCTCACTAAACTACATAAACTCATGTACTAGAACAAGGTTTTTTCATCTCTAAACTCATTCCCTCGGTTAAATGTATACTCTTTGCATCTTGGTGATATCTCTACACTGTTTGCCTTAAAGGCATAGCATCCCTTAGCAGATCGGTTCTGTGGGAAGTGGTTGTAAGTCACATGTGAGATATGGTGAGTCCTTCTGGCGACGCCTTTGTTCTCACAGTGACTGCCTTAGATGCTCAAGCATCCCCTCTGGTTTGCACTCAGAGCTAATCTGACTGTGGAGCCCTGAACACTTGCCACCTCTAGGTCCAGCCTGAGTCATTACTTGCCATGTCTCTATTTCCCTAACATGATCTGTTTTCTTCTACACAGCCCCCCCCACCCCACCCGCCCAAGAAGCTGCTCTACCCATGTTGACTGTGGCTAAATACGATGCATTTGCCACTCCACACTTCTGAGAGGTAAAAGACATACCAGTTCCAGTAGCCTGGCCGGCCACTGGTTTTCACTGTGCTCTATGCCCCCTGCTCTACAAGCAGGGTTTTCTTGTCATGACATTTATTCTCATTAGACGCATTCTTCACCTAACAGCTTCCATGGCTCCTTTAGGAAATGATTTTCCAAATACCAACTATTCGTGCAGGAAAATTGTCCCCAGTTAATTGTAAAATGAAACAGGAAACCCCACAGAGAAGCTACATTCGAGCCAGTGAGGTGACTCAATGTTAACAGTGAGGTGCTTGTGGCCAAGCCTGACTTCCTGAGTTCAATCCCTAGAACCCCTAGATTGAAAGGAGAATACTCCTGGGAGTTGTCCTCTGATCTCCATGTGTGTGCTGTGGCACACACATGCAAACACACACACATGCACACACACTGAACACACACTGCACACACACACACACACTGCACACACACACACACACTGCACACACTACACACTAAATATTTTTTTAAAAACCCAACATCACACATCACAGGCTTACAAAATAAGGCCCCAGCTCCACTCATTGAATACTTGTAAAGACTGGGGTTGAGTCCCTCATGTTATAAAGTCATTCTGTAAAATGTTGTCCAGTTTGATATTTGCTTTACTTGTGGCTGGAATAATCCTGTATACTACTCGATGTGTTCTCCCGGAGGAAGATCACTGTGGCAAAGCATGTGACAGAGTCCTTGTCCCTTGGCCAAAGCAAAATATATGTCCGTGAAAAGAAGCATCTCCTTTCAGTTCATCTTGGAACCACAAAGGGGCTGGATTTCTCATGGTTTCCAGGGCAACATGGGGTTAAGGTGAACTGCATTTCAGGAAGTGTGTTAACTCACTCCACTGCAGCAAAAGGCTGCATCGTCCCAGCTAATGACTTGTAGGTACTGAATCCTCAGGTCTCTCAGGTGGGTTCAGTCGATCAGTTTCAGCAGGATGATGAAAAGGTTGAGATAAAATAAACTGACAGTTGCTACTCATCGTAGGCTGCAAGCTGCACCCGGGCAGCTGAGACCCTGGGAGCCCTCTTTCTTAAACAAAGGTTTCCATTGCAATGAGCAATGAACTCAAAAAAAAAAAAAAAAAATCCAGAAAAGAGGGCCGATTGGCAGCTGGTGACCAGCAGGAGGAGGGGAACTAGAAAACACAGCAATTGTTGGCTAATTAGAAGCCATTCCTACCTACTTAACACCAACCCATTAAGCAGGAGGCACTCCCCCTCTTCCCAGCTACACAGGACATTATCCTCCGAGCAGTGCCCCACCGGCTGCCTCTGTGCCCACAGATGAGCACACTGCCAGTTTAAGAATGCGGTAATTGATTTGGGACACGGGAACCGCAGCTTCACGGCCCATTTTCAGAAGATACGAATGTGGCCTTGGCAAGGCCCAGATAAAGCAGTCAGGCTGTAAACTGACAGCTGTCAAAAATCAACAAGCACAGGAGAAAACCTCAGTGTATGGGACTTATTTGAGCCTAAGCAAACAATTGTGTAAACCGGTTTCCCCAGTTTGGTGAGTAGGATTCAAATATTTGGCTTAAATATCTTAACTATCTATAGGCTATCTCTAAATACACACACAATTTTTAAAACAATGTATTATAATAGGTGAATGTTCAACCATCTCACATAATTTTTTCAAGCAGTGTTTTGAGTAAAATTCTTTTAGTCCCATTTTTAGTGTTTGAGGGAATAAATTTCAAACAACCCAAATGAGCCGCTAAGCTGTGTCCGGATGCAGTGAGACACTGTTCACAGCACAGATCTTCACGTTGTTTTAAAGTTCTCATCCCAGCTAGACAAGCCTGGAGATGCTAAGACTCGGCTGTATCCTAGGTCTTTATTGGCAAACAGTACCTGTCTCCATTAGTATGCAATTCCCAGTTCTCCGATTTTCTTTTCCTTACAAAGGACAGGCTGTTTTCCTGAGTTTACATATCAGCTTCTACATCTTACGCAGATTTTTCAGATGATTGATTGATTCTTTTGCACTATTTTCCAGGAAGTAGCTATAGTACTAGTCAAATGTCTACAGGTATTAGAATAAGCAATAGAGCCGGGCGGTGGTGGCGCACGCCTTTAATCCCAGCACTTGGGAGGCAGAGGAGGCGGATTTCTGAGTTCGAGGCCAGTCTGGTCTACAGAGTGAGTTCCAGGACAGCCAGGGCTACACAGAGAAACCCTGTCTCGAAAAACAACAAAAAAAAAAAAGAATAAGCATAGAAGCAAAAGAATGTTTTTCTCTGGAGATAAATCAATAACCAGAAGACTTGGGGAGCCGATAGAATCTCAGATGCTGAACACAGGGCTCCTTATGAGATACTTGCTATTGGGATGGGGGCTGGAGAGCTCAGGGGACCACCAGCAGTGAGAGCACCGACAGTGGGAGCACCGGCAGTGGGAGCACTGCGTGGGAGCACTGCAGTGGGTGTACGCAGTGGGAGCACCGACAGTGAGCAGCAGGAGTACCGACAGTGGAGCACGACAGGGTACCGCAGTGGAGCACACGTGGGAACAGTTTGGAAATGAAGCTGGTCAGAGGAGCAGAACCTGGTGCTAAGGTTCCATCCATGTCTATAAAGCAAGTGAGGTTGACATAAGCCACCATATTTTTCAGATTTGTGGTGTGTGTGTGTGTGTGTGTACATACATAGATGTCAGTCTTGAGTGTTACAGTGGTTTTTGGTTTTTTTTTTTTGTTTGGTTTGGTTTTGGTTTTGGTTTGGTTTGGTTGTTTGGTTTGGTTTGGTTTTAAGACAGAGTTTCTCACTAGGACCTGGGGCTTGTGAGTGAACAACAGATATCATCCATATCTACCTTCCCAGCAATGTAATTACAAGTACATGCCACCATGCCCAACCTCTTCCATGAGTATTGTATTTCACATGGGATTATGCAGAGGTCCTCATTCTTGTATGGCAAAAGTATACTGCCTGGGCCATCTCCCCCTGGCCTCCCAAATGCTGAGACCCTTTGATACACTTCCTCAGTTGTAGTGACTCCCAACCACAAAAAATGGTTCTTTGCTACTTCATAACTGTAATTTTGCTACTATTACAAATCATAATGTAGTATTTACATTTTCCATGGTCTTAGGTGACCACTGTGGAAGGGTCGTTTGACCTCTACAGGGGTCATGACCCACAGATTGAGAAACATGCTGTAAGTGCTCCTTTTCAGCTACTGTGAGTGGAATGGACTAGGTTCTACAAATTGACTTGGTATCCATGTAAAGCACATATTTCAAACACAGGTTTATCACGTAGGACATCACCTGGCAATTCATGCTATTCTAGGGAAACAGACACCAAGTCCTTCTACATTCATTACACCTCACACGTACCTGCAAGAGAGTACAGCTCATAGAGCAGTGCAGCAGAGGGGCAGAGGGGGGCCATCTTGCTTTAACACCATGGCCTGGTGTCTTCTCAGCTAATCTTAAACAGCATAAAGACTTGAAAGCAATTCATGAAAAAGCTCTCCTTAATCCCAATTTATTATCCTAGAGAGTGTGTGAGGTACAGATGTGCACACATGTTCTGTATTGATGTTGGAAAGAATGTGATTTTTCTCAGTTATACCCATTTACTGACCTTCAGTGAAATGCTTAAACTCTGACTTTGATTAGCCATTTAAAGAAAGTACTGCTATTACTTTGCATGAAAGTAAATGGTAATGACCTTATTATTTGACCACAATTTTGGTTTTGCAAGCAGACAGCTCAAAAGGTAAACAAAATCATTGGAAATGATTTTGAGAACTATAATAAAAAAAAAAGTTTGATCATTTGGAAAACATGACACATGAGCAAAGGTGGTGACTCATCGGACTGTGGGAAAGGAAGGTTCTCTAATGACCCAATAACTGTGTCCAAAGAGGCATCATTAAGCAAAGGGGACTTTAACAGCTGTTCTCCCTCTCCTCCCGGGGTGCGGCTGGGGCAAGCAGACTGGCAATTACAGCACAAGAGGCTCTTTTTTTTTTTTTTTTTTTTGGAGATCTCTTGTTTATTAGAATGTAGAAATCCCTCCCTGTCCATTGTCAGATGCTGGTGGCTTCAGCCAGCTTCAGCTAGCCTGTTCTTTCTGCTGTTGCCATCTTTCTAGATGTATATATTTGTCCCACAATGAGTTGTAAACTCACTGACAAAGTCAGTAAGTGGCTGGAAATAATAGTCTCTCCTCACTCTCTTTGCTCTCCCCATCTGCCCATCCAAACGTATAGGATTCTTGACCCATCTGATGTGGATTTGAACCTAGAGTCCTTGCAAACTCAATGGCCTCATGCCACATCACACACAGGTTTTCTATTGGCATCCCTTCTTCAACCACATGGAAAAAACTGAATGTAGTTAATCTGGTAAAGGGAAAATCTAAGGAAATACTCACGTAGACCTCTAGTAATAATACACAAGGCCCTGATTTCCAATTTCCCTTCATTGGAAAGATGGAAGAACAAACTTAACAAAGAAGAAGTATCCTAGTGCCCTTGCTGCGAGGCAGAGAAACTAGCTCCCTCCCACTCATAACAGCTTGAGAGTTAGGATTTCAACTTTGTGTCTGAGTACAAGAACATGAGGTCACAGCTCCAACAAGGACACGTAGATGACCAGTCAGGGCTCAAAGGCACTTCAGAAGCACACCCACAACCTCCCCAACAACACTGCCAATTTCCTTGTTTTATTTTGATGTTGGTACTAACAAAGATAAATTTAAGTTACTGAAAATGTTTACCATCTATCTTCTCAAAAGGTGTTGGAAAATAATGGGAGACTATGTTACTATGTTTATCCTTGTATATGTGATGTGGTTTAATACAGTGTCCCTCTATTATATAGCAAATAGTATGGTACATATAGAACTTACATAGTGTATGGTATTGTGTATATTATGTGGAATACTGTTTATATACTGGGTCATGTTATGCTATACTATAACTGAGATTTCTGTCCTTTCTCAGTGGAGAAAGCTGGCTTACGCACCAGTGTTAGTGGCTGAATCTATTTTCTTTGAGTCTTGAGGAAGGTTAAGGATTATACACCTTAAGTTGCCAGTTATATGCATTGTAAAAAGGTAAAGACCGAAGTTAATTGCTTCCTGAAATTTTCACTGATCTGTGGGCCCATCTCTCTCTTTTTCTCTTAAAAACAAAACAAAAAACGAAGGAATTTGTTAACTTTCCAAGTGATAGCATAAGGCATGGTACTATTTTTCCAAGTGTAGAGGACAAATATCACAGGTTCTTGTGTTACTAAACCTCCAAGGGTGCGTCTCTCCCTGCCCGGAGTCCCTGGATGAGCTTTATCTGAGCTTCAGAGTCTGGCACATTACAGAAATCCAACCATGAAGAAAGACTGAAACGCCAGCTCCTTATACACATGGATACTCCGTGTGGCTTAGGGACACATGCTAGGGAGGTTATGTACAGGGTAAAGATTGCACTTTCTGCATAGAGATGTCATAGGAAGGAGAAATGTAAGAAAGAAAAGTATTACTGAGGAAAAGGAGGAAAACAGGGACAATGAAGTATCTTCCATGTGCGTTGAGTAGCTCTCAGGAATCCGTTCATAGAATAAACATAAAGTTAGACTTGTAGCACACTATCGTGAGGCTCATGAATAAAGGTGCTGCACCCAAGATGCTGTCACTGCACACCCCGTGTGTCTCCACAGTCCGTGCAGCCTCGTGCGTGAGTGGCACTGTTCTGGATGTGCTTGCCTGCTGGTCTTGAGGTTTGCCTGTGGTTTTTGTTTTGTATTTTTGTTCTCCGATAATGAAAACTCAAAGTTCCCCCTTCACTGCTGGAATCTTTATCGAGTTCACTTTTACTACCAAATCTACTTTCTATGAGTCTTGGAGAGTTCCTTAAGTAGTCTCCACATGCATAAAATGACTTTTGCAGCGTTTCCTGGCATGTAGCTGCATAGATTTCATTTCCTCGAGATACCAAAGGTAAAACATTTCCAAGTGCTGCTGTGATAAAACTCCATTTTCTGGTAGTCCTACACTGCGGGCGAATAAGTTGAGCTAATGCAGTATTGGAATAGCATGCTTCTGACTTTACCTGTAATGAAGTTCTACCAAACCCCAAATATAAAGAATTTGTCTTATATAGTGTTCACCTGTATTAAATAAATCTTTCATGTCACAGTCCACACATTAATTTTATTCCACTAGATAGCACATACAATTCAGCATTTTAATCTTAAACTCCAAATCCATTTTTTCAACCATCCTATGTTTTTGGATTATGAGGATGGGCCATATATTTTATTGTGGTTTCCAAATCTCAGCTTCAGAAGTCTTTTTTAAAAGAAACTTTCAAGTATCTTCTGTGTATGCTTGATTCTCAAGTTAGCTAACTTCAGGATGAGCTTATCAAGCTATTCATATTGTTTGCTTGCTTTGCTTAGGATGGGGCCACAGAGTGCTTCAGAGTCTGAGCTATCAGTCCCCGTCACACACAGTTAACAGTTCTTATTCTGTTGCACTTTCTTCTGGACTTAAAGTGACAGGTGTATTTCTGAACAGTTGCTAGGGGATTTTGATACTTGTGAGACATACACAAATTCACAAACTCCAATCAGTTGGGAAGGAAACGAGAAGTTATCTATAGGGAGAGGCAAAGCTGTGGATTCTAATCACAATCCCAACATCACTGGCCATCTGATTTGTATTTTCTGATTTGTAACCTGAGCAAATCATTCATTTTAAGTGGGTGGACATGGAGGGAGTCTGACAAAGACTCAGCTCCTGAGTGTGCTACAGTTCAGGGTGGTTAGGAGGTGAGGTGGGGAGGACCTCGTTAGACCAAGGAAAGTGGCCTTGGAGGAGTTCAGCATGGTTCTCTTAGGCCACAGTTAGCTCCATGAAGAGTGAGCTCCTATTTTTTAAAAAATGGACTTGGCCACTGTGCCTCCAGTTTCCTGTCTCACTGGGCCATCTTTCCCTCTTTTGATGCCATTTGCCATGATCTGATGCAGCCCAGATGGGTCCTTATCAGAAGTGGAACCAATAGTCCCACAATATCATTCCTTATAAAGAACCCAGCCTTTGGTAACTTTTAATTATTTCTTTCATTGTTGGAGATTCTAATATAAATAATGATATCACTTCCCCCTTCCCTTTCCTCCCTCCAAATCTTCCCACATAACCTTCCTTCCTCTCTTTCAAAGTCAAAGTCTTTTTTCATTAATTGTTGTTACATATATCTACATACTACATACATAACATACATACATACATACATGCCTAAATATGTAAATACAACTTTTTCAGTCTTAGAATGTACTTGTATATAGGTTTTCAGGCTGACCGTTTGGTATTGGATAAGCACTGGGTGAGTGCTTCCCTGGGGAAGACTGTTTCTCCTGCTCTCAGTCTTCCTTGGTTGCCAATGGTTCATTACACATGATTGATTGACCATGACAGCAACAAAAAACACACTAATAGAAAAATACTGAAACAAGTAAGTATGAGAACCTTGGAACTATGATAATTTATATTATGTTAAATAAATAGTTTTCACAAGTTTAAGAGATAACTCCTAGAAAAAGCAAATGGAAAGTGCTGTTTTAAAGTTTGTCTTTGTGAAGCATTTTAGCGATTTAAGCTGTATAAGAATTTGTAATAAAAAAAATGAAGATTCTTGTAACACACACATGAATACAAATACCACATGGAACTCAGAGAGTGCTGTTCACTTGCTCACACTCTGTCCTAAAGACAGCCTGATGCATTGCCCAGACCCTCCACGGCTCCTCCACAGCTCCTCCACGGCTCCTCCACGGCTCTTCCACGGCTCCTTCCACTGTGGCCTTCCACTGGGAAAAGAATTCCACAAAGCTCAGTTTGGGGAGAAACATAGTTTTTAACAGATTCAGAAGAACATGTGGGAATTTTATCATTCTAAAACCACCCTCTCACAACTTTTTAAATATAATTGAAATATTTGCAAAGATCTACCACAAACTGTAATGTCACGATTGTTTCAAGTAGGGGGGTTTAGAAGACAGTAGTTAACTGTGTTTTCAAACAGTATTTTCCTTTTATCTTCTTTACTGAAAATTGATACTATTTTTATCTTACTTAGTTGTTCTTTGCTTTCTTCTAGGGCTAAAAATTTCTGTTAGGATTGTGTGTACTCTCCCTGACACTTCACAAGGACATAAAAATATGCATAATAGTTTCAAATTGTAAAACATTTCAATTTTTGAGAATCTGTACAGGTCTAGAATCCCAAGTAGCTATAAATGTCATTACTAAGCCCAGGTGGGGTAAAATATAACATTTTATCAGCCAAAAAGATTGTTTGAATTTAAGATTCGCTTTCTAGCCCTAGCCGTCTAGTTATAAGGGGCTCTAAAGGCAGTAGAAGTAGCAGGCGGTTCCAGTCTGCACGAAAACCTATAAATTCAGTCTGATTTTTGACTAGCTTCCAGGTTAGTCTTCCATTAAGTAGAGATTCAGAACCAATGTAAAGGAAATAAAATGAGCCCTTGGCAGCCTCCCCATAGCTGGGAGCCAGCGGCCATGGAGTGAAGAGAGTGGTGGCCAGACTCAGCCGCACGGTGCCTAATCTCCCTGATTAGAACTGGTCTGAAACCCCGGACTACGGCAGCCCAGTGTGACAAAGACAAAGCACATAAGCCAGTCGTCTACTTTTATTTAAAGATCATCTAGGTAACTGGCTAAATAGTAAAACTAGTGCTACAGCTCTGAGAGTTTTAGCAGTGGAGCCAGTTTAAGAAGACGCCTTATAGCTTGCTTGAATTCAGTTTACAACATATTTCGAAAGCTGTCTGTAAGCTTATGCCAATGTCTTTTATCAGTGTGGATTATGTTCTCAAGCTATACTTTAACAATAGGAAAAGTAAAAATGATTCAGAAAAATTTGGAAGTTAGTTGGCGGGAAGCACGCTGTGGAGGAAACAGCACAGCCTGTAACTAGGTATCCACCGAGAGTGCCAACATTAGTACCAAATCCTTGTCTAAACTGTTAGTACAATAATTGTGAAATTAGATGCTCACTTTTCTATACTTTCTTTAAATTAACTCTTAGCAAGTTGTAGTGGGACCAAGCTCCTCCCTCACTGTTCAGAGTGGTTGCCCACAAGGAACTCTGAAACATCATCGTCTCTGCTTCTGTGTAGCTACTCAGTTTCTCATCACTTCAGGGAATGAATTCAGTATATGTAGTTTATTTTCTCCGAGATGTAGAAATGTATAGCCGTATACACACAGGGTACAAACACCAGACATGCTGAAGATTGAGCTGGCAGCATGGAAGCAGCTGCTTGGGTTTCTTTGTTCTGTTTTCCTGTTTCCAAGGATGACCCCCAGGACCTTGCCCCTGCTAAGCAGGTGTTCTGCTGCAGAGAGCCGCCTCCGCCCTGGGAGCTGCTGTTGGGTGTACTTGCAAATTCGGATGCTTCTTCGCTGCAGTCTGTCAAAACAGAAGCACATCGAACCCCAAGTGCAAAGTGGAAAGGAAACATTTCAACTTAATTTCTACCAAAAGAAAAACAAATAGAAAAAGGTTTAAACACCATTCTGAAATTGTCCCTCTGAAAATTTGACTGGCCACAGGGTAGTGACACCTACGTAGTGTCAGGTAGAGAGGAACAGAGAGATTTGAGATGTTTCTGTTCAGGACCAAGACTTTCTGATATATCACATTTTAAGACGGGGTGGGGTGGGGGTATGCTTTATGCATAGTACTGGAATCCATGATACTTTATGAAATAAAGAAGAAAAGAAAGATAAGTGATGTTCTGAGTTGTGTTCCTGAGGATACTGCAATGGAAGAGGGCAGGAGAGAGTGGTGGCTTCACCATGAAAACCATTGCCACCGTAGAGCATTTGATTCCCACTGAAATATGGTGAATGATTTCAAAACCTTCTAAAATGCAGAGCTTCGCTGAAACATACCCAGAGTCCTAAACCACAGTGTGTCTGCATGCTTATAAGAGAGCAAAGAGGTCAGCTCGGTCTCAGAGGAAAAACCTAGTCAGAAGCAGTGGTAGGAGAAAGGTCCCAGAGGTGATGGCTGATGGTTTATGAAACAGCCAATGGATAGGGAGGAAGTTATAGTTAAACAGAGAAGAGACTCACAGGTGAAATGTCCCTGTTGAGGCACGACAGATGGACGGCTCCTAAGAGTGGCGGTGGTGGCTTGAGCATGGATGGACACATCACCCTTCTCACAGAAATGTAGGCACAAGGTAAGCTAGGTGAGATGACATACTGGATATTTCTCAAAGTCATCTTTTAAATGCTTCAGCTACCACAGTGCAGTAGGAAAACCATCATCTTAGAGATCAGACTGAGAGACACAAAGGGTGTGTCAGTCTGCTTCCTGCTACTACGTCAAGCACTTATGAAGAGAAAAGAGTTGTTTGTGTTCACAGTTCTGAAGGCTCCACCCACAATCACGCAGATGCGCTGCTCTTAGGGCCCAGCCAGGCATGAAGGGTGGGGGAGGGGAGCACATCGTGACAGGAGCTCGAGGTGGGAAACTCATTCATCTCCTGGCCAGGAGGCAGATGGTCAGAAGAGGAAGGGTCCAGAATCCGACAGTCTCCTTAAAGAACAGACAGCCTAAACCATCCAAAGACTTCCCATTTAGAGGACATGCAAGGTCCAACTGTGGCAGACACACAGTCATCTTCTAGAATGAAAACGATGTGTGCTGGGTCAGTAGATGGCTGTTCCAAAGTCAAGGGACCACTTGAGACAGTGTCTGTTGATTAAAGAAAGCTCGGTCATCATGCTGTAGCTCCTCTCTACCAAGTGAGGAACTCTTTAAGTACAAAGTACGAAGACATCTAGACTGAAGTGGGTTTGGGTTTACTAAGTTAATATTCAAAAACCAAAAGAATGAATTAAGAGCTCATACCAAAGAGAAGATAATATGGTAAACAATGAAATGTAGAAGGAATTGTAATAAAACCCTCATGGATATGCTAAATGTCAGATGAGATCCAGTTTCATGGAAAGCTGATAAAGCAAAACACATACCTTTAAAAATGGAGCATGTTAATGGACAAAAGAAAAGACATCATGGACAGACAGTTATCATCAAAGACAGAGTACACACACAGGATGGAGAAATGGCTCAGCGATTAAGACTACTTGCTGCTTTTGCAGAGGGCCCAGGTTTGGTTTCCAGCACCTACATGGCAGCTCACAACCATCCTTAAATCCAGTTCTAAGGAACCTAACAGATTCTTGTAGCTCTGTGGACACCAGGTACATACATGTTGCACATTCATACATACATACATACATACATAATACATACAGGCAAAATGCAGATACAAATAAAAATAAATAAATCCTTTTTTTAAAATACCTGTGGTACAAAAGTTGGAGAGCTACACCATGAGAAAATAAGAGAAAAGCAACACCCAATAGCCCAGTGGTTGAGAATGAGAAGGGCCAAGAAATGAGGGTCAAAGCATAGTCAAAGCAAAGGAAAAATAAAAATCACAATTTGGAAACCTCAGAGCAAAACTGCAGAACTTCAAAGAGAGCAAAGATCTGAATAGCAGCCAGAAGGCAAAGATTTTACTAGAGCACTACAAGATGACATGCTATCAAATGACAGTAATGGAAGTCAGGACGTGGACCTTGCTCTAACAAGAGAAGTCACGATCAACCTGAATTGTAAACACAGAAAACCTAAGACCATGGGCAAGATACGACATTTGCAGAAAAACAAGCTAACTCACTGTGAGCTTCACTGAAGCAGAGTCTCAAATGCTTACTGGAGGACAAAGGAATCATGGAGGATAAGTCTAAGATGAAATAGGGGGTGAGACAAAGGAAAAGCCAAATCTAAAGTAAATCTGGACAGTTGATGAATGCTCCCATACAAGGAACCGTGAAATCCAATCCGAGGGGCTTTTAAAAATGGTGGAAACCAGTTTGCTTACGCAGTAGCAAGTGGTCAGCCCTGAGGTCATATACATTCAGGAACATTATACAGGCTGAGCAGCTCATGTTTACACAGAGTAGAGAATTCCAACTAGCACATTATTATAAATTTTGGTAAAATTTTAGATACGCCAAGGTCACCATGAAATTTCAAAGGCACCATATGTAAGGAGTGACAGTGCCAAGATCAAGTACAACAAAAGAAATCCATCTTTTTGTTCCTGTGTGCGCGTGCGTGCGTGGGTGCGTGCGTGCGTGCGTGGGTGCGTGCGTGCGTGGGTGCGTCGCGTGCGTGCTGCGTGGTGTGGTGCGTGCTGTGGTGCGTGCGTGCGTGCGTGCGTGCGTGCTGTGGTGTGTGTGTGTGTGTGTGTGTGTGTACAATGTTTAAGCTGTGAATTGAGAGACTGCAAGGGAGTGCATCAGAGGGTTGGGAGAGAAAAAGGAAAGAGGGAAACAATCCAGTTATAGTATAATTTCAAAAATATTTTTAAAAGACAATAAATACAAATAACAATAAAGCAGTGGAGACTGGCTAGGTCAGTGGTTCTCGACCTGTGCCTCACAAACCCTTTGGGGGTCAAATTTTTATGGGGTTGCCTAAGAGAGTTGAAAAACATATATATATATTACAGTGCATAACAGTAACAAAATTACAGTTATGAAGGAGCAACGAAAATATAATGTCGTGGTTGGGGGTTTCCACACCATGAGGAAACCCCAGCTGGCTCCTGGAACAACAAAATCTTTCATTATTCCCACCACATACCAGAGTGTATGACGGACCAGGGCCACCAGACAAACCTGAACCTTGTTTTTTCTGGCAGCCCTGAGTAGGGGCTGAAGCAGGGTTTATAACCATCAAACCTTCAAGCCTCTGGGCCAAGTTTAGTTATAATTTTTACCAATCAGAACTCGAGGGTTAGGGACTTGCCCCAGGGTTCCATCATTGCCAACTGACATTGCGTGTGGTTTTGCCCAACCAATCAAATTCATTTGTTCTTTCTGTTCTTAGGTACAGTCATTACAGCAACTATCGTTGCTCAGAGGGGAGGTTGCTCAGCTTAGGTAAAGTGGAGTCAAAATGGCAGCACTTAAGACAAGTTCCTTTTATCTGCTCCCGATAGTATTAAAGGGTTGCAGCATTAGGAAGGTTGAGAACGACAGTGATATCTTGTGATAATGACAAATACACAAGAGACATTTTGAAAAGCTGGCACCCGAAAATAATCCTTAACACAATTTATGTAATTTGTATCAAATGAATCTGTCCAACTGAAATTAAAATGCTTCAAATAGTCATTTGATTAAAAATAAATAAATAGGTCCTCAAAAAAAAAGGCCCAAAAGGAAGTGAGAAAATCCTAGAACTGAATATATTAAATCTGAATCTGAAAATATTAAAATATCAAAAGCAGTGAAAGAGCTAACTAAAGCAATTCTTGACAGAGTATTAAAACTAAATGTTTGTAGTGAAGTAGTATATAAATTAATGCGCTATATAATATATAAATTAAATATATAAATAATATATAAATTAAAACATTGGAGGAATGGCACAATTCTAAAGGAAGAGAGAGGAAATATAGCGGATTTTTCCCTAATTAATTGGATAATAAAATGACAAGAAGCCAATCACTGAGTGAGGAGGAGGCGGGCCTTCCGGTTCGAGAGAGGAAGAGGGAATGAAGGAGAAAGAAGCATCCGTTTTTTGGACAGTGAGGGGAGCAAAAGCAGACAAAATGTATACCAAGGACTGTTGGATCTGCTGGCAGAATCCACCAGGATCCACCACAGGACGATTCTAACATAGAATAGTTAATGAGTTTAGGGTAATAGTTTCCATGCCGAGTGCTTGTGTTATCTGTTGATTCTAAACTAAGACTGTCTGGTGTTTTCCATTTCAAGGTGACTCAACTGAGCTCCAGGGAGAAGGTAGCCACAGCAGAGCCTGGGTTGGCGAGAGTGCGCCCCCAGCTAGCCTCAGAAATTTGGGAGTGCTGAGTGGTCTGACAGCAGCTAGCTGCAGAGGTTGGATGACTGAGAGAATAGTGAGAAATAGGGCGTCCCCCATGGGGATAGCCATGGGGGCAGGGAGACCGCCGCAGGGAGTAGCCGGCAATAACTTGGATTGTTTTTTAATAATTACACACAACAAGGAGAGATAAAGAAGAAGATCACATTGAAGGAAAGACATCACACGTTGAAGAGGAACCTACAATGGGTGCCACCCAGATGTGAGGAGCTTAGAGTCGCTGTACTCAGGTCCCCATGGTTCCTGTCTGCCTCATTTCTCCACTGAGACACTTCACAACCATCTGAAGACCAATGGCAGCTTTCTGGTTTTTACCCAGCAGACTTCTCTGGACTATACATCTTTCTAGTTTCCAAAAGCAACAGAATAGGCTCATCTTCGCACCTGTCTCTTCTCTCACCCCACATCCAGTTAATGAACAAAGCCCGCTGGCCAGCCCATCGCTTATGTATTACAGGATCTTTTGTAACGTGGAGAACCTCACAAGCATACTGTTAAACATTTTGGTGAACTTTCAGGCACGACCAAAGTTAACAAAAATGTCAGTGGGGGTGTGGCTGGACCAGGCTTAGAAAACTACAACAAGAAAATCCAATGTCCCATGAGGTGCAGATAAATTCATCGTAAACATCGTTGTGAAAAGCGACACCAAGACCACAGAAAGGCTATGTTAGAACATCCTCTATGCTTTTAGATGCTGTCCTGGGCATTACAACACAACCCTCTTTTCTTTTCCCATCTTACAACTTCTCTGTTCGAGTAAGAAATATTTAGAATGCTCTAGCAAATAGGTTCTCAAAAATTTTTTTAGAAAAAGTCAAAATGGAAGTGAACTTAACAAGCAAAAAACACTTTTGTTGACCCTGCCAATCTGAATTTATTTCTCTGGGCCCATAGAGCAGAAGAAAAGACCAGCTCATGCAGGTAGGCCTGTGACTTCTACAAGTGCACTGTGGCATGTTCACCGGTATACACACACAAACGCTTGCATGTGTGTGCACACACATATACACAGAGACAGAGACACACACTTACACACAAAATGAGTGAATGAATGAATTCAATTTTAAAAGAACTATCTAAGACACATAAATAAGGATGGAGTAGCCTCCTTCCTGATTGGATAAAAAGGAAAAGAGGACCGCATAGGACCAGAACATCAGTTTGGGTCCCTGGGTCCTGGCTTTGTGTTAGGTGAGCTGATGGAAGCATTCAGTGCCTGTTTCCCTCTGTGTAAGCAGGGAGCAGACTTTCTGTAACCCTAGAAGTACCTTCTTACAGAGGCCAGGATGCTCAGAGATGGGATACAGAAAAGTATTCTAATTATTCATCCAGGAAGGATGTAGAATGAAGTGCAAACCAAAAAACGCCATTTGAATACATTTTTCATCATATATGTTGGAAGAAGGCATATTTGTGTCCTACTTCCACAGGGTCCCATGACAAAAATGGCCTGAGACACTTGAAGTATGACATGAGAAAGACCTGCCATTTATATCTTAGTCCTGTGTTCTTCCTGTGCACATCTATCTCCCTGGGGGACTGTTTAGGCAACAAACCTCCTTTTATCCTTTCCACATTTAAGTTTTGCATGTGAGAGAATACAATTTAATCTATAAAACCTTGCGACTTTCTAAGACTGTAATTCTGGGAGAACACTTGCCTAGCATGCGTGAGGCCCTAGGTCTAAAGCTCAGTATCAAAAATTAGCAATACCAACAACAACAGAAATGCATCTCTTAAGATGCAAAAAGTAGGAACTCTCTTTAAAAAGAAAATACTAACCAAATGAGCAACTTCTAAAAATAACGAATTAATAATGTGCTGTAAAGCATTTATTAATAACTTCACGTTCGAGGAGGTATTTTTAATATTTTGCAATCTTGCTACTGTTTATCTTTCACACGTCACTCTGGAAGACATGTCTGTCTGTTTTGTTACAAACAACATGAGACCTTTGACCAAAAACTGATCATAAAACTGACAACCAAGGTCCTTGCATTTCTTAATCAAGAAGGCTTTGCTCTTTGCTTATTCACATAATGTGCCTGTAAGGCCTGTTCCCTCACCCAAGATTATGATTAGTCTATTTAATCAATGGTTCCTGTCCTTATTAGGGTATCAACAAATCAGGGCGCCATGTACTAATTGGACATAATAACAGATAAGACTTTAGCACTAATACAAAATAATGACTAAGATTTATAGAGCCCTCGCAACGCCAGGCTCAGCCGGACGCTTAGCAATTTGCAGGCATCGTTGTCTCTTCCTACAAAGACATGGTGATGGTTATAGGTGGGGTGCCTGCTCTTCTCTAATGCACGCGGTTTGGATGTACTTAGTGACTAAACACAGCTTCCGTCCACTGCTCCCACCTTACACTCTAAAGAGCCAAGGCTCAGCCACATGAGGCTGTATACTGGTGTCTGACTGAGCAGGTATCTGGCCCTAAGCTAGTTTGTAGAACTACCATTTAGGCCTTACTTGATCCTTATTTCCAAATGTTCTAACTAGAGACTACGCTTTTACAAGATTATTTAACTTGCAACAAACTGAAGTTTAGGACTGAACTGAATGTGTTTCTGGGAAACCATACACGATCCAATGAAATCAAAGAAATTACAGAGCCACTCATGGAAGCCCATCCTTACATCTGAAACATCCCCTGGAGATACATCATCTGCCCATCAAGGTCTCCATGGAGTCCTGGTGGCAGGGAAGAGTGATCTGATACCCAGCACGAGCGCTCTGCCTGTCAGAGACCAGGAGCCTTTTTGAAACATAGACTCTCAGGTTCCCCCATATCTGCTGACCACAGTCTGCATTTTAACAAGATCCCTAGACTCTCTCCCTGGCTGCACCTTTAAACCCTCTACAACTCCTGGAGAGAGTCCTGCAAGAGAGTGACTATTGAGGACAATAATATAGAGGATACATTTTTTAACTAGAAGAAAGATATCTGAATGTTTTCATTACAAACAAAAGATACATGTTGAAGGAAATAGATATGTTTACCCTAACATACATATATATATGCATGTGTCAAAAATATCAGGGGGTACCCTGTATCTTTTTGTTAAAAAAAAAAAAAAAAACTGATGGAGAGACTTCATACCAAGGAATTTGGGCTTCAAACTGAGCGGCACTGCAACAATGTATCGGCTTCCCCTAGTGAGTCAAGGAGGTAACCAAAACTGAGAACCTCTTTAGTAATGAGTCTGGAAACCATATCTTAGCCCTTTCCCTAGTGCATACTGACTTAACCAATCAACTAACTGTTCTAGATCTATCTTTAACTCTCAATAAGAACACTGCCTTCTGCCTGCTCCAAAGGACCTGTAGAAAACAGTACCAAACGCTCTGCAAACGATGAAACACAACCACAAAATATTATTTTGATGCATATAGCCACCCATCTAATCTCTAAATTCGTCATTTAACCATCAACACTGCCTGACTTTAAATGGCATCAAACGTGTAGTGTCATGTTGCCCAGAAAATCAGAAATCATGAAGGACAACCAAAGACGTGCAAGCTCTTTTAACTATGTAAGTACCAGCAGAATAGTGTCAGAACAAACCAGTTCCCATATGCTGCCGTACAGCATTAATCTTTAGCCCAATGCCACTGAGTGTCACTAAGAGGGTAATTGGATCTGGGCAGCCCATGAGGCTGCCAATACACTCACCCAGGGCTGCTTAAAGTACAGCAGGGATGAAGCTTTCTTTTGGCTTTGATTATATATAATGTATCTTTGAATATACAGCTTTCTTCTGGGGTATGAAAAATAGATACTTTGTCTCTGTTTTAATATCTAAGTGCCATATTTGACCAATGGCTGGCCTTCAGCCACCTTTCCTATCTCTTTTACAGAGATACTGTAGTCACATTCTATAATTACTAGAGAATTTTTCATTTTAAGTAGTGGAAATCTGGAATAATCTGAAAGCATAGTGTAAAGCCTTGTTTTGTTATTGTATCTGGTAGGATCTAATTTTTGTGTATAAGTAGGTGCCAACCTTAGAGGAAGGTTCAAAATATTCACAGCTGCTGCAGCTGCGAAAGCACCCAGGATTTCACATCTTGTTCAGGGTCTGCACCACCAGCATTAACCCTGAAATCTTACCCAAAACTCTGAGACCTTAGGACAATACATGGTTTTAAGAAAATAAAGACTAGGGATGGAAAGCAGGGGCTGAAAGCAGCATTTTGTGGCTGAAAGTTGGGCATAGTTAATAGGTTAATTTCTGTTTATTGAATAAGAGGGCCCAATGCTGATTGATATAGTAATTTCAGGGTTTGCTATGGCAAATATTTAGCTCATTATCAGTTTTAATAGCATTTTGCAGAACAAGCCTTTTCTTGACATCTAGAAAACACTATTAAATTCCCTGCATAGATACATTGTTATGACATGCAATAACTACTTGGATATAAAGGGGATTAATAATGTAAAAGGTGTTAACAAATTAGGGCCATCATTAAAAATAGACTTTGAACCATTTTGTAGCAAAATCAGATTGAGGTAATGCTCTGCCCTTATGATAAAGAATTACTGCATTAATCCTGCAAACTGAACTTATTACTCCTATTCGTCTCCAAAACCCTGGAGCATTAAAAGCCAGGAAGAGTGAAATGATCAGTATATTTTTTTTTTCAGACACACCAGCTCAAATATTTCCATCACAATTTCATAGCTCGGCCAGCCTCGTTGTGTTAAGGAAAGGGGCGGTTAGTTTGAAACATCTTTTCCTTTAACTCTGCCCTTAGCCTGTTGTCTAATATTGAGCTGCGTTTTATCCAACAGTTTATAATAATAAATAGAGAGTTGTAGTTAAACTTGGGCAGTGTCTATATTGGCTACACAGCTTGGTCTTGTTTCACATCTGACTTTTTACACTTTAATCCCTGAGTATGTTGGTGCTGGTGTCTCCACACTGGTGACCCTACTGAACACTCAAGCTAATTCAGCTGCTGGGATAGTTGAGTGCTGACACCACTTCCCCTACTGTATATCCATCCTAAAACTGAGCACTGTGAGACACAACACAGTTCCTCAGGACACGCTGCTGTCTCGACACAACACCGTTTGTTTAAATCCTCACAGTCAAATCCTCAATATTCTGCATTTTTGCTTCTTTCTTGACATGTCATAAAACACTTTTGAAACTCTATCAGGTTTCTCTGGTAACTACAAATTCCTTGTACGCCTGATATAAAATGAAAAGAAAATGGAAATTGACATCAAAACCCACAAGGATCATAGCATCTTAAAACTGTAATGTGCCCGAGGCATTACCCTGTCCAACAGTTCCATTTTAAAGGCAAAGAAACTGAGACCTGGGAAATTTAAATAACTTGCCGTCAGCACACTCATCTGTGAATGTCAGGTGGCACCTCTCCATTGCTGTTTTAGTGGTATCAATCACCCAGTAGGAAATTCTTGTATGTCTCAGCATTCCCTTTGCATCTTATTGACTAGAATAGTAAAGTTGAATACTGGAATAAATACTAGACTTAGCAGTAGCTGATCTTACACTTGAGTCCCAAGCTATGCATGCATCCTTGAGAAAACAATCATTTGGCTGCTTATTACCACCCCTCACCCACAAAGTGTAGGCAGTGGGGTCCTACTTTGTGCTTGTGGATTAACGGAGATTTCACTGTGTAAACTACAACTCTATATAAATGTGGGGTGTGATTAAGAAGGGGTGTCTGCTTCCACTAAATTAAGGCATTTTATTGTCTGAGAGGAGAATTATTAATGAGCAGTCATATTGACCAGGCCTGAAGCAATGGGACAAAGTGTTCAGTTTTCATTTGGAGAAGAAGAAAAGCAGAGAAAGATCAGGAATTGGCCATCAGAACAAAAACTGCTAGCGATCCAGGGCAGTTGTCAGAACAGAACGAAGGTGGAGGGTGAGGAGGCTCTCATTCTCAGTGAGAGAGTGGAGGTTTGCAGGTGTTAAGTAATTCCCCCAGTGTCCCAGCCAGAGGGGGATAGGACATGAGACCCACCCCTTCAGTGAAGCCAGAGAGAGGCTCTCTGCAAGCCTAAAGCCGGAATTCAGATCCCCAGCACCCAAATAAGACACTAAGTATGGCTCCACACTTCTGGAATCCTGGTATTGAGATGGAAACAAAGGGATCTGGGCTCACTGACCAGCCAGTCCAGCCAGCCAGTGAACCTCGAGGGCAGCAAGAGACTGTGTACAAAGATAAGGTGGAGCATGATGACGTCACTTGATGGAAACCTCTAGTCTCTACACTTGCACACATGAACATGTAAACACAGAGAGAAGAGAGACAGAGAGGAGGGGGAGGGAGGGAGGGAGGGAGAGGAAAGGAGAGAGAACTAAAACCAAGGCTCGCGCAGACTAGCTGGAGGTGACTCATGCTCTGAGGGATTCCCCAGAAATCTGCAGAGTTGCTCTGTGATGTCAGCTTGCTAACACAATGGCTGACTGGCCATCTGCGGTCTCTGGGGTTTCATGGGCAGCTCGATTAGTGAATGAGTCTAAAGGAGCTCCCACTGGCTTTCCTCAGTGACCTCTTCCTCAGTCACTGCTGGATGTCTAGCTTTAAGGCACACTTCTGCCTGCTGTCTGACTTCTTTGCAGTTCCCAATTTTGCAAGATCTCTTCTAACCTAACTAGAGGTTTTCTTCAGACAGAGTGAGGAAAAATACTTGCCATTTGAATCTGCCAAGAGTATGATTTCATACTCTTAACAAAGATCTTACAAAATGTAATGCTGAGATCTACCTACCCACAAACTCATTAACACCAGCTCTGAAAAATCACTGCAGTGGGATTTAACAATTACAACAAGTATTAACAAATATTAAAAACTAATGGTTTCATCACAAACCGATTCAGTTTTCCTTTCATTCTTTTTATCAGATGGGAAGTCTATACAATATATAGTCATTTATGAATACTTGGTCCTTCCCATCTCCTTTACGGAATGAAGCTGCCCTTACATACCTGCTAATACCGGGGAGATGATGGAGGAATTAGAAGACTTCTGTTTAGCAATATGTATTGGTGTAGAAATCAAGAAAAGTGACCATGAAAAATAGCTTCAAGGAACTGGAGGGGTGGCTCAGCAGTTAACAGTTCTTCCTGCTCCTGAAGAGTCTAAGGGTCGGGTTTCCAACATCTGTATCACAAATACCAGGAAACTCAGCTCCAAGGGATCTGATGCCCTCTTCTGGTCTCCAAAGACACCTACATGGATGTGCACATACATACATGCAGACACACAGAGATGAATAAAAAATAAGTCTACAAAAAAACAAAACAAAAACAAGAGGAGACCCTGTTTGTACATGGTGATCCTGACCTCCAAATGCATTTCTACCTGTGTCAAAACTATTTACTTACACAACCATGGTCTAAATTTGAGATTTGGCAATTGGCTGTTTCTGACATCAGTTTTTAAATGCAAACATTTGTATGACCATCTGCTTGCTTGCTTGGTTGCTTTATGTCTTTCTTTACCTTCCTTTCTTCCCTCTCTCCTCTTCCCTCCCCTTCCCTCCCCTTCCCTCTCCCTCCCTCAGTCCCTTTCTTCTCCTCTTCTTGCCCAGAGATATGCAAAGAGACTGAATTTAAGTAAGTAATACTCAGACCTCTTTAGTCCTCAGATTCACTCTTTCCCTGGGATTCCTACCTTGCCCCGAATGTTCTGTCCCCCAATAATGCAGCAATATATGACCTGCATATGTATGTGGCAGAGGCTCTGAGCAGCAGAACCCTCTAGAGGGCTGGAGCTTTACATGTTAGTCAAAATTTATTGACAGTCGCTTTATCTCCTTTGAATTTGCTCTCCTAGACCAAGCATCTCTTTCCCAATACTGCCACAAAGTATTATCATCATTTGAAATGGTGAGTCCAGGCACAAGCTCAGGTCTGCCCATCTTCTGGACATTGTCTGTCTCAGATGCTCTTGATTTAGGGCCACATGACACACACAGTTAACTGGAAGTGGAAGCTGGCATGAGACTCCTTTGTCCTCACTGAATAGTCATGTACATACTGTGCATAAGAGAAAAGTTCGAGCTTTGTTTCCAAACTCATCCCATTATTTGATTTGTACAATGGTAAGTGAAAAGTCTAATGCATTTTTTTTTTAAAGGCTGCAGAAATGTTTATTGAATACAGTGCCAGGTTTATAAATAAAACTTATTTACAATTTCCATAGAGTTGGTCCCCCATCAGAGAGGTGGTTAAATCTCCAAAACAGTTTATCTCAAGATTTACAGAACATCCAAGTACATCTCCTTTTCAAACAGCCACAGTGGAGGGTGACTTCAGTAACGGAAGGACCACCATCATCCTTGCTATAGGTGTTTAATGAACATTGTAGGTCTAGGGGAAGAGCACACATCCCTGATTTCTTACTCAAAGGGATAGACAGCAAATAATTTGTCTTCTACTGGACAACTTCAAGGGGTATTGAAAAAGAAAAAAAGTAGGTGACTGCCAGCTGAGTGGGTCAGTTGAGACACATCAGTTTAACTCTGGTCGCTGCCAAAGAGAAATATATGTAGGACACACAATAAATCATTCAAATGGTTAAGATAACTGAGCTAAGAGTTGACTTGACCAAATTTACAGTCTTCATTCAAGAAGAAGTTCCCAGGATGCTGAGGGGCGAATGATAGATGCTATCCCTCTTATGTGACAGTAACACTAGGCCTACTGGACAGCCATTCCTTACAATATGGTTACAAGTTGGACATGCACTTATAAAGAGAATATAAAAATATGTACAATAGCTCATCTTCAATGTGTTTAAGTTGCTCAAAGACACGAATTAAAGTGTGCAAAAATTTGTCAAAAAATCAGAAAAAGCCTTCCCTGGCAACAGTACATTAAAGCCCATCTAAACTATCAAGATGTTTGCCTTGCTCAACAGCTCCCCCCAACAGACAGAAAACACACTATGTAGAGGTGTGCCAAGGGCTCAGCAGTTTCTTAGGGCAAGTCTCAGGCTAAAGCAGGATGCCAGTTAACTAGTCACTTCATATATATATATTTATATAAATATATGTATATATTTATAGAGTAGTTATAAGTGAGGGACAGTTTACAGAAAGTGCTGACTTCAGGGGTACTGCCTTGACACCCGACTCTACCTCACGAACTCAGACTGCCAACACCAAGCCCTGGGCTGGTGGTTCCCCAGGGTGCCAGAAGGCTGAGGAGGTGGCGGGACTCTGCCTCCTACAGTTCCAAGCCCCAGCTTCACATCCCCCGGGGGTTAGGGTTTCTGGTTCCCAAGCAGGATTCCTGGCAGCACAAGAATCCTGTGTCGAAGGTGACTTTTAGGACAGGCTCTGGGGTGGCTAAAGTATTGTCTACCCAGCTTCTACAGACTTGGTAAAAGGTAACAGATAGGAGGTAAATTTTTAAAGTCACCTCCAACCCCCTTTGAAACTACCAAGAGGTTACAGACAAGCCTGAGCCTGGGTCATCGACTGGCGATTTAATCCTCTTACGAGACAGAGACAGATCCAGAGACAGATCCACCGCCATTCATTCACTTCCTCACACCTGAAACCTTCCGTCCTCTCTACCAGAAGGGAAAACCTAACGATGCAGATACTAAAGTCAACTTACGGCGAGCACACCAAAATGTCTGCCAACCACCCAGTCCAAGAAGGAGCAGAAGCACTCAGGCAATGTCTTCCTCTCTACGGCTCTGACCCATCCCTCTGGCAGAGAAAAAAATTCTAAGGAGCTACAAAAATGCCAGAAAGACAGGGAGCAGGAGAGGGAGCAACCAGGGGTCTACAGGTTAGCCCCGAGTACACCCATGTGGTTGCCAAGGGCTTCTCATTGCCTTGCCAGAACAGAAGCCTGCCAGTTCCCTGCCACCCCCGAATTTGGAAGCCAAACCCCTTGCTAATCAGATACAACCAGTTAACACCCTGAAAAATGTACAAGGCCCTTGTTTTAAATGCAACACACTTCTAAGGGGGCTTTTTAAACGGACCAGTGCCTTGGAAGGGCCCAGTACCAGCACATCTACGTTTTGGTTACAGGTTTGTAATTAGACAAGAAATTCTTTCTGGGATATTGTTTCTTTGCTTTTAAGCCAGAGTGTTAAGCATTAACTCTACTTACAGGGAAAAAAGCAGTTAACTTAAATATAATAAAGTATAAAGGCTAAGTTAAGTATAACCGTAAATTACAAACTGAATTAAAGGTAGTGTCTTTGACCAGCCTGCTTCCACCATACACAGTGAGTATAGGATTACAGACACACTAAATCATGTCTCCTGCACAGATGGCCTCGTGTAATTACAACAGGTCAGCAACAGCACTGCCGAGACATCCTAACTGCATGCTCGAGAGGCCTTCCCTCACTAGGGCTCCCCTCTGAACATCAACACACAGAAAACAACTAGACTTACGTGCTCATAGATGACAAAGAACTCCGTATCTGTCTGGCTTCAGGTGATGCTAGAGAACACGGGCGGGAAATCCAGCTTGCACTGGATGGTGGGTGTTTCTATGTATACTGACCTCCCCTCCAACGGCCTTGGCCTTGTCCCCTTCCAATCTCAGCTTTACAAAGCATTTAACACCACTTTTAAGTTAATGGTCTTTTTATTGGAAAAAAAAAAATAAAAGACTAGCATTTACAACTTGGAATGGACGTAAATTATAATTTCCTGAACAGCAATGTTGATGGTGTGCTCAAGTCCACAGACACAGCCTACTCTGTGCTGGCTCCGAGTCACGGTTCACAAGGTTTTAAAACAGAGAGTCCAAAGATGCTCCCTTAGTAAACATTTCTTAATAAAATGTGTGTGATTTGGTGACAGCCTTGTTGTTCATGTCACTCCAATGCATGCGCACAGCAGTGAACCATCGTACTCGGGCTCGCCACCAGGGTGTCACTGTCACCATGGGATTGGGGCACTTCAAGAGGACTGTCCTACTTCTAGGGCTGTGTCTCAGAGTTTAGCCTTCACCCATTTTCTGCACATCATCCTGAGGTAAACCAATTTTAAATGTTTGCTTGCAGTAAACTGGCTGCTGACAATTTATCTCAACAGATTGAACTAGAAGCCATCTGAGATTTTGAATTTGTTTTTTCCGTTTTTCGGTTTTAATACAAATGCCTGACTGTGCTCAATCATCAAGCTGCATGCATGAGAAACTGGCCAGCCCAAACAGTGTATTAATCATTAGCAAATGGAACTTTAAGGAGTCCACTAAGTGCTTCCTTATAAGGTAGTACGAGTATTTATACTGTAAAACTGATGTAGGGGGCTTGATCTTTAGGGGGCAGGACCACCAACCAATACATGCAGATTTTGTGTGTGGACAGAAGGTACTTTTGACATTCAGTTTTGCTAGATACAAACAGAATGAAGAAATGAACTTTTTCTTTTTTTTTTTTTTTTTTTTTTTTGTAAGAGGTAAGTAAAAGATTTCAATTTGATTCTTCTAGAGGGGGAAAAGTAGTTGAAAGTAGGTCTTCATTTTGCAGTCATCATCTGTACGAATTCTTCATAGTTGACTTGTCCATCCCCATCAATATCTGCTTCTCTGATCATTTCATCTACTTCTTCATCTGTTAGCTTCTCTCCTAAGTTTGTCATGACGTGGCGCAGTTCTGCTGCACTGATGTAACCATTTCCATCCTTGTCAAAGACTCGGAATGCCTCACGGATTTCTTCTTCGCTATCTGTGTCTTTCATTTTTCTAGCCATCATAGTCAAGAACTCTGGGAAGTCAATGGTGCCATTCCCGTCAGCATCCACTTCGTTGATCATATCCTGCAGTTCAGCTTCTGTTGGGTTCTGACCCAGTGACCGCATGACAGTCCCCAGTTCCTTTGTTGTGATGGTGCCGTCACCATCTTTATCAAACAGGGAGAAAGCTTCCTTGAATTCAGCAATCTGTTCTTCAGTCAGCTGATCAGCCATGGTGCGAGCGAAGGGAGGAAGAGCGGAGCAGGTGTGAGGGTGGCTGCACCAGCGCAGGGGCTGTGACCGCCGAGGTGCCTCCGCTGCTGCTGCTAACGCGCTACCTGCGTTGTGCGCTGAGCCTCAGCCGCCGCCCGACTGCGAGTAACGGCACCACGGACACGAGACTCCCAGCACCACTGCCGTCCTAATGCATTTTGTATACACATTTCCTTGTGATTTCTTGTTTCTTTTAAAGAAACAATTGGGCATTTAAATTATGGTTTGATTGTTTTAATAATTTATTTCTGTGAACATTGTATTGCCAACTTTTTTGTTGTGGTAGTAGCTGTTGTTTTTGTTTTGAGACAGAGTCTCACTATGTGGCCTTGACTGGCCTGGAGCTTGAACTCAAAGAGATCTACCTGCCTCTACTTCCCAAATACTGGGATTAAAAGCATACACCACCATACCTGGCTCTTCTTTTTCTTGAAGACAGGTCCTCCCTATGTAACCCTGGCTTTCCCAGAACTACTATGTATGCCATACAGTCTGGTCTTGAATTTGCAAGATCTACCTGCTTCTGCCTAATGAGTCCTGGGATCAAAGATGTGCACCACCACACCTCACTTCCTTTTTACCTTGAGGGTATAATGTTCTAAATTCATAAAACAGTAGACCATTGTATTTTAAATATATCAACATGCACATGCCTTTAAAATATACAGGAAGTTAAAGCAGGAGAAAGCTAAAATTCAAGGCGAGCCTGAGTTCCATAGCAAGACTCTCATGAGAAAATAAAGAGCTGCTGACATAGCTCAATGGTGGGTCATTTGTCTGGCATGAGCAAGGCCCCAGACTTAATCTTCAGAATTACATTGTACTGGAGCCTACCAGTGTCCTTTCCTCTCCTCTCCTCTCTCTCTCTCTCTCTCCTCTCTCTCTCTTCTCTCTCTCTCTCTCTCTCTCTTTCTCTCTCTCTCTCTTTTTCTCTGCCTCATCCCCAATGCAAGACCTAAACATGTTTATAATTTTTATTGATTTATTTGTTTTCCCTTTATGTGCATTTGTGTTTTGCCTGTATGTATGTCTGTGTGAGCGTGTCAGATCCCCTAGAACTGGAGTTACAGGCAGTTGTGATCTACCATGTAAGTGCTGGACTTGAACCCCAGTCCCTCAGGAAGTCAGTGATCCTAACCATGAGCCATCTCTCCCAAAACGTTTTCAATAAGCCCAACATTCTTCCAAATTTGAACTACATTTTTGTCTTTAGTGGTTGTTAGTTTTTTAATTTTTTTAGATAGCACGTCAAAAGGCTCAGTTGATGCTGGCCTCGACCTTACCGTGTAGCCAAAGATGGCCTTCAACTTCTAATCCTCCTGCCTCCACCTCCAGAACCCTGGAATCCTCACACCCAGCTTTACTGTATTCTCTAAGCCCATTATGTGATGAGATAGTACACAAAATAGATGGATACCATTAGTCAAGCCTTTGAGAAGGAAGTTCTGTCACACAGGAACACGTGCGGAATGCTGATGTTAGAGTCGGCATCTCGTCCATGAACGGTGAAGGCGGTAAACTGAAAATTGATGATCTTTGTGAAAAGGCAAAGAACAAAACCCTGTCTTCACACTAGCTGTCACTTTCTTCAGACAATAATAAAAAACAGGCGCATTAGTGGTACCTCAGGACACGAGCGTCTTGTTTGAACTGAATTTATTCAGCGCCTTCCTGCTCCTTAGCAAGCGTTACTTCACTCAAGGTTGTTAAGAGCCTCATCTGGCAGCGATCCTTTTGCTGTATTTTGATCATCTCTAGATAGAATGTCAAGCCCAAGTGATGAAATAGATGTAAACGACACCTATGTTTGAACATGAGAAAAAACAAAACAGGAAAAAACGCTGGGTGTATGCACCAAGCACACTGATTCAAAGGTGTTTCCCTTTCGGATCAATTATTCTTAGTGGCGCACTTAGACACCAGTTAACCGTAGAGCTGGAAGTCAGCAGAACCTTAAGAAATACTCTCTACTGGGGTGATGAAGGCTTGACGATATGATAAGATCCTGTGGTCTCTGCCTCTCCCGCACCCAGGCTCCCGCAGAGGGGCAGGCTACATCTCTGACTCTCTCAGTAGCCCCTCGAGGTTAGCTTCAAGCAGCACTCCTGCTTAGGAAGAACCTGTCAGCCCTCTGGGCTACAGGAATGCGCTGTTTTTAATAAGAATTGGGCACAAGACAGTAGCTACGAATCGGAGTCTAGTTTCTCCCTCTATCACTCGTGAAATGGAACCAATCATTCGATGTGATTGAATATTTACTGCAAAGCCTCGTTCTGAGTGTTAGAAATCATGAGGAACTTAACATCCATATGTGTCTACATAGGTACCTGTTTGGGAGTCTCCTCTGCTCTGTGTTCTTGAAATGTCAGTGGATTGTTCCTCATATCAGACGAGTCCCAAGCATAGAACTTGTTCTCTTGGACATCACTATTGTGTCCCCTGTGGCTTTAGCAATAACCAGCTCTGTTAATGAGTGGATCTTTTTGCAAGAACGAAGTTTAGCACTTGCATGCATTCAACCAATAAAAAATGAAGACCCTATGTGTGAACATGAAATATGTGCAGATGAAACTCAGATATATCCTTGTAAAGTCTGTAAGTGCCTGCTATCCAACTTCCTGTTCTTCTTTTGTGATCACAAAGATGGTGACCAAGATAATCTGGTGTTGCCTCTATGTTGTCTTGCCATGTGCTCTCTGTCCTCTTTCACCTAGTCTCTAAAAAGACTTCTTAGGAGGTGAAAGGTTACTCAGTGGTTAAAAGTACTTGCTGCTCTTGTAGAAGACCCAGGTTTGGGTCCCAGCACCCACATGGCAGTTCACAACCATCTACAACTCCAACATGATGGGGCTCCAGTGCCCTCTACTGACCTTTCAAGATACCAGGTACACATATGATGCACATAGATGTGCGGGCAAATATACATATAAAATAAGTTATATAAATATACGTATATATAATTTAAAGAGACTATATATTTTTAAAACATGATACGCAACTAAATCTATCTGAAAAGCATTAGACAATTACTTGCCCCTGTTCCACATTTGAGGGAATAACAGAAGTCATGGTCTACAACCTCCATGAGATGAGCTGGCCTTACAGCCAGAGTCTCACCAATGACATTCCTTTGTATTCAATAAGATCTGAAACAGGAGAAAATGGAGGAAGGTATGCTCAGGAAAATCTTCATCCAAGAGGAGATCAAGAACAAATACATGGCTTTATCAATTTCAACATAAAGAGATTTAGAAGGTCTCATGGCTTAACTTAGCTCATGCATTGTTGGGGAAAGGCAGACATCAAAAGCAGAACAGAAAAACTGAGGGGCCTCTCAGGCATATGAAAGTCACATGGATAAGATAAAAACAGGTGAGAGGAACTAGCATGCCCGATGTCCCAATACTGAGTAACCAAGGAGGCACGCTGAACTGTTGAAGATGCAAAGATGGATCACTATGAAAACTCAGTCACAAAAGACAAAAGCAACTCCATCTAAACACATACAGCTTGATGACAATAGCAAAATGTGGACTTTGGTTGTCAACTCTGATAACCGGTGTGCATCCTGTGCTTATATTACATTTGTGTCTATATGCATACAAATATTTATATATGAATATACATATATAACATATGTAGTGTTGATCACAGAGCCTCGTGCCTTCCAGGCAGACTTGCTACTGTTGAGCAATATCTGTGATCATAATGTGTGTGTGTGCATGTGTTCTATATTTTGAAAGCATATCATAAAAACATGGCAAATTGTTCTTTAGTTATATGCCTTAATATTAGACAAGCCAGTCAACCTTTAAGTCTGTGGCCACTGAAAAGACAAATGTATCATCTGCATTTTAACTTTAAATTATTTCATGACTATTTTAATAGTTAAAATCTTTAACTATTATATATTTTTAAATAGTGCCTTGTTCCTGAAAACATATATGTAAATTAACAAACAGAAATTGAAAATATACATCTTGCTATTACTTGAAAAATTTTGCTAGGAAGGGTGTGGATCATGAAAATACTCTTGAATCCAAGTCTTGGCAGGCACACAAGTTAATTATTTCATGATTCCTTGAAATCAAGGTAAACCATACCACAAATTATGGAGCTACTGTTCTTGCAGACCCAAATTGTGTATTCAACAATTGTACACACACACTTTGCCTGGGGAGAGGCTTCTCTCTGTGCTGTAACAGCAGCAGAAACTAAATCACAGTCAAAAAAGATAGTCAGTTTTTACAGAATATAGAGTTTTCTAAGTTAGAAAAACTGAGACCAGCAGAGAGAGTCAGAGACAGACACAGAGACAGAGAGAGACAGAGGCAAAGACGAGACACACAGAGAGAGCAAAAGACCAAGGTCTGGAGAGACGACTAAGGGGTTAAGAGCACTGCTGCTTGTCCAGAAAAGACCTGGGTTCAGTTTCCAGCACCTACATAGCAGCTCACAACCTTATCTGTAGCTCCAGGCCCAGAGGATCCAACACACACCGAGTGTACAGACACATACATAGGCAAAATATCCATTCACATAAATAAAAATAAAGGTTTAAAAACAAAAAAGAGAAAAAAAAGAAATCACACTGGTAGAGTAGGACACGGCTGAGCTACTGAGAGACTTAGTATGCTCCTGCTGCATACGCTGTGCACCATTAAATTCACACAATCAGGCACTGGGACAGAAATGGGTTTTAAACAAATCTCCTGTATGTGACTGAGGTCTGTAGATTCAAGGTCAGTGCTATTTGTCACAACAGACAACATTCTATAAAAGGAGGCTAAAAATATTCTAATGTAAGACACCAGATGAAAGAAAGCATGGTAGAAAATAAGAGAAAAATGTAAATAGCAAAAAAAAAGGGGGGGGGAGATTGATCTGAGCCCAAAACTCAACAAAAACAACAACAATAAAACTCTTTTAAGAAAACTGCCCTAAAAGTGCAGAGACAGTCCCTGTTTATCAAAATTATGTTTATTATCACACTCAAGAAAGACAAGTCAGGAGTGATGGAGACAACTGTAAAAATAATCTGTTTAGAGACCAGCTGATAGCTGCAGAGCTCGGCCCTTACCCAGAGGAATTCCAGGCAGCGTTGGCCTCCCAGCTCAGTAACCCACGTTGGCATCCGCTGACATCCGGGTCTCATCTCACACTAATACGTCGGTGTATAAAATGGTCAGTGTGGTGCTTTTGCTCGAGAGGGCTGGCCAATCGCTAAAGAATGGGAACGCACACATGGTTTTCAGTGCATGTGACACAGAGAATAATCATCCTAAATCTTAGGTCTTTCTGTTCTTTAATTGATCTACTCTAACTTTTTTTTAAATTGAGGGTTATTTCCTACAATAAAGGGATAAAGACACTCTGTAGACACCTACCACCTAGAAGTGTGTTTGCAGTTGGCTGTTGTAGAGACGGCTTGGCTTTTACATGAACTTATCCAGAACAGGCAGTGTCTCTCTCTCTCTCTCTCTCTCTCTCTCTCTCTCTCTCTCTCTCTCTCTCTCTCTCTTCTTCTCTTTCTCTCTTTCTCTTTTCATGTATATGGGTGTTTCATGTATATGACTGCATATATGTCTGTCTGTCATATTCATTCAATGCCATCAAAGGCTAGAAAAAGGCATCACATTCCCTGGGCCTTTACATGTGGTTGTGAACTGTCATGTGCGTGCTGGGAATAGAACCCGTGTCCTCTGGAAGAGCAACTAGTGCTCTTAACCACTGAGCCATCTCTCCACCTGAGCCTGCCTTTCTTAATCCTAACAGGAAATAGAGTTGTCCCTTCAGTCTTGATTCTGACTCCAGAAGCAATGACTCTTTGGTTGGTCTTACCCCGGCCACTCTGCACAAAATCATGCTAAACTCCAGATACACAATTTTTATTCTGGTTTTGGCATGTAGCATCTTTTGAACTTCATGGGTAATAGGGTTTCTCACATATGAAAATACTAGAATAGACATAAAAACCAGACTAAAGGTTTTGCTAAAGAAAACCGCAGGTTCTGACTCTATTTAAACACAAGTTGAAATTCAGTCAACTCCAATGAGGTGAGTCCAGAGATCGCTGCTCATTTTCAGATCAAAGGCCCTTTGGATGACAGCTCCCAGAAGAAAACTCACTTCTGGGATAGTGGACACGTGGTTCTGGTCAGTCTTTGAACTGTATTTCAACCTGTGATACAAGACTAAATTAAATTTCAGGTCATTCCTGGGAGATGTTGTGTTTATACTGAGCTATGAAATCGAAGATGTGACGGTTTTCCCCGTTAGCATAACCACATTTTCCTCCAGGATTGGGGGAGAGGGTAACTACACCCCAGCACACATTCACTACAGGAAAAGTTACTACAAACGAACATTGCCACCTAAACTACAACCACCCAGAACTAACAGAACAGCCAGTATTTCAATATCTACATATTGAAAACAGGATCACAACCCACTTAATTTTCAGAATCAAGTACTCACCTCAAAGTGTGTAATTGCTCCACAAATACAAATACCTAACAGTATAATGTTGAGCACAGTGAAAAATTAGTCCTAAGTCTATTTAGACTCTGACATCTTCCATGCCCTTAATTCTTGATACAGAACTCTCTCTTTGAGAATATTTAGTCTTGCATTCTGTTCCAGCCCTGACTGATTCGGAGACGCCAGTACTGACTTGTTGCTGGTTCGTGTAGCCAAACCCTTTGATATCTTTTTTTTTTCTTTAGGTTTGTAATAATATTGTGACTACTGCTGTTCACCAATATTTTATTTATAAAATCTGTCCTCCCCTAAGGCTGGCACGGAGGATCTGCAAGCTGAAGGCTAGTCTGTAAACTACTCTCGCTCTAGGAGACTGAACTTTCTCCAACATCAATTGCCGAGCTGGGAGTTTGACAGAGTGAATTAGCTGTGCTTCCCGACTGCAGTACAGAAAGCAAAGAATCTCTTTGCAAATGGCTTTTCCTGTTGTGGCATTCTTTACATGAAAGGAGGAATCCACTGTGAGATGACATTGTCCTATCTGAGGTACTGTCAATAGAGCCTAGTACTGAAGGTACAGGAGCACGAAGTTCTGTCTTGTGCCTATAACCGACCTTGAATTAACATTTTAATAGTGAATTTGCACACTGTACTTTAAAACACCATGCAGTTTACACCCACTCCACGCTGTGAATTTATATGACTGTGCTGTCATATAAATTATGGAAACCATTAGTACAACAAGAGAGGCAGTGTAGGGCAGGCAGAAAAGCAGTCTTCGTATATCAGAAGACCTCGTTTCCTATCAGCAATGATACAGGCAAGCATTTTCCTATGGAGTATAAAACATGGCTACCATCAGTAGGCTGACCCACACTAGGTGCATTCACCCCTTGGTGAACTTGGAGAAGAGACTCTCGCACTACACAGGCCTAGGAGTGGAGCTGAGCTAAATACCTCTTTGGGGGCGCAATAAACCTAAAGGGGGCCTTGTATCCTTTGTTTCCTTAAAGAATGAAAAGGGAAGGAATCACCAGAAAAGGCAGGCTGGCTGTGCCCACGGTTCACTTTTGAGCTCTCCCAACCATCCACCTCTAATTCAACCTGACACTGCTAATTCTAGCATTAGAGTTTGAAATGAAAATCAATATCTGTTTGGAGCTTGAAAACGGCATGGCTGAACCCTGGGTGGCGCCAGGCTTGCCTCTTACTTTCAGTGATCTGTAAAGGAGGTGAAAGAAATTTTCCCTTGCAGAGCATTTGAAACATTTGAAACAGTCTAATAAAATGTCAGTCTTGGTGAAATTAACTGTGCACTACCACCCTTCGTTCTACAAAGCCCAATTAGGTCATGTCTTTGAAAGTTGCTTGTATTGTTTTAACTAAAATATAATTGTATATATTTCCTCCTTTCCTCCCTCAAGCTCCCACCCCGCCCCCGGCTCCCTCTGAAATTCACGGCTTTGTTTTCTTTACTTGTTATATATTTGTGTATAAATGCTTGAATATACAAATGCAACCTGCTCAGTTTTGCTTGTACGTATAGGACTTCAGGACTGACCACTTGGTATCAGACAACTGTTTAGGGGGCTCCTCCCTGGGGAGGACTATTTCTCCCTGCTCATCACTCCTTGCTTTCCTCTAGTTCTGTATCTAGGGGTGGGGCCCAGCGAGAATTCCCTTTCCATGTTAGCATGTCTGTTGGTG
Organism: Mastomys natalensis; assembly: GCA_021653895.1. NCBI lineage: Eukaryota > Metazoa > Chordata > Mammalia > Rodentia > Muridae > Mastomys > Mastomys natalensis. Next base: position 107,623 of record JAJTUV010001448.1, read on the forward strand.
TTGAACTTCTTTAAACAGTCATACAGTTGAGGTTTCATGGAGAAGCTTCCTGTATTTCTGGAAGACACAAATCTCGGGTTGTTTATATTTTCTAACTGTACTCTCTGTTTTCCACATGATATTTAGAGACACTGCCTGGGCCTTCCTGCCAGGAACAGTCTGTGAGTAACGTCAGTGAAGAGTGAAAGGCCACAGGAGCTGAGGGGTGAGCTGTCTGTGATCTCAGGGTAGAAGCTAGCTCAGGTTTTAGGCAAACTAGCTTTCCACTGTGATCCCAACCATCTTGGCTGGTTTTATACTTCCATTAAAATTTCTCTAAAAAGGGAAATGACGTCATTAAGAGACACTGTGCAGATACAGCCTCATCTAATAATTCTGATACTTTGCTCTATTACAGTCAATCTATTTACATTAAAGGGAAAAAAGAAGAGGAGGGGAAAGGAGAAGGAAAGGGAAAAGAAAAAGGAAGGGGAAGAAGAAAAGGAAAGAAATAAGGAAAGAGGAAATATAGAGGAAGGGAAAAGATGAGGTCAAACTGCTATAAAAGATCTTTTTCAATGTCTTGAAGTATGCTTTTCACTTTTGTAGATATATATACTGACACACACACACACACACACACACACAACACACACACACACACACAGCTGATACCATCCCAGCTCTAACATGTTCAAGGAGTCAGTTGCCCTCAAATAAAGAGAAGAACACTAAGATCCTCTTCCTCAGAGTTTGCGTGTACCTACGTGTGTGCATGTGTGTTTCTGAGTTCTGTAACATCCCCCCTCCCAGGCTGATGCTTTTCTGGTGTCACAAAGAAATGCAGAAGGGTAGTTGCAGCAGCCAGTGTCCCTATCCCTTGGTCAGCACCTAAAAGTCAGACTTTGACCAGCTGAGAGCAATGTGTCTGTCCGCTTACATCCAAAGGCTACCCTGGAACCCTCACTGGCCCCTCAACCCTAGAAAGGAGAGCAGATTGACTGACTGGCCTTCACTTTTTAGCAGTTTCTAGAACAAATGTGAAATGCAATGTTATTTCACTGAGAGAAGGAAAAGGTATTCCATTCAGTTGAATGCTCAGATTCCCTTGAGGAGAGTTTGGGCAAGACAGACAGACAGAAGTGTGGGGAGAGGACTCTGGAGGGAGAGTTCATTCAGCAAATGAAATGATTCAACGTGATAATTGCTGGGTTGGGTGATCTGGGGTCCAGATTGTGACCCCAGCACTTAGCAGCTATGTCACAGTAGGGATTTAAAATTCTTCATATTGATTAACCTCCTGTGGCTCTTCATCTAGGAGAATGGCCATGTGAAATTATCTCTGTCAGAATTGGCATGTCAGCTGATGTTGTCTTTGCAATGGTCTTAGCCAGGCAACTATATCGTTAAGAATTAGTGGGTGCATTTCCCCAAAATTTATCAGTGGGTATCCTAGGCTTCTGGCTCCTTAAATCTTCCCACTCTCTCCTCATCTATTTTCCCTGAGCCTTAGTTGAAGGGTTTGTATCATAGATGTGCCATTCATGGCTGAGAACCCCAACGTCTCTTAACTTCTCCATTCTGAACAATTGTGGATCTCTGTAATAGCCATTACATAAATCGCAAAAGAATAAACTTTAAAATTTTTTTAAAGTAAGCAGAACTATTTTTAAATAATAAGCCTATTAATATTTTAAATACACCTACTGAAGTCCCATGTAACTGTTAGCCTACTATATTTTCAAGGAAAACACGGGAAATGAGCAGGTCCGTGGAGGCCATTATTTTACACAAGCTCCTATGTCAGCTTTACAGAAGTATTCAGAACATATTTTATCAAAATGGCCAAGTATTAATCAAAATATAATGGCAAATTCCCTAGCATGTCAAAACCATACTGAAGTAGACTGTTCGGAATATAGGTTTGCTGCTACCCGTGCCCACTGTCCCATGGTCCCTATAAGCATTGCCTGCTGAAACATGGATGACAAATCTAATCTCCCAGGACTCTTCTGTCCATAACCTCATCTGCATATCCTTCCTACTCATCTCTTCTCCCAACTCTCCAGCTATGGAGACACTTCCTCTGAGTTGTCAGCTGCCCGTGGCCAGAAAATGGATATCCTTGCCCTCCCCCAACACTGCCGTGTCCTGGGAACCTGCTGGCTCTCACAGTCTGTTCCTCTGCATTTCCCACAGAAGCATCTTCTGTCTGTGTTCTTAAGTCCTTTGGGTCATAGTCTTGACTTTATTTACCACTTCTGGCTGGCTTGGACATGATCTGTAACTCTCAACAAGTCTGTATAATCCTGATGTTTGATTGTACTCAGCTACCTCACTGTGTCTCCTCTTCATCCCTTGAAGCTCTTGGTTGCTGGTTCACTGCCACTCCATCAGTAAGCCTGATATATTTGGACACCTTCAGTATCTACATGATTATTCTTCACTTTCTCTTGTCTGCTTCCATGGTGTTTCCTTCACTACGCTGGTCTTCTGTCATGTTCATTTCATTATTCCCATAGTTAACCTTAGTCCTTTCTAGTACCTCCATCTGCACAGTGCCCACACTCTCTCCAGCATCCTTCAGCCCTGCTCCCCTCAGTTCGTTCAAACAGTGCATGGGCTCCTACCTAACCCTTGTCAGCTGACCCTGTCTCCTTTCCAGTTCCCTTCAGTTCTCTGATACCAACATTTCTTCTTTGTCCAAGTTGCCAGTAAATTAATTTTAGGTTCCTGGGAGCGAGAAGTAGAATCTGTAGAAACTCACAAGAATCTGAAAACTGTGTTATTCTTAAAATACTAAGTATTTATATTCTCCACATATTGTTTTTTAAATCAATAAGTTAAAAATGGTTATCTGAAGAAATATTACACTTAGTAAAATTTGCAAGGAACTATGGCCAATGGCAAATATGCATGCCCACTGAGCCCAAGACATGACCAGGTAGTATTCACATTACAGAAATTACTACGAGATAGCCTACTTCTTTCTTCAGGCAAAATTCCTATGATCTTCTAGGCGTGATGATGCACTCCTCTAGGTTGAAAACATATGTCCACACCACGTTCAGGCACACCTGCATGCCTACACACTGATATTTATAACAGATTTATCCTTGAAGGCAGGACGTGGGAACATCCAAAAGTGTACTCTATAGAACTGGCATGATGAGTATCTGAACAGTGTGCTCCATGAGTCAGAACAATGGACCACTCTGGGCAGTGGTCGTGGCTGTATGTGATAGGACACATGTATATGACAGGGCATAAGGAATTCTTCTGCTCAGTTTTGCTGTGAGCCTAAATGGCTCTAAAGAAAACTGGTGTATCTAAGAAGAGAGAGCATGGTGCCCAGTGTACACTACGTCTGTACAGAAGTATGAATACAGCACGCTGACATTTGTGCAAATAGAAGGCACTAAATACGTACTGTTTTGTATATGAATATAGATTCTTTATCCTTTTAAAATGCACAGACTGTTTCTAGGAAAAAAAAAAAATGTGCTCAAACAGCAGCAGCGTTTGCCTCTAGGGGAGAAACAATAAGAAGCTAAAAGTGGAAACGCTCAGATTCTTCAATTGCCATCCTTTAAAAACAGGTCCCATATTCATACCTCATCTGCACAAGTGATACCTAACCTTGGAAGTAAGGACATATGATGTACAAGGGATAATACTGATTTCTAGGGACCCACTGTTTACTCTTTCATAAAAGGTCTAATAAAATTTTTTCTATAATTTCAATACATAAGTACTATTCTATTCATTTTCTTCTCATAGTTCAAAGCCCTTTACTGTTTATATGATATATAGTTTAGCAAAAGTGGTCTCACAGAGTTCCCAGAGGTATGGATAAAGCAGTAGGCACTTAACATTATTCCAAATAAATTTGTAAGCCATTGTAGTGAAAAATACCACCCAAACATGAGCAAGATAACAAATGCCAAAGAGAAAGGAAAAATCTTACGGTGGTATTTAAATGTGAAAAATGTTAACAGAAATATATGTAAATATAATAAATATTTTTTAAAGAACAGGCTAACCTGAGTAAGAAATATAACTGATCAGAGACTGTGTAAGGGAAAGATTTTAAGGATAATTTCCATACTAAAATAAAAGGGTTTTCATTGAAGTTAACAAACAATTTACTTTCTCCCTAATACATGTGCTGAAATGCCCCAAATCTGGGGACATATGAACCCAAAATTTAAACTGCACTTAGTACATGGGTTTTTTTTTTTTTAATCAGGGTTTAAAGTTTGTTGTTTGTTTATGTGTATGTGTGTGTGCCTGTATATGGTTTTGTGCACCATATATGTGCAGGAGCAAGTGGTGGCCAGAAAAGGACATTGGATCCTCTAGAACTGCAGTTACACATGGTTATAAGCTGCCAAGTGTGTGCTGGGAGCCCAAGTCCACTGACAGAGCAGCTAGTCATCTTAACTGCTAAGTCACCTCTCCTGTCCCTGGTGTTCAGGCCTTCATTCCCAATTTTTCAGATTAGAAAATGATAGAAATGAAACAGGCGGTCATCTTAATGAAAGATGGAGAAAGGACAGGAATAGAAATACAATGGTGTTCTTAGGGTTAAAATATTATCAATTTTTCTCCAACTTCATTGATTGACATCACGTTGGGTGCAGCATGTTCCCTTAGTTGTCATCGTTGGATGCGGCATTATAATTGGTAATTCCATCCCATCCATGACACTGTAATTTGTATAATGTCTCTCCACATAAAGTATTTTTGGTTTTAAGAGATGATGCTTTTCTTTTGAACCATGATGTAATGTAACCTTAGCATGTCAGACAATGAAGGCCAGTCATGTTCATAGGAAGGGTTAACAATCTTCCAGCTCCTGGTGTCCCTTCCTCCTCCTGTGTATGGCCACAAACACTGCAATCCTCTAGTTATTTGCCTCAATACCTCCTAACCCTTTAAAAAAAACTGAGCCATGAAAAGGGGGTATTCGTGTATCTGAAACCTTCTTTCATTATGACAGAAGGCAAAGACGTGTTTTAAGTTATTTGAAGAAGTTGAACATTAAATCATACCTTTTCTTCTCTGAAGCTCTTCAGAAATTGGGACTAGATATTTTCTTACCTAGCTGTCAGATGACCAAATAAAATATTTAACAGAAGTACAAATTCTCCAAACCTCCTTCTCCAAGCTTGGTGGCTGTGTTTGTGATCCCGGTAGTCAGAGGCTGCAGCCGAAGGATCCTAGTGTTGAGGTCAGCCTGAGCCACATACTGAGAGTCTGTAACAAAAGCAAGAAGAAACATACACACATGGCTAAATCTACTTCTTACACACTTACTAGACTGTATATAGAATCTGTTGCAAGCAAAATTTTAAGAGCTTTGCTTTTCTCGTACTTTGTCCTCTTGTGCTCTTATCTAAAGCTTTAATAGACACATTTACTCTATCTTTCAACAGACATTTATTTAGTGAACATTTTATATGTGGTGTTCAATATTTTAATACATTTTAAAGCAAGCATAAACTACAAAACACATTCATTTTTTAATTAAATATATACTGTGAGTTTGAGGCCTGCCTGGTATACATAGCATGTTCCAGACCAGCCAGAGTGGCATAGGTAGACTTTGTCTCCAAAAACATAAAAAAAAAAAAAAAAAAAATTAAGTATATACAGTGTTTATAACATTATACAAGGTACTGTAAGCAGAAAGGTCAATATATAAGTTAAAAACAGAAACATCTGTAATCTGGAAGGTTTTCTTTTAAAAGATGATTATAAACCAGTGTTCACACCAGAAAACATTTTTAAGTGACCTCTAGTGGAGCTAGAGAGATGGCTTAGTGATTAAGAACTTTTTCCAGCACCTAGTTCAGTTTATAGCATCCAATTGGGTGACTTAGAAACACCTGTAACTGAAGGTCTGTGGGAACCCAATACTGATGGCCTCTGAACACTTCTGAACTCACACGCACACACATAGATATGCACTCACAGGCACATGCACACATCTGAACTCACAGGCACACGCATAGATATGCACTCGAAGGTACAGGCACATGCACACATCTGCACTGACTGACACATGCCCATGCATACATATGCATTCACATGCACAGTTCTGCATTCACAAGCACATGCCAACACATTGATACATATACAGAATTAAAGATTATATAAGATATTTTATTAAATGATCACTACTTATCTATCCATAAATAAAGTCACAAACATACACAAAATGGGTGTTGTATGTTCTAATCAATAAATACTTCTGTGAATTTTTTTAAACTTTCACCCACCATGCATCAAAACATTTGAATACCAGTGGAAAAAGCCAGGTTGTTCCTGAGATGAAATTGTAGTGTATTTATATGAACTCAGTGAAAGTCAATAATTGTTTTAGAAATCTGGGCTTTCTACTGCATGAAATGACTTTAATAAGCTAAAATACATAGCATATAAATTTCATTTCTTTCCTAAAGATTATGCCCTGATCTAAGATAGCAGACTTGAGTCTGTTTCCCCACACATCAGCTATGCCTCTGCTTCCATCCATTTGAGCTGTGCTCTGTGCCACAAATGTGTTTTCCTCCCTTTGGTGCTCAGTGACCAGCTCTTGAATGGATGTGGATGAAGAGGAAAACCGCTTAGAACAGTTGCCATGACCATCTACGGGACAACCTGGTCAACACAACCCACGTCACAGCTGGAAAGGTGGCTTCTGTCTCTCAGTGGTACTGTAGTGAGAAAGCTCTTGTCTTATTCATCCTGATACAAGTGAAATTAAAAACAAACAAAAAAAAAAAACAATGTTGAGGTGAAAAACAAAAATTGTTGGCTTTTGCTACTTGACCTCAATCTAAAATGGTCAGTAATGGCATTTTGGAAGCTTTTGTATATGATTTTTATTTCTCCTTAACTTTTGTTTCTCTGAAACAGAATAGAGGGCCACCTTCCCTCATGGTATCCTGGCTTTAAGAATGGTGTTTCATCTATATTTAAAAACTAACCCTACACTTGTTGTATGTAATTGCTGCTTTGTGTAACATAAGAAAACTCGGTGGTACAATGCCCCATGGATTAAGAAAAATGTGGGATGAAAAGCAAGAGATGTTTCCAGAGACACCTGTTCACATTAATGCCTTGTGTAGGTGGGCCTTCAAGGGATTTTTCCTTAATGCAACAAGAGTGCGCCACTTCTGCCTTCGGAAATAGTTTCCTCTGTCCTTAAACCAATCATGTCAAAAAGTCATATTACATAAGGGCTTAGTGTGCACATTAGTGCTTTACATCTGAGTCTTTCCAAATCCCTTTTTGATCATTCTTATATTGAACAGATCTGGATTGATTTCTTCAACACTTGTTTACGGTATTTATTTTGATATATCTAGGATTCAAAGCCAAATTAACAAATGTAATTCATTTTCTGAATGTTAGAGAAAAGCTCCCACTACCCCTAGACACATTCATCTAGGGCTTAAAAATAAAATTTAGGTGAAGATGGTATAAAAAGTGGATCGATGTGTTCAATCACAGAGCATAAAAACATTAGCCCTGGGACGGCCTTTCCTCTGTGTGCTTCAGCTGGCAAGTCACACTTGTGTGGCACCAAGTGATTTGCATTTTTAGAGAAATTTCCTGTCTGCAGTGGAACTCTGGTGAAAGCATGAATAAATTGCCGTATTCCCTCCTCCTCTGACTTCATGACGATGAATCCATCAGGAGCTGAGTTAAAATCAGATCAAATAAAGCTAAGTTACAGGATGCGAGCGGGATTCGGAGTCCTCCCAGCTTGGCTGTCAGGCAAACTGATTGATGGTCTTAGCAGAGTTGCCTTGAGTATCTGGCTTCTGTTGTTATTGTTGCAAGTGCTGTAGTAGCCTCTAAAACACAAGGAATTAAACCATTAACACACAGTTATAACCTGAATAAGCTTGTTGGCAGCTCTTCTTGCCACAAGGTCAAATAAATCAACCTGGTTAAACCCAACCCACCTAATCGGCCCTGTGGCTTCTCATTTCCTCTTGGGATTCGTTGGTATGATATGAATAGCTGTGGACATAGATTTGAATTTCAACAAGTCTTTCATCAGCTATGTGAAACTTGAAGAAGTTAGTGTTACCACTGGCCTTCTGTGTTCCTTGTCTGTAAACTAACAACCCCTGCAGGGCTGAGAGGTTTAAAAAAAATCTAGCTACATTCCTAGAACAACATATATTCTTGACCCAGGGAAACACTTCATTATCACCTATGTTCTCATTCATCCTGGGACTCTTACATCTATTTCTATGTCTTTTACTGAGCAGGCTATTCTCCCCCAGTGTTAAGCAGTTGAGACCAAGGTTATGTAAAATAAGAGTCTCAAACATGAAGTTGCTGATTGACTGTCTTGGGATTCTGTACTGATTTGCTGCATCAAAATTGAGCTCTGAGAGTTTGCTCTGTTTGTTTGTTTGTTTGTTTGTTGTTGTTTGCAATGGGGGGGTCTAATGTATCCCTGGCAAATGTTGAACTCTTGAGTCAGCAAGAATGACTTTCAACTCCTGTGCCTTTTGAGTCCACCTCCCAAGTGCTGGGACTGCAGGTGTGCCTCTCATTGCGTGATTACTGTGGGGCTTCATGTACTCTAGGCAAGCACTCTGTCAAGCACTGAACACATCCCCTGCTCTGAAATTCTGCAGCTAAAAGCTCCAGGTAAAATGAGACTGCCTATGTGGACGCCACACTCTAGAACGGCAGTTCTCAACCTGCTGTGACCCCTTTGGGGGTTGGACAACCATCTCATAGGGGTCACCTAAGACTATCAGAAAACACAGATATTTACATTAGGATCATAACAGTAACAAAATTGCAGTTATAAGTAGCAACAAAAATAGTTTTATGGTTGGGGGGTCACCACAACATGAGAACTGTATTAAAGGATCACAGCAGTAAGGAGGTTGAGAACCACTCCTTTAGATGCAGATAATGTGCATTGCCTGGACAATAGGTTTTCTTTATAATTTAACTTATCATAGGCATTGCTTTACACTTTACACGGACTCATTCATTCTTATAAAAAATATATAAATAAACAGATGGCGAGAGATGGGGCTGGAGAGATGGGGCTGGAGAGATGGCTCATTGGTTAAGAACACTGATAGCTCTTCCAGAGGTCCTAAGTTCAATTCTCAGCAAACATATTGCTGAAGACAGCTACAGTGTACTCAGATACATAAAATAAATAAATAATTCTAATCAATAAATAAATAGGAACTATAAGGTTTTGACTCTTAGTTTTGGTAGAAAAATCATTTGGTTTTCAAACGAAAGGATATTTCCAAGAACCACTTTGCTGCTCCTGAGACCCGCATTTACTTGACTTATACTGGGACTAGAGACTGTGTGTAGTAATTTTCTTTGAAGATCTTGCTGCCTATTGGGATATTCAGTTTTTACAAAAACTTAATTTTGCATCTCTGGATTATTCATTTAAGAAGACATCTGTTTGATGGATGTGTCTGTGCATAAACTGTGTTCATGGTTTCAGCTACTCACTTGTTTCCAAGCTCATCAGGCTGTGTAAATTTAACGTATTTTAGTCATTCGTAACTCTAGTAAGTAGCTGTTGAAAAAAATCTCCTAAATAATATTTTATTCTAAAATAGCCTATTTGGGAAAGCACAACCATGGGATTTATGTGTTTTCCAACTTCTGTTGTTTCATAATGAAACCAGAAAAGGATGTAAATGTAGCTAGTAAGGCTTGACCTCATACTAGGTGGATCACACTTCCCACAATTTGTCCAGGGAAAATTATGACTAAAAATGAAACAATCCTTGCTTTGAATTTCATTCACTCAATTCTTGAACTTTGGGTAAATATAGAAAACACATGAATTTTCAAATCAATGTTTCAATTACAGGAGTTTCTCATTTTCAGATCTGAAGAATGTTAATTTGCAAATCTTTTTAGCCAAAGTAGCTGAAATGTGTAAGCTAAAGTGTAGAAACAAAAGTCCTAACAACCACACGTGTGATATTTTCCACTGATCCAGGTTTGTGCGATCAAACTTGTGTTTCTCCCCACCCTACACCTTGGGCTTTCAACATTTATGTCTGTTACAAATCTCACACCGTATTGTGTGCAATATATGTGTATATTTATTTGTATATGCACATGTATACATTTAGGGGTGTGTGGTGTGCACGTGCATGTAGTATCTGTGTACATGTATGTGCATGTGTGCATGTATGTGTGTCTGTATGCATATGTGTGTATGTGTGCAGTATGTGCATATGTGCCTTGGTGTGCATGTGTGCCTGTGTGCATGTGTGTGTATATGCATATGTATGTGCATTGTCATGTATGTGTGTCTATGCATTGTGTGTATTGCATCATGTGTCCTGTGTCATGTGTGCTTGCATGTGTGGCCTGTATGTGTGTCTATATGCATAGTTGTGTGTGCAGTGCTGTGTGCATGCATGTTGTGTGTCTATATGCATGATGTGCATGTCTGTGTGCATTTCAATGTGTGCATGCATGTGTGTCATGTGTGCACATGTCTGTGTGCATGTGTCCTGTGAGTCTGGGTGCACACATGTGTGCATGCACATTCCATGCATACACTAAACCTAGAGCTCACACATTCACTATGGCGATCTGGCCAGAGAGCTCCAGGGATCCACTCTCTGTCTTCCCATCACTGGGTTTACTGGACACAACACTAAAAACAGATTTTTATATGGGTGCTGGGCATCCAAATTCAGTCCCTTACTTTACCAACTGAGTCATTTAAAATTCCTTTATAATTTCTCTTGACTCAGCCTTTCTGGCACTTATCAGTCCTCTGTCCAGAATAAGATTTCTATTGGTCCCCATGCTCCATCTGCCTGGGGACCTTGTTGTCTCTGTGGGGCAGCTCTGCTGGAGATGGATAGCTTCTGCTGTTGTCCATCTGAAAGTCCTTTCTCATGTCTTCTTTTTCGAAAGTTTTTTTCACTGGGATAGAATTCTAAGACAGACAAGACTTTCCTTTTTACCTTTTCTTTTTCTTTTTTTTCTTCTGATGACCTTCTTAATCTTTGTATCTATGAAGTCATCATCCATATAAATTTTTCAATGTTATTTCTTAAAATATTTTTCAAGTATCCTTCCATCTCCTTCCACAATTCCAACAGTGTGTGTATAGTACTTACCTTATATTGTTTCAGTTGCCAGTGATCAACTACCATATAAAAATATTAAAATAAAAGACTTCAGACATAAAGAATTCTTCTGTTTTATGTTGCAGTCTTCTGGGTGATGGGGTGAAGTTTGGCTCCACACCGTCTTGTTTGAGGCTCGGCATCACCTTGTGTTCATGCTGATCACATCTATGCTCATGTGCTACCCACCTGTTTTAGGCACTCAGAACACACAGGGTCAGTACTCTTACTCTCTGTGTGTTGGGAAGCTACTGGGTGTTGAGGTCTTGGGATCGCTGCACAAACCATTGACACCAATCTCAATCAAATAGGGATGGTTTATTGAACACCACATCCCAAGACTGATCAATCAGGGCCACAGGTCAGACTCAGGAGCTGGCTGTGACTATGAGCCAGGATCCTACAGATCTGTTAAGTCTTGAAATCCACAAACATCTGTGCCAAGTTATTTCACCAATCAGAATTTACAGATAGAGGACTTCCTTTGTTGTGCATTTATCCTGTTCCCATTGGTTGGCTTATTCAACTGGGGAAGGGGACTTGACTTGGCTAACATTCATGTCTTAACTTGCCAACCAGAATGTAAGTTACCTCATACATGTCTCTTTCTGTCAAGCAGATGTCAGTTCCCATGGAGGTCTTGGGAATTTAAATTTTATTCAACTACTATTCAAAATGGAAGTCTTATTCCAAATGGCTTCTTATTATATCAGTGCAGGTGTCTCTCTTATATTGGAGTCCACCCAAGGAGCAGCTTATAAAAGCCAAAACCATAAAAGCTCATGTATAGGTGCATGAAGTGCTGCCTGGCGGTTGGTTCAGGTCCAAGCTTACTGTAACTAACTATACAAAGCAGTTTTAACTGACCTCTATGGTGACTGGTTTTCAAAATCAAAGCACAGAACATAACAGAATGTGCAATCATTTAGAGCACAAAAAAGTTTCCTAGTAACAGCACAAAATGGCAGGCTAGACAAGTAACAGTTACCTAGGCCTTAAGATTTTTCTCAGGCTTTAACACTGGGGATCGCAGAATGAATTCACATGGACAGGCAGAAACAATTCTATTAGGCTGCTTGAGCTTGTACCTAAGCTTATAAAATAAGTTACTATTTTATCTCTCTTCATGTAGTTTCTGGCATTCTGTCTTCCCATTCATTGACATTTTCTTTTGTACATTCTGTATTTCTAAACACTCTGAGTGTTTAAACTATAATTACAGTGACCATCTTAAATGCCTCTCCCCCAACCCTAAAGACTGAATCAATGTGGGTAATTTTATCTGTCTGTCTTGTAAGTTTTTCCTGGATCCCAGACATTTGCAAACATTAACCCCCTTTTTGGTGCCGTGTAGTTTTCTATTCCCATAAATACTTCTGAGCTTTGGTCTGATGCAGTAAAGTTACCTGGGAGCAGTTTGATCTTAAAGATCTTACTTTTATGATCTGTTACATAAGGTCAGAAAGAGGTCTAGTGTTGGGGTAACTATTATCCACAACGAAGCAAGACCCAGCATCCTGGGAAACTTTCCTGGTATGGCTGCTGATAGCAGAGAGGAGTCCCATCTCTCTGTGGACACCATGTATTTCATTCTGTATTCACGTGGTGTTTTCTTTCTCTGGCCTCAGATTAAAGGCTCTGATTTGTACTTGGGTAAATACTTGAGATTTCATTTACCTGTACAGATCTCCAGACTTCTCATCTCTGGCTCTTTCCTCTCTGGTACCCTTGTCTCAGTTTGGTTTGCCTGCCATGTTACAGAGGGCCTTAATCTCATAAGCATATAATGTAACATGATACAATATAATGTGATATAATGCAATATAATGTGGTTTTTCTTACATTTGAAAGTTAGGAGTTCTGAAGTCAGATGCTAGCATAGTCAGTTTCTGCTGAACATCCTTCACTGGTTTGCAAATGGCCCGACTGTAACTTTACATCTGTCTCCTGTCTTTAGCTACAAGTGTACTAATCTATCCTTGTGAGTTCTACCCTTATGGTGTAATTACCTCCCAAAGATCCAACCCATTAAGTCCTTCATCTTGAATAGGCTTCGTCTCAGGTATCTGAGGACATACTGACTTTTAGTACACTGTGGTTACAAACTCCAGTTGACTTGGTAACCCCTGACTCTCAAGACCATTATCTGTTTAACTTAGGAGCTGGGCTGGGCTCCCGGATTTTCCTTCTCTCAACTTGAAGTCTGAAAACTTACTAAAGAAAGAATCTGAGACAGCTGAGGGCTCGTGTTGCTTGTGTCCTGCCATCAGTCATCACTGGTTTTGTTCTTGATAACCAAGTTCTTCAAAACCATTTGTTTTATTCTGATGTGTTTTTTCAGGAGAGAGGAGTCAGGAGAAGAGGTAATCGGCTGCTGTTAGCCTAGGATGCCCCACTTCTACTCATTTTTAACTGTTCCTTCTGCATTCTCTCAGGTGATCCTTTTTCTAAATCTTTGTCTCTCAATCTCTCTTTTTACCAGTCAGCCCTAGGGGTGATAATAAGGTTATATCTTTCTTTGCATTATACATAGGACCCTTGATATCCCTGGGTCGATCCTGAATCCTGCCTTTATCTCTTCCTTTCTGACTGACTGCCACTTCTCTACCATGAAAGTCAAGTTAGAGGCAAAAAAAAAAGCAAAGAAAAAAAGTAAGACATGTTTGGAACTTCTATGTGCTGAGAAGTTCTTTTGATTAGAGAACAATGCTAAGGGGCCAAAATTAGTACACGGCTGTGTTCCAGAATCATAGCCTGTGTCCCTGACCAGCCATTTCACACCATCAGTTACCTGCAAGATGTGTGTCAAACCAGCACCAGCTCTGAGATGAGAGTTCAAGGCATCGTTGTTCATGTGATGCTTTCCCAGCTGTCTCTGTTACTAGACGTCAGCTTTTTTAATATGATGCCAATAAAAAAAAATGTACTTATGTTATTTTAAATACTAAAACTGTATTCTCAATATCTTTTAAAGATCTACTTATATTTTATTACTTACTAGTAGATAATTCATAATAAAATACGCTAAAAGTGAGCTTTTCAAAATATGCCCTTTTTTTTTTTCGAGACAGGGTTTCTCTATGTAGCTCTGGCTGTCCTGGAACTCACTCTGTAGACCAGGCTGGCCTTGAACTCAGAAATCCACCTGCCTCTGCCTCCCAAGTGCTGAGATTAAAGGCATGTGCCAGCCAAAACCTGCCTTATACTGATGATGGGATTCTAATTTAATAAAATATACATTTATTTCATTAAAATCATTAAACTGTGGTGATTAAATAATTGAAGATATACATCCATTAAAGAAGGAATAAACAGATAGAAGTCTATATATTTATTGGAAGTTATTTTCTGGTTACCAAATATGGGTGGTACTTTTTTCAGTTTCTACATTTATTTCTCAAAATACAAGGCAAACTGTTCTCCGGGGAAACTGTGTTGGAAATCGTGTTGCCATCAGGGCGTCATGGATTCACTGTTGCCACTGATGGACTAGCTTATTTTTACCTGTTGATTTTGTGTGAGATAAGTGCATGTTGGGAAAGAAAAGGACTCCTTTCTAAGAAATCCATTTCTGAGACTTTACTATCAGTGAAAATGCAGTGCCACTCTCCTGAAATTATTTGAATTAATTTCAAATAAAATGTGCTGAAAGACAAAAAAAAAAATCTTATCTTCAGCAATGACGGAAGTACATGTTCCTTCCAGAGATGAGGGGGAGGGGGCATTTTTATTCATAGTATATGTCCTTAATCTGCTACATAACACATAATCTAAGTTTCTTTTAACAAAACCTTTTGATGAAGCATTTTGATAAGGTCAACAGAAAGCATGGTCTTTTAACATCAGGTGATCAACTTTTTGACAATGGCAGGACCAGGCCAGCTAATGGAATAATAGCCTGCAGGGTCCGGCTAAATATGATAGACGAATGTAATCAACCTCTGCAATGACTATTCAAAAGTAATCCCTTTAGCTCTGAACTGCAGCATATATTTCAACCGGGCAAAACCGGCACAAAGAAATTCTCTACAGACCACACTGATACAAAGCAGGCTCACATCCTGCTCTCTGGTTTTGCCGCCTACAGTGAGTTTTTAAATTTAAGGTAATGACTATTGTATATTCATGTGAGCATACAACAATACCTTTGATTTGTTGTGGAAAGGTTGAATCCATTATCAAGGGTCTAGTCTATAAACCCTGACACAACCTTTAGTATGAATTATGATTTACCCTTTTCTAGAATATGGCCACTAAAAATGTTTTGCATGAAAAAAATTTTAAAAATTCATTCACCTATCTAGTCACCAAACTGCCAGGGACTGTCCCTTCCATTTCAGTCCAAACTTATCCACAGAGCAGGTCTTCAGGGTCTCATTTATACCCGACCCTGCACCGATGTGAGGGTTATACACCACTGCTTTCAAAACAGGGACAAAACAATCAGATGCCGGCAACTCAACACTGTCTGCCTTCTGTCACAGAATACACCAGAAGATGCTGTAAGTCACACCTTCCATTGCCCACTTGAGAGAATCCACCATGAAGGATGTCTTCACTGTTAGCAAAAGAGAAGTGCTCATTTCTCTAGAAATGGAACAAGATAGGAACAAATGTCACCACTGTACTTTCTATTGCTTTCTGTGAGACTCCTGTCTACAGCTGGTTCAGTCTTCCATCGCCAAAGCCCTGCAGGTCAAACATTTTGAGTCACTCCCTGAGTCAGATCTACAGCCCAGGACTGAAGCAGAATGCTTCGGCATCGATGGAATCCCCAGACCTATGGTGCTCACCTTGGTCCATGTGAACAGACGTTCAGAAAACTTGAAGGATAAGTGTGTTTCTGTATGTAAATTAGCCATTGTCAAGACTTCCTAACACAGACAGCGTAGAACATCTTTGTGCTCCCCGAGTAGCTGTAGCCAAGAGGAGTAGAATATTAGCAGCATCATGTGTAGCTACTCTTCTCATGGACAGAATCCCAGAGTAAACACCATCTTCCTTCAGCATCTGGGAAGTAGATACCATAAGACTGAAAACAAACTGGACCGCTTCCAAAAAGACTTCTGCAGCCCCACGGCACCACTGCA
This sequence comes from Mastomys natalensis, assembly GCA_021653895.1. Lineage (NCBI taxonomy): Eukaryota > Metazoa > Chordata > Mammalia > Rodentia > Muridae > Mastomys > Mastomys natalensis. Next base: position 123,863 of record JAJTUV010001448.1, read on the forward strand.
TTCACCACACTAAAAGGAACGCCAAATCTAAGACCTAAGCTGGAGATGTAACTCAGTTGATGGAGTGCTTCCCTAGAATGCACAAAGCCCTGGGTTCAATCCCCAGCACAGTGTGAACCCATCCCTTGTGGTGGTACACACCTGTAATCCCCGGGAAGTCAAAGCAGCAAGATCAGAGATTAAAGGGCATCCTTGGCTACATAGCAAGGTTGAGAGTGGTCCTAGATTAGGACTAAAAATGAGAGCTTCAGTAGTGATGGAGACCCCAGTCCTGTGAAGCTCACCTTGCTTGAAATGCTATCTTAGAAAATTAAGCTTAGCATGAGATAGGACTAAGGATACTTGGATGTTTTCATATATTGTGGAGCAAGGAAAACATTTGATTGTAAAGCCAAAGGAGGCTCTTATCTAAAAGAAGGCAGCCAGGAATAGTGGTACATACCTTTGATCCCAGGCCTCAGGAGACTGAAGCAGCTAGATCCCTGAGTTTAAGACCAGCCTAGTCTACATAGGAAAGTTCAACGACAGCCAGGGTACACAGTGAGACACAGCCTCAAAGAGAATAGCAGAGCATATTAGTCATGAGAAAGGCTGTGATCCTATTATAGGGAACTTAAAAGCATAGTAGCTTAAGATTATGGGCATTCATTTTCCCCCTAGTCCAGCAGTGAACATTCTACATGAGCATTCTTTTCATATGACAAAGCCACATGAGCACGTTTTCAGTCTTACCGCTCTGTGTGCCCCACAAGCTATTGGGACAGGGTTTCTCAACCTTATATTGTTTTGAGAAGACTAGGCTAATTCCATGACAGGCTTCAAGTCGGCAGTTAAGGAGACTGGGCCTAAATCTCTGTCTCCAAGAACTGGGCAAGTCCAGGCTTCAGAAGCTGCCCACCACCTGGCCTGAGGCAAGGATAATGGGTCAGCAGCAGTTCCCAGACTCCCTCAGTTACTTCCTCAGCCAACAGTTTCCAAATCTCCCCAGCAAGTTTCCAGACCCCACATCCTGCTTGAATGTCCGTAGAGATGGACCCAACAGATTAACATAGAGGTCACCTATCCCGAATCCCCTAATGTGCTTTAAATCAGGCCTGTGAGCTCACTTGGTTGTCTGTCTATTCTAGTAATGGGAGACCCCAGCATGCTGGACTTTTACAGAATAAAACACTCTCTGCCTTTACATACTATTTGAGTCCAGGGTATCATTCTTTGGAAAGGGGTAGGGGAAGAGGTAGGGCTTGCCTGTCCCGAGCATCACTGAGTCTTGAGTCACATCAATTCCTCTACTTGCTAAATTCCAGTAGTACTTCCTTCTATCGGCTATAATAAGAGAAGCATCTCCAGACATTTCCAAATGTCTTATGTGAGGACAAAGTCACCCCTCCTCCAGCAAAGAACTATTGCATCAAAGTCTTGCTAATCTGTGCATGACTGAATCTGAAAGATAGAGAACTATTTCAGGTTCCAGACAGAGGAAAAGGTGGCACACCTTTAATCCCAGCACTTGGGAGGCAGAGGCAGGTGGATCTCTATGAGCTCAAGGGCAAGTTCTAGGACATCCAAGACTCTAATCACTTAAAGATAAATAAAAAGACCAAGAAAGAGGAGATATTTGAGGAGAAGTAAATTCGTAGGATCTAACACCAGACCCAAGTGCAGTCCATATAACTCTGTCTATGTCTGTGCCTGAAAACCTAGAGACCTAAATTCTGTTACATATTTATCTGCAGATAGAAAAGACTTACTAGAAAGCAGAGCATTGTGATCTGTGTGTGATGTGTCCCCATTAGGCTCCAGTTTGCACACTTGCTCCCATGGGGGGGTTGTGCTCCCATGGGGGGGTTGTGCTCCCATGGGGGGGTTGTGCTCCCATGGGGGGTTGTGCTCCCATGGGGGGGTTGTGCTCCCATGGGGGGGGGTTGTGCTATCTAGGAAGGTTATTGAACCCTTCAGAGGGAGCCTTGCTGGGGGAAGTGGGTCACTAAAGGTGGACCTTAAGGTATTATAACCCAGCCCCACTTCCTGTGTACTCTGCTTCCTGACTATAAATCACCTCCCCTCCCTGCCTTCACCCACCATGGCAAGCTGTATTCTTTCATAAGACTGTCAGGTATAGGGTCTTATACAAAAAGTAACCTGCTAAGTGAGAAGCAGAAGGGATGTTTTGAGTGGACAAGAAATGGAGAGATGTAAGGAAGGGAGCAAGTAATACAACCTCAGAAGGAGTGCAAGCAGCTTCTCTATCGTAGCAGGAAGGACACAGAGGGCACAGAACACACGCAGGTCTCGGGATCACTCTAGCACCCAAACCTGTACAATGTCCTTCGCATGTGACTCTTTCCAATATGAAACTGGAAAATAAGTCACTGTACGAGAATATTCAGCTGGAGGGGCGAGAAAATGGACAGTTAAAGAGCCATCTAACAGAGACAAAGAGTAACCGAACCAGGAGTGTTTAATAGGAAGGTCTGACAGCAATAGCAGTCCTTCTGTTTGTGCCCACAAACTCAGCGTGAGCTTTCTCAGCCTGGCTGTGTGTTTTCTTCAGCTACATGGAACCGTCAAGTCATGGAGTGGAACAGACAGAAGGTGATTTGACTAGGGGTGAAAATGTGTCAGGTATGACATGACACAGCAGGAAAGGGGTACAGAGTTCAAGGGAGTGGTCTTGGAACTTAAACTGTAGGAAGACAGGAGAGAAGATGGTAAATGCCAAGCAACAATGACGAGATGGTGGGGCTACAGAGCCTGGAGTGCAGAATGACTGTAGTCAGAGAAAGAAAATCCGGAAAAACAAAGATGGCAGCTAAGTCACAGATGCAAGAGACTAAGGCTAAGAAGAGCTTGTAATGGTCAGTTCTACATATGAACAAGGAAGATGATGACTTCGGGGGAGTTAGAGGAGCCAAGACATCAGGAACCCGAGGAGCTCCCGCCCAGAGTCAGTGATCCACAAGTACGCCGAGGACAAACCATCCCACTCATAGATGGAGAGCGCTGAGCGTGACTGGTCGGCTGTGCAATCTGACCACAGGGGGTTAAGAAGGAAAAGAGAGGACAAATGTGCTAAAGGAAAGGTGGCCCATGGAGATGCACATTCATCTCCAGAGCCAGCAGCAAGAACAGGGGGAAAGGGGGAATCTCTGAACTCTCAAAACAAAAACCCAAAGGTGAAGACAGAAAGTGATATACCACACTTCACATTCCCCATATTTGAAAATAGAATACAGGAAACGGGGGGGGGGGGCTCCTGAAAACTGTCACAGGCAAGGATGGAGCATCCCTTTTAGGTTTGTCCCAATGCATTCAAGTCAAAAGGAATAGAAAAAAAAATATGGACTAAGGTAGTCGATTGACATACATAGGCAGCCGACACACAGGCAGACTCAATATATTTGACCTCATTATTTGAGTAATTTACTTTGCTCTCTAAATTAACAGTTTTTGAGTATCATTTTAACAATTCATCTAACCAACAACAGTGGCCCAGCCAGTGTTATTGTATCACACAATGGCAAGTGGTGTGATTTAGGGTCAAACGAGGGTTGGTTGCTCACACTGGAGCTGTGTAGTCAGCGAGGAGACCGGGCCTACCTGGGACTCTCTGCTGAAGAACTCATCCACGGTGCCCGGCAAAGCAGTCTCAGGGTGGAAGAACATCTCATATGTTGAACTTGCCTTGTCTGAAAGAAGCATTCTAAGACAGGCAGGTTAAAGCTGCAAGGCCTCACTTGAGCTAGCCTTGGAGCTGCAAGGCCTCACTTGAGCTAGCCTTGGAAGCTGTGCACACAGCCACTTCCAATGAAACTGTTGGTTTCTAAAAGCCTGAAGGAGGGCTGGAGAGATGGCTCAGCAGTTAAGAGCACTGGCTGCTCTTCTAGAGGCTCTGAGTTCAATTCTCAGCAACCACATGGTGGCTCACAACCATCAATAATGGGGTCCGATGCCCTCTTTAGGTGTGTCTGAAGACAGCTATAGTGTACTCACATGCATAAAATTACGCATATACACATATATGTATAGTTTTATATAATATATATCTGAAGGATAGTTTGAGTTCAAGAGAAGAGGAAAGAGATTGTGTTTATTGGCGGGGTTGACAAGGTCATGCTGTAGGATTGTTGAATGGGGGCATGGCAGTGGCTATCCTTGGACCATCTAACCTGCCCCAGTGATACCTGCATCTTATTATTTAAGTGCTAAGGATTGCATTCACTGAAAATATCTTTTCGGTGACAGACCACCCTGCCTGCATCTTAAGATTAGAAGCCATCTTGTCACAAGGTCAAAATAAGTTCATTCATGTTTTCTGTGAAACTTGTTTGACCATGTCTGTTGACCCATTTTTTGGAATTTGGCATGTTCCACACTCTATAACCTTTCCTCCACCTTCAGATGTTCTGCGAAATCATTTTGAGATATTCTGACAAGTTCCTACATAACAAAAACCTTCAGGAACCCCCTAGCTTTGCATTTTTGTGGCTATTTAAAAAAATACCGTCTCTCCTGCACTCAGGGCTGTTCCCTCAAAGCCCACTCTAGGAACGTTGCCCTCTCTGAAAGAAAACGAAGCTTAATTTGACCAAAATACTTGAGTCAGTGGCCTTCACTCTCCTTCAGTGGGGTTGACATTGGCTCACAATAAATAGAAACTATTCAGGATAGAGCTTTGAACTTGTTTTCTTCTTTTCTTTCAGGAGAGTCTAGAAGAGCCACAGAAGATAACATATATCAATTCCCAGACGCTCAGGAGGAAACAAGAAGGTACTTTCCACTAAGTTCCAACGTTTGTGGGATACTGAACATTATCATTGTTATATTTTTTGGTTTTGTTTCTGTGTGTGAGTGGTTTGTCTGGTGTATGTTTGTATACCATGAGTATGCCTGATGCCCTAGCAGGCCAGAGGAAGGCATCGTATCCCCTAGAACTGGAGTAACATGCAATTGTGAGCCTACATCCTCTATAAGAGCAGCCAATGTTCTCAACTGCTGAGCCACCTGCCCCATCCCCAAACACAGTCTATTCCTAGCAGCAATAACATGTGACCTAGTGCTCACGAAGCTCATGCTAAAGGCTGCTCCTAAACCAGAGACTCGCTTGAAACATATACTGGAAGAAATTTTCATCTTTAAGGAATGTTTATATGCACAGGATGCAAACATCTCTTTCAAAGCAAGTTGTTTTATACTTTCTATCACAATGTAAAAGTTAATATTATCATTTGTTTTATTTCAGATCTCCAGATATTCAATAACAAGAAACTAAAGTGGCTCAACACCAAAGCAAGAAGAAATTTAGCACATAGCCTTAGGCCTCATTAGACAGGAGCACGTAAAAAGTGATAGGGAGTTATAAAAAAAAAGATTACAGTTGTTTTTATTGAATTTTGTGCTGCCGTGACTATGGCAAGTTTATGAAGATGAAGTACAGCTTAAATGGTTAGAACAATCAACAGTTACTCATAAAATAAACTCTAGAATGTCTCCTACATGTTATTCCACAAGAACTCACGACATCCAGGAGTTTTAATCTGAATTGTTTCTGATTGCAAAATATTTACGAGTTAAATCTTTCATGCTGAATAAATACATGATAATCTGCTAAATCCCAGGGAAACTTCAGCAGATGCAAAGGGCCACGAGCAGTCTGTGCTTGTATTGCTACGCGCTGCTCAATTTGCTTTATGTGTAGAAACTTAAATTCACAGCATGCTTAGCTGACAGGACACAACCTAACATACCCATGTGCATTGAGACAGATGAGGAAACCCTCAGTCTCAGGAACCTTTGCTGGTGTGCTTGCAACTGAAAGACTGCAGCTGAGAGGGTTACCTCTGAAACCTCTGGAGCCCCTCAGGTGACTCCATAAAGGTAGTATAATACCAAGAATAAAGACTATATTCCCTTTCAATGCAGTCAGGGTATTTTCCTTCCGTTTCTAACTTGCAGAGCAGAGACTAATTCTGGAACAATGTAGTGTTCAGAGAGTGTTCAGGTGTGCAAAGGTGCTACCCTCAGCCCAAGAAGAGATCAGTTTAGCAGCAGTGTGACACAGACAAGTCGGTGCCCGCACTGAAACGCTTAGTTAAGGTGTATGAGGGAAAAGGTTTCTCCTGGGCCTTGAGCCAATTTCCAGAATACCCCAGTCCCTGGGTTCTGTCTTCTGGTTCTCACCCTAAAAATAGAATTAAATGCAATTCCCTCTTTAGTCTGTCAGAGATGTCTGCTACAGGCAGATGGAAATTACAGGACACTAAGACAAGACCTGAAGGGGTGGGGGGGTTGTTGAGAACTTAGTTAGCAATCACAGACATTAGAGAGCTTCCTGAGAGATCGGGTCGTCTTCTTCCAAATTTGTTTCTATTAAAATGGGTTGCTGTCTAGAAATTGAAAACTGGTGAACCAGGAAAAAAAAACAATTTATATTAAAATGTTTAACATATAATAAAGCAGGAACTTTGAAATGGCGGCAAACTGAATGTGGTGGCCTACCCTTTAATCCCAGCACCCAGGGAAGGAAGCAGGAGAGTCTCTGTGAGTTCCAGACCTAAGAAGACTCTGCATCACAGAGAGTTCCAGCTAGCGCTACAATAGCAAGACCCTGTCTGAAAAAAAGGGGCCAACTTGTTAGTAGATGTGCTGAAACTCCTGGTTATCTGTATAAGAACTCTAGACAGGGCTGAGGGAGCCGTAGTTAGAGCTCTGGCTGCTCTCCCAGAGGTCCTTGGTTCGGTTGCCAGCAACACATGGGGCTCACCACCATCTGTAATGGGATCCGATGCCCTCTGCTGGTGTGTGTCTGAAGTCGGCTACAGTGTACTCCTAAATAAATAAATCTTAAAAAGAAAATATTCAAAAAAGAAAAAGAACTACAGGCTAATAGTTGCTGAACGGAGAGAGCACCCTTCTAGTCACGGATGAAGAAACACTTTTCTGTTTTAATTTCATGTTTATTCTTTTATATATTACATTCAGATCAAAGTTTCCCCTCCCTCCTCTCCTCCAGTGCCACCCTAGTCTACTTCTCCTCAGTCCTCCTCTCTTTCCCTTCATGATACCAGTGGTATCAAGCATCCTCTTGCAATAAGACTGTGCACCTCCCCTCATGATGGATAAGGCAACCCAGTAGAAGGAAAAGATTCCCAAAACAGGCAAAAAGTCAGAAACAGCCTCTGCTCCCACTGTCGGGGGTCACACAAGAAGACCAAGCGACATACATATGTGCAGAGGCCTAGTCAAACCCACGCAGGCTTCCTGATTATGTCATTTTGGTCTCTGTGAGCCCACACAAGGATGATCTTTCTAAAAAATAATAAAAATAAAAAGCTAAGGCCAGGCATGGGGTTAACAACTACTACAAATGTGACCAATTAGAAAATTTTACTAAGTAAAACACCTGGACTAGTGACACTCGCCTGCTATCCCAGCACTCAGGGAGCAGAGGCAAGAAGATGGTTACAAGTTCAAGGTCAACCAGCTCTATATTGGCCAGCCTGGAGCACGAGTGTGAGACCCTGTTTTAAAAGACACAAACAAATAACTTTAATAAAATAAAATTAAAAGACCAATAACAGAATGGGAGACAAGATAACAACAACAAAAGGATTATATGTATAAAAAAACACAAATATTTTACAATAATTATAATTTAATAAAGATAACAAAGAAATGATGAGAAATATAATCTAATAGAAAAAAGATGATAGATGCATAGACATGGTTCAAAGAAGAAAGAAAACAGAGTTGGTAAAACACACAGGAAACAGGAGTCAAGCTAGCCACCTGTGTGTGGCTGGTGACGTAGGACAGAACCATCAGGGAAAACAGTATGGTAGGGTGTGTGTGGTGTGTGTGCGCGCGCGCGCGCGCGCGTGTGCAAGTGCACACGTGCGTGTGTGCATGTGCATGATTGCCGTATGATCCAAAAATCCACATCTATACATTAAAAGATTTAAAACAAAGGTATGAGAGAGGAAAGAGAGAAAAAAGAGAGGGGTGAAGGAAGGAGAGAGGGAGAATGAGAGAAGGGAGAGAAAGCAGGAAAAGGTGAGAGAGAAGAAGCGAGGGGAAGGGAGGAAAAGAGAAACAACACAGAAAAGATAAAATGAAAAAAAAAGTGAAGAAAAACTCATGACCCGCATTGATAAAAAGTCATTTGCAACACCCATTGGATAAAGGACTAGGATGGAGAATATGTAAAGACCTTTTATAATCCAATAATGAGAGAAGTCGTAATCTAAGGGATAAGGGAAAACTCTGAATACCGTTTCAGCACAGAACATCCCTCTATGGCACTGGAGTCTATGAAGACCTCTGCAGCATGGTCATAGTCATTAGAAAAGTGCACATTGAGAGCACAGCAGGAGGTTGCTCCAGAGCAGTTAAGATGGCTAAACAAACAGCTAACACCACCAAGTGCTGCCGAGGACGCATGCCAGACTGGACTGCTCAGAAAGTGGTGGATCAAAAGCGAATGACACATTTCGCTCGAAAACTCTTCAGTGGTTCCTTACAACCTAAGCAATGTCTGTGGCCCAGCAAACCCCACTTGAGATATTTCCACAGAAGGAATGGAAAACACACTACAACTCAGTGAATAATCTGTAGCGTTTATCATAATATCTAAAAGCTGGATCTAACTGTGACAGTGAATAAGTAATCAAATTGGTGGCCAGGCGGTGGTGCGCACGCCTAAATCCCAGCACTTGGGAGCAGAGGCAGGCGATTCTGATTCGAGGCAGCCTGGTCTACAGTGAGTTCCAGGACAGCGGGCTACCAGGAAACCCTTCTCGAAAAACCAAAAAAAAAAAAAAAAAAAAATTGGTATCATCAAAGAACAAATAAAATTAAACCACGGTAAAATAAAAACGAGAGGCAGATTCTCCTGCCTCTGCCTCCCTGAGATTAAAGGTGTCCTCCACCATGCTTATTCTAACAAGAGGCTTTAAATGACCCAAATCCAATTATGAACTTTGCATATCGCTAGAAATTTATTTTATTATATATTTGTATTTTTAAATTTTTCTGCATGCATGCTAAAATGTATGTATATTTTTAAAAATACATACTCAAATAATTAAAAAAAAAAAAAACCCAAAGGATTCCCCTACCTTGTTGTAAAGCTTTTAATAATAATTTACATTATAAACACCTCATTCCTTCTTCCTGGCTTAAGTCTAGTAGGATGGCTCAGCTGGTGATTCAACCTGAATTCAATTCCCAGAACCCATGTAAAAATAAACAGGCAGTGTTTCGTGCTTGTATTCCCAGCGTTAGAGAGCCAAGAAAGAAGATCCCTGGGGCCAGCTAGTCTAACCTTAGTGAGCTGATTGGAGGCCGATGACTGAGACTACCTCAAAGACGGTGGGTGGCGGTGGTTGGAAGGACACCTAATACTATCACAGGCTGAGGTTAATCATTTAGTATATAGGCTTTCGGGAAACACTTCAAATCCAAGACATCACAGGACATATCAAGCTGCAAAAGGACTGCACTCATTTCAGGGATGAAGTGCCTACCGAACGTGGTCTGTCCCAGCTCTTGAAAAGAAAAAAGACAACAGATAGCTCTGGAGTTGTGGCGTGGTATAGGATGTGCTCAGCCCTGACTTTAAGCCACAACTGTGAAAATAAGATTTTCTAGGAAAAGAAATGTTGAAATGTGAAGGTACAGCATATTAAGGTTCCCTAGAAAGCCAAAACTAATATAACATATTATAAAGGAGATTTACTGGATTAGTGGAAATGATACAAGTTGGGTAGTTCAACATGACTGTCTGCATGTTGGTGAAACCAAGAACCCAGTAGCCTCTTAGTCCACTAGGCTGGCCACCTCGGCAGTCCCAATCTGGTGTTAGAGGCCTAGAAAGTCACTAGTCTTTTATTCATGAAGGAAGGCTGAAGAGGCTGTGCTCCAAGCAGCAGTAGAAACTGTAGAGTGGATGTGCTCACCAGCAAGGAGTGAAGGAGAGCAGGCAAAACCAGCACTGCTTTCCCCTCAGATCTCTGTAGATACTGTCTGTTGGTAGAGGGTACTGCCCAGTCGGGAAAGGATCTTCCCACTCAGTTAATCCTTCTAGAAAATGGAGTCAATTAGGACTAGACAGTGAGACCCTCTCTCAAAACAAATTTTTAATAATTAATTAACCAATTTAAAATTACTTTTTCTAGGGGGCTGGAGAGATGGCTCAGCAGTTAAGAGCATTGACCCAGGTTAAATTCCCAGTACCCAGATGGTAGCTCACAACTGTTTATAACTCCACTTCCAGGGGATCCAACACACATATACATAAAATAAAAACAAGTCATTTTTTAAAAAATACTTTTCTTCAGACATACTGATTTTTTTGTTTGTTTATTTTAAGGCACATGTTTTGTTGTTAGCATCTCAAGGCAAATAGCTCAAACAGCAAAAAAAACACATAAAAAGGATTTGGGAATGTTAATTGCTGGTTTATTTGTTGACTTATTTGTTTTCAACAGAATTTACTATGTAGCCCAAGCTAGCCTTGAACTACTCTCTCTCTCATCTCTTTACTCTCTCTCATCCTCTCTCCGATAATATATATAAAAATTTAGGTTGGCCTCAAACCTAAGATTCTTCTGCCTCCAGCTCTCAAATGTGACAAGAATAATTTTAATGCATAACAGAAATTCACATTTTCCAGTCTCTATTCAGAAGGCATTCTTTTTATAATTTTGTCTTAATAATATCATTTCTTTTAGTTGAATTTCTTTCTTGTTAGCCTCAAAGTCAAAGTATCTTTGTTGTGATTAAATTAGAATCTTTAAAAGAGGTGACAGCAGATGTTGGCGAGGATGTGGAGAAAGAGGAACACTCCTCCATTGTTGGTGGATTGCAAGCTGTACAACACTATGGAAAGCAGTCTGGCGATATCTCAGAAAATTGAACATGGTTTACCTGAGGACCCAGCTATAACCCCTCCTGGGTATATACCCAGAAGATATTTCAACATGCAACAGGGCCACATGCTCCACTATGTTTATAGCGGCTTATTCATAATAGCCAGAAGCTGGAAAGAACCCAGATGTCCTTCAACAGAAGAATGGATACAAGAAAATGTGGTACATTTACACAATGGAGTACTACTCAGCCATTAAAAATAATGAGCTCATGAAATTCTTAGACAAATGGATGGAGCTAGAAAAATATCATCCTGAGTGAGATGACCCAATCACAAAAGAACACACATGGTATGCACTCACTGATAAACGGATATTAGACCCCCAAACACACAATACCTAAGATGCAACGCATAAACCTCATGAAACTCAAGAAGAAAGGAGGAAGACCAAAGTGAGGGTGTTTTTTGTCCTTTTTAGAACGAGTATCAAAAGATTCAACCAGAGCTCCCAGGATCTAAACCTCCAGCCTGAAAAACAGACCGGCAAGCTGTCCTCTGAGAGGCTCTAACCAGCAGCTGACTCAGACAGATACAGACATCCCAGAGCCAAACAGTGGATGGAGCTTGAGGACTCTTAAAGAAGAATAGGTGGAAGGATTGTGGGCCCTAAGGAGATAGGAACTGCACAGGAAGATCAACAGAGTAAACGAACCTGAACCCTTGGAGCTCTCAGAGACTGAATCACCAACCGTGGAGCATACCTAGTCTACACAGATCTACCTCCATGGGCTGAACCTAGGCCTCCCTGCACATATGTTGTAAATGTGCAGCTTGGTTTTCATGTAGGTCTCAAACATCTGGAGTGGGGCTATCCCAAAACATGCAGCCTGTATGGAGTACGTCTTCTAAAAAAAAAAAAAAACAGTTGTTCAGTATTCATGGAATATTATTTTTTTATATCTCTTGTATTCAGTTTTGCAACTACTTCATTGAGAATTTTTGTATGTATATTCATGAGGGATACTGGACTATAATTTATATATTTTTGTTGGTTTACACTTGATTTCACTATTTCAATATTATTTGCTTTGTGAAGAGCTTATTGTGGTTCTGAATTTTTTTAAACATAACTCAAAAAGTGTTGCTTGTTTGAAGGCTCTATAGAATTCTTGTATAAGTATATCTGACCCTTGGTATTTTGCTTGTTTGTTTATTTTTCATTTATTCTGTTTGAATGCTTTTTAATTTTTTTGATTTGCTGAAAATAAAAATTAAAAAAAAAAGAATCTTTAAAAGATAATTGTTTGTTTTATGAGAAATAATATATAAAACAAGTTAGCTCCGGGCTATCATGAGAGTTTTGTTTCATTTCAAAGTTTTCAGGTTTATCTCTATTTAGAAGACCAAGCTGGTCTTCGTTATCCTCCTGCCTCAGTCTGCATGAGCGACAGTATTCTAGGCCATACCAGGCTCATTTGATAGACTTTTAGTAAATGCTTCAAGAAGAGAATTATGCAGGTAAATGTCAACATCTTTTTCGTCCTGAATTAGCAAGAAATAGTCATGCCAGCCACACTGTTGACCTGTCGCCTTGAAGACTCATTCATGCACAGGCACCACACCCTGTCTGACCCCTGTGTGTCCTGTGGAAAGACCTCACCCATCTCTTCAGTGTATGTGTTCTTTCACGGTGGAAACACAATCCACTCAGCCGTTTTCAAGTATATGTGTTGTTCCCAGTTATAGGCATCGAAATGTAGAATACTTCTCTTGATCTCATTTCTCCTATTTAACCAAACAATTTTGTTGTTTGTCCTTAACAAACAGCTGTCTAATCCCTTCATCCTCACTCCAACTGTCACACTTCCCTACACACACACATTCACCACAACACACACACACACATGCACACACACATAGGCACACTCACACATATGCACATGCACACACACTCATATGCAGCACATATTTACACACACATGCACACACAGATACTCACAAATGCACACATTCATGTACAGACCACCACACACATGTACATGCACACACATACACACACACACACTTGCACACACAGCACACTCACACACATAGCAAATCCACACATTCATGCACAGGCACACACACACACGACCGCAGCCTCTGTAGCCACCATTTTCTCTCTGTCATGAGGTTGATAGAATACGGTGCATAGGAGTTCTTTGTTTCCCTTTCCTGTTCTTATTCTTTATATGTGTCTAATATCTAGATCAAAGGTGATTTATCACAGATGATGTTGTACATGGTTTGATTTGCTTCCTTGACACAGGGAAAAGAAATTTTTCGAGACAGGATTTCCCTGTAGCCTAGTTGCCTTGGAACCCCAACCTCACGGAGATGCAGTAACTGTCGAGCTAGATTGACCTAAGTGGCCATCCGTACATGAATGGTACTGTGTGCTGAACAGTCCTGAGTGCTGGGATTAAAGGCCTGGGTTGCCACCACCCAGTGCTATGGAAAGTCTAACAGAGCAAAGTTGACATTTTGTTTTATATTCATTCTTCCAAATATGAAAAAAAAAAAAAAAAAAAAAAAAACCTTCCAAAGACCTTTAGCGCGAAAGGTTCATGAATTAGCTGGGCATGGTGGTGCAGAGTTCAATCCCAGCACTGGGGAGGGGGAAGCAGACGGTTCTCTACACAGTGAGTCCTGGCAACCATGACTGCTGAGACGGGAGGGGAAGGGAGGAGGGAGGGACGGCTTATAAACTAAATAGAATTAAATAATTTTCTCTGAAATTTAAGTACAGTTTTAAAAGCTATTTTCTTTAATATCTAGAAGTTCTCACAGTAACTCCAAGCATTGTTTAATCACTGTGATAATGCTTCTGCATCTGTGTGTCATATTACTTTTAATGTATAAATATCTACCCACATAATAATATTTAAGTTACCTAACTTTTGTTCTGTGAGTGTTAGCCTTTACTTTTCGTTTACTGCTTCTTCCTTTATAATTTGAAAGGCCATATCACTTTGTATAACAAGCTATAAGTGTTTCACAATCATTATTGTTGTTGCATTTTATTCTTATAATGCTTGATTTCTCTTCCAACAGACAGTATAGACTTTAAACGTACTGATGTTTTTCCTTACAAGTACACAGAGAATGCAGATGTCTATTTGATAGTGACAGTGATAGTTCAACAGTGCGTATCATATGCATCTGTTGTGCTGCTAACAAGGATTCAGGGACATGGTGAGCTTTTCACTTATTCCACAGATCATACAAAATGTCTATGGACGTCAGCTAAAGTAGCCCTTTGTCCAGTTAGCCTCCCAAAAGCCATAGCTTTAAAACAAGGGCAAAAAAAAAAAAATCCCATTATGGAAATGTGATAGTTTGTATATGCTTGGGCCAGGGAGTGGCACTACTAGGAGTGTGTGGCCTTGTTGGAGTAGGTGTTTCATTGTGAGTGTGGGCTTTAAGACACTGGTCCTAGCTGCCTGGAAGCCAGTATTCTCCTAGCAGTCTTTAGATGAAGATGTAGAACTCTCAGCCTCTCCAACACCATGCCAGCCTGGATGCTGCCATGCTTCTGCCTTGATGATAATGGACTAACCTCTGAACTTGTAAGCCAGCCCCAATTAAATGTTGTTCTGTATAAGAGTTGCTTGGTCATGGTGTCTGTTCACAGCAGTAAAACCCTAAGACAGAAAACTAATATAAAATTAAGGCATATTCTTTTCTTCTTCTTTTTGCTTTTTTATTGAGGAGAGTCTTTGCTGTTGTTTGGGGAGGATTGTTTGATTTTATTTTTTTTTGGTTTGTTTTTTTCAAGATAGATTTCTCTGTGTAACAACTCTGGCTGTCCTGGAACTCTGTAGACTAGGCTGGCCTCAAACTCACAGAGATCCATCCGTAGGCATATTTTTAAAAGGAAGCATAACCCAGGCGTCTGCCTCCTCCACAGGATCTAACGCTGCGTCCATATCCACCCACACCTACATTCTCATCTGCAGTGCTTACTTTGCATGTCTAAAGCAGTGAGAGACGAGGTGAGCTAACAGCTCGTGGACAGTGCTCTGGCTGTCCTTGCCGTTACTGACGCTGACCCTTGATTCCTGCTTATAACCCACTGCCACTTGCAGCACAGAAGGGCAACCCCAGGCAATCATCCCACCTATCCAAAGCCATCTCCAATGTGTTCCCCACTGGAAGAGCACTCCTAAGGAACCCCAAAAAATGTGCTTCCTGGTGTATCCTAAATGGAAGAATAAAAGTCACCACCCTCAGAGACAGGAGGATGACTGTGAGTTCAAGGCCAGACTTGTCTACAATTGATCCTGTAAAGGATTACTCACAGTGGATTATTGTGAAGAAATGCACCCTCAGGGGCACTGGCAGTGGAGCAGGGAGCACTGGCAGTGGAGAAGGGAGCACTGGCAGCTGGAGAAGGGAGTACTGGCAGTGGAGAAGGGAGCACTGGCAGTGGAGCAGGGAGCACTGGCAGCTGGAGAAGGGAGCACTGCAGTGGAGCAGGGAGCACTGAGAGGGAGCAGGGAGCACTGGCAGTGAGCAGGGAGCACTGGCAGTGGAGAAGGGAGCACTGGCAGCTGGAGCAGGGAGCACTGCAGTGGAGCAGGGAGCACTGGCATGGAGCAGAGAGCACTGACTGGAGAAGGGAGCACTGGCAGCTAGAGAAGGGTGGGTTATTTAAAAGCTTTTCAGGTGTTATTGACCATCTCCTTCAATACAACCTCAAAATTTAACAAGTGATAATTTTTTAAATGTTGGTTGCAAAATAAAATTTGTAGCGACAGCCCTAAATTTTTCCTGTTTACTTTGCATTGAAACCATGCATGCTAGGTTTTTTTACTTGTTTGTTTATTTCAGCAGGGTCTATCCCAGGCTGGATCAGAGCTAACTGAGTAACAGAGAATGGCTTGACCTTCCGATCTTGCCACCTCTGTATCCTAAGTGCTAGGATTACAGACATTTAGCAGCATACTCGGTTTACGTGGCACTGGGGAGTCAATCACACTCGTGATCCGCTGAGTGCGGAGCGAGCTCTCTGCCGGCTGACCTAGACCCCAGTCCAGCCACGCAGGATTTGTATCCCATCAAGCATGGATCCTTTGGAAAATATTGACTTTAAAACTTAAGCAGCTCTTTCAAATGTTGACCAGCTTCTCCATACAATATTTTTAATTGCATTCAACAATATCACTACCAACCTCATCAGAAAATGTTTTGAAGCTTGCAAGCTCAAGATGAAAGAAAAATGTTTCCCAAAATTCTGATTTTTTTTTCATTTGAAAACTCAAATTATTACTGGCAAGAGAAAAATAAGATAACTGATTTTCTTGAAGTGACAGGCTCACTTTGTTCATTTTGAAGAAAGCATCTGCCACGCACATTCTGCTCCTCGTTCTTTGAAGTAAAACGGGAAACAAAGGCGATCAGCGCAGCGTACAGCTCAGATTGCCGCGTTTCCCGGAGCGGGGGCGCTCCGTGCAGACCCCCCATTTTACCACACAACACACACTGTGAAGAGAATTCAAGGGTTCAGATTTAGTCAAAATCCACGTTTTCTTCATGTTTCTTTGTAACTGGCTTCTTTATTTGATTATCTCGAGTACAAGGCAAAGAAGAGTTCTGCCTGCAAACATCCGGGAAGGCGGCCATGCTCACCACTACACCACCAAGCGGTTTAAGATGCCTGTCCTGATTATTGCCTCTGCCCACAGGTTTTCCCATTTTTCTTTTGGCGTCATTGGCAGAGTATCAACACAGTAAATAACAGTGGTATTTTTCATAGAGCTGTAAAAATGAACTTGACCACACAACTACCTGAACGTCACTCTAAGGAGCCTAAGGGTCTGTGGGCCATGTCTGTGAAAACCTCTAGAATACATAGCGACCCGTGGATTTTTTTGTTAAAACTTCCTGTTCCTTTCTGTTTCATGAAGGGAATGTTTTACTATTTCCTGTTCCTTCCTCTTTCATGAAAAGTGTAAAAGTCACTTTTATTCTTTTGAAACCTTCCCCCACCCACATAGCTGTAGCCATTTTGTTCCATGCCTGCCAACTATTTCATATTGTTGCTGTAATATGCCTGCCAGTCATCGACCCAGAAAAATAACTTGACTCAGAGCAGGGTCATGCTGACCACACACCCTGTTATGTTCTGTATGTTCTGAGGTTTGATGATCTTAAAAAAGTTCCACAACCATAAGCTCTACCTAAGACCAGTCAGAATGAAAGTCAGAACTGTTCTAGCTAGCTAGCCAAAATATCTGAGTCAGAGCTGACCGTCAGGCACCTGTGTATGAGCTCACTGTGGGGTTTGTGGGGTTTTTTCTTTATAAGCCTGCCCTGAGAAATGTTTATTGTCCCTGATCTGATCAGTATCAGGGTGTGCATTCAATAAACCATCCCTATCTGACTGACAGAGGTGTCTGGTTTGTCGAGCAACTCTCAGACCCCCAACAATTCACTTGATTTAATTGTTGTTTCTGAAGCTCACTGCCTCAGTCTGCAACCTAGGCCTAGTCCTGGAAGTTTCTAGACTCCATACAATCTAATCTAGGCCTAGAGTGTTTTCTTTCTCTGAGACTTGCCGCTGAATAAGCTCACCCTTTCTCTTTCCTAGTTCTTTCTGATCTCTTGCTGGCTGGTCCAACTCAGCTGTACTGGCTCAAAATTCTTCTCCAAGCTAACTAATTCAATCTGCCTTCTCCCTCTCAGCCTCTCCTGAATTGCTCTGCTTGGCCTCATACCAACTCTGCTGATCTATTCTAATCTTCTGGCTCCTTCTCATTCTCTAGTTCATTCTGTCTTCACCTGTGTCTAGCTTGTTCTCTCTCTCTCTCTCTCTATCTCTCCTTCTCTCTTCCCCCCCCCCTCCTGCAACCTGTCTCTCTACAGCTGTCCTGGAAAAAGTGCCTCTCCTCTGTTCTGTTCTAGTCACTGTTTCAACTCTACTGTGCTGCTCTCCATGAACTCTACTGTATTCCTGGACTGTACTCTCTTCTCCTGTACTGTCTATCTCTCCCTTAAGTAGCTTCCCTTTCCTTTTTCTTCTCGTGAGAGTTGGGCATATCCTAGTCTGTCAAATCTTTCTCTGATTCATCACTTTGTCTGCCACTCAACTAGACATCACTTTCAAACACAGGTGCTTTTAACTTTCCCTTCATCATTTGGGATTAAAGGTGACTGACTACAAGAGCTTGTCTGTATTCCAGTCAGAGGGATTAAAGGTGTGTGCTAGGGGTTGAGCCACACCCTAACTAGAAACAGGTTCAAATATCCTGTAACAAAAGGGTATGTTTTACTATCTATTTCCAAAGTTGCTCATGTAAAAACCATGGCTTTGTTTTGGTTTTAGTCCAAGTGTGCATGTTACAGATGAGCCTGCAGAGATGAAAAAATTACACACATATTAGTTCACATTACAATATTTTAAATAGATTGAAAGTTTAGAAGCAGCCCCAGTATACACTGTGAGAAAATGTGTTAAATAAGTAGTAGTAAATTCACACAATGGTGTACTACACAACAATATACAAAAATGGGAGAGGGGCAGAAGGAAAGAAAATCCAGGAAAAAGGTGATAAAGACAAGAATGAGAATGACCTTGCAAACGTATCTGGAAACTTGACCAGGATCCACTGGGGAAAAACAAATGCGTGAGGAGTGATGTCATAGTTTGTGCTGTGCTTGGATGCTTGTATCCTCTTTAAAGTTTACAGGCTTGAGCGGCATTGTAATTAGATGCAAGGCCTTTAAGAGGAGACTGTGACAAAAGGACCATGTTCTCCTGGGTAGGAGTAGTGCCTTACATGAGAAACTTCAGGCATAATCCCCTTCCTTCTGCTTCCCACCATTCAAGAACAGATGTCGAGGAACCGGGAGTTCACTGGCCAGCACCTTGATTTAGGATTCTAGAGGCTCTTCCAGAGAATTCCAGTTCTCAGCACGCAAGCCAGGTGCTCACAAGTGTGTTGCTCCTGCTTGGGAAGATCCCTGAATTCCTTTTTTTGGCCTCTGCAGCACCTGCACACACGAACATGCATGCAGACTCGAGGCAGCACAAATGAGCTAAGACTGCATGCTCTTCTTCTTTGCTACATGATAGAAAACGAATAGAACATGTGATCCTATTGCTGTGTTTGCACAAGGGAACAATGAGGGTGATACGGTCAACAATCTCAAGTGGGACTGTGGGAAGCTGGGATGAAGACACCGATGTGAATATATACTAGGTTTCATTTATCATTGTAGTCAGGTCTTTAAAGTTTTGTAACACACTGAAAAGGCCAATAAACTTCATACCATCACTTTTGTAAGTTGTTGCAATTTTGTGTTTTCAGAAATTCACCATCCCATTTCTCCAAATCAGAAGAAAATAATCTGCATGACGGCTCACGGTAAGCGCTTGAACAGCATGAGAAGGTGGGTGCCTATGTTCCGGACCCCACCGCTCAAGTTTCTTAGCCTGTGCTCTACTAAGCAGGCTGTGAACAGAGCTATCAGCGGCGGGGTTCCGTGCTGGGTGCTAAACAGTGGCAGAGTGTTTAGACTGAATGGAGCCCTAGGTGTGTACACACACACACACACACACACACACACACACACGTGTGGTGTGCATGCACACAAATGTGCACACCAGCAGTCAGTTTTTAACAACATCAAACTGCTCAAACTATTTCCCAATGATCACATGCTTTTTAAAGATGTTTTTATGTAACATTTTATTTATTGGGGACAGGGGGCAGTGCCACAGAGTTTCTGTGGAGATCAGAGAACAATTTTTAGGAGCCTATTCTCTCTTTTTGTTTTGTGGACTCCAGTAGCTAAGTTCAAGGTTAGGCTTGGCAGCAACTGCCTTTACCCACTGAGACATCTCATTGGCCTCCAGATGCATTTTTTCATGTGACCAGTTGGTTTGCTTTCTTTCCCTGAAAGTGAACGTGCTATTTAAAATCTAGACAATGAAGGGAGTTTCACTAGTCTATAAACCCAGTCCCCAGAATGATTTCTATTAATAGTTTCATCTTTAAATTTAAACTCATTTGGATTCTCTTTCAACGCATGTCCATACATAAAGATGAAAAGTATAAAACTATTTTATTAGAAATATTGATTTTAAATTTAAAACTGCTGAGAATAAATTGCTTGTTTAAGAAGAGCCAGAGGGGAAACTGTGAACGAGGGTTTTCTGTGTAAATGGGAGCGGTTAGGGCATAACGCTGTGTTTATCATCTCTATGAGGAGACACTGTGCAACCAGCCAGGATCCACTCCCCAGTTCACCCACTGCAAAGGAAAAAGGAAGCCAAAGCAGAGCACTGGTGCAAACGCTGTTTGCCAACCCCTTCAACTCGTGGACATCTGTCATCCTACCTGCTGGCTATCTCCTTTCCTCACTTGCTAAATGTGCCAGAAAATAAGTATTTTGTCAGAACAACGCTGCAAACTCTTTCAGAAACTATCTCCTACGTATTCTGAAGAAAACAGTAGGGGTTTTAAGTCAGATCCAATCAGCAATGAGCTGTTCAACACCAAAAGAACACTATTGGGGAGGTTTGGGCTTCCTGTTACAGCATTTGATAGAGACATAACTTGTTGGGCTTATTTAACTTTTTATTGATTCTTTGTGAGTTTCACATCATGTACCCCAATCTTACTCATCTCCCCATCTTCTTGTATCTGCCCTTCACCTTTGCAACCTCCCCCCAAAATAAACACACGCACACAGACACACACACACAAACAAAGCATAAAAGCATCTCAGTGTGGACGCTGTAGTGTGTCACAGTGTGTCCCACAGTGTGCCCCTCTGTCCACACATCTTCACTTGCAAATGTTCATAGCGATGAGTCATTGGTCTGGTTCCTGGTCTCTGGCTTCCATGACATCATCAATTCTGGATCCTCATCAGAACTCCTCCCAGTTATCCTATGGTTGCCCTGTGTCATGGAGATCCTGCAGCTTTGAAACAGCAGCATTGCTCCTTATTCGCCCCAACCATTTGCAGATGATATAAATTTTGGGTGTGGACCAACTCAGAGCCCTGGATGTGGGCCTGGGTGGTAGCTTAGTGTTCTAGCTCTCCCTTGTCCCCACCGCCAGGGCAATCTCTCCAGCACTCCCTCGGCTAGGCCACACAGTGCTGCCTTTGGCAGGAGTCAAGGCCAGCTTTCCTGCCCTCATGTTCTGGGGCCTGCTCAGCTGCACCCGCACCTCCTAAGCCAGCTCCACTGTGCTGCCCGGTCAAGGTGCAGGGCCTGCTCTCTCAAGTGCTCCAGCCAGTGAGGGGCAGGACTACCTCTCCTGCTCCCACACTGTAAAGATAGGTGTGGTTGAGGTGGAGGGATCTGAGAATCATGAGAGTCTTAAGTATGATACTAAGTCTTGCCCTAGTGCATGCTACCAATCTGGAAGCTTCCTGGAAGTGTTAGGAAAATATAAGATGAACAGAACCAAAACCGAACTCATCACCTCAAGGCAATTTTTTTTTTCTGATGAAACTTGTGAAGTGGGCTGGGTGGTGTAGCTCAGTGGTAACGTCCTTGACTTAAGTCCATTCTCAGCACCAAAAACAAATAAATTTTTAAAATACACTTTAAAATCGATTGTGTCGCATCTCCATTCTTTTCAATTAACTGTATCAGAAACTATAAAGAACTGTGAAGCAAGAATGGAGGGGTTCAGGGGGTTGGGATGGGAAGGCTGCTTTTTCCTGTCAGTCACACCACCACCAATGTGAGGCTCCTGTCATCTTTCTGTTTGCTTTCCTATCTTCTGCCTGCTGTTTCCTATCGTGTCACCTGACTGACGATGAGCACTGAATGAGGGCATAATGGCCACCATTGACTTCTCTAATACAACCAACTGCTGACAAGTCCTTGGCACCAGAAGATGAAATGTGGTATAGCTTGAATCTTATTCATAGTCTTTTGTCTAGGACTGAACAGACAGCCAATGAAAAGCTAAGTAAAATGTTAACTAAAAGGAAAAACACTTGGGAAATTCTCTTCTGAGTCCTCTGGGAGTCAAATGAAGTATGAACTCCTAAAAGGCCAAGGGACTTCCTCTCTTTTGGTCTACTCTATAATGGAAGACTTTTAATTTTTTTAAATTTTATTTATTTTACTTATTCACTTTACATCTTGCTCACTGCACCCTCCCAGTCACCTCCTCCCACAATATTTTCCCATCCCCCATCCTTCATCCCCCACCCCCCATGCCCCACTCTTATCCCCATCCCCCATCCCCATCCCCCATCCTCTACTCCCTTCTCCTCTGAGCAGGTGGGATTAGGAATCATTCAGACCAATGTTATCTACCAAGCAGCCCAGGAAATCTGAAATAAATAGAATATATCTTAAAATGAGGTGTCACATAAAATACAAGCATTGCATAAATTAATACACAGAACACTCTAGAAGGAAATTAATGTAGATTTTAGAAGGATTTTTGTTTGGTTGATTGATTGGTTTGTTAGTTTGAGACAGAGTTTCACTGTGTAGCTCTGACTAACCTGAAACTCACTATGTAGAACAGGCTGGCCTTGTATTCACAGAGATCACAGACCTCACTTCCCAGGTGCTGGAATTAAAGGCATGTACCACCATGTCCGGCCCCAGTACAAGATTATCTTCATGATTTAGCCAACAAACCAATAATAGAAAAAAAAAAACTGACTGGTGATGGCACATACCTTTAATCCCAGCACTCAGAAGACAGAGTCAGGCAGATCTCTGTGAGTTTAGGGCCAGCCTGGACTACAGAGAAAGTTCTAGGACAGTCAGGACTCATTGAAATCCTATCTCAAAAACACAAAACAAAGCATAGAAACCCCATAACTTGACCCTAGTATCTTGAATAAATAATTTAGAAAGCTTTGGAGAAGAAAAAGTAATACACTTATTATTGTTTTTGTATTATTATTATTTTTCTTGATTCTAGAAACCTATAGCTGATTTAGGAGTTCTAAGCATGGTATCCATGGTAACCAACACTGATGTAGGTATAATTAATACTTACTTAGCATCAATGTAAAGTAGAATGAAAAACTATACTGTAGTGGTGAGGACTGAGCCAATGAGTTCACACATGCTGCCCAAGTGCTTTCCTGTGGTCTACCACTGAGCTACACCAGCAGATCAATGCCCTGAGACAGCACATAGCTGTTTCTATAAGGAAGAATTTCAGTTATGTAGAATGAGATAGAAGCACCAGGACACTGTAAGACTGAAGTCAGATTCACAGCCATGCCCACCTTTAGACTTCCTATCTCCTGACCCCATCTGCGCCATTCCGAACACTCTTTATTCTAAATAAACACAATCTCTTGGCAGAGTGAGTAGTTTACTCTCTAGGTTCCACTCTAGAGAATGAAGAGGGTTATTAAAAATTGCCTTCAAGCTGGGTGGTAGTGATACATACCTTTAATTCCAGCATTCAGGAAGCAGAGGCAGCAGATCTCTATGAGTTCAAGTCCAGCCTGGTCTACAGACCGAGTTCTAAAACAGCCAAAGCTGTTACACAGAGAATCTTATCTTATCTTCAAAAGAAAAACAAAGCAACAAAAAATGTGCCTTCTAGTTCAGAGGCCTACAAGGCAAGGTGTGAAAAGGGGGAACTGACAGCATCAGGGACACAGGAGCCCAACACTTGCTCTGTTGTACTCCCCAGAACAGAGCACTTCCTCCCCAGGGTCCTTCAGAGTCAGAAAACTTGAAAAGCTGCTTCAAACCTGACTGATAGACGTGCAGTGTGGTGGCTGATAGCTGACTGACAGATGTGCAGTGTGGCGGCTGATACCTGACTGACAGACATGCAGTGTGGCGGCTGATACCTGACTGACTGACAGATGTGCAGTGTGGTTGCTGATACCTGACTGACAGACATGCAGTGTGGCGGTTGATACCTGACTGACAGACATGGAGTGTGGCTGCTGATACCTGACTGACAGACATGGAGTGTGGCGGCTGATACCTGACTGACAGACGTGCAGTGTGGCGGCTGATAGCTGGGATAATTTGCTTTGTTTTATGTTATCCTGATTCTTATGATCTTGTTATATGTGGTTCATTCTGCCTGAAGTCTAGGACCAACTACACAGCTTATTTTCTACATGACCTGAGATAAGTCTTTGCTCCTGGAACAGAACTTTTGACTAAACCATCTTTCAAACTTCTTTTGGCTGTAACGTTTTATTACTGTATGGAAATCTTTTTACCAAGCCTTAGCTATACGCTTCAAAAAATAGAGCACAATAAATCTAACATATTTTGTTATTGCTTGCTAACTCTCTTTCCCTGGGGTCCTTCTTGCATGATGGAATTTGAAATTTTTCAGTTTATCCATGTGCTTATTATGTATACTAACTCTTTAAACTCAAGTATAAAATCAAAACGCTAGCATTAAAAACAAAAAGGATCACTTTCATTTAATATTTTCACAGAAATAATATTTAGCTATGTAGGTACAATTAAAAGACTCATTGTAGCATAAAATAGGTTTCTGATAAAGTCTATGCTGAGAACGTGAAAGGGAGTTTAAGGGGGAAACAGTGTGAGAACTGAGATACAGAAATTAGAATTTTAGGAGGGAAAGAGGAAACATATGAAGGAAAGGCCAAGGAAGTTGTTTACCTTCTGACAACACGGGAACTGGATTTTAGAATCACCTCAGCAGACATGGCAACACTCACGTATTCCAAACATGTGGAGGCAGAAGCAGGAGGATCTGAGTTCAGGGCTACCCTGACTACAGAGTGAGATCTCTCTTTCTCCCTCTGTCTCTGTCTCTGTGTCTCTCTCTGTCTCTCTCTGCCTCTCTCTCTCTTTCTCTCTCTTTCTCTATCTCTCTCTCTCTCTCTCTTTCACACACACACACACACACACACACACACACACACAGATCTCGTGAGCTCACAGGTCAGACAGATGAGCTGAGTGAACCCTAGTGAGAGACCGCATCTCAAAATGATGAGGTCCTCACAGATCCTGTACAGGTGAGCTCACCGGTACATGTACACGCACATACACGAACACACACGCACACACCACACACTCCTGTGACCTTGAGATTAGGAACTGTAAGCAATGGTTTATGTGAGCCCATCTGACTACTAAAAACCCCACAAGCAATAACTTAAATGTAGTAATTGAGTTCTGGTGCATGGTTGAGCTATGAGCAAATGCGTGTTATGTGTTTGGACGTCTCTGTATTCATGTATAACATCTTGACTTCCAGACCCCACAGGAGCTAGCTAAACTGGAGTGAAATGCAGTCCTTGAAGTGTCTCTGTTCCTTCAGGTCATGAGAATTTTTAGGGTCTTAGGCCTGTTATTCAGTAGGACGTCTGTGTGTTTTTTATACATCTTAAGACTCAATAAGTGGCTTAAGCTCATGTACGGAGTGAAATGCTGTGATTGAGTCACTGTTCCTACCATCCATAAAGAAATTGTTTATCTAAGGCTTACTAATTCAGCCTCACTGCTTATGTGCTTTTTATTCTCCCTACAAGTCCCATGAGGGCCTTCTAAGTCTCCATGGTTTAAAGAATGTGGAAGCAACTGAATTCGCACAATTATAAAAGTAGGAATAGATTAAGCTTCTAATTATTTGCCTCACTGGCTTTGCGCTGCACGGCCCATCTGAGGCAAGTCTCATCAGCCCCGGTCAAGTTGGCCTCATCCACGACCAATCATTTAACGAAAGCATTTACAAAGATGATCTAAAGAGAACCCATTTATTGCCGCGCTTTTCATCTTTGTCTCATTGGTTTTCTGCAACTTCCCCAGCTTGACCCAAGGCCTAGGACATGTTAAGAAAGCGCTATCTACCATTGACACTCCCAGCCTTCCATTTACTTTTGAAACATTTTTTAAGATTATTTGTAATTACATATGTGTGGGTGTGTACGCTGTATGCCCACCTGTGTGTGGGTGCCCTCAAGGCCAGAGGTGTGGCATCTCCAAGAAGCTAGAGTGGTTGGGAGCTGTCCTGTGTGGGTGCTGAGAACTGCCCGTGAGTCCTGTGCAAGAGTCGTCTATGCCTTTAGCCACTGAGCATTTTCTCCAGCCCTTGTCTGTGTTTCTTCATTTTAAGACAGAGCCTCACTAAAGGCCCAAGCTGACCTTGAATTCACTGCAGCTGAAGCAAGACTTGAACTTGGAATCCCCCTGCCTGTTCATCCCAAGTGATTGAGATTACAGGCCAGACCTACTAGCCTGACTCTTCCAGTTACAATACTCTGCTTTCTGTGAGTCAAGACGACAGTGTATATTCTCATTAAAAGGATGAAGGATAGAGTTTTCATTTTCCCTTTTAGCTGACGATATTTGCTACTAATGTGAGTAAAGTTCTTGAGCAAGTGTATCAAAAACTACACTGAATAAACAAAAAATTGATTGAAATGGAAAATATGTGCTAAATTAAGAGGCAAACTATCTGTCTTCTCTACTTCAGGACCAACCTTAAAAGACACAGAATTACTGAGAGTTTGTCACTTATATTTAAAGTCTAGTAACTTCAACAAATAGTTACAATTTAGCAAAGCTGGCTCCAAAGTAAGAAATGCATTCTCTCCTAGCATTGGTCTCCCACGCCTTTAATCAATCCCAGCACTTGGGAGGCAGAGGCAGGTGGATTTCTGAGTTTGAGGCCAGCTAGTCTACCGAGTGAGTCTCAGGACAGCTAGGACTACACAGAGAAACCTTGTCTCGAAAAACAAACAAAAAAAAAAAAAAAAAAAGAAAGAAAAATACATTCTCAGCTAGGCATGGTAGCTACAATCTCATCACTGGAATGTTTGATGCAGAATCATGAGTTCAAGATCAGCCTAGGCTACATACCCTGCGTCCTAAAAGGAAGGGGGGAAGAGAAAGAGAAAAAAATTCTTCTATTGCCTGTATCAATTCGAGGTGCATGATGCCCACTACAGGTGCCAACAGGCTTTTATACTCCACTTCCATAGAATGTAGACACACAAGCATCCTTAATTATTCTTTATGTACCTTCCCAAGGAACTGTTAGATTTTCAAAATCCGGGTGTATTTTTCATTCTCAACCTGTTTCAGAATACCTGAAATCCAAAGAAAGTCAACAAACATAGTTGTAATGCTTCCCTTAATAATATAACCATTCTAGTGCCCTGAAATTCAAGTAAAGTAATTGTGACTGGAGCTTCCCTTACTAATATAAACTTTCTAGAAATCTTGGATAGAAGAGAAAGCATCACTAAGTATAAAAGACAATGTCAGCCTCAAACCAGGCACTTGGTGGCTGAATGCCCTAACCTGCAATTCCTTCCCCACTATACCTGCAAAGTCTATATAAAGTTCACAAGGCAAAAGTTAACCAGGGAAAAATCCTCTGTCCATTTCATTCCTGGGATGGGATCATGTGTGAAACACCTCTACATCAGCTCCTGCCTTTTCCTGGTGTCAAAACCCAGTTTCTCCTTCCAGAGTACCAGTACCCTGCAACCTGGAGTTTCAGCTGGTCTCAAGCCTGGCTGTGCAGCGTGGGGACCTCGCCACTCAGATCTATGCAGCCACTGCTTAGACCTTAGCTTTACACTCACCCAGTCAATACTCATGAGTCAGCATGGTGTCCCTGAAGCCAAAGGAACAAACCACTTCACATTTTTCTGTATACATTAGAACCACTTAGCAGAATGGGAAAGGTGAATTATTTTAATTTCAATTTCCTCAAGAAATAAATGATAAATTTAGTTAGTAAAATTAGTTATAAGTAAATTAGTTATTAGTAAATTAGTTATAAGTACTGCTGAAAAAACCTGATTGTCAAAACTAGAAATGATATCCTCATCCTTCTGAGCCATCTTTTCTAGGAGATGCATGTGACTTTTTGAGATCATTCTTAGATAATACATGAATATTGCCAAAAATTGTATATCCATTAATAGTCTTAAATAAATGTTATGAAAGGACACATAATTATTACTGTCTACATTTTGTAGATGAAATGATTGAGAAAATAAGATTACTTTACCATGTTCTCAAAAGACAATACAAAACACAAAGTTACCGTCTGGAACACTTCCATTGTGCAAAGTTAAAAATAAAAAGGAAAAGCACTAATCTTTATTTAGTATGTAGAAATGCACTAAGACTGGGCATGGTGGCGCTTGCCTTTAATCCTAGCACTTGAGAGGCAAAGGCACGAAGATCCCTGTAAGTTAAAGGCCAGCTTGATCTACATTGGGCGCTCCACAACAGCCAGGGCTATGTAGAGAGACCCTGCCTCTAAATGAATGGATGGATAAATGCATAAATAAATAAACAAACAAACGAATAGCACTAAACACTATGATGTCGCAAATGATAATTAAAACAATGAGGAAAGTGACCACTGTAGGTTTGGAGATAAAAAATAACAACTCATAGAGAGGTTTCCCCTGCAACATCATATGACTAGAAAGTTTTCCAATCTGACGTCAACTAGCATTTGAACTCAAGTCCATCAAGATCCAAGATGGCGCATGCCACATCGTCTGTGCTAAGCTGTCACGGGTGTAATAGAGTCAGGTAGCAGCTAGAAAGTAATAATGTAGAATCTTAAACACAAGCTGAAGGGAGGGGGCAGTGGGTGGGATGTAAAGTGAAGAAGTAAAAAAATTAAATTTTAAGAAAAGCAAGTTGAAAACCCTAGACAATCACATGGTAAGTATTTGAAAAGATGTATAGTAGAAGAGGAAACTGTTATAATTTAACCCAAACCTCAGGCAAGGTAGAGAGGGAGATTTACAGGGGTTGCTGCCTTCATTTATCCAATAAAAAGAGAACTCCCCATTTATCCAGAGAGAGAAATAACTCATACATCCCAAGGAGCTTTTGCGTAGGTCAGAAACTGAGCCTCTCAGAGAATTCCATTTTCCTATAACTGCTTCTTACAGGGGCCTCTTTCTAGAACCAGCTACAGGGAACCAAACAGCATGGTGTTAGAGAAACGTAAGTAGGGCTACCATATAGGTTTTTAACTCCTTCCAATCATTGGGGTTTTATTGTTTGTTTCTGTTTGTGTTTCAGTTTTTTCAGATAGTCTCATTAGTACCCTGGGTTGGCCTCAAACTCTGAATCCTACTGCCTTGACCTTCCAACGAGGATTATCTATTAATAACTTTAAGTCTTCCTTCCCCAACATGAGTTCATAAGCAAAATACTTTCTTGACAACAAGAAAGGAAAGCACCTGACTGTCAGGTCACTCTTTAAGTGGCTCAGCTCAGCCTTCAGTCAACAAGCACCTAATGAGTGGCCATGTGTCACTAGGAACTGCACTAGGACTGGACTAGGAATGAGTAAAGTCAAAGGGTGGGGCTTCTCAGATGTTTACTCTCTAGTGCAGGAAACAGCTGGCAGCTGAAGCAATGATGCAGGCCCGGTTCACCCGGATTCGGTTTACAGAGCAAGTTCCAGGACAGTCAAGGCTAATCAGAAAATTGTCTTGAAAAAAAGAGGGAGGAGGAAGAAGAGGAGGAGCAGGAAGGAGGAGAAGGAAGGAGGACAAGGGAAGACGTTGCTCTTCTGGGTGTTGCCTGAGGTTTCAGCAACTGGAAGGCTTGTCCATCTGGAGGCCACAGCAGGCCTGACCTTTCCTGTCTTATAGCAAAGACAGTGGTTACTCAATATTGACTTTTTTTTGTTTTGTTTTGTTTTGTTTTGTTTTGTTTTGTTTTGTTTTGTTTTCGAGACAGGGTTTCTCTGTGTAGCCCTGGCTGTCCTGGAACTCACTCTGTAGACCAGGCTGACCTCGAACTCAGAAATCTACCTGCCTCTGCCTCCCAAGTGCTGGGACTAAAGGCGTGCGCCACCTTTGCCTGGCTTATGAACCATTTTTTAAATTTCATGTGCAAACTAGGACCAGGCTTTTCAGCTATTTAAATTGAAAGAAGGAAAATCTAAGTCACTCAGGAATCACTGTATTGGCCTTCTTCCATCCCTCTAAATTGCTAGATCAGGTTTTGGAAAAGTAACTTACTAGAGGCTACATATTTTTGGTCAAAGGGCACATTGATTTATTTACCTCAGTCTCTAGCTATAGTTTTTGGTGTGTTGGCTGGGTGGATGTGATGAGTGTGTATTTGTGTGTGCACTTGTGTGTGTGTGTGTGTGCACCTTCCAGAGTTAGACAAACATTACAAAGTACAACCAAAGACAGCGATAGGAGACATGAGAGAGTTTAGCGCTCAGAAAGAGGACAGGCTGAGAAATGATTCTAAGAGAGAGAGAAAGAGAAAGAGAGAGAGAGAGGAAGGTTAGAGAATCAGAAGTGAGAGGAGATTTGCTTTAATTAAATATGTAGTTAACTCTCTACATTTGTTAATGATAAAGTTGATCAAAACCGAGTTAGAGAGCATTGTAGAATATACACCTTTGAAGTTTCAGTTCCTTGGAACTCTTCATCCTCATGATGACATTAAGAGTTCCGAGAAGTGTTAGAGAGGTGTTGAATGCACAAAACAAAGTTTCAAGTGGAACAAAAACTTGATAAATCACTAGGGCTGACGTGGCCCGGAAAGACTTCTTACTGAAGGTTGGTACCAAAGTACATTCTTAAGTGTTTTCCCTAAAACACACAGAAACACACCTTACACTGCAACCCGACAAAAACAGACACCACAATGTAACTAAAGCTTTGTCATGAGAAACTGACTCTGACTTGAGTTCTGCAGATAGGCCTTACTCCTTTTCTGCACTTTAAAGTGTGTTCTTCAATCACTAAGGCACAACCTAGAGCTGGAAACGTCCACAACAGAAAGAATTTCTGTGCACAGGAAGTACCTTCCCCAGAGAAAAGGGACCTTTCACAAAGGAGTAAAATTTTTCAGTAGTTGCATTGACTGTTCATTCTTCCTCATGGCCTCCCCCTCAGTGACCTTGGCTGTGACCTTACACCCAGTCACAGTGCTGTTCGGTGGAGGAATTTGCACCTAGCACTTGGCTACTCCATTTGCATTGCAACTTCCCCTCAGGCATTGGGGCTCTCACCAGGACTTGATTTTTAGATAGCAAGCTTGTCCTATGAGCATAAACAAAGACTGCTATCTAAGATGACAAGACAAGAATTCTAGATCATAACTGTATTTTAGATCCTCAGACTATAATACACTGAAGTTTTCAATTTTATCTTTTTTTTTTCCTCAAAAATCAAATGTGATAACTGGAGATTTAGCTAGACTGTCTCTCCTGATCACATTGAAGTCCAGTCCTGTCTTGCAAGTCAGAGCATCTGCCATTGGTCAGGCTGGTAAGGACAAGAACTGACCATCTGGAGAAGGCTACCAATTTTTCCCCAGTGTTGCTGTGATTTCTCCACTGCACCTGACTGTGTTAATGTAGTTTTCATCCCAGTCACAGTGATCTGAAAGGCAGCGATTTAACCGTGGCTGTACACACCTAAGAAGTCTCAGCCGAAGGGTGTCTGCTATCACCAACTGCATGGACACACTGTAGACACGGCTCTGCTTGTTTAAAGAGAAAATGGAAGTTAAGACAGAGATACATAGTTCCTCTCATATTTGGCACTTAGGTTTTATAGGAAGAGATGGTCAAAAAGTAAAATTGCTACACCAAGAGTAGATGCTAATAATCTGAGGTAGGTAGGAAATGGGCTGAGAGGTGCCTCTGTAACAGATGGGTGGAAATGAGAAAGCTGTATGGACTGATTAGGTATTCAAAACCCAAACACATCCTTGGATCTCAAGTTACACGGCCTTACTTTACCCCAACCCATTATTTTATCCCCATCTCAAGAATGGGGTGGAATGTTTGGGTTCTTTTTCTCTGTAGAGTGTCTATTATCTTTAACTTAGACCACAATAAAGGGATTTCTGGACTGGTGTGTAAGGCTCTGCTTCACAGGCAGGTTTGAGCCCACCCAGTACCAACATTCCCAGGGTTCCTGGGAAGCGTCTGGTAGACTCTGGCTCCCTCTGGGGTCTGTTGCTTGGTTTGTTAGGCAGGGAGGGTTTCTTACAAAGAGTCTTAGAAGGCCTTTAATGCTGTAAAACTAACAGAAAAGCGGGTCTGTTTAGACCATATCCACTCACACCAGCAGCATTATCCCAGGAATTAGCCTTAAGGTAAAGCTGCAAACCCGAACAGAGAACAGGCGTGTGTCCACACTGAGGGGCTTCTAAAGGAAATCAGAAACCAGCTATACACCAGTTCTGAACATTGCCCGTGGGGTTTTGCCGTGGGACTTGAGGATCTGTTCATCACGAGACTTTAATCAGATCTAATTGTTCATCCTCTGGTGCCAGAGATTAAAATGGTTGAGTAGCTCTGGCCCTTTTGTAAAATTTCAGTAACAAACTGAGCCCCGGCTGCCCTTCCACCCAGACTGTGTAGAGAACGAAATTCAGTCACTAGGAAAAGCTCCATTGGCTTCCGGAGTACTTAGTAATCGCTGGGTCAGATTTGGAAAAAGCCAGGGTTACACCTTTTGCTCAAAGGGGACAGGGATTGCTTTATTGGGGCGAGAGGGGAGGGGTGTGGGGATTTTTCTGTCATTTCTGGTAACTTGTGGGGACTGTTGGATTCCGCGGCGGGGGCGACAGAAGGGTTGTGAAGGAGGGTGGTTTCCTAGGATCTGGGCTATAGCTGGACTGAGGGATCTACCAGAGAGATGACTGGGAAAAAAGCAGAAGGCAGCTGGGCGGAGGCTCGGCTCGGGGCTAGAACTGCGGTGACCTGAGAGACCTGGCGACCCGGGACCGCCCGGAGAGCCCCGCGCTGCACCCTCCTCGCAGAGCCGAGCAAGTGGCCTGGCTGTGGCTCCCGAGGCCTCCTAGCGCCTCACCTTCCAGTCCAATTTTGACCACTGTGTCCCCAGCTGGCCGCCTAAGGCCACGGCCAGAGAGAGCAGAGAGGCCCAAGGTGGGGGTGGGGGAGAGAGTGTGGAGCCGTGTCATTTCCACCAACTGGGCTCTTTCCTGACCCAGCCGCTCATCTGTCACCGCTGTCTCGTTCCTGTTATTTACATCTGTCTTTAGCATTCTAATTACTCGCTTTATTACTTTAGCCTGGAGGAATCCTGTAAAAACAACGGAGATGAGGATCCTAACCACACAATAAAACTGCCCAAAATCCCCGCCGCACATTATACAGAGCACTTGAGAATATTTGTGCTGTTCTATGACCTCAATATGTCCTTAAATTGATCTTATTATATCTTTCTTTCTCCCTTCTCCATCTCTGTTGTGTATGTAATGAACTCTTTTAAGGTGTGGACGTGCGAGCGAAGACGCTGTTCCAGAAATGATGAGAAAGATTATTCTTTCAGAGGAAGGGAAAGGGGCAAGGAAGAGCAGGAGGGCTTGAGACGCCCCTCCCCCACTCCCTAAACTACTGGTTTCATTTCCACTCAATAGAATGGAGCCATCCTCACACCCAACCTTCTAAGCTGAAGGAATCTCAGAAATTTAGAGGGGAGAATAAAATCCCTGATGTCTTTCATTATCTGCATTTATCTCTGAATACAGGGAAGGTCTCAGGAGGGGGAATGAATTTTAGAGTAGAAACAGAAGAGGGAATTCAGAAATTATGGGGATTTAATTTTTTTAAATGTAAGAGTTAGCGGGGAGTTGTAACTAAACCCCTGGTAGCAAGATTCACTGGTAAAGTCAAGACTGGCATCTACAGGAGGCATCGACAGCCCCCACCCCCACCCCGCCCAGAAACTCTAAGGCAGGAATGCCACTCTCTAACTGTTATTTATTCTTGCCAGTGGAATTATTGTTGCACTCACTTGCAATTTTCTGGCTGTGCTAATGGTTTTCTTTATTGTGTTACACTAACATAATCTCCTCCTGAAAGAAAATGACAAAATATATGGATTTTTAGATGAATAACTGAGATAATTTATTGGCCTTTATGCTCTTCTGATGGGGTTTTTGATAGATAATGTAATAACATGTACATAATTAAGCGGGTTTGCTGTACCTCAGTCAAAATAGGTTCAAGTGCAACATCTCTGTCGCCAGGCCTAGAGTTTTCTCAATGGGGAATAAAGAAGTCTCCAGAAGTAGGTGCTAACCAGGGGCGGAGCTGTGAAGAAGAAACTATACTGTAGAGTTCTCCCACAAATGATACTGGGTCAGGACTCATTTCTAAGAAAGCTCAGCAAAATAAATGGAAACAAAAAGAGAATTCAAGACAACACCGTCTTCCTGCAGAGGTGAATGGCTTCCTCTCAATCAGGAAGTGGGCCATAGAAAGCATCCTTCTAGGACTCAGAGCTGCTGTCCAGGGAACTAGAAGCCTTATAGGAAATCATTGATTGTGAACTTGGTCACCAAATGCCCCTTAGCCCTGGTTTCTGGAGGTTGCCCATTCAAGGCATGGTGTGCTTGCTCTTCCAAACTCATCTAAATTACATCAATAACAGAGCGCACTCTTTAATGAGCTCTCAACTTTAAAGACTTGAAGGATATTAACAAGCCGCTTGACAAATGGTGCTTAGAAGCACATTAAAGACGCAGCTAATGGAGCGCATAATGACGGCTAATTTTCGATCAGATATAAATTAGAGCCCCAACAGTTATTTGCCTTAAGGACTTTATGTAAATGATTCTGTTCTGTATAAACTGAAAAGGGAAGAGAGCCCTGCCATTTTAGCAATCCTTGTGGTTATGATTAATACATCTACAAAAGAACTGGGCAGAGACAACTGATGGTATTTCCACCCAAAAGTCGGGGTATTTGAGTAGTAAATATAAAACTGCATCTATGTGTGGTTTTTTTTTTAGGAAAGAAGCATAAAAGAGTCCTCGATGCCTTCTTCGACTGAGCTAAAAAGTATCACAGAATGAGAATATCTTGTTCTTTTTCTCTTTCTTTCTTTTTTCCAACACCTTACACCGGAGACCCAGGATGACCACCCAGTTCTGTTCTTTCCTGGAACTTCAATCTGTCTCACATGCTTTCCAACCAATGTCACCCTCAAAACTGGGGTCTAAGCTTCATGCATCACTTTTTAGGATCCTGTGAAATTTAGCTTAATGTGAAATTGCTTGAGATCATGTCTCCCTAGCTTGGCATGCAATTCACATTCTGTAAAAGTGTGCTGGAAGGGATTGTGGGAAAGAGAAGAAGATGGAGAAGCTGTAGAAAGGTGGAAGGAGGAGGAGCAAGAGTGTGAGGGCAATGCACATAAGAAAGGCAGGAAGAAATCTAAGACTCAGCTAGAAGTGGGTGAGCCCTTAGGGCTTTGGGCCCATGTTTGATTCCCCATTCACTCATGTGGCCTGCTGTGTTCTTCTGCATCCACACAGTATACAGTCAAGTGTTAAGGTATCACCACGAATGGCTGTGTGGACTGATGCTTAGCTCTTAGTTCCTCCTAACCTGTTCCAGCTCTGATGGTCAGCGGGAAGCTGGTGGGAAAGAGCATCCTAAGTTGTTCACTCCGTCCAGTTTCTGCTGGTAGCCATATATTGGAAAAACGGTTGTGTCTAAAAACTAGATTTCATGACACTTCGTGCAACTGGCTTCAGTTGTCAAGGACACCACCCTCTCCTGGAGAAGGCAAAGCACTGGAGAACTGGACCCGTATAAATTAATTTGCAAAACTGGAAAGTAGGCCTGCTCTGCTTTATCAACAGCCTGATAACTGTAAATTACAAACAAAGTCCCAGCCTTACCCAGCTGGGAAGCCAAACAGTGTCACATCTCTGTGTGGATTCTCTGTCTTGTAAATGATTCAGTATAGACTTGGGCATAATCCTTTCTATATGCAACCAGTGAATGCTGGTAAAGCTGATGAAGAAATTCTCTTTCAGTGAGTGGCACAAGCTTCTAACACTTCCTCATCCATCTTAGAGAAGAGGGGAGGGGGAAGGGAAAGGTGACGGATTAGGCACTAAAGAGACATCTAGTCTGATTAAATAATTTTTGTCTTGCAGTAACTGTTACCTAATGGCCATGAGTTGAGTGTTGTGGAAGAGGGATACTCCTGACCGTCATTACTTAAGTTGTGAAATACCTTCCAATTGAAGCACAGTAAACATGATTGCTCTGAGTTTCTATTAAATCTCACTGCTCTCCCTTCCAAAACCCCAACCCTAATTACAACTATGTCTCCTGAAAGATCTGGACATTTTTCCTACCCTCTAGTTCCTAACCTCCTAAGTCTGTAGCAACAGGAGAAGCTCCTTTCACTCTGGCTTAGAGCATCTCATATTCTGATATCAAACTCAGACAGGAAAGCTATATTTTTGAGAAAAAAAAAAGAAAGTTAACAGTTATTGAAATTACAACGTGAATAACAAAAGCATAGAAGTCTGGTCTCACCTGGTTTGAGGAGAAAGGTGGCTGAGTTTTCCTGAGTGGGAAGCAGTTGTTTATCACATTTCAGTTCAGAGAAGTCCCCCTTACTCTGAGCTCTACAGTTAATGGGCCATCATGTTGGGGAATACTTTAATTTTCCTTACAGCAAGCCAACACTTATCGACAAAACTAAGTACAATTGATGGGGTTAGCATCTTGGCTCCTCTCCTCACAGTCTTGGTGAGATGGGATGCTCTGGCCACTGCAGGGAAGCCCTGTATCATTGGAACTGTTTCCCTGTAGCACATCTGCATTGTAATAGTAACCCAGGGAGGTGGGAGAAAGACATTCTCTCCCCTCCCCCGCTCCACTGGGGAAAGAACCATTTCTCCTCACAGACTCCTTTCTTATCCACCTCAGAACCTCTGAATGAATCCTGGGGGAGGGGGTGTTTTACTGAAAATCGAAAAGCAGTATGGGGTGGGAAATCAATGAAATTATTTAAGAAATGGAAGAATGAACTGGGATGGTGTGGGGTGGTGGTAAATTTAATCCCAGAACTTGGGAGACAGAGGCAGGTGGAGCTCTGCGAGTTCAAGGCCAGCCTCGGCTACATAGTGAGACCCTGTCTCTCAAAAAAAAAAGGAAGAAGAAAGAAAGGAAGGAAAGAAGGGAGAGACAGAGAGACAGAGAGAGAGAGAGAGAGAGAGAGAGAGAGAGAGAGAGAGAGAGAAAGAAAGAAAGAAAGAAAGAAAGAAAGAAAGAAAGAAAAATCCCTCCAGCAATGCTGTCACTAAAGTCTCTCAGGGCTGCAAGGTGAAGAAATGATGGAAGAAAATCCAAGTGACTTCAGAAAGAAAGATGAGAGCTTATTTAAGAGCACTAACACAGGCTCCTCCCAGATGGAATCAAATGCCCTAGCTCACCTGTCAGAGGCAGCTTCTCCTCCCTCACAGACTCCAGAATGTTGGTGAAGGGAGAAAAGCAGTTGCCTTCATCCTGGTATCAGGTAAAGAAGAACTCATCTTCAGAAAGTTAGCCACCTTGGTTACAGTCAATAAGACTCTCAAAATTGATACCCAAATAAGACCAGAAGCAGCAAGTTAGCCAGCCTGCCCTTGTTGGAAAGCAATATAAACTCATGGAGATCGGGGCCCCTAAAGCTCTGAATCAAGTATTCTGAAAAGAACTGAGAGCTAACTGAGATCCCTCATTCCTGCTAATCACAACTGCCAACAGTGCTTTCCAGTCTTCAGAGAGGCAGGGATGCTTTTTACCTTTGGAGTTAAAAAGTGTTGCACTTGGACATCACCGTTGGTTTCTAAATAAGGCAGGAAGGATGCCTGTAACAGATAAAAGTCAAAGACTGGCAGATTCCCTGGACACAAAGAGATAAAAATGGACCTGGGTCTTCGGGATGCTCACTAGAGAAGAGGGTGCTGGTTAGAATGAGAAGAGACTCCACTTTCAGAATGGTGGGCGGGGTGTTCTCTGTGTACATTCATGAGCCTCCATCCTTGTACATGGGATTATGTGAATGTAACCTAAGGAAGCATTTTGTATGA
Organism: Mastomys natalensis; assembly: GCA_021653895.1. Lineage (NCBI taxonomy): Eukaryota > Metazoa > Chordata > Mammalia > Rodentia > Muridae > Mastomys > Mastomys natalensis. The sequence continues at coordinate 161,584 of JAJTUV010001448.1, forward strand.
AAATATGAGTTGAGGTAGAAGCTTTTAGCATCTGAATCTCTGAATGACTTCATTCCAAGTCTACAAAAGATTTGACGAACTTTGTCCTTTCTCCACACCGTAAAACATGCATCCTACTTCTATTTCTTGTAAAGTGATTTGGCTCAACCACATTTACAACCCAGGCCTGACTAATCACCACCAGGGACAGTTACTCCACTCCCTCCTCAGTATAATCAGAGCCCCTGCAGTTGATAACTAGGAAGGCCAGGCGCCAGGATTGCAGCAGGAAAGATGCATAGTCTGGACAAGTATCATCAGAAAAGTTTGCCCTGACATCCTGGGCCCTGGGTTGTTGCTGTTTTCGCAGAAGGGTTCTTCCACCACTTACACCTCCATGCTAGACCAACAAGTTCTCCACCCAGTCAGGGTCGTCAACTAGGGGTACAGGACAGTGAAGCCTGGTGGCTACCAGCCTTTCTTCTCCCAGTGATTGAGTCTGCCAACCTTCACCGGCATAATCTTCCAAGATACACACTGTGCCAAGAATACACACTGTGCCGTAAGAGAAGCCCACCAGTGAGTGTGTCGATTTACAGTTTTAACCCTGTTAATAATTTACAAACGCGTTTGCTTTCAAGCCTGGATAAGGAGATGACACCTCGTCGTCATCAGATCTCATAGGATGCTAGTTCTCATTGTCTTTCCTTTGCAATTGTTCAGGAAGACCTGCAAAGGACAAGAGTACACCAAAGCCCTTGCTGGCGACGCTCAAAACAAAGCCACTCGCCAATATACCCAAAAAAAAAAGACTTTGAGTCCATTCCCAGGGTCAGAAAACTAAAAAAAGTTAGAAGATGAAGAGAAATATGGTACTAATAAACATAATAACAAAAAAAATAGGGATGTGATTTAGACCCCATGGAAGGGTGAAGGGACACTGACGCTGTCGGCTACAGCCAAGTCGGGGGAGGGAGCTTATACTCGCCAAGTGACAGGTGGAGTAATGGTTGCAGACCCAGTGAGGAGTGGGGGCGGGTGAGGCTGGGCAGGGATGGGGAGCAGTAATTACTAGCCGAGCTCACCCGCCTCCCTACTTTACAAGGACCCGAGTTCTTTCTGCGCATCCAGCTGCGCACCAGGGATTGCTGCTTTGCTGCTCGGCCTCCGGGCATCCCAGAGACTGAATGGGGGGTTGGGAGCAGGCTACGGAGCGTTAACCCGACATTCCTAAAAGACTTCTGAACTAGTACCCAAGGCAGAATGGTAAAACAGAGGAGCAGCAACGGCCAGTCCGTAAGCCCTTCCCCATAGTCCCCAAACAAGGAAGCATGAGGGACTTGGGAAAATCGAGCGTCAGACAGAGGTGCAGAAGAAGAGCCAGTGTCTCTGCAGAGGACTGACACCTGGCCCCTAAGGTGAAGGGAAACAAAGCGGGTTTCAACCTGTTCCCACCATCTTCCCTCTCTGCCCACAAAAGTGCGAACACCCTCCTCCCCCCCCACACACACACACACCACCAGAGGCCATGCACAAACCCTATGGGACTCCAGAGCCTTGAAGTTAAGTGTCCACCCAAGGGTCGCCTAGAAGGGGCGGAGAGGAGAGAGCGGGGTGGGAACGAGGGTGGGCACCTCCTCCCGCCGCCTCCCTCTGGCAGGCTTGAAACCTCGCAGAGTCTGGGATTTTTTTTTTTTTTTTTTTTTTTTTTCAGAATAATTGATGGGTCCAGTTCTCCAGAGCTTTCCGGGGAGAGCAAGGCAGACCGCGCTAGAATTTAATAGACGTGATTAGTAAAATGCAAGGGAGCACGGATCTGGGGCTCTCTTTCTTGCGGGATTCTGGCTGTGCGCCTGGCAAGGCTACCCAGGGCTCTGGGGGGTTGCCCAGAGCTAGTGAAGTCTCCCTAGCCACTGGAGGGTGGCTCTGCTCGTTGTCCTCCCTCCGCTCCCAACTGCCTGCCACCGCACCTCCCGGACCTTGTAAAGAGAAGAGAGGGGTTGGGGCTAACGGACAACCCAAGACCAGCAGGTGCACACCACAAGGTGTCCGGACCGCAGGGCTGGGTGAGGATATTGATTCTTCGGCGCCCAAGCATTAACCTTGGAAAGAGAAGAAAGCCTCCGCTGGTGGCGGCTCCGCGCGCCCCGCTACTTCTTCCCACCTTTTCTACTCTGTCCTGGCCGGCGGACCTCGCTTCAGGTTGCTGGTTCCGGACCTTGGGGCATCTTTTCGCTTGCTGGTGCTCTGAAAGGTCCCCTTCTCAAAGAAGAGACCCGCGCTGGGGGAAACCTTCGCCTTCATCCTCTCCCACATCCCTAACCCATCGATTTGTTCCTGCAAAGGGGGCTGTGCATTTTTATAACATCTACAGCCAATTAATATTGCATCAACTCTATTTTTTAAACACACACACATACACACACACACACGCAGGCTCTAGAATACCCTATCAAAGCCATCTATTATTCACAGAAATGTAATTGGAGACCCAAGATAATGTGTGTTCCGGGGCAATGGAGGAAAACAGAGTCGTGACAATATTTCAGAAAGGAAGGGAATCCGAGGGTATCTAATATTTAATTTCAAGTCTGTGGTTTTATAATTCGAGATTAAAAGCAGTCACGTCTTTGAAGCTAGACAGTTGGTATAAATGTACAGTTAAATATTCTATTCCACGGTCCCTCGACAGAGCTCTCGACTCGTCCCAGGCTTCATTAAATTTTTATTATCATCCCAGACTAGAGCAGGGAATGAGCGGAAAGACCGTCCGTCTAATTGCAATTGATAAAAAGAGAGAGGAGCTAGAGAGCACTCTTCGATTTCCCCCTCATTTTAATATATTAACAACCGTTTTCTTCACATGCCCAGGCTCTCCCAGGCTCTCCCAGACCTGTGATACACAGTCACATTATCACACGGATTCTTTTTCTACCTTCCAACAAGCACCAGGCTTCACCCTCTTTTCTGTCCTTTGGAAGGCCTAGGGGCTTGGTGGGAAGGGGGTGGGGAGGGTAAGAGAGGCTGGATGCAGAAAGTGATGCTAAAAAAAAAAAAAAAAAGTGACACCAGTTCATGAAGCATCTGGTGAAGAGATGAACTAGAGACAACATGTGCACAGAGCTGGATCTTCCTGTAGCAAGATGAAAGCACATTGTTACCCAAACAAACAAGCAGATTATTATACCTGGGTTGCACTTTTCAGCAGCCCTTCCACTGTGCAGATAAAAGGAAAGAGTAACATTTTTATTTTATCTTTCTTTCTGACTGCTGCCTCCTCCCATCTCTCTGTCTCCTCTCTCTCTCTCTCTCTCTCTCTCTCTCTCTCTCTCTCTCTCTCTCTCACACACACACACACACACACACAGAGAGAGAGAGAGAGAGAGAGAGAGAGAGAGAGAGAGAGAGGCTGTCCTCTTGTGCCACTAACCTGACTGTCACAGCAGTGACTGTAGTTGTTTGTGCTGGTCTTTTACTGGAGCCACAGCTCAACAAGGGTGCTTTAAGATCTTTTAAAAAAAAAAAAAATGGTATAAATAAACCTTTTCCTCTCCAGGCACAGGAAGTACAGAATAAAATCCACAGTTTGCTTTCCAGAGCTGTTTCCTATTATCACATTGCCACTTAATTTTATTTCTATTCTCTCAAGTTAAATAGAAAGCCTGGCTCACAGGGGAGCTGCCATGAGCCTACAGAGTGAGGATGTCAAGCAGAGAGACTCGCCGTGCAAAGTTAATTTCAATTCCCGGGGAGGATTTCCCATTCTGGCTGGCTCTGACCCACAGTAATTAGCTGAGATAACTAATGATTACTTACTTATTCCTTGTAATTATCTGGATTTAATAATTCGCTGTGTAATTTATTAATTCACTCATAATAGACTTTCAGTACTGGGAATGACACTTAAAGGGGTGAAGCACGGGAAATTTAGCAATATTTTTCTCAATGCTATAAATCTGTCTCTTGACAAATGTAGATTTCAGAGACATCACAGCCAACCAGAAGCCTTTGTCCCCTTTTTGTTCTATGGGAACAGTCTCCACCTAGTTCTACTTTTGGCAGCAGTCTCTCCCTTAGCAGCCAGCTACAATATAAAGTGAATTTTTTGCCTACAGTTAGACATCACTTGGGCCAAGTAGCTACAGATACAAGTTTCTAAGCCTTTGTCATGGCCTGCCTAGAAAGTTTGAGGCTTACCTTCTAGACAAAATGTTTTATAAAATAGGGTGGGACTTTTGTCCTTCATTGCTCTTATCCAGCCCATGTCAAGAGTTTTCACAATACATTTTTTTAAAAGAAAGACTCATCTGAAGTTTGAAATAAAGCATTTTAGCTTATGCACCTCCAGTTCAATTATCTGGGGACAAAAAAATCACAGAACTGTACTTGATGAAAAAAAATTAACAATATACTACTATTTATTTTTACTTTAAATGCCATTTTCTTATTGATTTGCTTCCTTTTGTTTTGAAGGATGGTTTTGTGGTTGACCTGGAAGTCACTAAGTAGCCTAAGATGGTCATAAGCTTGCAGCAACTCTCCTGCCTCAGCTCTGCCCATGTGCAGAGAAAATAAGTGCAAGCCACCGTGCCTGTTAGTCATTTACAAATGTATTTAATATAAAATAAGAGAGAACTTTCTAAATTTTAATAACTTTATCCAAATCTTCATGTCTTCATTATTTTTCCTTAAGCAATGTATTGGTGAAATGGATAACTTCCAATAGCAACTATAGTCTTCCCGGACAGTGCAATACAGTACTTAGATATCAATGAATGTGTGTGTGATATGTTGTTTTGTTTTCTGTTTTCTATGGCAGGATCACACTAGGTAGCATGAGAGGGCCTTGAACTCTCCATGTATCCCAGACAGGTTTTGAACCTTGATTTTCCATCTTAGTCTCTTGCGTTCTATAATTCCAGGGTCCACCACCATGACCCGTCTTAGTGATCTTCTTTTCATCTCAATGTGGATTTATGTGGTCACATACACAAAAAGATCAAATCATTTGCTTTTATGGAAGTTAACAAAAAGAAACTAGACAGTTCTGAAACATAAGATTTAGGATCACTAAGTGGGCTGCTAAGTCAATCCATAATATATCTCTTTGCAGTAAGACGCAATTGCGGCCTTGAGGGAAAATACAAAATTAGTCATGAATGCTGATGGCTTTGATTGACATGGCAAAGATTTCAGACATTTTCTGCTGTGTATTCACGAATACACTGAAAATCAATACCAAATGAATATTTCTCAAGAATTTGCTTAGTCTATTCTTACCTTTGAGTCCTTCATTAAGCCCAACTTTCTTCTCTCCAAATCTTTGGCTTTGTATATATCTGCAACTCTTATTAATAAAAGCTTTCAGAATGTACTTGCTTTTTTGAAAATTCTAATATTTCCATAAAACACACATTTAAGCAATCTCTTAATAAGGAATGGACAAATGAGCTGAAAGTGTGATATAGTTTTTAAAATTCAGGAATATAAGAACTTGGTAAATTAGAGGGAAATACGGGACTTCAGTCTTCACTACTGCAGTAAAAAGTTCTCCAATTCATAAGAATTTTGGCCATGCAAGCATATGTGTAAGTTGTCTTATACTTCAAAATTAACCAAGAAGAATAAACATCTATTTTATCTTCAAAAACCATTTCTCAGTTTACTGTTTTGTGTGATTACACTGAGAGATGCCTTATTTGTTGTACGAGGACACTAGCACACTAATCAATCTTGTCATCTAATTCTTCTCTTGGTGAGCAAATCATAAGAAGACGAAAATTATTTCTTATGGAAATCACTCTTGCTCCGTATCAGAAAGTGTGATGTGCTACACATTCAACTTATTCCTCTCATTATCTCTGGTCTGAAATGGGGGGGATAATAAATAAATAAGAACAAGTGAAAAGTTCTTCAGCTGGTTAGCTGTTGAATCGCTTGCTCCCTGCTCGGCTCATGGTCGCTGGCCATGGTGCTGAAATTTCCAGACTACTGAGGTTAGAGTTGTCTTTAAAAAAACAAGAGTTTCGGGGAAACCTGACAGAAATGGAAGACAGAACTTTCTGCCCTCCTAACACAGGAATAAAACCAAACCACCATTATCATTGTGCCTACATTTACAGTTTCTTCTCCTAAAACACTATGTGCCAGTGTTTTCTTCGAAACCTCTCATTCAATCTAAATAGACACTTGGATCTTGTTTTTGAGGCATGTATTTTGTTTGAGTTATAGAAGAAATGGTCTCTCCACGCATGTGCCATCCAACTTTTTATAAGTATTTTTGTTCTGTCTGGAAATAATAATCAATTTTCCTGCAGCATTTAATCCCAAATTGGGCCAGTGTAACAATGTTCATATATTTGTGGGCTGTTTTCTTAGCTTCTTCCCCCAAAAATGAGATATCTAACTGCAGTTTCATATGGGGAAGGCCAATAGAGTTAAGAATAGTTATCCTCAGAGAGCGCGTTCAGGACAGGTCAGTACCTGCTTATTTATTCTTGTTTAATCTATACAATAATATAATGCTCTCATGCCAATTAATTCCATGAAACTGTGGATGGTGTAAAAATTACAAATTACTTACTAGAAAAAATAAACATTGAAATTCCAATACAGTGCCCAACTATTGTGAAGGGCCTGAAAATTATTATAATGGGAGAGGATTGTCTTAAAGTAGGATTAGAAAAAGAAGCAGCTATGCCAAATGGGCAGAATCCCGTGGCCATATCAATGTTTAATAGACTTCCTCCAGTTCTTGTGCCAGACAAAGTCACAAAAAGGAGCAAAAATTTGCTCCTTTTAACCATGAAGAATTTTCCTCAGCCACACCCTGTCTATTGCAATAATGCTAGTTTCCTTAAAGGTTATGGGGAATAGGAAAAGACAGAGACAGAGAACACCAAGACAGACTTTATTCACCTGCCAGGACCCTAGGTGCTTTCTACTATGGGTTGTGTGTTGATCTCCAGGACAGGCTAAAGAACTGAGAACTCAGGGGGTTGAACTCCTCTCCTTGCTCAGCAAGTCTTGCCCCCACTGTTGCCACACCCAGCCTCCCACAGCTACTGAAATGTGGGCTGAGTTCCTTTCTTCTTTTGCCCCATGGGAGTGGGAAGGAATGGCTGAAATAGTTTCCATCTGACCTTGGCTTTGTAAGATTCTTTTACAGAATTATTTCAAGTCTGGAGAAAGGACTCCAGAAGAGCTATCTGGAGCCAGACACCATGATTTCATCTAAGCTAAAAAGCAAAAGTGCCCTGTGAGATGAGCTCTGACCATTAAAGTGATATTATAAACCTTGTTGTTCTTTTAGCCTTTCCCAGGGAGTTGCCTCTTACAAAGTCCAAGCCACCTTTTAATAGTGGCCACTCTCTGTGTTCCTGTCTTTTAAAAGAATCAGCACCAAAATAATTCCCATATAAATGATTAAAAACTGCATCACGTTTTAAAAGTCATTTAATATTAATAGCATATTTTAATGAAAAAAAGCAGCATACTTTGCCAGTAAAACATTAAAATCATGTCTTCGATGAAAGACAAGGAAACAACACCCAAAATAACTTAATACATTACTATAGTAAATAATCCATTAACAAAAACAAGAAACGAGGTCATATACAGAACTCAGAACTTTGGAGAGCCTCAAATGGATCAGCAATGACAGCAAATTCTGTAAGAATATATTTATATGTGCATCATTTTGAATGAAATATTTACAATAGATAAGGTACCAGTCGCTGTGTACCTATTTTTGTGTATGTGCTCCGAAAGGATTCTACCAAACACTGTGAATTTACAAGCAGTGCACTGTCTTTCTTATAGTTGCAAAAATTTCCCCCTACAAACAAACCTCCTAAAAGGAAAAACTGAAGGATTCCTATAAAGGTTAAAATGTAGCAACAAAGCAATTGAAAACTGGGAGATTGAAATCCCTTGGTGAGATCTTAGAATCCAGCAGAGTAAGCACCAAGTGGAGTACCACCTAAGGCTGGTCATCAGTCGTACCTCCAACTGCTTCCTCTCTTCTGTTAGAGACGTGTACATGTGTTTGTGTGTAGGCATGTAAGGTGAGTGAGAGAGCACGTGTGCTGCGGGGACAATGTGGGAATCCCCATTAAATATGTAAGGAAGTAAACAAGACTTCGGACAGTGAATCAGGTCTACACGATTAAGATATCAATTATCGAGTGTCAGCTCACAAATTAGAACACTAGCAGTTAAAAACAAAGGGAAGAAACGATATTCATTCAACGTGAGAATATACAACTAGGCCAAAGAGAACACAGTCTTAACTGGGAAGCTGTAAACATCCAGGAAACTCATCAGACAAAAAAAGAAAACAGAAAAAAAAAATGTTTGAGTATCACTAGCTATAGGTATCCGCCGGTTTTATTTTTCAGACTAAAGAAGTTTAATTAGTTAGGATGTGCACAAAATTAAGTTGCCAGAGAGATAAATTAATAATTTACAGAGGGTTGTACGGCAATATTCTAATAATAGCTGTCAAGATCAGTGAACACAGCAGGCGCAACTCCTTCCGTAAGTATTAACACTTCAGAGAAGGAAGAAAGCGATAAGAACCACAATAAAAATATATATATAATATACAGTGTAAATGCAGAAAATCTGCCATCTTTTTTTTTAATTCAAAATACTTTAGAGATGTCTCTATCATATCACATTAAGCATCAACTCTTGCTTCGAGTTTCAGTCCTGAATCAATTTCTATCTCTGAAAAATAGCTGCAAAGTGTACTTTTAAACGTGAACAAGGTGACGTCTGTAAGAATAAAAACAAATCTTACTTGCTCATTCTTGCGGGTTTTCAAAAGCTTGTCCCTCTGCCTTCCTGTTGACAGCCAGCTCCACGCTTTCTTGATGAAGCCGAGCAGCCGAGGTGCGGCTAGGGGGGGACAGCTCTGCTACAGCTTGACACATTCCTTTTTGTGTTGTGTTGTTTGTGGCTTTGTTTTTTCTTCACTTTGCGAAACCGGTTCACAATCTCTCTCTGATTTGGGCTCAGCTGCTTGCTTCTTTGCTCCTGACTTGGTCTGGGTTCACATTTACCGGAATTGCTTCTGATAGCCAAAGTAGAAAGAAAAGAGGCAGGAGAGACAAGAGGGGGGTTAGAAAAGAGAGGGCGAAGGGAAAGGGCCATCCCTGGAGAAGGGTCCCTAAATGCCGGCAGAGTATTTCATTCTCTTCTGTTTCTGCCTCTGGTTGCAGAACCAGACGCGCACCACGTTTTTCTTGAGATCGAGCTTCTCGGCGATGGCCGCGATCTTCTCCGAGGAGGGTCTTGGCTGGATGGCGAAGTAGGCTTCTAGCGAGCGCTTCTCGGGCGCCGCGATGGACGTGCGTTTGCGCTTCTTCTCCGCGCCATTGAAGAGCTCGGGCTTGGTAAGCTTCTCGCGGTGGGATTTCTCTGCTTCCTCCAGCCACGCCTGCAGGATGGGCTTGAGCGCGATCATGTTGTTGTGCGACAGCGTGAGAGACTCGAACCTGCAGATGGTGCTCTGGCTGAGGGAGCCCACGCCCGGGATCTTGAGGTTCGCCAGTGCCGAACCCACATCTGCCTGGGTCACACCCAGCTTGATGCGTCGCTGCTTGAAGCGCTCGGCGAACGCCTCCAGGTCCCGCGGGTCTGCATCCACGTCGCTCATGCAGCCCATGTGCGAGGGCAGCCCGTGCGCGTGGGCCATACTCAGAGCTGCTTGGTGCATGGGGTTCATGGTGGCCATGTGAGGTGCGTGAGCCGGAGTGGACACCACCGTGCCGTCGGGGCCCGCCATGGCTCCCAGGGCCAGCCCGGGGCTCAGGTGCTCCAGCAGCTCGCCCTCCAGCGCCTGATGCGGCTGGTGGTGGTGGTGATGGTGGTGGTGGTGGTGGTGGTGGGTACCAGCCAGAGCGGACGGGTGCGAGATGGGCACAGATGAAGAGGAGGCAGGCCGACGTACACGGAATGGTGTTCATGGTGTGGTAGGTGGCGTCCGGCTTGAAGGGGCTGTGGTGGGGCGGATGGTGGTGGTGGCTCTTACTCTGGGAGACGATGTCCACTGCGGCCAGAGCCTCGGCACGGGCCAGCAGACTCTCATCCAGCCCGCCGAATATATTGCTCTGCAATTGTAAGTAGAAGGCACACATTACGCTCAGCAGGGAATTGTGCGCGCTCTCTCCGGAAGCCCCGGCCCAGGGCTCGCCACCGCCACCGCGTCTACAGCATTCCCAGAACGTTAAAATAATAATAACGACAAAGATCTTGAAACTCGGCAGATAGAAGGGAAGCCTTCGCGAGAAGCCAATGTGCAGGGGGAGGAAAAATGAGCCACAGACAACACAACAAACACAACACAACACGCGCACAAGCAGCATCCCAGGTCATAAAAATTAATATGAAAGGCAAGACCCGTTGAATACTTAAGAGAGGGGGGATTGGTTGGAGGTGTGGGGTGATTTGCTGTGCAGACATGAAAAAAACATCAAGCAGATAAAGGAGGCTGTCAAAATGTGCCTTTAAGCGGTGATTATGCAGACATACGCACCGGTGGGGTTGGAAGACAAGCTCTCCGCATCGCCTCCGAGCCCCCGCCGCCGCCACTGCCGCTGCCGCTGCTGCTGGAACTGCTGCTCCGGCCTCCGCCGCCTCCGCCGCCGCCGCCACCGCCGCCGCCGCCAGCGTTGCTGGAGCTGCTAGGGGAACTGGCCGAGGGCGCCGCGGGCGCAGAGGAGCCCGGGGAGGCACTGTGCAGCGCCGAGTACTTGGGCTCCACGTGCAGGCTGCCGGCGTGAGGCATACTGAACGCCTGCTTGCTGTTCAGGGACATCATCATCATCTTTCCTTGCGCGGCGCGCTTGTCGCTGGAGCACTCTGGTTCCAGCTACCCGACCCTCCGGAGAAGTACCCGGCCGGAGCAGCAGAGGGGACAACACTGCAAAGTTGTGCTCAGCCGCCAACGCTTCCAGGCTCGCTCTCCCTGTCTGGCCGCTAGTTCCGCTCCGGTGTCGCCTGCTAGGTCTGCCCGAGCTGTTACCCTGCTCCGGGTGGCGCTGACTTCAGACCTCAGAGCCCCAAAGTGCCCCAACTCGTCGAGGCCGTGGAGTTATAGTTCCCTCTTCCCGCGCCTGCCCCCTGCCCGCCCTTCCCCTCCTTCCCTCCCCCGCCCTCCCCTGCCAGGAAGCGCTGCTCTGGGTGGGTTTCTCCCCGCCCTGGCTCCCCCTTGGCTCCCCCCAGGCTCCGGTCCTTTCAGTTCTCCCTGCACCCGCCCCTCTCGCTCTGCTACGGGACCCACTGCCTTCACGGCCTCGGCACGCGCTCTGCTGTTACCACTCCAGTGCCGCGCCTGCAACTCCGGCTTCCAATCGCGCCCCAGCTCAACCCCACCCAACTAGTCAGGTCGGTGCTTCAGGTCACCCGGCAGTGCCAGTCACCTAAATGCCAGCCTCCGGCCCTCCCGCTGCTTCTGCCAGATTTCCGCCTCCCTAGGAAAAGAAACTCCCCTAAAAGTTGCGTCCCAAGCCAACCTTGGATGCGACTGGCCCTATACTGTGATGTGCACCTTACCTGGCCACCTGCTCTCCTGCCCTCTGCTTACACTAAGTTTCAGGGGCCCTCCCCTCCCGTCAGCTCCAGTGACCCTGATTCCCCAGCTGCGGGCCACTGATGAGGATCTAGACGCTGCGGCGACCCGGGTCCTCCGCTCTGCTCTGAGCTCCCGCCTTGACGGGTGCTGAGATCAGCCCCGGGCTTCGCATCCCACCGCCCGGCGGGTGCCTAGTGCAGAAAGACGTGGGTCTGCCCGGCTGCAGGGCTTTCTCTCCCTCGATTTCCCTCAGCTCTCAGCGGATTGGACAGCCACACAGCCCGTTAGGGGCGTCTGTGCGCATGCGACTCCCCCTTTATGGGCATACCCCCCTCTAACACATGTAAAGATTCCTCTCCCCCCACCCCTTCTCTTTTTCCACCTCCTCTCTATGTCCAGTACAGGGTGAGCTGGGACTTGGGAGGGTCCCCTGACAAGCCCTGACTCTGGATGTATTATTCTTCATTAGCTACAATCAAAGGAAAAGGAGCAACTGACAGGAAGAGAAGGGCCAGAAATACAGAGCGCATGTGCTGCCGAATGCCGCCACCACCACCACAACACACACACACACACACACACACACACACACACACACACACACAAGGGCTGGCATAAGTCCCACTTATCTTCATTTCCACAGTCGCTGTGTGCAGAGATTATTTTTAGCTTACACTTTGCTCGCACTTTTGTGCTAGTGCAAACCAGTTTTCCTGGAAGTGGACACACATTCCCAGTTCCAGTTCAAAAGCAGACTGTGTGGCCCACTCCCCAGCCCCAACCCCCCAAACAAAACCTATTTACTCTCCTTCACGTTCCCATCCTTTCTCTACATCCTGCGGTGTTTGTGGTTACTCTCACCTTCCCAGAGAGCGGGGGACACTGGGTGCGGATACCGGTGAGGACCTGCGGGTGGCTGGTCCGGGACAGGGTGATCCGGAGCAGGTGCAAGCTCTGGGAGCTTGGGAAGGCCAGCAGGTGCAAGAGCAGGCGGCAGGCCCAAGAGGCACTGGCGCGCGCTAGGACAAAAACAAAGTGGAGGGCAAGCGTGGAAAGGGGAGCCCTCTGGGAGTCAGCACCCGGAAGCCCTGCGGCGGTAGCGGCGAGCAGGAAACCGCGGTTCATCCCCTGACCTCATCCAGGCCCCGGCAGGCAGGTTCAAGTTAGAAAAGCTGTGGTCGGAGTTCCCGGAAAGAAAGCCTCAGCACTGACAGCGCGGCGGGATCTGTCCGGGTGCTTAAATCTCTGCCGCTTTCCTTCGCTAGTCTGGAGCCCGCCTTTCTCTTCCCCTGCGTAAAGGAAAATAATAAACAGTAGCCAAAGGGGATTCCTACAAGCCATGTTCTCCATTGAGAGCCCTGAGAAGCCTGGGTACGGGACTCGGAGAGGGGGGTGTTGACATGAAAGAACGTGACTGTGTGCAAGATTGTTCAAGTAAGTGCTTAGGTGTTTAATTTCTATCTCAACAGCCAAGGTGATTTTCAAAGAAAATAATAATAAAAAAAAAAATAACATTGTGCACTTCTCACTGTCTCAAGCTTCGCAAATGAAATAAATCAAAGTTAAAAGCTTGAGTATCATTTAATTATAGTATGAATAGCGCTTTGAAAGAAGTACAACAGCATCTCTAAACAAATTATGACCCAGCCAGGAAGGAATTATTAGATTGAAATTTCATTTAGGCTCGGGAGACACCGAGCTTCACCGTGTAATCTGCTATGCCTGTCTGATTTGTATGCTTAATTCAGCTTGACGAATTTATTAGTTTTCATAATAGTGAAAAAATGAACAGCACTGTGGGCATTGTGTGTATATAAATTGTATGTCATCATGAAAAAGCTGGAGTCTACAGAAATCTTTTATTAATGCCAGGATAAGAGAGAGAGTTTCTGTGCCTGCCTTAGAGGGGCCCATGCCAAACCCCACTGCCGGTGTCTCACTGGTCCATTAACATATCGTCATACTAATTAGACCACTTCATCAGTGATATAATTTCAAACTTCAAATTATGTTCTAATTAACAAGGGTTGTCCAATTTGCTTAATCTTCAAAAGGCTTTGGATGGTCTAATTAGTATAAACTGTTGAGCATCTCAAATGCCTAATAAAAATCCATTAAAATATGTGGGTGTGTTTTCTATCAGTATTGAGTGAGAAAGGACCACATGCCCAAAGAAATTCTAAGCAGAGTAGGAAATAGCAGAAAGACAAATGTTTTCATCCCCTTAGTTCCCCCTGATTGTTACAGTGAGTGAATGACAGAAAGAGAAAAAAAACTTTGTGGTATTTCAACTCCTAAACCATGTGTTTATGTGTATAAATAAAGGCACAAAGATACCAAGAAGGAAAACCACATGGGTAAAGAATTCTTCTCTTTCATTAGGTGTCTAATTAGATGTAAAGTCAAAAGCAGCCCTGAGGAGATGCCCAAACACTACTGTGGCTACAGTCGCTGAACTTGAATTGCAAAATCAAATATTTGGAGTGTTTTGAACCTCTTTTTGTCCCTCCTCTTTCATTGTGCTTAATCACTTGTAATAGTTGTATTAATGTATGTTGTCATCTGGGAGTATTGAGAAATGCATATCGTTAATATGAATTAATCTTGATTTTAATACCAACTGACAACTGATCTCCAAAATGCTAAACACTTGTCACCACTTTATATGGTAAATAAGATAGTGTAATAAATTCATGAAATAGAGGGGATACTGTTGAACTGACTGGACAAACTTTGTTTAATATGAAATTTATTGACTATCTCTTTAAGCAAGAAAAGTTTCATGAAACAAGTTTTCTGCTGATTGGATTCCATACATCATTAAGTTAGCCTTAAATAACTATTCAGCTCTGAAATATTTTTAAAGTGGTATCTCTAATTTCATACAAGAAAAGAAACATCACTGTTTACTAATTACCAAGTGGAGGTGAGTGTATGACTGGGGAGAAATTGTTTCCTGCCTCTTAGAAACGGTCCCCTTGTCTCCTTCCTTCTAGAAAACTTGTGCATTTTTAAGAGCCAAGTCAGAGTTTCATTTCTTCTCCTACTCCAAGTGAAAAATGAACAACAGTGATTGTGTTGCATTAAAGAGAAGATGAAATTCTTCCTTCATCAGCAAGACTGGCAGTCTTGCAATCTCTCCCTTCAGGGGTGTCCAGAATACCAATCCTCGTGGTCATATCAATAAAACCTATCTTAGTCTTGCCCACAGGCTTTGCTGGAGAGTACTTCAGCAGCTGTAGAATGTGAAAGCTGATCTGGGAACAGGAATCCAGATCCACGCCCCATCCCAGCCCCTCCTTACCCTGGGAATTTAAGCTACTGGAAAGTTAGCACAACAAACAAACAAAACAAACAAACGAAATCCACCAAGATGTGGACGTAAGTTGGACCCAGTTAAGAAATTTGTTTAAGCTAACTTCAATATACAGTCATCTGTAAACCCTCTTGCCCAAAACTCAATGCGTCTGCCAACCTACTTAGGCAATCGGAAGGGGGAGGGGGTTGAAAAGTATATCAACTGTGTGATTAGAGCAGGGGCTTCTCTTTTTCTTCCCATCCAGCCTCTTTGTTAGACAGTAGCTTCTGCTCCATCCGCTGCCAGATGCAGACAGATGTGAACTGCCTCCCTTCAGGCGAGGAGTCCACCAAGGAAGGATTCCTGGCGGCAGCAGCAGGGTCCCTGCACTACAATCCCACCCCCTACCCAGAAATCGACTGATGCCCGAAGCCATCCCAGGGGGACAAACCACTGTCTCCTCCTTTCTGGGTCTTAATTTACTATTAAAATTTTAAGTAGTGCATTCATATTTTACTGGACTTAATGGTGTTTTATTAAAATTTAATTTATTAAGGGCAGTGTGATTTCTTTGTATTTCAAACAGAATTGAAATGCACTACAAGAAAGATTTCTCAAAAGACAAATCTGCCCTATTCAGAGCGCCAACACACTCGAGTTAAGTGAGCATGGGAAAGACAAGGATGAATTCTTAAGTCCCGGTTTCCACATTATTAAATGCAAGGTCATCAGCCAACTTACTTCAGATTCTGCAGAAGGACGACCCCCACACACACAACACACATGCACACACACACACACACACACCTCATAAACACTGACTCTGAGATGTGGGGGAATGGTAAAACTCCTGAGCCTTGGCTGTACCTGGAAAGAAAAAGAAAAGGAAAAAAGGAACAGAAAAGAAAAAAAAAGGAGGGAAAGAGCTCGGAAATGGAGAGTTCCCGGGACTACCAAGGATCTGTGAGAACGCCAGGAAAGGACACTCCTGCTACTGAACGTTGAAAGAGAGGTCAAGAGTTTCACCGAGACACCGGTCCCTTGTTCAACACAAAAGCTCTTAGGTTTTTTTGTTTAATTTTCCCTTAGAGGTTAGCTGCCTCAGATCTCTCCACATATGGCACTTCCAGAAGGTTCTAAAGAGCTCACAACCTCCTCCATCCCCCAGCTCCTGAACCCACTGGGCAAAGAAGGTCAAAATTATGTGGCTAACACAGAGAGCTCAGGTGGTTAGGAGACTTGAGCCTGAGCCAAACGTAAGGCGTGTATACCAGGCAGGAGAGGAGTACGAGCTGAGAGGGGTACGAAAGAAATGAAAACAACGTTCCCCCTCTAATTGGTGGGGAGAGAGAGCAGAGAGCTTTTCAGGAAAAGCTCTCTCTGGTAATGGGAGGAGGGTAGCCAGCAGGCCCGGGGCTCCCAGGGGTCCCTGCTGTTGCCGCTAGTGAGTTAGCAGCGGCCAAGAGTGGCCAGGAGGGATGATAGCTGATTGGATCCTTTGACAAGACTAATACTGGAAGCAAGGAGCCAGCAGAGAGGACCAAAGTCCCCTCCTCTCTCAACTCTGCAGAGCCGGGGGCGAATCCATACCTCTCTGAATACCCTCTCAACACACACACACACACACACACACACACACACACACACACCCCCACACACAGTGTGAGAGACAGAGACAGACAGACACAGAGAGAGGAACAGACAGAGAGAGACACAGACAGATACAGAAGAAGAGAGAGAGAGAAGAGAGAGAGAGAGAGAGAGAGAGAGAGAGAGAGAGTCACTTCCCTCCCTCCTTCCCAGGAAGCTTAAGAGCAGAGGCCACCTAACCTCCTGCAGGCTCCCTGTGTTTTACCCTCCAGGTAAACTATTTTTCCTCCCAGGGAATTTCCAGGGTTGGTCCAGTCAGTGTATTTGCCTCTATTCAAAGTTAAGTTCCAGTCACGAAATCTAACGGAAAGTATTGGAACAATCAATGAAGATTTTTGCAGTCATTGGCGCCTTGTGCTTCTTGGAACGAAAATAAATGTAAGAAATCGAAACTTAATTACTTGAAAGAAATCCAGAAATCCCTTTGCATAATTTATCCGTCATTTTTAGTAGCTTTTGTGCTCAATTCACTGTATGTTACCTGTGTACTTTTGGAGACATAGCTGCTTCCTTACAAGCAAGGTTTCTGAGGCTTCCTGCCCTCCTCCAGACCTTTCATTCTAAGTCCTCTTGGCTCTGGCCAGTCCTGACCAGTCACTGGCAGTTTCTTCTCAAACTGCAATCTTAGGCTGAGTGTTCATCCATTCTCTTTTCTTTGTCTTTCTGTTCACTGGGCTATTATACCTGAATGTGTGAGGGATGTTTAACTCTAGATCTGATACCAGGTCCCATGGTAAATAACAGGCCCTGGACAGCTTCTCCGAGGGGATGAAGTACCATCAAAAGCCATTCTGCTGGTGATGAAAATTGATTAAATGGTGGATTGTTTTTCTTCTCTCAAAGGAAAGCTTTCCCCATACATTTCTGAGTGTCATTATCTTCCTGATTTCCAAATACTGAGTATTTATTCTGATTAAATTACTCAGCTGGGCCTTTAGGAGACCACCAAAGTTGGGCACCAGGTTTTTTTCCCCCTCTAATTCTTTTCAAACTTACTCCTTTCTCCTCACTTAGCTTCTAGTTAAGTGAAAAATCTTTGTACAAGTAAATGTTAAAAGACCTTTCTTTCACCCAGGGCTCCAAATAAAAATAGATGTTTCTGTGTTCACCTTTGACCTGGTGGTAGAGTCGAAGTTTTTGACAGGGGGAAAAAATTTTGGGTTTTTTAAAAGGGTTTTCTGGACCCCCCCCCCAAAAATTTCCTTTTTCCCTTTCTCTGGCGTCCCAAAAACCCCTGGATTTTTTCTCAAACCCAATTTTCAACACCCCCATCCTTTGCCCCAGGGGGGAAAAAACCGGGGGGGGTTTTTTTTTAAAAAAGAAAGGAGGTAAAAAAGGGGGTTTTGGGGGGGGAAGTCCTTTTGCCTTCCTTTAAAAAGTTAAAGGGGATTTTTTCCCCCCAAAAGGGTTTCCCCCTTTTTTTTTTTGGGGGGTTTTTTTTTTTTATTTTTTTTTAAAATCAAAAAAATTTTTTATTGTTTTTTAAATTACCCTGGGCCCTTTTGGGGGAAAAAGTAAAACCTTTTTTTTTTTTAAAAATTTTTTAAATATTTTTCCCCCTTTTTAGTTGTGAAAAATCTTTGTACGTTTTTTAAAAAAAGATTTTCTTTCCCCCGGGGGCTTTTAAAAAAAGGGTTTTTTTCCCCTTTACCTGGTTGGGGCAAGTTTTTCACCTTTGCATTCCCGGGGGATTTCGTGTTTAAAAAAATTTTTTTTTCTTTTGGGGGGGTTTAAATCCCGGGTTGTGTGGAGGAGTCTTCGAACATCCAAAACACCCCCCGGGGATGAAACAAAAAAAAAGGGGCGTTTGGGATGAAAATTGTTTTAATTTTGTTTTTTAAAAAAGGAAAGGAAAAAAAAATTTAATAAAAAAATTACAATTCTATTATTTCATAAACCCAAGTTTTTAAAAGGAAAAACACTTTTTAAGGTTTTAATTTTCCCAAAAAAATTAAACTTGTTTTTTAAAGGGAAAATTTTCCCGGCCCCCCTTTCTTTACCAATTTCCCCGGCCCACCCCCCCGGTGAATGGTTTTTTGGGCACTTTAGTGACGGAAAACCCCCCTGGGGTTTACAGGAAACATCGGTGCGGGGTTGAAGGCTTTGTCGTTGGGGTTGGACAGCCGCCCCCCCTTTCAAAATTTACAAAAACAAGGTTTAAAAAAAAATTTTGGCCCCCGGGGTTTGTTTTTTTTTTTTTTTTTTTTTTTTTTTTTTTTTTTTTTAAATAATTTTAAAAATTTTTCCCTTTGGGAAAACTTCTTTAAGTAGTTTTTTTGGGAAATAGGGCTTTTTTTTCCCAGTCAAATTTTTTTGGTTTTTTAAACCTCGGTTTTCAAACTTTTTCCCCCGTTTGAAGGGGGGAATGGACCTGGCAGATCTGATTTTTTTTCCCCCCGGGATTCTTTTTTACGCAAAACCAGGGTTGGGAATTGGGGTTTTTTTAAAACTGGGGGAACGCCCCCAAAAAAAAAAAAAACATCCCTTTAGATTTTGGGGAAACTTCGGGGGTTTTTTCAACATCCCGGGAATTTTAAAAAGTCCCTTTGGGAAACCCAAAAACCCGGGGTTTTGGGGGCCCAACCCCCCCCTCTCTGCATTAAAGGGGGAAAACTCCTTTTCCCCCTTCCCTTTCCCCCAGGGGAAAAAAAAACAGTCATTTTGGGAAAAAAAAAACCCAAAGAAAAAATTTTTTGGGATCTAAAATTTTAAAAAACCCCTTTGTTTTTTTAAATTAAAGTAGGAATAAAAATTAATCTTTGAGAATTTTTTCCCCTTTTCCTTTTCCCCCCTTTTCCCCCCCCCCCTTTTTTCCCCCTTCCCGGATCCCAAATTTTTTCCCTCTTTTTTCCCGAAGGGGGCCCCAAGGACCCATGACTGAAGTGAATGTTTTTTCTTTTTTCCCATGGTGGGAGCAAAGCGGGTTTTTTAGATGAAAAAAAAAACCAAAAGGGGTGCCCCCTTTAAATTTTTTTTAAAATTAAGTTTTTTTGGGGCCCACTAAAGTTTTCTTTCCCCCCCCCAAAAAAAAAATTTTTTTTTTTTCCCCTTCCCTTTGTTAGGGGCCTTTTTCTTTCTCCACATGCCCTTTTGGGGGTTCTTTTGCCCAAAATTGTTTGTCTTTTTATGGTTTTTTTTTTTTGGGGATTTTTTTGAAGAATTTATTAACCCGGGCGGGGGCCCCACCCTTTAATTTTTGGGGGCAAAGGCTTTTGATTCGGGGGAAATGGCTTTTCCCCGGGGCACCGGGCAAAACCAAAAACCCCTTTTAAAACCAAAAAAAAAAAAAGTTTTGGTTTTTTCTTAATTTTCCCCTTTTTAATATTTTTTTTTTTTTTAATTTTTTTTTATTAAAAAAACTTTAAAAAAATTTTTTTTATTTTTTTTAAAATTTACATATATTTATTTCTTATTATACCCTATTTTTTATTTTACTTTTTTTCAAAAAAAACCCCCAAAAACCCATATTATATTTATATTAATTTAAAAATTTTTTTAAATTTTTCAAAAAAAAAAAAATTTAATAAAAAAATTTTATTGGACTTTTACATGTTTTGCCTTCAGTGTGTCAAAGGCTTGGGTGGCTAAACTGGGGGTAAAATTTACCGGGGGTCATTTCTCGGAAAACCCATTTTTGGGGGAAAATTGAATTAAAGGGTTTTTTTGGGGGTTTTCCCGGTTTGGGAACCAAAGGGCCCTCTGGGGGTCCCCCCACGGCCTTAAGCCTTTTTTTTACCTTAACACGCTTTTTACCTTTCCAGTCATTTAACCTTAATTTTTTTTGTTTTTTTTTCCATGGGCCCCCCCTTTTAAAAAATTTCATGGCATTTTCTCCCCCAAAATTAGAATTTTAGATGTCAGCCAATTTTTTTTTATTTTTTTAAAAGGGAAAAGGGGCAGCGTTGTCTTCTTCAGAGTTATCAAGGGATTCGATGATTGAGTTGTAAAGGGTTTTTGCATTTCCTTGTATGTACTAAACAGTAATGAAGTTATAGACAAAACCACAGTATCACCCGCCCCTGCAGACTGAAGGCCCCTCTCCTTTAAAATTTGGGTCATGCCCTCGACTATAGAAGGACCCTAGCAACCACCTAAAGCCAGGGTTCATCTCTTTCCCAGGCCCCACTTTCTCTTGTCCATCGAAAAAGGGCCGCTCCCGTGAATGTCTCCTCCAGGTGCTGTAGAAAAGAAGAACTCCCGACATCATTTTTCATTTCTCAAAGTGGGATTCATAGAAACAAAAAGGGGGGAAAATTTTTGGTTTTTAAATGGGTTTATCGCCCCAAGGGGGGACCTGAAAATTTTTTGGGTTTTCCCACAAGTTTCACATCTTTTTTAATTTATTCCATCCCAAAAAAAAAAAAAAAAAAAAACTGAAAGAAAAAAAATGAAAAATTGACAAAAAATTTCTATCTTTTCCCGTTTTTACAGAAAGAAATTTATCTCTTTTTTTTTTTTCCCTTTTCGTACTTTCTCGCTTTCCCCGGAAAAGGGAGTTATTGTCCCCAAAGTAGCTGTCGGTGTCGTTGTTATTATGTTTTTTTTTTTCCTTGATGGTTTGCTTCACCAATTTTTTTAAACCCAAGATCCTTGAAAATAGAATCTGTGTTTAAAAACTCCTTTTTTAAATCAAGGGGTGCCACTAGGCCCCCGGGGAGGGAAGGTATTGCTATGTCGGTAAGTGATGAATGGTAGTTGATAAAGGGGGGGAATGTCAAACCTTACTCACTGCCTCTTCTGATTAGTTTTTTTAAATTTTTTCCCCCAAAATTTCCTTAGGGGTAGATAGGGGAAAAAAAACCTTCACATAAAGAAAACCCGGAAAAATCTTTTTTTTTGTTTAAAGTTTCTTGAAAAAAAAAACAAATTTTAAAAAAAAACCAAAAAGAAAAAACCAACAGAGAACTTTTGGTTTGGGTTTAAAGGGGTTTTTTGGCCCAGGTCGATAGAATAGGGAAAATTCCAAAAATTTTTAAGTAATTTGGGCAAAAACTAATTAAAAAAATGTTTTGGGGGCCCTTTTTTGTTTTTTTTAAAAATGAGAAGGCAGACCACATTTTAATGGTTTTTCCCCCAGTATGATGGACAAAGCATAAAAAATAAACAATACATTTATAAGTTTAAAGGTAAAGGTCATTGGGGGAAAAAAGCGACAGTTTAAATAGAAATGATGTGAAAGCATGTCACTTAGTTTGATTCAAAAAAATTTTTGGGCAGTTTGCTTAAAAAAAAAGGGGGGTAGAGGCAGAGGCAGAAAGCAATGACCCCCAAAAAAAAAAAGGGAAAGGTCTTTTTAAAACTGGGACCCTTTAAAACCATTTTCACACAAAAAAACATGATAACCCTACACAAAAAATCGGGGTATGTCTACCAAAAGGTAAAATTTTTGTAAAAAATAAGCCTCAAAACATTTATTCAGCTCCTTGGGGCTTTACTCCAAACAAAATAAAACCTTTGACCAGATCATTTATAAAGAACAGAAATTTTTGCTCAAGGTTTAGGAGCTGGAAAAACCCCAAAAACATGTCTGACATTGGCACTTTGGGCCCGTTGAGGGGGAGAACACCCCTTTCTGCATAGAAGAAGAGGGGAGGGGAACTTACAACCTGCAGCCTTCTGAGATCCCCCCCCCAAAAAAAAGGGTCAAGTCAGAAGATTCCCCCCCATTGAAGGGGAAAATGCTCCATTTTCAGTGATACCCGGTTTTAATCACCAAAGGGTCATTTTTTTTGTTTTTTTACTTTTTTCTTTTTGTGCCGTTTGACTCGGGCCTTTGCGTGCTTGGCAAGCCTCTTCCCCAATGGAAAAAAACTCCGGCCGCATCGTACCTTTTAAAGCTATTACATCAGCTTTACGCTTAAAAAAATGAAGTTTTTGGGGGGTTCCCTTGAAACCTAGCAAAAAAGCACTACTGGCTGACGGAAGGGGGATGGGGAAAAGCCACAAAAACCCACACGGGCTTTGGAGGGGGCACTTTCCCCGTGAGGTTTTTTGGGATTCATGAAAATGGGGTTTCTTTTTGTTGTTTCTATTGTTTTTCTTTTGTTGATGTTGTTAATTTTTTAAGAGATGGGTTTGGGATACACCTTGATCCTAAAAATTGAGAGACAGAGCAGGGGGATTACAAGTTTAGGCTAGCTGGGTTATGGTTCAAAAGTCTTGTTAAAATAGAGTGAGCTTGTATAAAAAACTATGAAAAGAAATAAGAAAAAAAGCTAAAAAGACAAAAAATTCTTTTTATACAAAATGAGATAGCCTCATGTGTAAAATACAGGTGGATTTAAACCCCCTTTTTTGGCAATCTACTAAAAAAGGGAAATTTAGCCCTATGGACCCCTTTTTGGGGAAAAATTAAAAACCCATGGAGAATGCTTTACAGGGAAGCAAAGCAGCAAAACAAGTGGCTTTTTTTTTTGTTCAAAGCATGAAAACTGTTTTAATTGTTGATGATGGGCATTGTGAAAGATTTTAATTTTAAATAAATTTAACTCAACATTGTCTCCTTTGGACAGACTTGGGGGCTGTTTTGATTTAAAAGGGGGGTTGGGGGTTGGGGGTGGGTTTGGTTTTTTGTTTTTTTTTTTTTTTTATGTAAGATTAAGGCATTTAAAATTTAAATGCTGTAAATAAGTGACCCCCGAACCACTCACCACCCGGGTGAGTAACGTTATAATTGGAATGGTATTGCATGGTATCAGAGGACATTTCCTCTAGGTTTTTGGTGCATCTTTGAAAAGCAGGAAAACTCATAAAAGGAGTCAGTCTTCATCCACGTTAGCTAGGCAGCCCCAAAAAAAAATGACCTTTAAATAGGGGGCTAAATGCTCCTCTGCAAAAAATTGGTCTCCTTTGTCTTTACTGACCAATGTTCCAAGGGTAAAGAAAGGAAAAGAGAAGGGGGCCGGGTTAACAAGCTCCCCTTTTTTTCACACTTTTAATGTTTATTCAGAACAAAAAGGTATTTGGTTATTTTAAGGGGGGTCATATTTTTTAAGAAAGCTAAAATGAATCTCTTTATAGCCCCAAATTTTTTCTAAAAACATTACTTGAAGAATTTTTTTAAACAATTATTTTAATTAAAAACAATTTTGAGATTGGGTTTTACTAAGGTGGGGCCCGGAGTGTCACTTTGACCATCCATCAGCAAAGACACAGCAATGATTAAAAAAAAAAAGCAAGAAAGCAAATCCCCGTGGCAGAGAAGGAAAACGAGTGGCTCGGTTACCGTCGTTTACAGGTCCTGAAAAAAGGAGAAGGCCACAGTACTTTCACTTTAAAGAAGACATTTTCCCGGGGAATGGGGTGCATTTAGCCCACGTGGTCAAAAAAATGTTTTTTTCCCTTTCTTTGTTACAGAAAAGGGTTAGCTTCACATCACATCTCAGGGGGAAAAACTCATGCCCTTGGGGGGAAGTATACCTTCCCCCAGCCTGTGGTGTGAACAGCGAGCCCCTTTTACATGAGCTGCCGGCTCATTTTATATAAAAAGGAATGTGGGAGCCCTATTTCATTCTTAACATTTCTTAGGTCCTTTTTTTTTAATAATTGACTCTAAGTTACATTTTTTTTAAAATATTCATTTCACCTTAACCCAATCCCAACCCCCTTCTTTCCCTCTTCCCCCTTTTCCACTTTATAAAAACCCCCCCCTTCCCCCCCCCCTTCTCTTTTGAAAGGGGGGGGTCCCACACAGGTACCCCAATTCCCCGGGACATCGATTCAGCAAATAAGTTAAGACATCCTTAATAACCAGCGGCAGGCGCTAAAAAAAACCAAAACGGCAAAGGTCGAACACCCTGCTCCATGTGTTGGGGGGGCCCACATAAAAAAATGACATTGCTAAAGTGTAGGGGGTTTGGTCATGCTCTTTTTTTTTTGGCCCGGTTAATTTTAAAAAATATTTTTTTCTTTTTAAAAAAAGGGGGGGTAGGGGGAAACCTAAAACCCCAAAACGTTCTTCTTTTTGTTTCTTTTTTAAGTAATTTTTTCATTTTTCCCTGACAATTTCAAATCTAAAATGTATTTGTCATACCACCACCTTTTTCCCTCCTAAAAACCTTTGCATGTCATCTCCCCCCTTTCCTATTTCTTACTCTTTTCATCACCTTTTTTCCCCCCTTTCCCCCCCCTCTTTTTTCTATAATCCATGTAGTACAATTTTTGTGCCCATATACAAAGTGTGTGGAGCCATCCAGGGAACATAACAATCTTAGTAGCCTACCCAGAAAAAAAATGACTCTCCCTGCCTGCCTTACTCACGTTCTTGCTGTGAAGGGGATGCCATGACCAAGGCAGCACTATAACAGAAGCAGTTGAGGGGTTGCCTACAGTCTCATAGGTGCATCAATTATCATCATGGCAAGAGATCTGAAAGTTCTACATTCTGATCTCTAGTGGGGCGGGGGGAGGGAGAGAGAAAAAGAAAGAGAGAGAAGAGAGAGAGAGAGGAGTGAGAGAGAGAGAGAGGGAGAGAGAGAGCCCAATTTACTGCCTGGAGTAGCCATTATAGAAGTTGAAAATGGTATATTTAAATCTTGAAGAACTTAAAGAAAATTTATCATCCATGTCAAGAGATAAGACCAAATAACCAGAAAAAGTGGAAGGGACAATAATAGATAATAAAATTAAGTACAATAAGTAGTAGGTATTTAAGTGATCAGGTATGGGCTTTTATTTACCTGTTTGTTTGCTTGCTTTTGAGATGGGTATCTCTATGCAACACTGAATGTCCTGGAGCTTGTTGTGTAGAGCAAATTGACCTTGAACTCACAGAGATCTGACTGCCTCTGCCTCCAAATGCTTGGCTTAAAAGTTCTTGACATCATGCCTAGGCAGATAAGGGCTTTTAAATATACATGATTAATGTGGTTTAAGAAACTAGATGCCTGCCGGGCGGTGGTGGCGCTGCCTTTAATCCCAGCACTTGGGAGGCAGAGGCAGGCAGATTTCTGAGTTCGAGGCCAGCCTGGTCTACAGAGTGAGTTCCAGGACAGCCAGGGCTATACAGAGAAACCCTGTCTTGAAAACAAAAAAACAAAACAAAACAAAACAAAAAAAAAAAAAAAAAAAAAAAAAGAAACTAAATGCCAGCTTCAATCCCTAAAAGGCCAAAAAAAAAATTCTAAAAGTAAGTGGAATAGTACATAATATTAGAAACAGCGAGTTTAATATAAAATTATGCCCAGCAATAGATAAAATTTTTGCCTGGAATATGGATCTGAACTAACTAGAAAAGAGGATAAAGATACAAAAAGAATCACAGCTTCACAAAGCTCTATGAACTTCTCACAGGATAAAACACAGAAACAATACTTAGGCAATCACAGGAACACTCTGAAAACAAAGAAAATCTTAACATTGCCAGAGGAAAGAGCACAGGAACTTCAAAGGAATAACAAGACTCACAGGAAACTTCAAAACCAATGTGTGCGGGTGTGTGAAACAGTGAAAGACAGGACCTGGCTGTCCAGGACCCAGCAACTGAGCGATGGACTCCGGTTGGAGACGAAAGAAAGACTTTTCAGACAAATTCGGAAAGAATTTCTCAGCAACCAAACCAAATCCAAAGAAATTCTAAAAGGAGTTCTTCAAAAAAGAAAAGGCCTAAAAGCCAGGCCTGAAGTTGGCAGCACACAGAGCATCTAAAGGGTAAATATGAAGTAAATAAAACTGTATACAGAATTAAAATCTATGATAACTAAAGCAAAGAAGGATGCAATAGTGTTAAAGTGTTCGACATTCTCATATTACCCACGGGGTGGTTCAGTGCGATGCTCTGTAAACTCTACTGTGTTTAAGGTCATGACGTAATCTTGAGGTAACTACTAACAGGTTTTGTTTTTGCTTTGAGACAGACTCTCTCTACAGAGCCCCTGGCTCTGTAGACCATGCTGGCCTTGAACTCACAGAGATCTGCCTGCCTCTGCCTTTTGGGTACTGGGACTAAAAGCATGAACCACTACAGCTGGCTTAAATTTGTTTGTTGGTTTTTAAGTAAGAGAAAAAATGAAAATTTAACAGGTCCTTATGAACTCCAAAGAAGATTCAAGAGTTAGTATCTCAGGTAATAAACAAAAATAATAGTCATATGGATGTTTAAACCTTGAGCCAGTAATTACATTAATTGTAAATAGATTAAATATTCCAATTAAAAATCACCTTCTAGGGGCTGGAGAGATGGCTCAGTGGCTAAGAGCACTGACTGAGTTCAATTCCCTGCAACCACATGGTGGCTCACAACCATCTGTAATGGGATCAGGATGCCCTCTTCTGGTATCTAAAGACAACAACAGTGTGCTCATATACATAAATAAATAAATTTAAAAAATAAAAAAATCACCCTCTAGTGAAAGAACTGGCAAACTTATGTTAATTAACAAATAATGCTTTTACCTTATGGGCCACATATATCTTTGATGGCTATTTGTTTTTTATTCTTGCTAATGAACTTTTAAATATGTACACATCATTCTTTGCTTGCATATTGTAGAGATCAGATAAGCCAGATTAGGCTCTAGAGCCACCGTTTGCCATTCCCTGCTCTACACAGTGATAAAGATCGCAGGCAGGATGACAGCATTTAGAGCTCAGTGTGTACCAGTTATACTTATAAGACTTTTGATAAACTCGCCCATGCTTCATTTCTGTAGTGTACAGTAAATAGAATGACCATCTTACCAAAGAGAAACTCAAAGGACAGAGGAGAGCTTGCTCAAGCCTGATAGTAAGTACAGACCAGGCAACTCTAGCTCCAGATTCAACCTTTACTGAGTAATATTTGTAGCTATGTGCAGATCATAGGAAAAGAATCACGATGTGTAGGCTTAGAAGAATCTTGCATCTGAGAGATAGATATTGAGTAAGACAGACAGGGGCTGAAGATACCTTGAATAAGGCTCAGCTTCTAGCATGAATTATTGGCTATACACATTCTACTGCAGAATTCAGGGCTGTTAATTCATACCACATTTCACTTGTCTTAGAACACATTTTCTTTCCTACAGTCTAAATTTCCTTAGTTGTCATAAAAGTCTATTTATCAGAAATCTATAGTCAAAGTATGACATTGCTCTGAGTTGGCTTTAAATACAATCCATTCAACTATTAGCACCCTTGAGCAATCTTACAGTTAGGGAGCAATCAAGTGTAACATGACAGGCCTATCATTTCTTGCAACCATTGGTCCATGCATGGCCCCACATTTGCTTAGCCATGCTTTGCAATGCCAAGGATAACTGCTGCAGTTGATGTAACAGCAGTTCTGCATGGCTTCATGAAAAGACTTGAGAGAATAACTTTAAGTCTGAATGATTTGGTTTACGGCCCAGGTCCTGGAGGCTGAGTCCATGGCTGTTTGGCCCAGGCACTTGAGCACCATACGTGGGAGCATGGTAGAGGAGGCAGATCACTGAGCTGTATCTCCTGTACTTTCAAATAAGTTATCATTATAAGTACCTAGGGCTTAATCCTGCTTTGAAATCCTGGGAACAAAACGTAAGACATACACCTTAGAGTGATTCCACCCTAGGCATAGGACCTGTGACTATCCCGACTAGTGGGCAGGTGACTAATGGTGGTGGTCATGGCCATTTGTTCCCTCTCATTTGAGACTCAGATGGTCATAGAAAACTCAGGCAAAGAAATGCATCTGGAAGTTGGTCTTGGTAGAGCCACTGACAGCATGAGATATAAATAATGGCTTTAGGAGTCTGAAGAGATGGTTCAGCGGTGAAGAGCACTGGATGCTCTTCCGGATGATCGAGGTTCAATTCCCAGCAACCATATAACTTCATTTCCAATGAATCCAAAACCTTCTTCTGGCCTCTGGAGAAATCAGGCAGGCATGTATATGATCTACACACACACACAACAAACACACAAACATACATGCATTGCATATACAGGCAAAATACATACATATAAAATAAAATAAAAATAATAGTTTTAGTACAGTATATTCATTTCATTTTATAACTGACACTTTAGTTAACATTTGTTACTTATAATATTTATTTACTCCACAAAATATCTATTAAAGCATATACCTGGAAAATTGCTGTGCGAGGTGCTGGGAATAACGGAATAAACTGTAGAGATAATTTCATGACTCAAGGAGTTGACATGAGCAAGTAAGCAAGACATTATGTACTGAAGATGGGAAGAGATGGCTTCTGGGATAACAGGAGAGAACTCTAACCCAGAATGACTTCTCCAAGCTCACTCCAGTACCTGTAGCTTCTACTTAAACAGCAGTCAACATACTAATGCTGACAACAAAGAAGAGGACAGAGGAGGAAGAGACAGAGAGGTTGCCATACACGCTTATGTATGAATACATGTCATTCTGCATGTATATACTATTATACACAAATATTTTCAGACTGGAAAAATAGGTCAGTAGCATGTGCAAGGCCTTGGGTTCAACCCCCAGCATCCCAAATAATAGCGATTTTCCAGTTAAGTGCCAATACACTGAATAACATTACCAGCTCTTAGGAATGGATATTAAGTGCTCCTCCCCCAAAGACTCACGTGTTGGGAGCTTGGTCCCCAGTCGACAGTGGCTGTTTTGAGAGGTTCTAGACCCTTTAGTTGGAGACTAGCTGAAGGAAGTAGATTTCTGGAAGCATGACCTTGAGGCCTGTATCTCCGCCAGTCCCTACCTGCACCTCTAGATCCCTGGTTCACCAGCTTATCATGTATGAGGTCCTTGATTCAATTCCAGTACAAAAAGAGAAAGTCAGACAAACAGACAGACAGACACACACACACACAGAGAGAGAGAGAGAGAGACAGAGAGACAGAGAGAGAGAGAGAGAGACAGAGAGAGAGAGAGAGAGAGAGAGAGAGAGAGAGAGAGAGAGAGAGAGAAAGACTGTATCTAATTCACATCATTTGGATCACATGCCCATCCTTTAACCAATCATTACTCCTTATGTCTTCACTAGCCAAACTTAGGAGTCACTGGTAAACCTTAGGAGTCAAGAATAGACTAAATGTAACCAGAACTACAAACATTAAAAATGAAAAAGAAGAAAAGAAAAAGAGAAGGGAGGAGGGAGGAGAGGGAAGAAAGAGGAGGGAGGAGGGGTATCTGAGACCATGTCCAGAAAGCATCATGATTAGGTGTGAGGTAGCCACAGAGCAACTGTATTCGACATTCAACGGGAAGAGGGCTGCAACTCTCCAAAAATGAAAAAGATTTTTTTTTCATTGCAATTCATAGCTGATCTGAATTATTTATTAGCCCTTCTAAGGAAATAATATTTTTCTGTTTTAAACTTTTCCAGAGAGCCTAAAATGAAAGATTTCTTTTTCAAGTAAGATAGATATTTTTATTTGATTGGAACATGATAACATCCATGCCCAGGGAGGCCAGAGGCCACACATTTGTCTTTTAGAAATGTATTGAAATATTATTCATCTCTGTAAATATAACCCGAATATACAGGAATTCTCAAAATAACACTTGGAGGAGAGTTCATAAAGGAACAAATATTTTGAGGAGATGGCCCAAGAAATTTGAGATGCCAGCTATCCAACACACTTTCAAATTCTCACACTGAAAATCCTAGATGTGGGATACAGAGATGGTTCAGTTTGTAAAGGCCCTACTGTGCAAACATGTAGAGCTGAGTTGATCCCTGGAATTCACTTATATTCATTTAGAGACAAAGTCTTGCTATATGGTCCAAATTTGTCACTTCCTTTCTGTGAATCAGTGCCCTTGGCTAAAAGGCCGACTTCTGCTGCTTCCTCTCCAGCAGGAAATTCTCACTCACACTCAAAGATGAACCTTGTCACAAACGTTCCATCACATCACCTCTTATTTTCTACTGCCCTAAGGAGACTAAATTTCACATCAATTCCACATCCTCAAATAGAACAGTAACAAAATTCTGTCTCCAATTTGTAATTTAACTGCTTAGCAAGCCTTTGATTCTTTGGCATAACTGGGTAGCTCAACATTATGTACTTCCTGGGGTTACAGTAAGTCGTCACTGTGTGCTTCCTACCATGATGTGATCATACCACAGGCCCAAAGCCAATGGGGTCAGAGGACTACAGGCTGAAACCTTCTGGGCCATGAGCAAGATAAGCCTCTTCTTTTCAGCCGTTGCCTTGGATATTTTGTTACAGTACCAGAGACTAACATGCTCATTTTCTTTTCTTTCTTTCATATTTTAATAGTAAAATTTATGTAACAAAACTTTCTGTTCTTAGTTATTTCTATGTGGTACTAAGCTCAGTTGTACTGAGTTCAGTGGTACTCAGGACATTTACACTGTTGTCCAATTGCCACCAGAAACCACACTTAGAAGCATTTTTGTCATCTGACCTGAAATTCTATACTCACCATCCTTAAACACTAAATCTGCATTCAGCTCGCCTCTGTTCCTCAGTAACCATCATTCTATTTTTTGTTTCAGAATTTGACAACTTTGTGTGCTGCATAGGAGTGCAATCATACTGTCCGTGGGCTGTGTAACCAGCACACTTCACTTGAACAGTGTCGTCAAGGCTTACCTATGTCGCCACACGTCGGAATGTCATTGCCTTTTAAGACTGAATAGTATACATTATGTATAAATACCACATCTTGGTTGTTCATTAGTTGACTGGCACTTCGACTGATTTTATTTTGTGACTACAGATATACAAATACATGAAACTCTGCTTTTCTCTTCCCAGGAATGAATCCAGAATTCTGACATGATACTTTTGTTCTTATTATTTCTAGGGGAAAATAAGGTAGTTTTGCGACATCACTATCAGTGTGCTCGTGTGTTTCAGAGCTCACAGAAGATGCTTGTGATCCCTCTCTTACATTCTCAGAGCTTCCCTTGAGACAAGTTCTCTCAAGGAACCTAGAGCTGGCTGGTTATTTGACTGGCTGGTAGCCAGCATTCCCCAGTGCTGTTCCCGTCTCCTCTTCCAATCCGGTGCTGACATGTCAGGAGTGCTATACTCAGCTTCTTCCGTGCTAGGGATCTAAACCCAAGTTCTCGTGTTTGCCCAGGAAGTGTTCATACCCACTGATCCATCTCCCTGGTCCTGCCCATTAGTGTCTTAAGCAATCATAGGGTTTTATATGTAAACAAATGTTTCAGTTCTATGATTTTCATGTAGGCATGCCTGAAAATTGTTCATTCCAGGTTTCCCAGCAGTGAGGTCAGATGTGCACAACCTACTTCCCACCGCTTACTCTGCTTTTCATAAACTATCAACTTAAATGCTTCTCTCCTCTTTTTTTTTTTTTAATTTTTTTGATTCAGCAACTGAAACCAGTTTCAATCTCAGTTTATTGTTTGTTACCTTGAGAAATTTTTTTTTTTTTTTAAATATTGCCACGGTGTTCAGAGGAAAAGCCTGTTCATTACTGGGTGGTCTTACACGTGGCCTGGACACTTTGCTCGGCTCTGAATTTAGTCTGAGAGGATTCATTTGCATCCCCCATGTTTCCGCTGCAGTCATGCCTGGAGGCATAGGAAAAGGCTGGATTTTGTATCACTTTATCTTTTCTGACTCCTGGGGAAAGGAAGCTTGAAGCCCTCTCTGGTTTGGAGAAAAGGAGTGGAATCCTACCTTGTTCTCCTGCCTCAAAGGCTTTCCCCTTCCCCCACCTCCTGATTGTCACTGTCCCTGAAAGGAAAGTGTTCCTGGCCCTAATCTTTCCTCTGCAGAAGCTACATTAAGAAAAGCAGTGGGTGCCCTGGCAGCAGTGGTGCCCTGTGGAGAATCAGTCAGCAACAGGAGCCATCTCATGGACTAAGAGACACTGGAAGGCCAACAGAGTGTGACCTTCCATCTTGGAGAGCCATAGGGATATCTATTTGAGGCGAGCATCCCAACCCCATGAAAGGTCGCAAACTTAGCTCAGAAATTATTTGTCTTTCGATCCAACCACAAAAGTGAATTCTAAGCATTGTTCTTCAAAGTTTGCTTCTGTCAGGCATTTGGTCGGCCTGACTACTCAGGAAGAGTCACGTGTCCTGCCCTGCAGTCCTGTGGTAATGTGCTTTCAAGAGGGACAGATGAGTGAGCACCAGGAAACACACTTGTTACCTCACCCTCTTAAATGGAGGGAGCTACTTTGCCCATTCGGGTGGAAGGTCGTGTGAACTTCCTACTGTTTAGCCTTAACTGACCTACATGGTGAAAAGCTTTGCAAGTCAGGCCTTGGTGCCACCAAATTGGCAAGAGCTTCAAGGCCACCATAAAATAACTGCCCATGAACCACCATGCTCTGCTTGTTTGGAGCAGAGTCCTGATTTCCTTACTTAACACACTTAAAGCCTCTTTTTTGATCATCTGCCCAAGAATCCAGCAAGTGACATAACATCAGATTCACAACATTAGCAACCCCCCAAGGACAGGCTGCCAATCATAATACCTCTTTGGCTTTGTTCATCTTGTAATACTCTGACACGTGTTCTTTCCTTTGAGATAGGATCTTATAAAATTCCACAAACTGACCTTGAACTAGCCCTGAATGCCAGACAATCCCCAGAACTCACTGTCTTCCCACTTCATCCTCCAAGTAGCTGGATGCATGTGTTCCCAGGTCTGGCTCATCTCTAGTGTTCACATGGAGACTGAGCTTATCTACTGTATGTGGATGCTGCAGAGAGCTTTCTTCAGATATTAACTTCATTGCCAGGAGATCCCCCGGCCACCAGGATCTTTAATCAAGGCATACATATGCTAATATTTAAAAAAAAAATGTTTCAACCATTTAAATAAAACCAGCACATCAGAATTGAATGTATTTAATATGGTTCCTTAAAAAATTAAGAATTCTACTTGTTACTAGCAACCACTTAACAACCCTGGTTATTCAGTTCAATTAATCCAATGAAGTACAGAGTGTAAGAGAAAGACTGTATCTGAAATCATTCTTATTCATGGCTAGAGACCATAAAAATTCTTCTAACAAGTCCTTTGGGATCTTGTGGGTGATGCTTAAGACGTCAATGGGCAAGGGCTGCTCCTGCTTGGAGGTGAAGGGAGACTCGCCAGCTAGCTAGCTCTACGTAGAAACATGTAAATCGAAATGTTGGAGCCATTCAAAGGTATCTGGGGTTTTCTACCTGCTCCTGTCCTTCATATTCAGG
Organism: Mastomys natalensis; assembly: GCA_021653895.1. Classification (NCBI taxonomy): domain Eukaryota; kingdom Metazoa; phylum Chordata; class Mammalia; order Rodentia; family Muridae; genus Mastomys; species Mastomys natalensis. The sequence continues at coordinate 195,203 of JAJTUV010001448.1, forward strand.
TGATGGACAACTAGAGATCATGGACTGCAAGTGCTCTCAGCCTCCTCCTGAGGAGGCTCCTGGAAAGGTCATGTGACTTCCACCACTGACGCTCACCCAGCCTTCCGCATCTCAAGTCAAACAGCAGAAAAAGGGACTTGTGTGTTTTTATTTCCATGTTTGTTAGAGCAAATAGAATGAAGTGTGTTAAGAGCATGTGCTTTCAGAAAATGAGAATATAGTCGGTGACTTAAAAAGATCTATCTTGGTCATGCTCGTGATCCTTGCTCCTAGGGGACTAGGCTGATGTCCATGATCCGGCTGCTGTGAGCAAGGACGCTTCCTTTGCAGTGGTATTGATGACTACCCACTCATAACTGAACATGAGAGACACTGACGGCTTCTGTGACAACCCTGCCCCCCCCAAAAAGAAACAGTTCCAGACAGGAAGCTATTAAAGAGAGTCCCTTAAAAATGTGTTCACAGCCAATCAATTCTGGTTATAGGGACCTCAGTTATCTTTAAGGGGCTGGCCACTGGGAACTTGCTCATGCTCCAGTGAGTATTTGAGTAACACCAATTGGATTTGGTGGGGTTTCCTGTCTTTGTTTTTGTTTGGGAGGGTTTAAGAGGGAAGGGTGAGCCTGGAAGGACTGGGAAGCAAGCATAATGGGGTGTATAGAATAAAATTCACAAATAATAAAAATATTACATTGGGGAAAACTAAAATAAAAATAAATTTTAAAAAGATCTATTTATTTTTATTATTTGTGAATGACTGTTTGCCTCTGTGTGTGTGTGTGTGTGTGTGTGTGTGTGTGTGTGTGTGTGTAACTAATGCTGTAAGGATGAGAAGGTGGTACTGGATTCCCTGGATCTGGAGTTATGAGTGATTGTTAGCTACCATGTAGGTGTTGGGAATCAACACAGGCCTTCTACAGAAGCAGCCAGTGACTTAACTGCTGAGCCATTTCCCCAGCCTCTGGTCAGTGATTGTCTCCTCTTCTTCTTCCTCCTCCTCCTCCTCCTCTTTCATTAATTTATTTTATATGAATACACCGTAGTTGTCTTCAGACACACCAGAAGAGGCATCAGATCCCATTACAGATGGTTGTGAGCCACCATGTGGTTGCTGGGATTGAACTCAGGACCTCTGGAAGGGCAGCCAGTGCTCTTAACCACTGAGCCATCTCTCCAGCCCCTCCAGTTTTCTTTCTTCTTTTTTTTTCTTTTAATTTTATTTTGGTTGTTTGAGACAGGGTTTCTCTGTGTAGCCCTGCTATCCTGGAACTCACTCTGTAGACCAGGCTGTCCTCGAACTCAGAAATCTGCAGCCTCTGCCTCCCAAGTGCTGGGACTAAAGGTGTGTGCCACCACCGCCCCATTTTGAAAAATACAAGTGAAAGCCCTGTTCTTTTCATTTTGTATATTTTCATAATTATCTCTTGCTCAAATATTTCAAAATACCACAGAATTTCTGAAACTGTGTAGTTGCTATCCTAAGAAAGGTTTATTAAGAGGTGGGGGTGCTGGAGAGATACATCAATGGTTTAAAAGCATCTGCTCTGTAAAGGACCTGGGCTTGATTCTCACCGTCCACATGACAGCTGATAGCTGCCTGTAACTCCAGGTCCAGGGGATACAACGCCCTCTTCTGGCCTACGTGGGCTCCAGGCACACGTATGATACATATACAGACATACAGTCAGTCACTCACACATACACATAAAACAAAAATAAAGAAATCTTTTTTTTTTTTTTTTTTGGTTTTTCGAGACAGGTTTCTCTGTGTAGCCCTGGCTGTCCTGGAACTCACTCTGTAGACCAGGCTGGCCTGAACTCAGAGATTTACTGCCTCTGCCTCCCAAGTGCTGGGACTAAAGGGTGCGCCACCACCACCCGGCAAAGAAATCTTTTTAAATTTACTTATTTAATGTATCTGAGTACACTGTAGCTGTCTTCAGATACACCAGAAGAGGGCATCAGATCCTGTTACAGATGGTTGTGAGCCACCATGTGGTTGCTGGGGATTGAACTCAGGATCACTGGAAGAGCAGCCAGTGCTCTTAACCATTGAGCCATCTCTCCATCCCTAAATCTTTTTTAAGAGTAGAAGATTTATTCAGAAAGCAAGACCACTTAAATCTGCCACCATCCTTTCCATTTTACTGAGAAAATCACTTTCTCGCTCCCACTCAGTCTGTGACCTCCTCTGGCTACTTTTGAACAACCAGCAACCAAACTATCTTGGGCCAACACCGCCACCTACTGGCCATGTTCTTTTACGTTTCTAAATTGCTTTAGCCAGTGTACAAGCTGTTCTCTCACTCTCAGTATCCTCAATCTGTCTTGGAAATTTCTCCTCAATGAAAAGATACCTGTCCTATCTCAGACAAGAGAAGCCATAGTTACCACTCCTTGTTGTAGGGCGCATCCCCAACAGCTCTGTCTCCCTTGCCTGATCCAGCCTCATACATTTCCCTACCGTGTAGATGCCTCACTGTGTCTACAGGAACCTATCATCAAGGAGGTCCATGTATCCTCCGTGTCTTCTCTACAGTACCATACCTCTCTGAATGAGTCTCAGTCTCGAAGCCATGAGTGTTCACTGCCAGTCACCACCTCCCTTCTTGTTCCCTAAGCTTGTGAGCTGAGATGCTCTTCCACGTGCCACTGTGTTCTTTCTATTATCAAGTGTACTGATGTCCTAGTCACTTCTTCTCATTCTTCAAATACCCACAAGCCCAACCCACAGTCAGCCTTCTCCAATGCTGATCTAATTATTGGCTATTTCAATACCACTGGGGAGATCCTTGCAAGAATCTCACATCGAAGGCTCCTCATGTCCTCTCCTGTTGTGATCTTGCTTGTTATGCCCCAACCTGCTCTACAGTCATAAACTGGGTCTCGTCATTATTCATAGTAGCACCTTCCTTATAATGACATACACTCCCATCCTTGACCCCCAACACTCCAGCTCACTCTGATCACCACGGGAGGAACACTCACCAATCAATCGATCCCCCACTTGTATCCTCCCTCGTTAACTCTGTAATTCAGTCTCTCCAGCTCAATACGGTGATCACTACAGCAGATTCCAATTCAGTTCTTCCTCTCCCAACCCCAAAATTTATTTGTTTCTTAGTTAAATTCAAACTTCGACCCCTCCCCACCTGGGCCTGAATTGTTGAAATTTGCTGAAAGAAAATTTACCCTTTGTTTACTGACAAGTAGGGTCTGATCGTGAAAACTGAGTTTTGATACAGTTCTCCTTTTTTTCCCCAGAAGGGCTTTCTTCCTTCCTTCCTCCCTCTCCCGCCCTTCTTTCCTTTCCTTCTTTATTCTTCTGACTTTTGTCTGTCTTTACTTTAGTTCTTTTTACTCTCACTACAATGACCTAACTCTTGATTTCACTAAGAAGTCAGAGGTGCTTAGATGGACCACCCTCACGGCCTCCCCAAGTGCGGTGTGCAGCTTGTCTTTCCTTCCCCACACTAAACAAACTCTCTGCTCCTTTGAGGGAATTCCAGGATATGACAGTTCCCATGTAGCCCCCACTCCCATCACTCAAACTTGTCGTCTTCTCTGCTGCATACACTTTTCTAAGCACTGTATGCGTTCTCTGCTTTCTTTTATAACAAAACCCTTCACAGCTGCGGGCCACACTTGCTCTCTGACCTCTGCCCTGGGAGCTTGGAACCAGTTCCAGAGAAGCTTGTGTACCTTATGGACACTAACGGTGACATCTGTGTCTCGACAAGTCACTTTGCCTTTCTAAAATGCTCCCTCTGCTTGCCTCTTTCTGGCCTCCCTAGTTCCTCCTGCCATGTCCTTCCTAGTTCCTCCTACATGGCAGGTGTCCACACTCAAAAGCTTCAAAGTATTCAGTGCTCAGACCTCTCCTTTATACCCATCCATTCTTTGGATGATCTGATTCTATTATTTGAACTTAAATGCCTCCTACCAGCATAGCCTCCAAGTGTTGACCTATATTCCACACACCTCCCATTAGTACTCTAAACACAGACAATCAACTCCTGCTTTAGCACCATACAAAGTAATGATGGGTGTCTCATGTGTGTAATACCCCAGACAACTTAAGATCCTGCCCTTCATGTGTGTTTCTTGCCCAGTTCTTAAAAATTGCTGCTGCTGGGGCTGGAGTGATGGCTCAGCGGTTAAGAGCACTGACTGCTCTTCCAGAGTTCCTGAGTTCAATTCCCAGCAACCACATGGTGGCTCACAACCATCTGTAATGAAATCTGATGCCCTCTTCTGGTGAGTCTGAAGAAAGCAAGTGTACTGAGTACTTACATATACACAATAAATAAATAAACCTTTAAAAAAAAAAATTGCTGCTGCTGTTACTGTTGTTGTTTTCAAGACAGGGTTTCTATGTGTAGCCCTGGGTGTCCTGGAACTCACAGCTATGCTGCCTCTGCCTCTGCCCTCTGCCCTCTGCCCCTCTGCCCCTCTCTGCCCCTCTCTGCCCCCTCTGCCCCTCTCTCTGCCCCTCTCTCTGCCCCTCTCCTGCCCCTCTCTGCCCCTCTGCCCCTCTGCCCCTCTGCCCCTCTGCCTCTGCCCCTCTCTGCCCCTCTGCCCCTCTCGCCCCTCTGCCCCTCTGCCCTCTCTGCCCCTCTCTGCCCTCTCTGCCCCTCTGCCCCTCTCTGCCCCTCTCTGCCCCTCTGCCCCTCTGCCCTCTGCCCCTTGCCCCTCTGCCCCTCTGCCCCTCTGCCCTCTGCCCCTGCCTCTGCCTCTCTCCCAAGCGAGCACTGGAATTAAAGGCTCTTGCTTCATTTATAATTTGACACTCCTAAGCATGCATGAAAGTAGAGTATTTCACCTTCTGATCCTTTTTTCCTGATAACCACATCTAGGGATCTTGCTTATTCTCACTTCAAAAAATGTATAGACTGCTTCTCAGCAGCCCACCATTCTTACCCTCTTCAAAACAACAGTGTTTCTTGGCTGAAGCACCCCAAAGCCTCATAACTCCCCTCTGGCTCTTGTCCTGTCTCAACATAAGATCCTATCTCCATGGGTTCAAAGATCCGTCCACCTGGCTCTCAGAGTCACTCCAAAGTCCCAGCATTATCTGGCCACTACCACACAGTTCCATCTCACCTCTCTTCCTTTCTCTCTTTGCCTGGGCTCCTTTCTGCTCCACCTCACCGACTATGCTCTGACTCCAGGCCTACCAACTCACTTCATCCTGGGATGTTGTCTTAATTAGGGTTACTGTTGCTGCGATAAAACACCATGACCAAAAGCAAATTGGGACAAAAAGGTAAGATAGAACCACCCACAATGGACTAGGCCCATCAATCACTAATTTAAAATTCCCCTGTAGGCCTTTTCTATATAGCTCACTCATATGGAATATTTTCTCAATCCAGGCTCCCTCCTCTTCGATGACTCCAGCTTGTATCAAGTTGACATAAAGTGAACCAGCTCATTCCTTCACATTGTTTAAAGCTGTGCCCTGTCAACAAAACCCACCGACACCACTGGAGACGTGAGCATCCTTTACATCCCCTGCTTCTTAGAGGCCTTTCTTTTTCTTTTTCTTTTTCTTTATTTTTAAATATTCTTTATTTTTATTTTTATTTTTATTTTTATTTGGGGGGAGGGCTGTGGGAAGAGCATTTCTGTTTGCTTGGTTTTTGTTTTGTTTTTTGAAACAGGGTTTCTCTGTGCCCGGACTGTCCTGGAACTCACTCTGTAGACCAGACTGGCCTCAAACTCAGAGATCTGACTGCCTTTGCCTCCCAGTCCTAGGATTAAAGGCGTGTGCCACCACTGGCTAGCAGATCCTTTATCTTTCCTTTTTGAAAGACAAGGTCTCCTGGTCTTGGATGTCTGGGTGCAGGAGAGCTAGCTGGCTGACAACTTAGTTACCACTCAGACCCGGATCCAGGCTTTGAGTTGGTCCACCCCAACATCTACCTTATTTGTGAACTGCTGGAGCATGTGAAGGGGCTGGTCCTGCAGATCCAAAGCTGCAGGTCTCCATGACACAGGCAACAGCAAGATAAGTGTGAGGAGTCCTGGTGAGGTTCAGTATTGATAATGAAGCAGAAGCCAGAGGCCTCAGACCACCGATGACTCGTTGCAAGGAACATTTGCAAGTAAAGCTATTTGGGCAAAAGGGTATACTGTGTGACACACTGACACACTGTGACACACTGCAGCATCCATGGAAGATTTTTTTCTTTGGGAGGTTGGGAGTTGCAGCAGTGAAGGGTGGATATGGTGGGACAATGGGGTGAGTGAGATTGGGGTGCATGATGTGAAATTCACAATGAATCAATAAGTTAAAAAAAAAAAGGCAGAGTCTCATCAGCTCTTTCTTAGACTCAAGAACATCACCAAAGAAGAGGAGTTGGAAAGAATGCTAAGAGTCTGACAAAGGGGAAAGGGCTGAAAGATACCATTTTCTGGGATGACACAGCCATTACAGTCATAACTTCATAAAGACACCATCTTCTGGGATGGCATAGACATTACAGTCATAGATTTCACAGTCACTATGTCACCCACAGTGGGCTTGTACAAGACTGGCCCTGTCAACAGTCATGAATCAGGAGAGACTCTGAGTTTCTACCCTTCCCTGCCACTGATAGGTTAGGGAAGGGTTACCACTGTCCGTGGTTCTCAGCCCAACAGGCTCCCGTGACTAGTTCCAAACTTATAGTCATAGAGACAGTCCCATGGATCATAACAAAACCAAGCAAACAATCCAAAGAAAGAATGTAGGGGAAAGATTCGGGGAAAGGATTGACAAGGGTGGGGGGAGGATAAGAAAGATGGCAGAGAACAACCAGAGCACATCATTTACATGTGTGAAGCTGCCATGGAACAAATGTAACAGACTTACTTAATAATACAAAAGACAGTGGTGGCACATGCCTTTAGTCCCAGCACTTGGGAGGCAGAGGAAGGCAGATTTCTGAGTTCAAGGACAGCCTGGTCACAGTGAATTCCAGGATAGCCAAGGCTACACAGAGAAACCCTGTCTCAAAAAACGAACAACAACAAAATAATAAATAATAATAATAATAATAATGACAGTGTCTCATTATGGGACTCTGGCTCCAGCCAGCCTCCTGCACACAGGAGCCAGGAGCAGACCAGGTCCACACTGTGGGCATGGCTTCAGGTACTCACCTCCATCGATAGTGTTCACGTGCTTGCTTTGTTTTCTCCCCACTAGGATATAAACTTCTTGAGAATAATAACTCCATCTCTCCATCCCTTTTTAAAAATCAAGCCATTTTTAATTGTTCTTGGTATATGACATGAACAAATAAATATTCATCGATAAATCCTTTTCCCCCTTCTCTATTCTTCCAACCCAGTAGACAGAAGGATCTTTCTCCGCTCCTTCATTTCCCCTCTCCTTTTCTGGTTCTGTCTCTTACACTGCTTCTCTTAATGTGTCATTATTTCAAGGAAACAATGGAATTATGAGCTCTCCAGACACACATGGGTAATGGATGGTGAAGAGGAGCGGTATGGGGCCACAGCTCCGCTCTCCTTCAAGCTGCTGAGTCTCCTAAAGCTAAACAACACACTGTACATATGGTTCTGAACTTCTGCTATCCAGCTCGGTGTGACGGTGCAAAATAGGACACAAATTAACTTACCAAGAGTGAAAGATCTATTTTGGTTCCCAAATCTGGAGATTTCAATTAATGGTCACTGGAACTTGACTTTTTAGGGCCTCTGATGAGACAACAAACACATCATAGCAAGGAGTGCACAGTAGAACTGAGGCAAGCAGATAATAAGAATGTCTTAGCAACCTGGCTCTCCATTTGACTTGACTACACATACTCCTCACCGACACGTACCCAGTAATTTAAGACCCTTCCAACTTCTGGGAGCACCTACAACAATTAAGAATGAAACCGAGGTAGAACCCAATCCATCACACTATGTTTCCTGCCACCTTCCTTCTGAATTACCTCTTAGTTATGCAAACAAGTCATGAGCCACACCCTGCTGTCCTTCCAAAGACTGAGTCCTTCATGAACACTGAACTAGTTCAACAAAGGAAGCCAAGGGGAGGATCTGTGTGGACACACTTCACCTGTCAGTGGCCTTGGGGCAGGACAGGTGTGGACTCACTTCACCTGTCCATGGCCAAGGGGCAGGACCAGTGTGGACACACTTCAACTGTCGTGACCACTGCATTTCCTCAGAGGATTCTTAACACCTCTGGTCATTGAAATTGTTTAAAGTCATGCATATTCTATTTTGCTTATTTTACTGGATATGGGTTGTTCCAAATACCCATATTTCACCTGGGCCTGTAGTTTAACAATGTTGGTATTGGAGAAAAACATTATGAACAGCTACATAATGAACATATCTTTGAAACATGGTTCAAAAATTAGAAATGAAACCAGGCCTGGTAGTGCACACCTTTAATAGCAGCACTTGGGAGGCAGAAGCAGGTGACTCTCTGAAGTCGAGGTCAGCCTGGTCTACAGAGTGAGTTCCAGGGCTGTATAATGAGAGCCCCCACATGAGAACATCACTTCTCAAAAAGGAGGATTTCATTAACGTAATTCCTTTCCTGTCTGGCTGAGTCAGCACAGCAGAAAGGGAGGGAACTACGGGCATGCCTGCATGCTATCAGTGCAGATAGTCACACTCCCACAAGATAGCTAAGTCTTCTGAATTATGCTGTTGGGTTTTGTTTCAGTTTTATTTATTTACTTATTCATCTTCCTCCTTCAGTGACATAATTTAATGTTGGAGACTGAGGCATTTTATAGAATTAGCCAGATAATGACTAGTACTAGTCCATAGACAGTGCTTTATAAGCAAGGCATTCCAGAATGAAACTCCTGATCTCAAAATAAGAGTTGGATGCTAAGACTCAAACAAGGAAATTGTTCCGGTTGTAAAATATGCAGGCAGCAAAATTCTGCTGGATATTGCTTTGGCACCTAAGCTCCATTCTGCACTTCCTACCTCTGAACAGAGCCCTAACATGTAAACAGAGATGCACAGTATAAGGCTAACAGGAAATTGTATCTTCCGAGAGGTCAAATTTGCTGAAAATTTTGAATAAGGCACAAAAGGGCAGGAAGACCAAAAGACCCTGGTGAAATCAGGACCCTGTCCCCTGAAGCCAATGGTGGAGTGGAAAAATAATTTCATATCCTTGTGCCTGGACTTTAAGTGCAGAAAGCAATATGCTATGGTGAAAATATGGGAATAAATTTAATAAAATGAGTTTTATGAACCAGGACACTGCTGAGTTCCCCTAATTAACCTTTACTCTCATGTTAGGGAATTTCTTTTTTTTTTTTTTTTTGAGAAAAGACATAGAAATGTGTGTATGTGTGTGTGTGTGTATGTGTGTCTGTCTGTCTGTGTGTGTTTGTGTCTGTGTTTATGTGTCTGTGTGTGTGTCTGTGTGTGTGTGTTTGTGTTTTGTGTCTGTGTGTGTGTGTCTGTGTGTGTGTGTCTGTGTGTGTGTGCTCGAGTGTGTGTGTCTGTCTGTGTCTGTCTATGTCTGTGTGTGCACGAGTGTGTGTGTGTGTGTATAGGGAAATACATGGGCCAAACACTACTTAGCATTGTGGCCACCAGTATAGCTTTCTGGATATACAGAGGGAATATTCTTTTTAACATGAGAAAACAACATTTGCCTTTAGAGAACATTTAACTCAAATGTTTTAGATTAAAATATTAGCCTAGAAGACCCAGAAAAGATGTCTCTCAGAGGTCTTTAGATTCTCTTGTGTCAAAAAATGTCACTAATCCAGCAGCTGTGCCTCGAAGTGATTCTCCAGCACCCACGGCTCTTGCCTGTTAAAGGCAGGGAACTAGGCCCCCAGGGAAAACAGACTGTAAACTACTGCAAAGAAAAGGATCTATATCAAAGTTCATCACTAAAATAACCCTTTAAGCTACTAAGAAGCTAGCCAGTTGTATGCTGAGAACCATGCAATAGATAAAGTCTCAGAGTCAAGTAGTCCTCCCACAGCTGAAGGAATAACCCACAGAAAAAGATCTTATAAGCACACGCCTTTAATCAATCTCAGCACTTAGGAGGCAGAGGCAGAGGCAGGCAATTTCTGAGTTTGAGGTCAGCCTGGTCTACAGAGTGAGTTCCAGGACAGCCAGGGCTACACAGAGAAACCCTGTCTCAAAGAAAAAACAAACAAACAAAAAAGATCTTATAAATAAATGGCTTCTTTGGCTTAGCTTTTGACTAGATAGGTAGATGTTTAGGAGAACATCAACAACAACAAATGCTAGAACTTTCAAAGACTTGTGCTGTCATTTGTAGGGGAGAGTGAGAGTGGGACCAGAGATACAGCTCTGCTGATTCTTTAAGGTACCTGCCTCTGTTGGTGAGTTATTGGTACCTCTCAGCACAATTCCCAAATCAGCTCCTGGAGAAAATAGATTCTATATGATCTATCTGCTGAAATTCCACAATTCTACTGGGGCTCAGGAGATAGTTCAGTTACTAAAGGGCTTCCTGTATAAGAATGAGGGCCTGAGTTCAGATCACCACCACCCATATAAAAGTGGGCTGCATGTCTGTAACCTCAGCACTTGGGAGGCAGAGATAGGGGACCTCTGGAGCTCGGCAGACAGCCAGTCTAACTGAATCTGTGAGTTCTAGGTTCAGTGACAGACCCTGCTTCAAAAATAACAAGAGGGCCTGGCAGTGGTGGTGCACGCCTTTAATCCTAGCACTTCAGAGGCAGAGGCAGGTGGATTTCTGAGTTTGAGGCTAGCCTGGTCTACAGAGTGAGTTCCAGGACAGCCAGGACTACACAGAGAAACCCTGTCTCGAAACACTCCCCCACCCCAAAATGTGGGGGAAGGTAAATGATTAAAGGAGGCATCTGATGTCAACTTCTGATCTTCACATATACATGTCCACACACACATGCACATGTGCACAAAAGTGAGTATGTGTACACAAATGCATCACACACTGTACATCATACACGTGCATGAGAAAGAGAGAAACATATAGCAATGTTGGCAACAACTTCAGATTCTTTCTTTGAAAATTAAGAATGCATCTCATCTATACCATATTACTCTACCTGCCTACTTAAGACCAATGCCAAGTATTCAAGACCAATGCCTAGTACTCAAGACCGATGCCTAGTACTCAAGACCAATGTCAAGTACTCAAGACCAATGCCTAGTACTCAAGACCGATGCCTAGTACTCAAGACCGATGCCTAGTACTCAAGACCGATGCCTAGTACTCAAGACCGATGCCTAGTACTCAATACCGATGCCTAGTACTCAAGACCGATGCCTAGTACTCAAGACCGATGCCTTGTACTCAAGAGTGGTGCCTAGTACTCAAGACTGATGCCTAGTACTCAAGACTGATACCTAGAACTCAAGACCGATGCCTAGTACTCAAGACTGATGCCTAGTGCTCAAGACCGATGCCTAGTACTCAAGAGTGATGCCTAGTACTCAAGAGTGATGCCTAGTACTCAAGCAATGAGTTTTGCAAAAACTAGTGCATTTGCAAGACAAATCGCATAGAGACAAGGACAAGTCTCAGTTTCACCTCACCAAGATTAGGACTTAAGAGTATTTATGGACTAAAGAGACAGGGTGTGTGCGCTGTAGAGACAGTGATTGAAGGTAAGGAAAATCGAAGTAAGCTGTGTTGTGGGTATGCAGAGTCAACTTTCATGGCTTTTCACAGAATGAATGTTCAGAAAATAGTGAAACATAAGATTTTATACGTACAATAAGAACACTGCAATTCCTAACATGGAATAGTCTTGGATCGAAGCTGGGTGAGGTGTTTTCAGGCAGTGTTGTTAGCGCAGTGTGAAGCCTGCATATTGTACGTTGAAGGCTGCAGTGAAGTTGTTAAAGACGCCACAGGCCAGTGCTGCCAGGAACAGCTCAGAGCCCTTATGCGTTTGATTCTAAATTAACATTCAGTTGTCATACAGTCACAATCCTTTTACTGTTGACCAGTTATCCAAGCTCTATGATCCTGTGTGGAGTGAGGACTCACTGCTGAAGGAACTGTGATGGAAAGCAAAGCTAAAGCGTCTATACTACTGTGCCTCTGTGACTCTAAGAGCACTGATTAAAGTGAGCAGCTAAGCACTAGTGCGGCCGGAAGAACTGCACCTTCTATCCCGTCCATCCCAGGCGCAGGGGATGCCACACTACATAAACCTCTTACCACCTTACCCAAACTTTCTGAAGTTCCTTCTTTCAAGTGGAGTCACGAAATTGGTCAACTAACATGAACGAGTGCCCACTGGTTATTTTTCTCATGAAAATAAAACCGAAGGGTGTTGGGAACTGTGTATAGAGAAAGTGGAAATAAAAGTAGGAGGGAAAAAAAAAAAACAAAGAAAACAAAAAAAAAAACTGGAAAAAGGAGTTCTGTTCATCATCATTGCAATGCTCCTCCCAGAAATAAAAAAAAAAAAAATTGAATACAAACATAAGTTGATTACTTGCTTGGGGTGAATGTTAAGGATCTGAATGAGTGACACCAACTGCTGCTTTAGCAGAGCCTGTCAGCATCCCAGTACAAGCATCCTTAACTTGAAGGGGAGAACAGGGCAATTTTCAAAGTGATCCAGTGTTTAGGACTACTTTACTTACTATTTTAATAAACCTTTGTTTATGCCTGGAGGTGCCATTAAATTACCAGCCAGACATGAGTCCCCAGCTTGCTGGGGACCGGCCTGTGTGCAGTGATTACTCCTGGGTGTTTCACGTGGGGCTCACTCCCCTGCATACACAGAGCTGCTGGATGGGAGATTTATTTTAAAGGGGTACACTTCATCTGTTTCCCAAGATTGTTTTATCAGACATAGAGATGAAGAGCTATTTATAACAGGGATCACCTCATCACAGTAGCAGGCTTTTAAAAACATTCAGTGCCTCTTTAGAAAGGTTTTCTGTGGTAACTGCCAGAGTAGGTGGATTATTGGTACTCAAATTAGTCTTTGTCTAATCTGAAGAAAGACAGAAAGTAGGGCTTGGGCTACAGTCTAAGAGAAACACCTAGTAACAAGATGTACCTGACAAGATGACCCTAAACTTCTGAAAGGGGAAACGTGCTAATTTCTATGCTCTCCAGAAATCAGCCTCCATTTTCCTGTGAGATAATACCTGAATGGTTTAATATGTTAACTTGAATCAAAATTTTTAGTCAAAAAAAATGTAGACTATAGGTATCATGTATCAGTACAATGCGTTAATGATACTGTATTTATTTGATATGTAATCTTGTTTTTTCTTTCAGGTTCTAAAAAATGAGGATATCCTCAAGCTGAGATGCAAGGTCTAAACTTTTTTTTCCAACCTTAAGATACAAATCAAGGCACAAACCTAGCAATGGGTTTGAGTGCATTTTTGTGCTACTTTAAGCTGCTGGAAGCAAATATCAAAGCAGTATGATGAAGATCAGTAAGAATGTTGACAAAATGGAGCCATTTTTCTTTGCTAAGTAAAGTATAGAAAGTTCTCGACTCTATGAATTAGAAGTGGCTTCTGACTGTGGTTCTCCTTGGATATTTGGCATAACTTTAGAAATGTCGTTATTGAAAGCACATTTCACGCCGTTTTAAAATAGAAATGACTGGGCTAGAGAGGTGGCTGGGCAGTTAAGAGCACTTGCTGCTCTTGCAGAGGACTCAGGTTCCCACGGAGCGCCCACATCAGGCAGTGACGCCACTTACAGGGAAGCTGATGCCCTCTTCTGACTTCCTCGGGCATCAGGCACACATGCAATACATCCATTAGATCCCCAGTGCTGTGTGAGACTGTAATCCTTGAACTTCAGAAGTAGAGGCAGGAAGATCGGAAGTTCAAGGTCATCTTCTGTTGCATAGCCTGGGCTTCATGACACCTTGTCTCAAAAAAAAAAAAACAAACCCAAATAGCTTCATCAAATTAAACTTATGGTATCCTACACAACTCCTTCTTACAAGAAAAGGAATGTTCTACCATACCTGTGGACATACTCCTTTTATTTATTTATTTTTTTTCAAGACAGGGTTTCTCTGTGTAGCCCTGGCTGTCCTGGAACTCACTCTGTAGACCAGGCTGGCCTCGAACTCAGAAATCCGCCTGCCTCTGCCTCCCAAGTGCTGGGATTAAAGGCGTGCGCCACCACCGCCTGGCTACACACTTTTTTTTTTTTAAGATAAAAGAATAAAAAGAAATGCACAAGGCATTAGTGAAGCATGTCTTTGGATGTGTCTATAAAGTCATTCCCAGGTTTCCTCCTTTAACATGGGAAAGGAGGGCAATCTGATTGTGGATGTCCAGTGGATAGTGGACTAACATAGAATAAAGGGGGGTTTAGGGGAAAAAAATCAACCTGAGAAACATCACTCTCTGTTTTCTCATTCCCCCAATTATGAGCAAGCAGCTTCATGCTCCTGCTATCACAGCCTGAAGCCACTACTACCACTGTGCCTTCTCTGCCGCTATGGAGTATACCCTCAAGTACAAAATCCCAAGCCTTACATCCTTTAAGATGGGCTAATCTGAAGATCCAGATTGATTCTAGAGAAGCTACTGTTGTATGCCAAAAAACTGGTATCATTTTGTCTTAGTTCTATTGCTGTGAGGAGATACCATTACCACAGCAACTCTTATGAAAGAAAGCAGTTAATGGTAGGCTTGCTTACAGTTTCAGAAGTTTAGTCCATTGTCGCAGTGGAGGCCTGAGGCACAGGCAGAAGCAGACGCTGACCTGGGAGTGTGGGTTTTTGAAAACCTCAAAGCCAACCCTAGAAACACAAGTCCTCCAACAAGGTCACACCTCTTAATCTCCCAATCCTTCTAATCCTATCAAAGAGTTCCACTCCCCCCTGAATAAGAATTCAACTTTATGAGCCTTTGGGGGCCACTCTAATTCAAAGCATCACATAGTCCAATCGGCCAAGAGCTGCTGACTCACTGTAAGTAAAGCACCTGCAATTTGGCTTCAGCTGAGATAACTGGTCAAAAACTGTGATACAGAAGGCATGGTAGTGGTCACAGAGACGCCAGAGACGTACTTGAAAAGTGATGCCATGTTTTATAATTGACTCAGTAGCTAGAGGCAGAAGAGCCAGAGGTGAGGGTCAACACTATGGCCCTGGAAACCTTTGAAATTTGAAAGCACTTGTTGTCATAAAGCAGGTAAGAAGGCCAGGCTGACTCCACAACAGGCTTTGAATTGGCAGTTTGAAAGACTAGGCCTAAAAACTGGTCAAGTCAGTTACTAGAGAAAAACCCAAGCTTCAGGCAGCTAGTCAGAAACTGCCATCAGAAGTTGTCTTGCCACCTGGCCTGAGGCAAGGACAATGGGTCGACAGTGACTTCTGGACTTCCTCAGCAATAGTCTCCAGACTCTCCCAGCAACAGTTTTTCCCCTGGTAATGGTTCTGGAATGTCCATAGAGATGGACCCAGCAGATTAAGATACAAGTCATCAATGCGGGAATTCCCCTAACGTGCTTTAAATCAGGCCTGTGAGCTCACTTGATTGTCTATCAGTGTGCTGGACTTTCGCAGAATAAAATACTCTGCATTATACTATTTGATTGGAGGTATCGTATCATTCCTGCAAATCATGGACCCTTACACAGATAAGGGAAGTTGTCAGCTTTTTGATCTTATCAGATCCCACCAATAAATGACATACTGCAGAAGACAAGAATGCAAGCAAGTGGTGACTTGGCTTTCGTTTGCACACTTGGTGAATATTCTTGTTCTTAGGTTAAAAAGCTCTGGGTAGGATCCAGATCCTGTAGTTTATTTTCCTTTCTATGTGACCTTCAGGAAGTTAGTTTGTTGTTGTTGTTTTGGTTTTGGGGGTTTTTTTTGTTTTGTTTTCCTGAATCTTAGTTACTTTAAAGGGAATGTGAGAATCACAATTCCCCAAATCCATCAGCAGATGATCTGAGGTCACCTCAAAGAGCTCTAGGTGTCTCAAAATGTCTGGACAAACTTCCTTCCCTCCCCTACCCCCAAGTCATTTATTTGTGAGCTTTTGTTTTTTTTGTTTGTTTTTTTTTTTTTTTTTTTTTTTTTTTTTTTTCGAGACAGGGTTTCTCTGTGTAGCTCGGGCTGTCCGGAACTCACTCTGTAGACCAAGCTGGCCTCGAACTCAGAAATCCGCCTGCCTCTGCCTCCCAAGTGCTGGATTAAAGGCGTGCGCCACCACCGCCCGGCTGTTTGTGAGCTTTTGATAAGCTCAGAAAGCTGACTAACAACTTCCCTTACCTGCTCAATGACAAGAAGGTGTTTTCAAGATTCCAAGGTTTCCAGGACCATTGAGTTGACTCTCACTTGCTCCTTTGCCTCTAGCTACTGAGGTCAGTAATCAAGCGAAGTTACTGAATATACTTCTGAATGATCAGGTCAGCCTCAAAGTCACAGAGATCCACTGCATGCCTCTGCGGATCTCTGCTAGGGTTAAAGTGCTGTGCTCTACCACACCCTGCATGGTGGGTCTTTCAAACCTGCAGGACCAAAACCTTTCCTGGGCACAGATGCCTTCTCGGCCTTCCTCTCACTTCTTCCCTTCCAGAAGAGACTGGAATGGGGAACTGGATAAAGAGAGAACTGGACAGGAAGAAGCTTATCACATCAGACTAGTTCTGGAGTCTCTTTTCCCTGTCTCATCTCTGCTGTCCCTGAGTAAGTACTTCCCCTGGACAGACAACCATTCCCCCAACCCTGTGAGAAAGTCTGACCCATCACAGGCCACCTAGCAGTGCATTCTGCAGCCCAGCATGAGTCCTGGCCTGGTCAACAAACTATCTGTGTGGGGCCTTTGTGCACTTTGTTTCAATATGGGATATGCTGGTGGGGGCAGAGCATAGTGGACAACTCTCTCTTCCAAAGGTGTTATAAGGATAAATGAAATGATCTTCATACAGCACTTTAGGATGTTCATATGAGATGCACCTTTGTAAATATGAAGTATTCTAAAAGGCCAGCAACTGCAAGTTCTACTTAAAATAAAAATTGCTGACAACAATTTTAGACCAGGAGAGTAAATGCATCAGCTGGAAATTGAAGTGCACTTTGCCAGGTAGCTCAGGCTGATGGCATAGCTGGGTCCTTACCACAAATAAGGCTAAATGTTATGAGAGAGCCATGCAGTTCGTCCTCCAGCCCTGCCCTGCTGCTTAAAAGCTTCTAAAGGTAATGTCCCAACCCTGTATTCTTTATGACCTGAGAAGAATCTGGGCATGTGGTCTACCTTGAGAAAGCTAAAAGTAGAGGTAACCCCAAGGTGGCAGCAGGGTCCACATCTACTTGTGCAGCTGACTACTGTCTCCTGGGGCACATGAAAGCCGTCTCATTGGAGCTTGGGTGAAGACAGATCAAAGTAACCCTCTAGAAAACCTTCAGTCTAGAAAACAAGAACTGTGCTCATACTGTTGGTGACTGTGGGCAAATGCGCATGCGCAGCTGAAGCCAGAGGACAAACACAGGTGTCATCTGGTGCTGGGGATGGAACTCAGGCCCTTGTGCTTATGCTGTGTACACTTTCCTGGCTGGGCTGTCTCCCCAGGCCTGGGATTCTGATATTCTTTGGGTTTGTCCTTGTATAACTTGATACAGTATATTAACATTGTTGTGCTTTTATCTCTGTGTGATTTTGTTCCTCTGTGTGTGCTTGTTTTGAAACAGGGTCTTATTGTGTAGACAAGACTGACCTCCAATTTTCTACATAGCTCAGACTGGCTTTGAACTCCTTATCTTTCTGGATCAGTTTCCCAAGGTCTGGGATTACAGTGATGTATCACTCTGCCTGGCTATATTTCTATTTTGAAGTGAAGGAAGATTTCATATTTGCCCTATGCAGAGATTCAAGAAAGGCATTATATGTCTTATTGTTATTTTATCATTAAAAAGTTCAAGGCTCTGCTGAGCATGGTGGCCCATACCTTTAATCCCAGCACTCAGGAGGCAGAAGCAGTGGATCTTTATGAGTTCAAGGTCAGTCTGGCCAATTTAGGAAGTTCCAGGCAAGCTAAGGTTACATAATGAGACCCTTTCAAAAAAGAAAGAAAGAGAGAGAAAAGAAAGAGAGAGGGGGCAAGCACATTTAAAATCATTTGACTTTTCTCCTGCTAAGGAAAAACCACAAGGTCAGAAGAGTGACATTTTATTGACCGCTTACTCTATGGCTAGGCATTTTACTTTAACCTTCACCATTACATTGTGAAGTATGTACTGAGGCTGGCTTTGAACTCCCTGATCCTTCTGCCTGAACTTCCCAAGTTGTGAAATTATAAGCATGCACTACCCCTACCTAGTTTAATATAAATACTAATATAATGAATATGTTTAAATGTTATAAAATATATTAAAATAAATATATGATAATATAAGAAAATACTGACATAGGGCATGTATCTTGAGGAACTAGAAAGGTCATTTACCTCTTAAGGAAATAGCATTGTATTTGTAATGCAATTTATTTAAAGTAACAACAATATCATCATAGCTTTCTTACGATATTTGAGAATTAAGTTTATGGACCCATGACTATGGTTAGGCCATTTAGCTAAATGGAAGGTGTGATGTTTGAGGGCTCTGGGTTTGTACTGTCTCTTTCCAAGGAAGATGTTTCACATTGGTTTTAGGGTGTCTTTGTTGGTAATTAGCAGTTACTCTTTAAAATGAACTTAGAGATAGAAGATTGACTTAACCAGAGAAAGTCATAAAGCATGAAACAGAGCCATTTAAACACGCCCATCCCCCTCTTTATTGTTTTCAGAGTTTAGCTTTGGGGAAACTCAACAAGTGGAATAGGACGGATAGTGGAACACGGTGGGGAGACAATTGTCGCAAGAGGAAAAGCAGAGTGCTCGCCTCGCAAAGGGCTTCCTTGTCTCTGCTACTCACACTCTTCTGAAACAATTTCAAACTCCAAATTAGTTTTAGGATTAGCTATTTCATTGGGTCTCAAGGTTTCCACAATGCTTTCTGGGGTTAGGTGGTTGGTACTTAACTGTGCTTTGTACAACACAAACTTCAAATACTGGGACTCACCCACATTGTGAAGAGATCAAACTCTTTGTCGGATATCCCCAGCACTTCAAGTTAATCCAACGATAGCCACAGGGAAGGAAGATCTTGCTCATTGACAAAATCCTAGTCTTCCTCATCAAAGCAGAGGATCTAAAACAGATTTTTTTTCTAGCTTTCAGTTTGAAACACAGGGTGATGGTAAATGCTAAGGAGCTGTCTGGGGGATTTGGCTGTGTCAAACTATTGATTGCAGAAACTTTTGTAAGTAATGTTCATAATATTTTTTCAAGCTTCATGTTCCTTGCTGAATATTTGTTGTACTTGGTCCTAGATTTGTCCTCCCAGCCCCATGCTCCTAGAAATAAGGCTCGGACTCAAGATATGAATACCTTGGCCGTCTAGCTAGGCTCTTCTGTGACTAGAATCCTAACTTATCCCATTTATTTTCACCTACATTCTGCCTTGTGGCTGGTTACCTGTGCTCAGGTACCATGTGTCTGTTTCCTCAGCTCTTTTTGGACTCCTCTCCCTGCCTCCTTCTCTCTCAGCAATCTTTCTCTTCCTGATGTCCCACCTCTATCTCTTGCCTAAGCCATAGATCATAGGCTTTTTCATTGACAGGTAATGTCTCTACAAATATTGCTGCCGTTTATTGATGACGGTGGCTAATATGCATACCCCCTTGCCTTTCCTCTGCTTCTTGCTACAATTTATGGATTAGACCCATCAACCTCCTTTTGAAAGTAACAGTTGTAGTGTATAGCTGGTATTCAGCTAAAGAGATGCAAGAAAGATCCCCTGTCACTCAGAGAACTTGAACCCAAAGGAAGTACTAAGACCTAAGCTCTCTGATCTTTTCCTGACTACCTGGGAGTACGCATGGCTTACCTCTCCACTTTTGCTCCATAGACCGTCATTGCTCTCTGACAGACTCCATACTCTAGACTCCATATTCTCTAACATAGTTCCAGAAGAGATTGTGGGAATGCAATGGTTGGCAATACTTTATGAAAGATAGCCAGCTGTAGTGGCATGGTCTAACAATCAGTAAGGGAAGGAGGATGAGATAGAGACCATGCCTTTGAGGCAAGCCTGGCTTATATGACAAGCTCTTTTCTCAATTAAAAAAAAAAAAGTCATCAGAGAGGTTTCATGCAGCAACTGATGGAGCCAATGCAGAGACCCATAGCAAAACAGTTTAGATGGAGCTCTGGGAACTCCAAGGAAGAAGAAGAGGAAGGAGCATGAGGAATGGAGGACACCGGGAGAACATAACCCACAGAATTAACGAGGGAGACGAGGGAGGGATCATAGGGACTCACAGACTGAAGTAATAATCAGTGGTCCTGTATGAATCTGAATTAGGCCCTTTGCATATACATTATGGTTGTATAGTTTGGCGTTCTTGTGAGACTTCTAACAGTGGGAGTGGAGGGTGTCTCTGACACTTTTGCTTGCTTTTGGAACCCCTACTGGGTTACTTCATCCAGCCTTGATTGAGGGTTTGTGCCTGGTCTTACTGTAAATTGTTATGCCATGTTTGGTTGGTATCCCCGGGAGGCCTACTTTTTCCTGAAGGGAAATGAAGAAAGAGTGGGGGAGGGGAGGTGGTGGGGAGGGACTGGGAGGAATGGAGGAAGGGAAAACTGCTGTCTGGGTGCAATATATGAGAGAAGAGAGAAGGAGAGAGAGGAGGGAGGAAATACTGTCAGTAAGTAGATGGTACAAAGAATTCCAGAAATATACTCCAAGGACACAAAACTGACATTTTATTAATGTGCCTCCCAATTACAGAAGAATGATACTAGTAGAGTTTCTTAGTCCAGTCTTTTGTTTTTGTTTTGAGACAGAGTTTCTCTGTATAGCCCCGGCTGTCCTGGAACTCACTCTGTAGACCAGGCTGGCCTAGAACTCAGAAATCCGCCTGCCTCTGCCTCCTAAGTGCTGGGATTAAAGGCGTGTGCCACCACCGCCTGGCTCAAGATTGGAGACTTTCAATGACTGCTTTATTTTCTTAGGCTTATAGGGTTTTTTAATAGCTTCCCTGGTCCTGTTTTAACTTTGGCAAGTGGTATCTGTCTAGAAAATGTGCATTTCATTAAGATTTTCCAATTTGGTGGTATACAGGCTTTGATGTAAAACCTGGTGGTTCTTTCTTTCTTTCTCTCTCTCTCTTTCTTTTTTGGTTTTTTGAGACAGAGTTTCTCTGTGTAGCCCTGGCTGTCCTGGAACTCACACTGTAGACCAGGCTGGCCTCGAACTCAGAAATCCGCCTGCCTCTGCCTCCCAAGTGTTGTGATTAAAGGCGAGCGCCACCACCGCCCAGCCTAATGATCCTTTCAATCTTCGTCTGTTGTTATGTGTATTATGCGTCACCACTGCCCGGCTCTTATTCCAGTCTTAAATCTGAATGTACACGTCAGTTTCATCAAAGTATGTTTACATTGTATTCTGTATATATAAATAGTTAAAATTGCCTTTACTTTTCAGTGAACACCTACCGGCTCCTTTTCCAGTTAAGACATTGCTCAGTGTTTAAGGAGCTTGCCAGCTTCCCTGGCAACCGAGTTTGATCCCTGGAACACACATAAAGGCAGAAGGACAGAAATGACTCCACGAAGTTGTCTTCTGACCACTACATTCACTATTGCACACGCACACAAAACAAACAAACATAGACATCATGAGTGTGCACTAATTATAATAATAAATTTAAAAATTAAAGACGACTCTAATTTGCTAACTTAAAAGATTGTTTTATTTTTATCTTATCCATATAGGTGATTTACTTTACAGTAGAGGAAAAGGAAATTGATGCTCCTTTTGAAGATCAGTGTGATACTTATTTCTCCCTCTTTGTTCAAGAGCTTCAGTTTCATTATCCAGAATCTTGTGGGGTCAGAAGCCTTCTGGTCAGTTGACAGCCAGAGACCTGGTATGTTAAAAGCATCACAAACCTTGACCCAATGATACCTGCTATGTTTTATTTTTAGAAATAACTTCTGCCCGGCGTGGTGGCGCACGCCTTTAATCCCAGCACTTGGAGGCAGAGGCAGGCGGATTTCTGAGTTCAAGGCCAGCCTGGTCTACAGAGTGAGTTCCAGGACAGCCAGGGCTACACAGAGAAACCCTGTCTCGAAAAACCAAAAAAAAAAAGAAATAACTTCTGAGTCTTTCCTCCTCCACATATTCACATATATGATGTGTAGAGGCCAATCACAATGAATTCCACCTTTCTTCCAGTTACCAATCTATCATCAATACTCACTGTAAGATGCTAAGATTGTGGGAGTTGAAAGTAATCAACCTGGCATTAGCCAAGGTTAGCAATTCACTTCTTTGAGCACCCTTCACACACACACACACACACACACACACACACACACACACACACACACTAAAATAAAAATCTACGTTTTAGAAATTCATAGCATGTTTATATAGGATTAGACTTGTCTCTAAGTAATAGAAAGCCAAATTAGGCTTGTTTCTGGACACGGAAACTCACATGGCTGTTCGACTTGTTCCCATCTTGTTGTTTGAAAAGAAGACGAGAGCAAGGACTTCAGCCTTTGTGTCTGCATTCCTGCCTTAGAAAGAAGCATGGAGCAAAGAGGTGGATGTCTCCTAGACTTTCCTGGTTATATTTCATTGTTGGAACCTAGACAAAGGAAACCACCATCTTCTTTGGCAGCCATATGCCTAGCTGGTCTTAGGCATCCTAGCACTGAAGCACTGGATGGTGCAACACTGGGTGACGTCTCTGCAGCTTTGCCCTAATGCAGCAGTTCTTGCAGCAGCCAGCCCAGTCTATTCTTTGAAATGTGTAGCCTTGGAGAGCTTCACTGACCTGATGCTGTCCTCACAGAGGTCACAGAGCCACAGGCTTCCTGGGCTCTAATTATTTTTCAAGAATACCAATACTCTTCAACCCACTCCCATACCCTCAGCCAAGAATTAAGGTGTAACAGGCCTGTAATCCTAGCTACTGAGATAGGAGGATCACACATTCAAGAACTGCCTAAGCTAGAGAATGAGCTCGGGGCCTATGGAAAACATATGCCACTTAGACCTTTATTCATTTCTTAACTTGGACTTACAACCTTGTTAAGCATCTCAGGGACAATCAGATAGAGTAGCTCTGGAGAATTTTTGAGGAAGATAAAAATCCTCTGGAGAATTTTAATGTATTTCTTTCAAGAATAGGAAGTGGGCATGTATTCTGTACATAATCTTGATCTACCTTATACTCTAGAGTGGTGCAGGCAGCTTGTCTTTACAATAAAAGCAAATGTTTTGTTTTGTTTGTTTGTTTAAATATACCCTCTTCCCCCATCACCACTTTCAACAGTTCTCAACATTTCCTGACCCAGCTTTTTCTTTTCCTGAGCATTTGTCCCTTCTACATTGTTTTTTCCTGATAATATGAAGTTATCTATTTATTTTAAGCAACAAAACATAATGTGGTTCATGTTATTTCCATGCATATCATGAACTCTCTTCCCTCCATAACGGTGCTAAGTTGAGCCTTCATTTTCAGCTTAGCTAGTTTTCCCAAGTGCCTCTGTGCTAGTTATGTAGTGTTGGCATTATTTCTTTCTATCCTTCATCATTTATTAATGACACAGATTGTGTGATGAAGAGACATCAACATTATCATTTTTCTATATTTACAGGTATAATAGCTCTCTATCCAAGTGGATTTGTCACCTAATAGCCCTAAATGATCCCTCTCTTTTCAGTTACATTTCCTTCTGTTATTTACTGTACCTCCCAATAGCTTATCATCCACTACTGTCTACTCTCCTTTCCTCCCTTAATTTCCTGAGACAGATTTCCACTTAAGAGGCTGAAAAAGTATTAGATGGAGAGCTTCTACAAACCACCAGAGCAGAAAGTCCTCTGCAAAGAGACATGTTTACCCACTGTGGTTTAACCAAATGACAAACCCAGTTACTACCCACATGAAGAGGGAGTAATCACATTTGAATGGAGGGAATCAGCATGCATAACTCTTCCTAACTTGAGTACAATAGAGACTAAGTGCCTAAATTCCTGAGCAGAGGGCAGAAGAGTGCTTATATTGCTAGCCTAATATAAAACATGGTTCCCTGTATTTGAGTTGGAATTTTCATAACTGCTTAATATTAGTCTGTGAGTTGCTCCAGAGAGAAGCGATATCAAAGAAGAAAATAGTATTCATCTCTGTAAAGCATTCAGCAATGCAGAGAAGTGGGCAAGCTGACATTTATTTTAGAAATTAGTTAGAGAACCACAGTGGTTTTGGATTAAGCAAGTGTTGCTAGTGTAAATGACCACACCACATTACAGCTTCATCTTTGCTCTCTTGCTGATTCAGAAAAAGAAGTCAGCATTTTCTTCACTGTAAAATTTTGGAATTAAAAATATTCATTTGTATAAAAAAGCATTCTCTTATCCAAAAAGTTGTTCTTATGTATAGGTTAGCTTGGAGGCTATGTAATCCTTATGAAACTTTTTGCTAAATTTAAATTATTCAAATAAATAAAAAGAATACAAACAGCATAATTTCTCAAAGGAAAAATGTAAGATCTCATCATGTTAAACATATTTCTCACAGATTGTCCACCAGTTATAAATAGATTGTATGGGTTACTGAGCTGAACACCACCATCTATGTTGCATTTCTATGCATTGCAGGTGGCATTAACTTGTCTAGAGGAGTTTGTCTTTCTTCTCGGCAGTATTAGGGCTTGAACCCAGAACCTAGAGAAACAGCTCCTGTTCAACTTTATATTTTGACACACGTTAGTACCAACTTGTCCAGGTCCGAGCTCACTCTCTAGCCTAGGCAGTTCTTGAATTTGTGATCCTCCTATCTCAGTAGCTAGGATTACAGGCCTGTTACACCTTAATTCTTGGCTGAGGGTATGGGAGTGGGCTGAGGAGTATTGGTATTCTTGAAAAATAATTAGAGCCCAGGAAGTCAAATTGAGGCCTATGGAAATAACTAGTTGTTAGATTTTGATAATTTATTTCTCTGCTGGTGAAATGAGCCAATTGAAGCCAGATTAGAGTAGATAAAGGCAGGTTTACTGGGAAGCTGGTCACGCATGAGGAGGAGGCCAGGGGAGTGGCTATGGGGAGGGAGACAGAGGGCAGAGGGGAAGGGAAGAGAGAGTGACACACACAGGGAGAGAGAGAAAATGCCTAGAGGGGGAGAGAAGAGGAGAGAGACCAAAATGTCTGGATTATATAGGAAAGAGCCTCTGGGGGAGGGGCAGCCCAGCCCCTGGGCTGGAAAGTTCAGGGTAGAGTACTGGGTATAGCAAGCAGGGACTGAGGGATGCTGGGATAATCTGGAGACCAGGTCCACTCTGGTATATTAAATATGTGCCTCAGCTGTTTGTCCCAGGTCTGAATCCCAACAGACTTCACACCTAAAAATTAATAAAGACCAAAATTTAAACTTTTCAGGTATATAATTAGGTTCAGATTTATGTGCCTGGTGTGTCCTTTGGAATTTCAATTAATGTATCACTATAGTTTGAATGTTTGTATACCTCTAAATCCTTTATGTTAAAATCAAATCCCAGTTTGTTGGGACTAAGAGGCAGAGGATTGGGGAAATAATTAAAATCATAAAGGAGGTGTGAACTGAAGTTCTCTGGAGTGAAGATCCTGCAGACTAACTTTGGTTGATTGGACTATATGATTTGGAGAGGTGGAATATGACAAATAAGAAAGTATCTTGAATTATCTTTGGTCCTTCCTAATAGTCATTTGCTATCAACTGTCACATCAGAGTTAAAATGCTCATGGCATTTAGATATAACTTTTGAATATATCAGTAAGTATGATATTTTCAACTTCCATTAGCCTAAGGCTTATAAGAATTTGACAAAGATAACATCTGATTCCTACAGACTTCCCCACCAAAATTATCTTGGGTTATATCTGCTGTCCCTTTAGTAGCCATTAACTTTTATCCTTTTCTTTAAGATATGTTTATTTATTTCATGTATGTGAGTACACTGTCATTCTCTTCAGACACACCAGAACAGGGCATCAGATTCTCATTACAGATGGTTGTGAGCCACCATGTGGTTGCAGACAATTGAACTCAGGACCTCTAGAAGAGCAATCAGTGCTCTTAACTACTGGAACTATCTCTCTAGCCCCAATCTTTTTTTTTTTTTTTTTTTTTTTTTTTTTTTTTTGGTCTGGTTTCTGGACCAGGCTGGCCTCGAACTCAGAAATCTGCCTGCCTGCTGCCTCTGACCCCCCAAGCACTGCAACTAGAAGCCTGCGCCACCACTGCCCGTAGCCCCAACTTTTATCATGACTATCAAGTTAAACCCTTGGGATACACGCTAAACTCAGGAGAGCTCCAGGCTCTGTAAAATTCTAAAGTTAAAGAGCAGTAATGTAACATTTGCTGAATCTGCTGTAGCCAGTGTCCCATCAGTGTGGTGATCAAATGCAAGGAACAAGTTATCTTTATTCTGTAACTATAGTATGTGTGTGTCCAGTCAGGCCTGTTCTTAGAACCCAGATAACTCAAGGGAAGAATAAATAATGTAGTAGAACCCAGAAAGTTGGAGTCAGAAACAAAATGGAATTCAATGGGTCAGACTGGGCCCTTTTCACATCTTCCAAGGAGCATGTCCTTCAGGGTAACGAAATCCGTATTTCCCAGCCATGGTCACTCATATTTGGCTTAAAATAAACTATACTTCCTTGAAAATAGAAACATATTGACAGCATCCATTGTGGGAAACATTTATGTAGTGTTTATAGTGAACCCTAAGGAATATGCAACCTGAAATATGTAGTTTAGATATGTCTACACTAAACATGTAGAATAAATATTGTCAAACAAGCAAACTGAGAAGATGATATAGAACTGAAACAAATAACTAATTTTTTTTGAGACATGGTCTCACTATGTAGCTCTGAACTCCTAGGACTCACTGTGTAGAGCAGGCTTTGAACTCACAGAAATACAACTGCCTCTGCCTCCTAGCTGCTGAGATTAAAAGTGTGTACCACCTCACAAGGCACCCTACTGATCATCTTTAAACATGTAAAATTTCAAGCACTCAGCTCCAACATGAACCTTTTTCCCTACTATTGGAAACAAGTCACTCTTGCTCTAATTAAATCACTAGAAAATGAAACAGGCTAAATTTGAGAGTAGCTTCATTACTTGCTGAATTATCTGAATAGTTGAATAGAACAATAAATGAGTCTAAAAGGCCACATCTTTCAACCACTGTAATTATGGGTTTACTATCGTTCCTGTAATTACATACCAACTATTTGAATTGTTAAGCAACAGTTATGGAAAAGCATTGTTTTAGACTGAAATATGCCCCAACATGACGTGAAAACTAAAAATAAAGAGTCCTGCTGAAGTTCTGTCTTGGTTAGGGTTACTATTGCTATGCTGAAATACCATGACCAAAAGCAAGTTGGGAAGGAAAAGGATTTACTTGGTTTGCACTTCCACAGCACTGTTCATAATCAGAGGAAGTCAGGACAGGAACTCAAACAGGACAGGAACCTTGGAGGCAGGACTGAGGCAGAGGCCATAGAAAAGTGCTACTTACTGGCTTGCTCTCCATGGTTTGCTCAATCTGTTCTCTTACAGAATCCAGAACCACCAGCCCAGGGATAGCACCACCCACAGTGGGCTGGGCCTTCCACATTAGTCATTAATTATTATAGGTTTGCCTATAGCCAGGCCTTACAGATGGAGACATTATGAAGTTCCCTCCTTTCACATAGCTCTACTTTGTGTCAAATTGACATAAAACCAGCCAGGACAAATTCCAAGCCAAAGTAAACTGAAATTAAGCTGTTTACCTATCCCTCAGAGAAATAGGATTAGAAAGAAGTCACATTTCTCAATAAGGCAAATTTCATTTAACTTAATGATAAAATTCTCTCTTCCTCATCCTTATACAAAAAAAGGTAGCTGAATCTGGGATAAGCCCCCAAGTGTAAGGGTCTGTTGTTCACCAAGGAATGATATCCCAAATAGTATGTAAAAGCAAGAAGCGTTTAGTTCTGCAGAAGATCGGCATGTGGGGGTCCCTCATTCCAAGATGGAGAGATCACAAAGTGAGCTCACAGGCCCAATTTAAAGCACATGAGGGGAATCCCAGAGTAGGTGACCTCTATCTTAATCTGCTGGGCCCATGAATATGTGAAGCACCTAAATTCCTTGTCTCCTGACTCCCCTACTCAGTTGCCTTCTTGGCAACACAGATGTATAAGAGGAATCTCAAACCACTCAAGGACCAAAACAGAACTCACAATTTTCTTTAGAATCTGTTGTTCTGAATATGTAACTCCAGTTTTAGAATGTTAAAACAAAACTGCAAAGGTTCCAGTCACCAAAGTAAAACAATTAAGCAGCTTAACAGAAAAAAAATCACAAGTAATCAAGAGTTTAAAATATAGCTGGATGTGATGGCACATGCCTTTAGTCCCAGTAGTAGCTAATCAGAGATAGAAGGATCTCTGTGAGTTCAAAACTAGCCTCATCTACATAGAGTTCCAGGATAGCCAGGACTACAGTGACCCTGTAGTCCAAAGAGATTAGTGTTTTAAACTACAAGTGTGACTCAGTAATTGATCTCTTGTAATACAGCCTATTAAGGGAGAACTCCAGGTCAAGAGAAAGACTTTCTGATGTGAAATAGATACGTAAACACACTAAGTTTGGGCCTGTCAATCCACCTAGCCAAGGAATTACCTATAGGAAGGTGGGTTTTATTTAATGCCATGTTAAGAGATAGAGAATTACCTTTTTAGATGATAGCGTGATCTGCCTACCCTGCATTCCCATTCTGTAAACCGACTCTGTAATAGTGTAATACCGATCAGACACTACCAGTTAACAGATAGTGGAATTACTTTTTAATGAGTCTGTGATCTGTCACTATCTGCTATTCCATTCTTTAACCCTGTACATAAGACTACGGTTTTCCTGGATGGCTGGGTTTTCCACCTCTCTTACTTGGAAAGTGCAACTTTTCTTTTTCATCCTGTTTTAAAACTATCTTTTGTTGCTGCAGGTCACGGAGTATGCCTTTCCTTCTGTGGGCTCTCTTTCCCTTTTCCTTACCTGGTTTACACTGAGGTTTATAACTCATGGGTGGCCTTTCCCCTCTCCTTCATTCCCATCATTCTCCTTCATTCAAGGCAGCCTGCTTCCTGAGTTTCCATTCTGCCACGCTGAGGGTTTTTTTTTTTTTTTTTTTTTGGTAAACTCTACTAAACTGTCCTAGTACTTCCATTTGAGTCCATTCCTAAATTCTCTTAGTAGTGAGACTAAGAGTCCCAAGAGGGAAGCCAGATTTCCTAGGAATCATCTGGCAACTATGAAGGGACACCTCCAAATTCAGCTCTCTAGAGGAAAAAAAAAAGTGTGTAACACAAAATGTGGGATGCCTGTGGCAGCGCATATGTGCAGTCCCAGTGTTTGGGAGGCCAAGGCAGGAGGACTGCTTCCAGTTTGAGGAAAGCTTGTGGTACAGAGAGCCTGTCTCAAAAGCCCAAGCAAACGACAACCTCCACCAATATGGATCAATATGGAATATATATCATGCATTCTATATAGCAGTTATATGGAAGATAAAGAGAGTTTTCCATTCATAAGCCCTTCATGTGCAGCGAATCTAATCATAGTATTAATTCAAGGAATTCTTTCTCTAAGTAACTCAACCCTCCCTCCCCATGCATTGTGGAGATGGAGATGGAAAACGGGTATGCATGCAAGCTGCCTTCAGTGCTTTTGTCTACACTGGATAGATAGAGGTTAGGGAGTTAGGAACTTTTAACTGGAAACAGAAAAAAGCTTTAAGGACAAGATATTTGTTCAGGAACTTAATGATTGATGGGACTGGACTTGAACTCATGGACACAGAAGAACGTTCTTAGAAAGTCAAAGAGCATTTAGAAAAGGCACCAAAGCAGGAAACCTTATCTCAGACTGCAAAAAGAGGCTTACCAGAAAACGTGACTTCGCAAGCACATCAGGTAAGGATAAGGATAAGGTAAGAGTAAGGAGGGGATTTTAAAAACTGAACTGGCACAGAACCACTGAAGACCTTCGGGTACAGCTGTGCATCCTCTTAGTGGATGAATCCTCAGTGGGTGGCAGTTAACTCGTATTCTATGTGGTTGGTGTACTGAGCATATGTATCATTCTTAAATACATACATGGAAGTTCAGCCTCCATTGGGATGATGGGATTAGGAAGTGGGGCCTTTGGGAAATAAGTACATCATAAAGATCAAGTCATCAGAAATGATATGAGAATCATTAAAAATGGATCCCGGAGGTTTAACAGTGTAAGAGCATTGGGAAAAAAATGCAGCCACTATAGGTATGAATTACACACCAGTAATCAGGAAGTAGACCCTCACCATATGTGGGACCTGTACCTGCTTGCTCTTGGATTTTCTTGCTCTAGATCTGAGAAACAGATGTTTGTGCTCAGCAAATCACCAAGTATATAACATTTTTTTTTTTTTTTTTTTTTTTTTTACAGCAGCCCAGAGGACTAAGGCATTTTGTTAGGATATTTTTCTGTACATTTCTACCTCTGACAATTTTACCCCAACTCCACATTGTCACCACTAGTATCACTGGCTCCTAAATTTTATCTCCAGCTCCAAGTTCCCTATGTGAACCTCCTAGCCAAATGCCTGGTAACTACCTTAATTTCTAAGAAATGTTTCAACATTGTTTCACAAAAATTCTGTATCCCCTTGTTTCTTATAGTTTTGAGTAATATCAACATCACCTGCACTGACTAACTTACCTATCATTTAGGAGTCACCCTTGATTTCTGTTTTCCCCTCACTCATATGAATCCAACCTAGCATTAAGTATTGTTACATAATTGGTGCTTGCTATCATTCCTCAGTTCTCCTTAGCCTGTACTGTGTCATCCTATCCACACGTCCTTCTTTCTGTGTTTTCAAAATGTCTCCCCTTCACATGTGTCCAATGCCTTCATTTTAACACCCATCTGGAGCTTAATTACAAATAAAGCCAGTCAGCCAACCAACCGAAAGCAAGTTGTTAGAGAATAATAGCCAGACTGATTCCTCCCAAGACAGACTCAGTGGTCATGCTGACTATGAAGCTGGAAGGGCAGAGCACCTAAGAATGCAGACATCTGTAACAGTAATTCTTTGCAAGAATCTTGAGAATGACACAGCCCTGAGAGCAGGTTGATTTGACCCTGGATACACTAATTTTATAGTGATTTGTTACAGTGTCAATAATAAGGCAATACACATGACAAAGCCATTGCTACTTTGGGGCTTTTAGAAACTCTAGTGTTCTATTTCAAATACACACACACACACACACACACACACACACACACATATCATGGTATAAATATATCATGGTGGGCTTGTCCTGTAGTTGGAGTTCCTGCTAGCAGGGCTATTAGGGACTGGACATTTGTGAACCTTTCCCAAATGAGCATCTTTAGATCATGGCTCTCCAGTGTGGTGGTGTTTAGATGATGGGCTTTGGACACGAGTAGGTCATTAAAGTACAACTGTCTTAGAAAGTGTGTAGACACTTGGTTTTCTTCATTCTGTTATAGAAAAACATAGCAAGATGCTCACGTGCAATTCAGAAAGTGGAAGCCTCTTTAAGACAGTTCTACGAGCATCTTGATCTGATACTTCTCCAGCACAAGATGAGATGTAAATGTTTTAAGTCGCCCAGTCTATGCTACCTTCATATAACTGATGGACTGCAAGTCATAACTTTTTTTTTTTGAAACTATGACCTTAGTACTGCTTGTTATTTTTCTGCTATTACATTTAGAGTACTCAAGGAAAACTGAATCATGTCTTGTCTCTCACCTGGCACACGTTATTTAGTGTCTATTGCACAGCAGACAACAAATATTTGCTAAATACATGAATGTGTGGCCATTTATTTATTCTGTTTAAGAAAGTGCACATGTACTATGTTACTTAATCCCAGACTCATGAGACAGAATTCCTATTACTATTTTATTAAATGTAAGAGTATCAAATATAATGGCTAAGAGTATCAAATATAATGGCTCAAGCTTATTTGGCTTTGGCAATAATTGATTATAGATATTATGAAAAAAACTATATTCAAAGAAATGAAATAACTAGAATAAGATAAAGTTTGAAAAGTACACTGGCCTGGTGGTAGAGCTGTAACCCGTTACTCAGGAGGCTGACAGCAGGGTTCCAAGGTCAAGGACTGCCTGAGTCCCTTAGTGAGAAAATTTAAAAAGGTAGAGATAAAGTGGGCTGGAATAAAGGTGAGTGGCAGTGTTTGCCTTTTAGTATGTGAAGCCACAGATTTATCCCTAGTATATGCACACAGATCAAAAACAAAGCTTACAAAGTAGGCACCTGCTATTCTCTAGCAGCTAGATAAATACGTATGGTTTCCACAATTTACAGAAGTCTCCTTGCTAGTTTGGGTGAAACAGCACATGTGACTGAAGGTCTTTTTACTCACCCATGGACAACCGGTTACATGCTCTAAATTCCTGGAGAGGTTTGACTTGTCACTTTGCTGTTTCCCATCCCCTCGAGATGGTGACAGACTATTTGAGTGTTCCTGTGTATACCAGCAATTCTTGCACTAACAACTGCTTCAAGCTCCACTGACTCATTTTCTATTGAAGTATCTGTCTAGACTGGGTGACTTTTCCATGTCTCCAGCAAAACTGGGCATGCTATGTGCTAGTTTAAATTCCACCAATTTTTAATTTTCATAGTATCTGTCAACAAAACCCAAACCCTTTATAATTTAAGGTTTCACACTATCCGCATCCTACCCAGCTTTCCACAAGCCTTCCCATCCCTGGCTACTTTAGTCATATAATTCTTTTGAGTTTCATAAGTCAAGCTTCTTACCTGAGTTGTCCCACATACCTGTCCATCCACCACGTCTCAGGAATGCTTTCTGCAGTTAAGATGACTCTTAATATCTTGTTCTTTCCACAAACCACAACTTGATGGCATTTAGTTGTATGTATGCATGATTGCCTGTATAGGCCAGAGGTTGATTCTGGGTGTCTTCCTCAATTGCTGCCCACTAGGTGGGTCGCTGTTGTACCAAGGGCTCTCTCATTTGGCTAGTCCAGCTGGCCAGTTTGCCCCAGGGACAGCTCCCTGCCCTCCTTCCAAGCAATGGAATCACAAGCAAACAGCCATACCTCTCACCCATTTACTTAGGTTTTGGGTCCTGAACTCTGATCCTGAGCAGCAAACTTTGTCCATTGAGCCATCTTCCAGCCTGCATTTAGTTATTAGATAAGCTCCCCAAAGTCAGCCTTACTACTGAATTCTCAGCACCCACTCATGGCAGGCCATAGAGGCGCAATTTTTTCACTGAACAAATACTTGTGATAGTTTGCATTTGTCCTCTCAAACTGCATGAAAACAGCCCCAATCCTTGTTAGTTATTCTTAAATGAGCTGCTGGGAAGGAACTACAAGAGCCTTTAACCTACATGACATCTTCAGATGCAACATGAGGCAATGACCAGATACTGGTATTATGTTCTTGGACTTCACAAGCACGAGACAAAGTTTTTAAATCTCAGGAATTTTTTTTTTTTTTTTTTAGGCAGGGTTCATGTAGCTGAAGCTAGCCTTAAACTTCTGATTCTCCACCCCAACCTTCCAAGTGCTAGGGTTACACCATACTCAGTTCACACTCTGTGATGCACTACTGCTGACTGAACTCAGGTGTCATGCATGTTAGGCAAGCATTCTACCATCTGGGCTACATGTCCAGTTCCAACTAGAGGTACTCTGTTAGGAGAAACCAAAGGAATATTTACTGAGTAAACAACTCATGTCTTTCTTCTGGGTGTTCATTTTTGCTTGAATGTAGATGGACTGGTGCAAGAGAAAAGCCTCGAAAAATGAGTCTGGAGTGACTGTACATACCTATAATCTTAGCCCTGGGGAGATGTGGCAGGAGGATCATTGAAGCCAGTCTGAGCTATGGAGTAATAATACCCTATCACCCATTTCCGGTCTCCACAAGCACCTACACACAAGTTTTATCTATAAACTCTCTCTCTCTCTCTCACACACACATACACACATATCTATTGGAAGGCTGGAGGTGGCTCAGTGGTTAAGAGCACCCAATTTCCAGCACCCACATGGCAGCTTACAACTGTCTGTAACTCCAGTTCCAGGGGATCCAATACACATGCAGGTAAAACACCAACACACATAAAGTAAGTTACTAAAGAAAGATAAACAACACCTAAGAGAGAGGAAGATGAGCATAGTGTTGTGTGTTTAATTTCAGCACTCAGGATCTAGTTCAGGTGGATCTGCTTCAAGGGCGCCTGGCCTAGAGTGAATTCCAGGTTGACCAAGGCTACACAAATAAACCTTGTACTGAAAAAAAAAAGAAATAAAAACTAATGGGAGAGGGAAGGGTCTTGAAGAAATTTCAAAAGAAATGTCAGCAAAGAAAAAATAGTCAGCTTTATGAATATCCTTTCCTGGTTTTGGATGAGCAGCTTTTTCTAGGTGCCCGATCTCAGGTTTTTACCCTGACACTTAAGTTAGAGACGCCCTGAGATCCTAAAAGTAACATACCACTACCACCCCCTACTAGAAATAGCTTACCTGTATTGGAAGGTTCAGTCAATTTTCCAGAGACCAAATACTATCTAGATGTCTCCTCAAAGCTCTTAAAATTGCTGACCTCATTTACAAAGGGGGGGTGGGGGAAGAAAAATCAAGACAGGAAATTGCCTTTAGGGACACTTTTACTTGGAAAATTACAACACTAGTACAAGTCAAGTCTTACACATTTAACATTTGCTTGTTGAAAGCAATTCATAATATCAAAATTAATCATGTTTTACTTTTTCCTCACAAGAACACAAAAATGAAGGGGAACTTAAAACAGAAAATTTAAAAAGGCAACACAACTTTTCTCTTAGTAGTCCTCGGGTAGTTATGACAGAAGACTTTCCATCTTTTGTTTCTTTGCATGGAGACCTTGATCCAAAGTCTTATTTGTTTCTAGTATCTGCTTCTGCCTCCCCCTCTATCAGATCGGCTCCCTCCACGGCCACCTCCTCTTGGTGCTCCGCGGCTTGAACTGCTGTAGGAATCACGTGGAGGAGGGTAGCCCCTTTCCATAGAAGGGGGAAGCCCTCGTTCTTGTCTGCCAACTCGATCACGGCCACTTGAGTAGAGGTCACTTCTGCTGCTTGAGTAACTGTCTCGACTTCCCCCATAGCCATCACGTGAGCTGCTATAATCATCATAGCGACTGCTTCCTCCGTAAGATGGTGGTGGCCCTCGTGTTGGAGGTGCACTGCGTGAGTTTCCGTAACTCTCGTATGAATCTCTGTAGGAACCTCCACTTGGATGATCTGAATAGTCACGATCTCGACCATATCCATCTCTATCCCCATAGCCTCTTGATGGATAGTCATCACGGGAACTGGAATGACTGTAATCACGGTAAGTATAATCTCTTGGTGGTGGTGCATAATCTCTGGTGTCACGAGAGCTTGGGTAATCTCTGCTTGAATAGCTGTCTTTTGTAGAATATCCATCATCTCTTGGGGACAAATAAACATCTCTGCGTGATGGCAGGGGTTCCCTTCGTGGTGGGCCTCCGTAGCTATCTCTTCCACGGGACACTGGTGTTCTTCCGCCCATTCCACTGCTGCTTCGAACTGGTCCTGAAGGCGTTGATCTTTTAGGAGGGGACCCCCGCTTCGTGGTGGTGGTCCTCTTTTTACTGGAAGTGGTCCCCTGGAAGAACTCATGTTAAAGTTCATGGAATAACCACCGTCATCCATGTATCCTCCACGCGAAGGGGTCCCCTAGTTCCGCCACTTCCTCCTCGAAGACCTCTAGGAGGGCCTCTGCTTCTTGGAGGTGGAGGTGGTCCACGCCTGCCACTTTCAAAAGATGGCTTGGTAGCCTGCTCCACCTTGATGGCTTTTCCATCCAAGGACTTTCCATTCATATCTCTAGCTGCATCTTTAGCATCTGCTGGGCTTTCAAAGGTAACAAAAGCAAATCCTCTTGATTTGTTGGTCTCACGGTCTTTCATCAACAGTATTTCCACTATTCGTCCATACTTGCCAAAGACGGCTTCAAGGGCTTTCTCATTTGTTTCTGTATTAAGCCCACCAATGAAGAGCTTTCCTGGGCGGTCTGCTTCAACCATCTTTCCTTCCAGCTGAGTTGGAGGGGACTGTGAAGGTCTCAAGCTCCTCCTACAAGCTCGCCAAATGGGCCTTCCAAGTAGCTCACCGGTGACAGCTGCTGGGTCTCAGAACAGAACAGAAAAGCCACTAGGACTACTGCACACGAGCACCTGTGAATATTATTGTATTAGTTTCCTCAGGCTGCTGTAACAATGCATTGTGAAAGGGCTGGGGAGGTAGGTTATAAAACGCTGATTTTCTTATAGTTCAGGAAGTCACTAAGTATGAAGTTGAGTTTCTACCAGAAGCCTTAACAAAAATCTGTACCATGCACGACCCCCTTCTAGCTTCTAGTGGTTGTCAGTAATTAGAATACTTTGGCTTATAGAGATCTCAATTCAGTCTCTGCTTCCACCTTACATGGTGCTTACACTCTACCTGCAGACCTTCATATGACAACCTGAAGAACTACAGCTATCATACCTATAAACATCTGGTTTCTACAAGTCAAATCCTGAGGTCATGGAAATCTGTGCCTTTTTACTGAACAGTTAATTCGGAGAAAGGAATACGCTCATATCATTACTCTAAAGGAATCTGATCCATTATCCTGACTATCTGGTTAGGCTCTAAATCCAAGGACAAGTATCTTTTAAAGATACATACAGAAAAAAGGTTAATACTGAAGACGGATGCAGAGAGCAGCCACTGAAACATATGGAAGGGAATGTAATGCCAAACCAGCCAGAGACTGGAGCATCAGAACCTTAAGTCAAGGAAGCCAGGGAATATTAACAGCGACGAGAAGCTGGAAAGAGCCTTTAGAACACATGGCCTTCCAACATCTCAATTTGGAGTTTCTTATTCTGCAACATGTCTATTGTCTGAGCACAGCTAACTCGGGAGGGGTTATTTGTTATAGCAGCCCTAGCAAACTAATACAGTCCTCAACAATACAATTCACAAAGAATTACCGTTAAAATATTATATGAATTAAAATTCTGTTCTAAACAGATCAAAATCTCTAGAAAGAATCTGAGAGCAGACTTACTTAAGCCAGCACTATCTCTGTGATGACCTTTTAATTTGAGAGTATTCGATGACCGAGGCAGATATTTTTGCTTTTGAACCGAGAAAAATTACTGTAAGAAAATTATGTTATAAATTTTACTTCCTAAAACTCCACTTACCTTTTGACTGTCTTATAATAAGCCTTTATCACATTTCATGTACTTCTTTTGCCTGGTAAATTGTTTAATGTCTCCCTATTAAGTTCTTTTTATCTTGAGATTAGCTTTTCTTCATGCTGCCTGATGCGTAATTACCGGGCAGTGGGGGCTGTGCAACTGAGAACTGATAGCACAACTGCTTAAAGCAGCTTAGTTTTTGGATAGCGAGTCATGTCAGCAAGATAAAGTTAAATAGAGCAAATTGCATGCCGAGTCTCTTTCAAGCTTTGAATGCATTCAGAATGAAAGTCTGGTACAATCTCTTTCGAACGTTACGTTCCATAGTAAACTATTCAAGTAGCTGATACCAGGCTGCTTCAAAATGTCCCACAATACTTTGTTCCTTTCTTTCTTTGGGTGAATAAAGAGGAAGGGTTGATGCTCGGAAGACCATTCGTGAAACTATGTCATAGATTCGCCAAAATGCAATGTAAGAAACGGAGGGGGGGCGGACATCAGACCCTCCACCCTGGATCTGGCCCTCACTGCTTTTGTTCTGAGTTCCTGGCCCCCTCTCAGTTGTCCTGTTGCTTTAGTGGTTCGGGGTCAGGCAAAGGCCCGCACCACGCGGCCTCCGGAATCGCCCGCCCACGCGCGGCACACGGGTGGGGAGGAGCCTGGGTCGCTCTCTCACCGCCCCCCAGGGAAGATTTACCCCATCCTGGCCGTCCTCCCCACTCCCGAGGCGGGTTTTGGCCGGGAAAGCGGTCGGGCAGAAAGGCCCGGGCAGGCCACCGACCTGGCGGGAAGGCCCAGCCCGCCTTCCCCGCCTTCCCGCCGCCGCCGCTGCGGGAAAGCGGGGGGCCTGCCATCCCGGACGTCTGCTCGGCCACCGATTTTCAACCTACCCACGGGGCTAACGCTTCCCCAGCTAGGAAGCCGCTTTCCCGCGCCGGTCGCCACACGCGTCTGCTGCCGCCGCTCCCGCCGAGAACCAGAGGCCGCGAATCGCTTCCCCTCCCCCGCGCAACGTCAACGCGACGTCGGTCGTCGCCGTAATGCCCCGAGTATATGCGCGAAGAACCGCCGGCCCTGGCGCGCGCAGCCGCCACGGCGCAGCGCCGTACCCGCCAGGCGCACGCCGCGCGTCTCTCGGGCTCAGGGCCGAGCGAGAGACGCTCTCTGCGAGACGTGCCTCAGGGCTCGGGCCGCCGTCACTATAGCCTTAGTGCGGCGATACTCATGATGAGGCTTGCCGTCTGGGGCGCCTCATTTCTCTCTCCCTCCGCGGGTTTCCCCAAGCTTGGCCATGTACGCACGGCAGCGGCTCCTGTTAGTGCAACTCATGACTCGTCTCCCTTGCATCCTCCTCGGTCTCTTGGTGTCCCTCCGTTCTACGTCCCCTGCGCCTGAGTCCTCGGCCTGAGTGCGCGTCTATTCGGAGGCGCGTGGTAGTGATGGCGGCGCTCAGCGAGGCTTTCCTGT
Organism: Mastomys natalensis; assembly: GCA_021653895.1. Classification (NCBI taxonomy): domain Eukaryota; kingdom Metazoa; phylum Chordata; class Mammalia; order Rodentia; family Muridae; genus Mastomys; species Mastomys natalensis. Next base: position 234,066 of record JAJTUV010001448.1, read on the forward strand.
CACTGGATACTACTACTCCCAGCCCGCCTCGGAGCCGCCCGAGCCACCCCTCGGTCTTTAGTTTACGAGTGGCAATTTGACTCGCTCTGCTGCATGTCTGGAGGGACCGAAGAAAGTGTGGAGACGCCCCGGGGTTTTAGGGATCGCAGTTTGGAAAGCAAGCCAGCCAAACAAATAAACAAAACCCACCCGCCCTAACAAATATGAGGCTGCTGGAGAGGGTGAGGAAAGAATGGTTCATGGTCGGGATAGTGGTGGCGATCGGCGCCGCTAAGCTGGAGCCGTCCGTCGGAGTGAACGGGGGTAAGTGCCGCACCTCCGCCGGCTGCAGCCCGCCCGGTCCCACTTCGTACTAGTCGGCGAGTCCCCGGGAGGAGCGGCCGCCCCAGCTGCGGTGCAGACCTGTGCAGCGCCCTGCCCAGCCCGCTGTGCACGTTGAGAGAGGCTTTAGCAGGTTTCTCTCACTTGCTAGCCCAGGAGGAGGTTAGGAATGGGGCAGAGGAATGGGAGTGCAGGTTGCCTTTCCTGCGGGCAATCAATGACTTCTGCTCAGTGCCGGAGTGAAGTGACGGAAACTGAAAGTTACTCCTCTTGTTCTCAGTGTAGCATCCCATCCCAAGGGACTACAGTTGCCAGGAGTTCTTTATATGTCCTGGAGTGGACCTCATTATCCAGTCTATTTCCGACTCCTCCCTTTTGCACCTTAAAAAAAAAATGCAGGAGAGAAAGGGAGTAGGGGAGAAAAAGGAAAAAAGGAAAGGACACCTTTGCTACAAATTTCAAGTTTTTTGTGGCTCCTGTGTTGGAGAGCGATAGTGTGCCTTAGTTGCTGATAGTCCAAAACTTCAGTTCTACTGACACGTTGCACTCTTTCCTTACGGGACACTACTTCCGTGTGCTGCCGGGCTGCCGTTGCTACCAGCAGCGGTCTAACAGTTGCAGACTGTGTTAGACTATGCATAGTGTATGTTTTGGCAGGGAAGTGTGGATGGGTTAAAACCCCCGCTCCAATCCCTGAATAGTAGGAGCTTTGTAATGTGGCCTGTGGACACTGGTGGGGACATGGGACGTGTCACTGGCTTTTTATACCCTCTCCCCCACCTTCAGACAACCTTGTTCTGCTTTTCATAGATACTGAGTTTCTTCAGTTCATTTGTTGTTTTTGACCTCTGTGTTAGATTCCAAGTTTATTGACAGATCGAATATATCAACCATGCAATGGACCCAAATAAGGACAGAAAAAACACACACTCAGTCTTTTTCAAGTAGGAGGTGCCCATGTGGATATTTGAAATTGTACCTTCTTATTAAAACCTTACAGAAGTGAATGGATGATCTCCCAAATAGTGTTTTTTTTCTTCCCCAGCCTTAGGCTCTCTATTTAGAAGTAACTTTTGGAATCATTTGGATGGAATTATTTAAACAGTGATTTCGGATAGGAAAGCTTTCTATATTTAATTTTTTCCTTTTAAGTTTAACATATTTTAAAATTTAAATGCAGCATAGAGTATGTGTAGTTACCAGTTAGTTTTAGATACAACCTTCCTGTGAGCCTTTGGGAAGTTGGGATTTTGAGTTCTGTCAAATGAAGGGGAATGTCTTGTCCCTGGAGCTGGGAGAAGTGAAGTTCTGTCTTTGAGGTGGAGCCACATGCTCCACTGTACTGGTTACTGTGAGGCAAGATCTCCTCAGTATTGAGATGGAGTTCCTGCAGACCTGTGTGGCCTGTAGCCCCACACGGCTGGGTTTGCCAAATGTCTTTTCCCTTGCCCTCCCTGAGAGCTGTGTAGAGTTTCTTGCTCTGGCAGATACAAGCTGGAGTCTGTGATCTCGGTTGTTCTCTTGGACTCCGCTTACTGAACTGTTGTACACTATTGTGTCTTAGCAATACTGTTCCTTTTCAACAGTCCTTATGGTAGTAATACAGAAATTTTTTCTTCGTGGGGGCGGTGCACAACTTTAATTCCAGCACTCAGGAGGCTGAGGCAGGCAGATCTCTTTGAGTTCAAGGCCAGCCTGGTCTACAGAGGTAGTTCTAGGACAGCCAGGGCTACGCAGAGAAACTCTGTCTCAAAAACCCCAAAACAAACAAACAAACAAATAAATAAAAATTTAAAAAGTAGGAGCAGGATATTTCCAGCTAGAAGTAGCTTATAAAACAATTTAAATCATCATGCCACCTTATTTTTTGACTAGAATATAGGGGTGTGGATGTTAAGCACATGCTTTACCCATGACCACAACCTCAGCATTGACACCTACCCCATCCCCAGTGCTTTTGTAGATGTTGAGGCTGACCACATCAGAGGTTCCTTAGGGAACAATAGAAACTGGGGCTTCCTCTTTTGTAATAACAGTGGCAAATACCTATAATAACGGTCTTAGCAAAAACAGACACACACAGAGAGAGAGAGAGAGAGAGAGAGAGAGAGAGAGAGAGAGAAAAGAGAAAGAGAGAGAAAGAGAGATTACTATAAGGAAATAAAGAGAAGGCTCTGTGGAATAAAAACATTCCTGTACTCTAATTTTTAGTGTAAGGGAACTGTGCTGAATTAGCTAAATATTAGACAATAACTATTCATGTGTTTCTTCTAGGGCCCTTCCTGTTTAAAAATTACTTGCTTTAAGAAGAGTCAAATGACTGGAACTTTCTGTGTATGTTGTTAGATTGGTTGAGAGTTTTATATTCTGTGACTATTTCAACTGGTGGTCAGACCTGTAAAGCCTGCTGAATAAAAACCAAACACAAAATAGCCTCAAGCAATACTTTGAGTGCACCCCCTAAACGACCACAATTAAAGATCTAGAGTTGAAATATCACTGACGATATTTCTCTCATATACTTTTATAGTCTCCTAAAGCATTTCTTTTAGTTCCTGCATGATGGAAATGTGATTTATTTTTATTTTTTTGAGACAGGGTCTCTTTAGACTCCTGGCTGTCTTGGAACTTGTTATATAGACCAGGCTGGCCTCAAGTCAAGAGATCTGCCTGCTTCAGCTCCCAAGTGCTGAGATTAGAGGTGTGTGCCACCACACCCTGCTCGAAATGTGAAATGTGATTTTAAGATGTTTAATCGATTAATTAATTGTGTGTATTTGTGTGTTGTGCAAATGGAGGTCAGAGAACAACTTTAGGAGTCGGTTCTGTTCTATGTGGGTTCTGTAGATTGAACTCAAGTTGTTGGGCTTGATGACAAGCAACTTTACCCACTAAAGCCTTCTTGTCAGACTGGGGATGCTATTTTTTAAATGCACACACAGTAATAGACTCTCCTACATGTGCTTTTAGTTTATTTAGTTAATTTATTTATTTAATTGTTTTGGGATAGTGTCTCATTAATTTAGTTCTGTCTGGCCTGAAACTTGTTATATAGACCAGGCTAGCCCTAAACTCACGGAGATTCACCTGCCTTTGCCTCCTAAGTGCTGGGATTAAAAATATGCATCTCCTTGCCTAGCCTCCTGCCCTTTTATTTTTTTGGTTTTTTGAGTCTCTCTGTAGCCTTGGCTGTTCAGAAACTATCCCTGTAAACCAGACTGGCGTTGAACTCACAGAGATCTGCCTGCCTCTGGCTCCCAAGTGCTGAGATTAAAGGTCTGCCCCCCTCCCCAACCTCCATTTTAAAGAGAATATTGGTTCTTTTTTTTTTTGGCTTTTTTTTTTTGTTTGTTTTTTTTTTTGTTTTGTTTTTTGAGACAGGGTTTCTCTGTGTAGCTCTGGCTGTCCTGGAACTCACTCTGTAGACCAGGCTGGCCTCGAACTCAGAAATCCGCCTGCCTCTGCCTCCCAAGTGCTGGGATTAGCGTGCGCCACGCGTTTTTTTTTTGCTTTGAAAGGGCCTGTAGTCGGCTGCCGACTCACTCTGACCGCTGCTCGACCCGAATCATTTTCAGTGTGATTAACGTAATGAGATACATACTATATTGTACCTTATCTGGTTTCATGCTTTGATGACTGAACTCGGGCTTTTTCCATTTATTTTATTGATGTTGTATGTGGAACCCAGCTTTGTACATGAGACTCCCTGTACCCCTGAGCTACATTCCCCCTTTGCAGTCCTCTCCCCAAGCCACTGTCAACTGGTAAAGCATTCTGGAAGTGAATTGATTGATGTGCAAGTCCTGCGGTCTGTTTTAGTTGGCACTTGGACGGAGGTTGAGGATGGCTTCTGAGGATGCAGTTCTTTAGCATTGCAAAAGAGTTCCTTCTTTCTTCTCTTTAAAAAGACTGGGTGGGCAGGCCAGGTGACACACCCCTGTAATCCGTTTGTCTGGAGGCAGAGGCAGGTCGATCTCTGAGTTGGAGGCCAGCCTGGTCTATGTAGTGAGTTCCAAGACAGTCAGGACTCTATAGAGAGACCCTGTCCCAACAAACAAACAACAGCAACGAAATAAAGAGAATGGCTTTTAGATAGAGGTCAAAATGGCTTCATGTTCTTAGAGGCCTATATTTCTTTTGATTGTGTGAGTGGGTTCATTCCATTTTTGTTGTCTAATATTATTTGAATTGTGTTTAAAGGCAAAGGAAAAGACTAACTATTGAACTTTATGAAGGTCTGAATCTTGTTTTGGTGACCTGAAGGATATAATTGTTATTTTGGGAAAGTGACAAATTTATACCCTTAGCTTCAACTCATTCCTCTTTAAGTATTTACCTAGCTTTTATCTTGTCCTGGATGACCTCTAGTTCCTGAAGAGTTCCAGACAGCTGTGTGTCAAGGAGGAACCTTGTGTCTCTCTAATCCAATCCCCGTTTCTCCATGACCTCCGTAAGGTCCTGGAATGGCCCCACTACATTTCTTGGTTTAGATGATTTAGATCTGCATCTAGTATAACAAAAGTCATTGTGACTTGTCTCTGGAATTTGAAACCTTGAAAGTTCAGGATTAGATGGCTGAGTGGAGCACCACATGTTATCTCTGTCCATATGTCTTTGGACCCAGCCCTATCTTTTGCTAGCAACCACATCACACTCTCATATCTGGCACCATTGTGGACAGAGCCGGCCTAGACAAAGATAGAGTCTGAGAAAAAGTGAGACTCTGGGGGTAGGGAGTAAAAATAACATGACTTTTAAAATTCAGATAGTTAGAATTTCTGGGAGCAATCTACTTCTAAACCCTGTCAGACTTCTTGCCTTTAAATTCTGCTCCTTAACTGACCTCCCTAGTTGTTGGAGAAGTATGTGCCAGTGCACTGTGGAGACAGATATGCTCACAATTTGGATAACAGTGCAACGCCTGTCACCCTTGCCCCTTGGAGCTCTGCTATCTCAGTCTCAGCTAAACACTCTGTATTAATGCCAGGTATAGGAAATAGTTTATTACACTGTTTGAAGAAATTTTTGTTTCTTTTATTTGTGGTTGCCTTATAATGTCTAAGACATTGGTGGCTTAATAAGTATTTGTTGAATGAATAAATAGCGATTTCTTTCAGAGTTTGTTCATCTATCCATATCCATATGTTGAAAATATCAATAGAAATGGTAGATGATTATTAGATATCTATCTATCTCACATACATCATATATATGTATTTATATAATGACATGTATATATATATATGTATACACACACACACACACACCACACACACACACACATATATATGATTATGAGATTATGATCCTGTTATGTGACTTGAAGCAAACTAGTCTAGCAACAAATTACCTAAGAAATACATCACAATGACAGAAATTTATTCCCTCACTGTAGGCAAGAGTCCAAAGACAAGATGTTCTCCCAAGCCTCGGGCTGTTGCTTTCTTTGCTTCTAGCCAGAAGTGTTTACTTTTGGCTTTCCGTAGGGTGTGGTATTATAATTCCAGTCTTTGCCCTGTCTTCACGATGTATCTGCATACTAATAGCCTTTTTAGAATACCAGTCAATGTGGCTGCCTGCTGACTTTGCTCAGTGGTAGAGTGCTTGCCAACTTTATGTGAGACCCCTGAGTTTTATCTCTGGTACTGCAAACCCAAGCACACAAGCATGCATGATTGTTGGATAATTACTCAATTGCAGTAAGACCCAATCTTCAACTTGATTTCCAAATATGGTCCCACTCCTAGATTCTATGTAGATATGACTTTCAGGAATCCAGTACAGGAGAACCAAATAATGTATACTCCAGCTTCACAGCCTGGGTGCTGTTGACATTTTGGACATGACAGTTTGTTTGGAGGCATTATTTTATGCTACCAGGAATGTCTAGCAGAATTCCTGGTCTTTACGAATCATGCCATCATCGTGCCTGAGCAGCAGACCTGTGACACTCAGAGATCTCCTAGCATAGCTGAGAATCTGGACAGACCGTTAGGTGAGCTCTTTCGTTCTTCTGGTTTGAGGATAATGTGCTGGACCAGAAAGCCATGGTGCTAACCGTGAGAGCTGCTCTGCAGTAAGGAAGTATCTCACAGAAGATGCTTCCCGTGGGCGAGTGGGCCACAAGGGAACAACAAGGATGTTGAAAATAATTTTTGCTCTCCTCTTCGAGAGCCTTCTTTCAGACCAACTTACCTGCTGCAGACCCTCTAACAGTAACTCATTGCTCTCTCCCCAGGACCACTGAAGCCAGAGATAACTGTGTCCTACATTGCCGTTGCGACAATATTCTTCAACAGTGGACTGTCATTAAAAACAGAGGTACTGTCACCCCGGCACATGAAGAGCAGTGCAGAAACGTTAGCTTGTTCTGAGTGCTGACGTTCCAAGTTCCAAGGGCCTTGAGTGAGACTGCTGACTGTGAGGCTTCACTGACAGAATGACAGGATAGGAGCAGGACCAGCAGGCTGCTTCTGCATACAGGAACTTCACGTGAGGGTTGAGGCCCTAGAGATGGATTAGAATGAGCATTTTGTTGTTGTTTTAATGGTTGGTTTTTATTGTAATTAATTAATTAACTCTATACCCCTTCTACAGTTTCCCGTCCCTCCTTTTTCCTCTTTTCCCAGTCCCCTTCTCTCATCCACTCCCTTTCTCTTCAGAAAAGGGGAGGCCTCCCATGGATATCAACTAGCCTTGGCTATCAAGTTGTATTAAGACTAGGTGCATCTTCTCCTGTATGAGCAGCTCAGTATGGGGAAAGGGTCCCAAAGGCAGGCGATTTAGTCAGTGACAGCTCCTGCTCCCACTGTTAGGAGCCCCACACAAAGACTAAGCTACACCACTGTAATATGTCAGTCCTATGCAGGCTCCTTGGTTTGCAGTTGAGTATCTATGAGTCCCTATGGGTTAGTTGATTTTGTAGATTTTCTTGTGGTGTCCTTGACTCGTCTGGCACCTTCCATCCTTCCTCTCCCTCTTCCACAGGATTCCCCAAGCTCTGCCTCACAGCATGCTTGGGGAGTGGATGCTTTGTGTATCCTTGGCCAGGGAGTGGCACTATTAGAAGGTGCCACCCTGTTGGAGTAGGTGTGTCACTGTGGGTGTGGGCTTTAAGACCCTCATCCTAGCTGCCTGGAAGTGAGTATTCTGCTAGCAGCCTTCAGATGAAGATGTAGAATTCTCAGCTCCTTATGCACCATGTCTGTCTGGATGCTGCCATGTTCCTGCCATGATGATAATCGACTGAACCTCTGAACCTGTAAGCCACTCCCAATTAAATGTCCTTATGACAGGTGCCTTGTCATGGTGTATGTTCACAGCAGTAAAACCCAACTAAGGGGGAAGAGGGGGAGTGACGGGAGATTACTGTGAGGAGAAGGGAAAGCTGTGCTCAAGATGTAAGTAAATTAATTAATTAAAAAAGGAAACTGGTGCCGGGCGTGGTGGCGCACGCCTTTAATCCCAGCACTTGGGAGCCAGAGGCAGGCGGATTTCTGAGTTCGAGGCCAGCCTGGTCTACAGAGTGAGTTCCAGGACAGCCGGGCTACACAGAGAAACCCTGTCTTGAAAAACCAAAAAAAAAGGAAACTGGGAGCCTGCTTCTGGCTTCAGAGGTTGAGTCCATTATTTCAGTCAGGAGCTTGACAACAGATAGACAGACAGGCAGGCATGGTGCTGGGGCAGCAGACAGACAGGCAGGCAGGCAGGCAGGCAGGCAGGCAGGCATGGTGCTGGGGTACTGGCTGAGAGCTTACATACAGAGACAGCAGCTGTGAGGCAGTGAACTAACTGGGCATGCTTAGTTGAAACTTGGAACTTGAAAGCCCCCTAGGGGGCTATTCAGACCACCACACCTTGTATTTAGGATACTGAGGTGGGCAATTGCCATGAGTATGAAGTTAGCCCTGCTACAGAAAACAGGAACTAAAACCCAATTTTTTCTTATAAAAATTAGGTTTATTTTTTAGTGGTATATATAAACATAAATTGTGAATATGTTTTTATTATGGTAATGAACTAAAGTACCCATTTCATATTTTTCCTAAAGTGTGGAGAAAACTGCAGGGCACCTGCTCTGCTTGAGTATCCTGAGGTTCTCACAACGCCCGTGGCTGCTTTGTGTCAAGCTGACACAAACCTTATGGTATTGTCTTCTTCTGTCAACTCTGAACTCTGTTGAAGAGCAGTTTCCAGCATTGTTCTGATAGTCGTTTGGTATTTTGACTGAGGTCAGAGTGTGGCATGCATGTAGATGCTGGTGCCTATGACCCAGTCCTCACTGACATGGATTCTCTCTAGCTGTTGTCAGTAGGACAGCAATGGATATAGATTTGCAGGCACATCTGTGCTGGGCTGTGGAATCCTTCCGTATGTGCCCAGGAACGCTGCTGGGTCTTAGGGTGTATTTTGGTATGATCTGAGTTAAGATTTTGCTGGTCACTTTTTGTTGACTTGACACAAACCTAGAGTCATCTGGAAAGAGAGAACCTTATTTCAAGTATTCTCCCTATCAGACTGCTTGTGAGCAAGTCTGTGGGGCATTTTCTTGATGGATGGCTAAACATGGGAAGGTCCAGCCTAGTGGCCATGCCACCTCAAGTGGACATGGGTGTTCTAGAAGAGCAAGCCAGTAAGCAGCACTCCCCTGTGCTGTGCGATTAGTTACTGCCTCCAGGTTCCTGGTTGAGTTTCTGCCCCTAATTCCCTCAGAGATGGACTGTAGCATGGAAGCATGAGATGAAATAGCCCTTTCCTTCCCAAGTTGCTTTTGGACATGGTATTTATCACAGTGATGGAAACAAACTCAGATAAAGATTGAAGTTAGTTACCTCCCTCATAGGTCACACTGTTTGTTAATAACACGACGGATGGATTTTACTAAATTCTTCATTCTGAAGGTATTGGACTGCTATAAATCTTTTTGCAGTTGCATTTTTGATATACATAGGATTAGTATGTAATGTTTAAAACTGATAAATTTCATCCAACAATTGTAAATATTCTCACTGACTGGTTGTCTTCCTGAAGATAACTGACACAGGATGCATTTTCCTGTTCTATTAATTATTGGCCCTTTGGAAATGTTATTGGTTAGAAGCAACCATTGTTAGAGGGAATAGGCTCTTTTCTGTGAAGACCTGAGTTCCACAGTTGGTTCTCAGCATGACTGTGGGGAATGCGTTTGCCGTGCTGTGGTCCAGGCCAGACATGACTTGGGGGTCTTCCTCCTGGCCTTGGTTAATGCTTTGTGGAGCTGCTGCCTGACCAAAGTCCTCTGCTTGGGACATTGCTCTGTGTCCCCTGATATCTATTTAGTGGCTACAGCTGTTACTTATGCCATGGGAACTCTGTCAAGAGACTCCACATCTCTTACTCCTTAGCTTCTTACTTAATGTTATTCTGTAAAGCCCCCAACTTCATGTGTTGTAAGTAGAGGAAGGAAGAATGTCACAGCATCAAGTGTCTCTGAGGACGGACTTCTGTGAGCACCTAGGATGCCTTCAGCTTACCCAGCTAATTTGGATGTAATAATGCTAGGCTTTGATCCTGTACTTTATTGTGCTATCTGAGTAGCCATCAAAGCCATTTCCTCCATCAAAGACCCTTTCAAACCATCCAACAGTCAGTCACTTTCAAAAGCCATACAACTTTTACATCAGTGTATAATGCTAGACTGCCTAAGTCCGCTGTTTTCATGCACAGTCCAACAGTGAGGAAGTAGGAAGGAGCGATTTGTAATTTATTTTTTACTTAGTAATCCTAAATGAATTTTAACTGGATCTATGACTTTATGATGATCATTTTCTATATTATTTGGTCCTAGAATGGTATGCTTTGTTCATTTAGATGATGAGTTACTGGGTTGCATCTTTCTGAAAGCCTTTGTCCCACTCTGCCTTCATTTACATTGAACAGTTTATGGACTGGTGCTCGTACATTGTATAAACGTGTGTGTGTGTGTGTGTGTGTGTGTGTGTGTGTGTGTGCTTTTGCTCTCCACGTTAGCTTTTGAAGGAGAGTTTCTCACTGAATCCAAGCTCACCAATTGGCTAAACTGGCTGCCTATTGAACTCCCGGCATCTGCCTGTTTACCTCTCTCCCCTCCGTGTACTAGGAGATGCACACACAGGGCTCACCACACCCATGTTTTGTGGAGATGCTGGGGATCCGAACTCAGGTCTTCATGCTTGTGCAGCAGGCACTTTACAGACTAACCCATTTCCCCCGCCTATTTTACTAATCTATGAGAACCATAAAGGAGCCTATGTGTTGTATTGATAAAAAGATAAGGGGAGAAGGAATATATTTTGGTGGATGTGTAGTCAGGTATGGGGAAGGGGTGCCTCCGAGGGCCCATGTTGAGGCATCCCTTCCCCCTGAGGGACCAGTCACATGATAGTATAGTATAGAATAGAGTTTATTCAGGGCACGGGGAGGGGAGTTGAGAGGGTAGTAGAGGCAGAGAAGGGGGGGAGTGGGAGAGGGAGAGAGAGGGGAGGACTGGAGAAGTAGAGGCCGGCCATGAGCACGTGTGTGGGGGGGGGGGGAGGGATGAGAGGACAGAGCAGAAGCAAAAGCAAGAGCAAGAGAAAATGGAGGGGGCAAGCATCCCCTTTTATAGTGAGTCAGGCACACCTGGCCATTGCTAGGTAACTGTGGGGCAGAGCTTAGACAGAATGCTAATACTATGCTAATACAAGCTAAATCAACAGTTTTATGACTGTTGGTTTCTAATTTTTGAAAACCTGTTGAAATTATTTTGGAAATGTTATATTGAAGTCCAGTGAAATTTAATCTAACTTTAGGTTTAGCCAACGTAGTAGTTACTGTTGCATTGCTGTGACCAAAATTTCAGGGAGAAACACCACGAGGGAGGAAAGCTTGTCTGGGCTTCAGCCCCTCTTGCCAGGGAAAGCACCTCGAGGCAGCTCTTCCCAGCCAGGGTGTGAGTGAGTGGAGGCCATTCCCACCATGGAAGACCATCACAAAGCAGAGGCTGGGGTGAGACCAAGGGCCGGGCTCTAACCTGCTGAGGTCAACTACTGTTAGGTAGCCTCTATTTCTTGAAGATCCCATACCCTCCCAAAGTAGTGCCAACCAGCTGGGAAATACATGTTCAAAAAGTGAGCGTAGGTCTGAGGGGCCGGCTCAGGTAAAGTAGCTGCTGTGTGAGCAGCAGGGCCTGAGTTGTAATCTTCAGGGGAACTAATAGCACGGCCTTCAAAGGGTAAGCTCCAGGCTCCATGAGACTGTCTCAAATGGAGAAAAGGGTAGACAGTGATAGAGGGTGCCCGGGCATGGGCTGGGCACGTGCAAGTACACACACACACACACACACACACACACACACACCACACACACACACGAGTAAGCCTGTGTGGAAATTCAAACCTTAACACCCAACTTCAGGCTTACAGCATTGAAGAACTTGTGATAGACTGTGGCAAGGCAGGTTCTTTAAACTCAGGCCCGAGTTGGGCAGAATACACAGGTTTTTTTAATTTCTCTAAACTGATGATGACTTTTGAAATCCTATTAGCCAAGGAGTAAAAACGTGTGTGGCTGGACAGTGGTAGCACACGCCTTTAATCCCAGCACTTGGGAGACAGAGGCGGGCGGATTTCTGAGTTCGAGGCCAGCCTGGTCTACAGAGTGAGTTCCAGGACAGCCAGGACTACACAGAGAAACCCTGTCTCGAAAAACAAAAAAGCAAAAACAAAAACACAAAAAAAATTATGTCCAAGAGATTGTATTATTCTTGAAGTATATCCTCAAATTCTTTTTTGATATACCTGTCATAGATACGTGCAAATGTTTTACTTGTTGCATTCTGCTAAAAGTTTATTATGATAATTTTTTAAAAGACATAGTTATTTGATATGTATCAGGAGTCTCTGTGCACACTTAATCAGAGCTGCTTTCAGAAGTAGTGAGCATTTGTAAAATGCTGGTGTCAGACTTTGTAAGGGTGTAACTTTGAAGATTCTGATTCGTTGGACTGACTATGCCTAGCTTTCTAGGTCCATCCACGATCCATCCAGGTTCTGGTGGGCTAGGCATTCCCAGATTCCCAGAACCTTCTGTACCTTTAGAGACATTCTTGGACCAAGGAGAAACCCGTGCGTCTCCTGGTGAGGAGGCAAAGGTGGGAGCTAATGGATGAGTGAGTGAGGCAGTCAGTGGGTGAGCCCGTCTGTGCAAGCCACTGTTTACACACTGACTGAGCAGGTCACAGTGTCCTTGAGCCTGAGGGTCTGCTGCATGGTTTGAACCATAAAGGTTAAAACGACTGAGTCTGTGGCATCTTTGCATATGACTAATGATTGCAACTTTGTGTTTATAGCTAATTTTTAAAAAAGTTATTTATTAGTACTGTTCTGTGTATGATTATTAGACGTCGTTACTCAGGGACATGTGTCGTACGTGGCATGCCTTTGGAAGTCAGGACAACTTGGAAGTTGATTGTGTCTTTCCATTGTAACTCTAGGGATCAATTCAGGTCACCAGGCAGGTGCAGGAAATTCTTTTATCCGTCGAGCCTTCTCCCTGGCCCTTGCTGCTTCTTTCTATTTGTTTTCTGTCTGACTTTTTAAGAATGGCTAGGCCTTTTCTACTCTTTTTCTTTCTATCCATTCATTCATTTGTTTGTTTGTTTGTTTTTGAGACAGGGTTTCACTGTATTGCTCTGGATAGCCTAGAGGTCACTATTTATCACTCCAAGGTAGCCTCAAAAATCAGAGATTATTCTGTTTCTGCTTTCCAAGTTTTAAATTCCTTCCAGGGGATTAAAAATGTATGTTACCACACTTGGCTCTACTTTCTGAATGTATATATATGTGTGTGCACATGTACACACACACATATTTGAATTGCAGCATTAATTATTCCATGATTTTTGGCTGTGAGATTCATAACAAGTTCACTATGTGCGTTTTCTTCTATTCTGTTTGGTTGGCTTTGGTTTGGTTTTGTGACAGCGTCTCATAGCCCAGGTCAGCCTCAGTTTCACTTGTAGCTTCTGATCCTTCTGCTTCAACTTCACAAGTGCTAGGATTACGGGTGTGTGGCATCGTTCCTGGTTTATGTGCTTCTGGGAGTCAGACTCGGGGCTTGTGCATGCCAGGCAAGTACTCCTCCAAGTGAGCTACCCCTGCAGCCTAACGTGCCTGTCTGCCTATGGCTATACCAACCACTCTGAGAATGCCCAGGCTTGAAGGGGTGTCCCTCATCTTCGTGGGGCAGCTTGTGCTAGATTTGATTGACAGTGTGCCAGGAGTGGGCTTGGCCTGCTCCTCACCTTGTCGTTGTTCCCAGTCCCCTCAGCAGTGCAGTAGGGTAATACTAACCAGCTCACAGGGCTGTGGTGGGAACTGGGTGAGGTAACATGGACTTAGCTTAGCTCCAGGCATCCGCCATCTCACAAATAATGTTGACAAAGAACTGCAGTCAGTGCTCAGCAGGGGAGGAGCTCCTTGGGTTATAAACTGTTATTGGAAAGAGTATTTTTTAGAAATTATTATTTGTAGATTTGGTGACATCTTCCCAAGTCAAAGTCTGATAAATTTCATACAACGACTAGAGACTAGTATACTTGGCTAAAGTGTGATAAGTCTTATGAAGTTTCTTAAGGTAATTTTTAATGTACTAAACATGTATTCTAAAAAAAATGTTTTCTATTTATAGCATCAACAGTCTTTGATTCTGTACCACTGCAATGCTAGTTAGCTTATGCTTTACTGACCCGAATGGCCAGAAATGGACAGGTCAGAATTCTTAGAGCATGTTATATATTTGAAGGAAGTTAGATAGCTCAGAAATTTTATTTGAAACAATTTTTTATCATGCTTTTTCTTATAGGCCGTCTGTTATACACGTGTCTGTAAAGACCTAAGATTTGAAACAATTGGGCCGTAAAGCTTACGTGTGACGTCACTTTACAAATGCTGTCTTTGCAGTGTGTTCTTACCCTGACCTTTGCGTCCTTCGCCCTTCCAGGAGCTGACCAGCGCACTGGTGCACGTGAAGCTGCATTTTTTCATCCAAACCTTCACACTTGCCTTCTTCCCAGCAACAATATGGCTCTTTCTTCAGCTTTTATCAGTCACATCCATCAACGAGTGGCTTCTAAAAGGGTATGTTTAAACCTTTTGACGGGAAGTTTTTTAATGGGGCAGCTCTGGTGACATTATTGTTTCTATGGCAACTATAAATAAAAGGACTTGTGTGTTATCAGGAAAGGAGACCACTTTTTAAACATTGTTAAAGCAATAGAGTTTTATCAGAGATTCAGGAGAGACTTGTTTAACAGAATCTTAAAGTAGACTTCTGGGTAATTTTAAAGGTACCAGGATGGACACTTTCTGGGCATTTAAAATGAGTAGGAGAGGACTTAGGAAGATGGCTCAGTGGTGAAGAGTGCTGCCTGTAACCCCAAGGTTGGAGGAGACAGAAGCAGGATGGCTGGAAAGGCTTGCTGGCTACCAGCTTAGTTCTAGGTTCAGTGAGAGACCCAGTCTGAGGGAATAACGTGGAGACTGAGAGAGCATTAGACCTGATATCCTTCTCTAGTCTCTGGGCATGCACCCCACCTCCTTCACAGAGGTGGAACATTGGAAGATGTCTGCATGGGAATGCAGGCTGTCAACTGGTGCCTTACTGTGGCTGTCTGCACCTTTTAAAGTGTGTACCGATAATGGCTGAGTGTAATGTCTGCTTTTAAAATGCTTAATAAAAGTATGCATGTGGGACAGACACTTAGTTTTTCACTTGTTCTGATTTATGTTGATATAGGTAATTTAACAGATTTATGAGAATCTTTTCTTTCATAAAAAATGTTACCGTGCTTAATGAAAAGAATTTAGCAAATGAAACTAATTAATGAAAATAGTTTAAAACTAACCTCACTTTGACATCATGTTCTAGTTGCTAGTTTTATACCAATCATAGAGCCCGGAGTTTGCCCTCTGATCCTACAACTGGCATACTGTGTGACTTCTAGCAAAATTATCTCATAGCTTAGATCTGCTTTTCTCTGTATAAAATGAGGACAACCATTACCACTTAATGATGTTTGCTGCATCAAAGTTTTCCATCCATGTCATAATTTCTTTGTTAACCTGTTTAGCCCTACTATATGCAAGGAATTATTCTAGATGTTGGAGAAAGAATAGCAAACAGAAGTGGTCATGTGCTAGTGTGCTGGCCCAGCAGGGAGGGAGACTCAGAGTAGGTCGCCAACAGTCAGTAGGATGGACAGAATAAAAATGAGTGCTGTCAGAGGGGAAAGTGTACTGTGGGGTTAAGTGGCCAGGCTGCCGAGGAACGCTGTTTCTCCCCAGAGTCCTTGAGGAGAATGTTCTCTGTGAGGGAAACAGTGTACTAAAGCAGTCAGGCAGAAACAAGCCTGGAGTGTCGAAGGCAAGTTCAGTAAAGCAATTCAGTGGGCATGTCCTGTTTCTGTGGTGGAAGGACAATGGATTTGGAGGTGTTGGCCACACAGGAGCTGGATGTGCAGTCTTCTCAGCCTTAGTGCAGTGTAGAGACCTCATTCTGGGAGCTGCTGGGCTGCTGCTGCCTAGAGGGAAGGAGGCCTGTGTCATGAGGCCTGTTTGTATGGGACTCTTCTGGCTGTGATGTGGATACCAGAGGAGCTGAAACTGGGAACCAGTGTGGAGGCTGGTGGAGTATGAGAGTGCGTAGAGAAATGTATGTGGTAGGATAGATTATAAGTTAGGTTTTAGGACCTCGTCTTGGGGTTGTAGCAGTCACCAGGAGCTTAAGGTTTCAGGGCTGAGCCACAGGGTCAAGGCAACTTTATTGGCTGAGCTAGGAGATTCCACCAGCCTAGGAGTAGAAAGGGAGAGAGAAAGACCACTCTCTAGGAGAGGTAAAATGTCACATAACAAAATGATGTACTTCCGTGTACTAAGAATCTGGAAGTACTGAGCATCTACTGTACATGGGCCATGCAAGAAGTAGGAAGATGTTTTATTTCTTTTCAGGGAACTTCCAATCTAGTTGAATACATACAACATATATATGCTATTTATGTGTGCCTCTGTGTGTCTGTCTATCTGTCTGTCTGTTTATCTACCTATCTATGATAAATGATAATTCATATCAGTTAAAACTCAACAGCATTTGTGTATGTTTAAAGTAGAGGGCTCCAAAATGAGGCATTAGTGAGAGACATAAGTTTCTTTGGGGTCAACTCAGTAGAGTTGAATATTGGGCTGAGGAATCTTGGGCTTGAAGCTGTAGCTGTAGCTATAGTTGTAACTCAATGGAAAGAGCTAAATGGAGAGAACTAGGAATTAATGGTGGAATTAACAGAGCATTCTGATGGCATGGGGATATCGTATGAGGAGAGGAACACTTGTCATTTGTGTGCAAGGTAGAGCAGGTGGCCCCATCATGCCCATTCCAGGGTGGTAAAGGAGCCCAAACTTGCTGTCCATTTAGGTAAATCTCTTGTCAAATCCCTTTGTTCTCCCTTAGCCCTTACGTAGAAACACTGGTGTGTTTGTGTTCTAATCTTCTGTTGCCATGATAAACACCATGACCAGGAGCAACTTGGTGAGGAAATGGTTTTTTCATCTTATACTTCCAGGTAATAGTGGGTCACTGAGGGAAGTCAAAGCAGGAACTCAAGTCAGGAGGCAGGAACTGAAGCAGAGGCGTTAGAGGAATGCTGCTTACTGGCCTGTTGTCTGACTTAACCTTTCTTATACAACGCAGGCCCACTTTGCCTAGGGATACTGCTACCCACAATGGCTAGGTTCTTCTACATCAATTAGTAATCAATAAAATGGCCTACAGACCACAGCTATAGACCAGTCTGATTGAGGCAGTTCCTCCATTTCGGTTCCAAAGTGACTTTAGTTTGTGTGAAGTTGACAATAAAAACGAATCAGTTCAGTTAGCTTGAGGGGGTACAAACTCTACATCAGAATTCCTGGAGAACAGAAGTAAGGAGTGGAGTGGAGGTAGAGCCACTCAGCAGTGTGTGAGTACGAGTTTCTTTATAAGCAGCACATGGAGTCACAAACTACTCCAAATTTCAAAGTAGATCATGAGGTGAAAACTAGTTCCCACGATGCATTCAGAGAGAAAACGGACTTTCTAGAAATTGCATACATTTATTCTGGAGCTCTATTGTCTAGCTCAGGGGTTATCTATCATTAATAGTAAGGCATAATATGCCAGGCAGTGGTAGTGCACACCTTTAATCCTAGTACTCAGGAGGCAGAAACAGACAGATCTCTCTGGGAGTTCAAGGCTTGGTCTATAGAGCTAGTTCTAGGACACCAGGTTTACACAAAGAAATCCTGTGTTGAAGCAACAACACCACCCAAAAAAATATTTGAAGTGTTTTGCTGGCATAACATGAGGAGGCTGAGGCAGGAGGATTGGGAATTTTAGGTTATCCTGGGTTACATAATGAGTTCAATGCAGTCCCTGAGCTGTCACACACAAAACTGCTGGCCCACAAAGGCCATCAAAGTAGTGGCAAGCCCTCCTTCCCGCTCCAGCCTATGGCTTTGGAAGTAAAATGTCCCTCAGGAGCTGTCAGAATGGCAGGTCCTCTCAAAATGGCGACACCACCACATCTCAGCCTGCAGCCCTCACAGGACCTGCAGCTGACAACGGTGATTCACTGCCTTTCTTGCTTTGGTGGGAGCTGCCCCTCAGGAGCTATCCACAGTGACTCACTTTTCCTACGGGAGGGGGTCCTGTAGGAGCTGTCCACAGTGGCAGCAACTCCTCTCCAGCTTCCCCACGCCCGGCAACCCTACAGAGATGGTGCCCCAGCAAAAGCAGGTTGCCCCTGGGAAGGACTTCTCACCCTAACCCATGGGCCTGATGCTGGGAAAAGAAGGTGAAAAAAGCCGTCAGTCCCTGAGCAGGGAACCCAGCAGTCCCTACAGGGAATCCCAGCAGTCCTGACTTCCCAAGATCAGGACTTGAAATCCCATTGATCCTCACCCTGAAAATCTCTGCCGTGAGAAGCTCTGCCCCCTCAGAAATCCTATATAAGCAGTGTCCCTTTGTCCAGTTCCCTACTGTCCACTCCCAGGAGCAGAAGGCAGCCATTCCTGGATTTGTCCTTCCGCACCCTGGACCCTCTCTCTAATCAACCTCTTCATGAGGTTTCCTGCCTGCCTGACTCTTGTCAGAAGAAGCCAGGAAGAAAAGAAGCAGTGAAGAGAAGGAGGGAAGGAGGGAACCAGCGGAGCAGGGCTGAGGCTCCTGGACTCCTCAGCTCAGCTGGGGACCCTCCCTGGGAGCTGCAGCACCTCTGCTGAGGAGGCTTCCTCTCAGAGCTGTATGGCTCCTGGGCCCCCATGTCTCAGGACACCTTCACATCCTAGCAGAAATACTAATGTTCAAGGCCAGACCAAGTTAAAAAAAAACCCAGCCAACTAATCAAACAAAAACAAAACAAATCTTCCCAGATCCCCTTGTTCTTATTTTGTCTTGAGGACAGGTCTCACCATGTTGCCCAGGCTGGCCTCGAGCGCCTGGGCCCCTCCCTGACTGTGTCGTGTCCACTGGGTCGTCTGAATTTTCCTCCTGGTTAGGCTGTACTCTGCTCAGATGCTGAGGGATGGTTTCAGTTTTAGTCCTCAGATTTGCCGTGGTTCTGTTTGCCCAGTGTGCAGTGTGTTTCCTATGCTAACTGAGATTATGTTTACTATCATGACCATGGACGTACAGACATAATTTAATAAGAACAAATTTTAAGTAGATATTAGAATTTACCATGGAATATGATTGGAGACATCCATGGTAACTTTACAGCACGAGAGTGTTGCTGAGGAGATGAAAGTTAACTGTAGAATGTAAACTTTTAGCAAATATTCTTGAGCATTAGTGTCACCTCAAGGCTTTATATTTTACCAAAAGATCTATGAAAACGCAGAGACTTTCTTTGAGACAGAATATAGTGCTACATCAGTTGTCTTTGAACTCATGATCCTTCTTGTCATGTGTTCAGTTAGCTGGGACCCTGGGTGTGTGTTACTGTACCAGTTCCTGAAGATGTCTATGGTAGTAACCCAAGATTACCTTATCTATTTTACTTATCATTCACTGACTGCACTTACCATAGCTTAGTAGCTTTTTGAACTCTATAATTAAAGTTGAGTGTCTGTGTGTTTTAATGAGATATGGTCTCATGTATTGCTGAGATGGATTATAGGCATGCCTTATTTTTATTTTATATTGTGTTTTTTGAGTCAGGGTTTCTCTGTGTATCCCTGGCTGTTTTGAAACCCACTCTGTAAACCAGGCTAGCCTCAAACTCAGAGATCTGTCTACCTCTGCCTCCCTAGTGCTGGGATTAAAGGTGTGCACCACCACTGCCTTATTGTATGTGGTGCTAAGGATAAAACCCAGGATATATTTAACATATATTTATTGCATATATTTAACAAGTACTCTGCCAGCTATACCAAATCCCAGCCGCTCAACGTGCCTTAAAAACCATTTAAGCCTGTAGAATGTAATGAGCATTCAGGGCTCATATTGTCCCTTGGTGTCTAAGCTCAAGAGGGAGTATGTATCAATAAACATCGGCTTCTTTGTTCAGCTCTGCTCTTTAGGACTAACTAGTGGAAATTATTTATAACTGCAAGGAGGAGCTACTTACAATTGGCTTTTCTTTTATTTTTCAGTTTGCAGACAGTAGGTTGCATGCCTCCCCTGTGTCTTCTGCCGTGATTTTAACCAAGGCAGTTGGCGGAAATGAGGTGAGTCACGGGGGTAACCTTACTTAACCGATGTGTGTGCTGTGCTTTGGACGAACCACTGCAGAGAACTTCTGTGAGCCATTTGTGAACGGTGTGGTTGTTGGTGTGGATCAGGTTGATATAAAAATCGGTGGTGAGTGGAACTAGGTCTTCACATGGAAGAACACGGGAGAAGACTGAGGTAGCGATGGTGACCTTCCTCTCTCAGGAGGAAGCTGGGGATGGAGGAGGTGCAGTCCAAAGGAAGGAACCTTTCCTACCAGACAAGGCTGTGGCCACTTCTTAGTTCCTTTAAAAAAAAAAAAAAAGATAATAAATTCAATTACTGGGCAAGATTCAGTATGTTTAGTGGCAAACGCAGATGATATAAAATAAGAAACCAGGCCACATTTCTAGGATGATATCAAAGCAATTACCCACCTGTGTCTAAAGTCTGTGTTAAAATTCAGATGGCAGCTGTGGCAGGTGCTCCTTGGTTGAAAGGCCCAGTGCTGTCACACTGAGGGCCCTTCCTTCCTTTCTGCTCGTTCTTCCTCCGTTCTCATCTGTGAAGAAGGTGCTCTCAGGGAAGAGAAGGGAATAGGGTATCCCATGTCATTCCTAGGGTTCTGCTTCCTGTTAAAATTTTATCCACTCATCGTTTCTAAAAATACTGTACTGCTTGCCTGATCTGTTCTCTTGAAAAATAGCTATGTTAAACTTATTGCATGTGATAAACTATACAAATATCTGTCATCTGTCATCTATCTATTAATCATCTGTCAGCCATCAATCATCTATGTACCTACTTATATTCTGTATCAATCTACCGTCTATGTATCATTTATCAATCTGTTCACTATATCTCTACTACCTACCATCTAATTATATATCTATGTATCATTTATCTATCTACCTATCTACTTACCATATATCAGTCAATATTATCTATCTAGCTATCATCTATTTATATATCTATTATCTATTCGTATATATCTATCATACTTCTCTCTCTCTCTTCCTCTCTCTTTCTCTCTCTCTCCCCCCTACTTCCCCCTATCTGTGTGTATGAAACCATCATTTAAAGGGAAGACAAATGTCGTGGTCACATATTTTCTCCCAGTCATGTTTAGCTTCTTGGAGTAGGAATAAAATGGAGAAAGAAAGCTAACTTAAGCAGTTTCTTTATGGTGAGCATTTGGTTTGCCACATGGTTTGGTATATCAGTGTTATATGGCAGTTTGGTATATCTAATACGCACTTAAGAGGAAAGGCTACCCTCAAGACAGTGAGCACACTGTCCCATCCATGCCGTTTGGACAGAGATTTATGTTCACAGCCTGGGCGGTAGGGAAGTCTAGGTTGGGAGGTCTGCGTGTGCTGAGGGTTTTCTTGCTGTCCCATCCCTTGGTGAAAGCCGAAGGGGAAGAGAGAACTGGTAAGGAAGAGCAGAAGGACTCCATAGCTGTGAGCCCCTTTTATTTAGTCAATTCATCCTGGGGGGGGGGGTGGATCTCTCAGTAGGCTGTGCCTCCCTCCCAGCGTGCTTACTCTAGAGCAGCGGTTCTCAGCCTTCCTAATGCTGCAGTCCCTTAATGCTGTTCCTCATGTTGTGGTGACACCATAAAATTTTCCTACTGTTATGAATTGTAATGTAAATATCTGTGTTTTCCATTGGTCTTAGGTAACCTGTGTGAAGGGTAGTTTGTCCCTCAGAGTGGTCGAGAGGCACATACTAAGAACTGCTATGTATGGGCTGGACAGATGGCTGAGTGGCTAAGAGCACTGGCTGTTTTTCCAGAGGTTCTGAGTTCAATTCCCAGCAACCAGATGGTAGCTCACAACCATCTGTAATGTACTCACATACATGAAATAAATATCTTTAAAAAAAAGAACTGCTGTGTTAGAGGTCAGGTTTCCAATGAGTAATGTCTGAGAGCACACTGACCTCAGTCTTTGTTCTGGGGGGGGGAGCTTGCTGTGTTACCCAGCCTGCCCTTGGGCTCCAGGGAGCCTCTGTCTTAGCTTGCCCAACAGCTGATTGCAGACATGCCACTGTCTGCTGCGGGGGACATGCGCAAACCATAGCACACTGAAATGTTTCCTCTGTCCCTTGGACACCCTCTCCTCTTGCCCTTTCTAGCACCCTTTCTAGGCAACCTTGCATCTGTTTCTGTCACTTTAGACTGGTTTGCATATTCTGGAGTTTTATAGAATGGAATTCTACAGTATCCCTTTATGCCCCCCCCCCTTTTACTCATTGTAATTATTTTGAAACTTATCTATTTTGTGTTCGTCAATCCTTTAGTTTTTTTGTTTGTTTGTTTTTGTTTTATTTTGTTTTTGCTGAGTGTTGTTTTGCAGAGGTACAGATTGTTTATCCACCCACCTGTCAATAGACACAT
Source organism: Mastomys natalensis (assembly GCA_021653895.1). Lineage (NCBI taxonomy): Eukaryota > Metazoa > Chordata > Mammalia > Rodentia > Muridae > Mastomys > Mastomys natalensis. Next base: position 256,525 of record JAJTUV010001448.1, read on the forward strand.
GGACAGTTTCTAGTTTGGCGGGGTGACTTTTCATGCACTGCTATTTCTCTGGAGAAAAATGTATTGGTGGAGTAGCTGAAGCCTTTGATGTTTCATTGCCTTTGGAACAGGGAAGATTCATCTTTATGTAGTTTAATCTCCTGCTCATAGTTTCTGAAGTGGACAGTTTCCAATCTTTCTATATCCAATTCTTTCTGTATCACAGATGGATGTTTAACTGTTGACAGAGCTTTCCAAGCTAACTTCTGAAGCAGTTGTTTCATTTTATGTTTAAGCCTTTGTTCTGCAACCTCATCACTTGATCTTGTCAGTTTTGAAATTTTACTATTCTGATATATCCATTTGCAAGTAACTTTCCTTCTCCTGATGTAATCGTCTTGGAGGCTTACTCCTGAATAAGCTCACCCTTTCTAGTTCTTTCTGAACTCTGGCTGGCTGGTTCAACTTACTTATTCTGGTTATACTCAGCTTTTGGGTTCTTGTCTTGCAGACTGGAGAATGAAATTCAGAATACTGAGTGAGCTTCAGAGGAAAGTGTAGAATACTCGTATGTAGCAACTTGAGAGAGGGAGACAGGGAGACAGGGAGAGAGGGAGGGAGGGAGGGAGGGAGGGAGGGGGGCTCCAGCACATATGCTCCAGTAGGTGTGTGGAATCACTTAAAGGAGTCAGTTGGTTCTGGGGATCAAACTCAGGTCCCCAGGCTTAGAGGCAAGCACCTCCAACCTCTCAGCCATTTCCTTGCCCCATAGTACACATACTTAAAAATACTATTTAGGAGGGGAAACCGGGAAAAGGGATAACATTTGAAATATAAATAAAGAAAATATCTAATAAAAAAATAAAGCAAATACTATTTAGGGGTGGAGTTGACTAACAGTTTGATGTTGTGACATTTAAATTTTAAATTGTCTTTATGTAAATGCTGGAAACATGGTTTCTATAACTGTTTCTAGTATTTGAAGTGCATTTCCTCAGAACTGTAAAATTGTGATATACTGTTGATGTTATCCAACTAACTTAAGTGAAACTGATGCATGCATGCATGCATGTCTGTCTGTGTGTCTGTGTGAGCACACACATGCAAGTGTAGCTTATTTTTTCAATAGTAGGGAAAGCAAAAGGTTTACAGAGGTAATCTCATTGTAAAGCATAAGATAATAAAACAACAATTTATACAGTTATATAATATAATTGCTGAAAAGCATACACATTTATTTAGTTAGATTTCTGTTTTAAATGTAAGATTCTGGGATAAGAAATTTGACTCTCCCCCACCCCTCAAAAAAGCCTTTCAAAGGGTCTTGCCAAGAGAATCTTCATATTCATATCTAACTTCCTTATGACTCACAGTAACTGCCATGGGAATTCCTTTTATAGAAGAAATTTATTTTTTAAAAGACCGGAAAATTACTGCCTTATGTTTGGAGAGAGTTATTAGTTTTTTACAGTGTTATAAAGACATCGCTCTCTCATCTGTGCTAATGTTAATTCAGAGCAAAGCAGCAGCTAGGGTGGCATTTGGGAGAAGAGATACTCCCTGCTTTTGCCTCAGTGTCTCTTCTCTCAGAAGCTTAGCAAGGAGCTAGCATCCAGAGGCATTCTGTAGAACTGGAGTGTGTGCTGACTGCTGGACGGGGCTGCAGAACTGGGAGAGAAACAGAAGGAAGGAAGGACTCTGCCTGCAGATCTCTGAAGGGAAGAGAACCAGTAAAGTGAAGGAAGAAAAGAAAAGACACCAGAAATCCCACCGGATAAGGTCAGGGCAAGAAGGAGAAGCTTCAAATCCTATTTGGCAGTGCTAACCTTTACCTGTATTTGAAGCTGTGCTTGGTATTGGAGTCACTGAAGCAGGCCGTCCACCTTTAAAGGACTCTTCTTGTAGGCAGACTGTTTAGACTTGCTTATCACTCCCCCAGCACCCCCACCCCTCCCAAGATAAACTGTGTGCATCAGTTGCATGACACTGCCTGGGTTATTACAGTAGTGAGCTGGAACTTTTCTTGCCTCAGTCCACCCTACCTGTTGGGTTCCAGTGTTGGCATTTCACAGCATAATGGCACCCCTGTGCCTGAGTCCAGCTACAGAAATAGGATATACTAAGCCTTTGTCACAGAGAGAAGCCATCTTTGAAGCTCTGTAACAGAAGATACATCAATGAGAAAAAAGGCAGAGTAAACTTGTTTAACTGAAGCTTTCCCTGGCATGGGAGAGGTTTCCAAAATGGGGACCCAAAGGCTCAGGAGTCTGCATGTTTATGTATCTAGGCCTGACGTGTAGCAATGCAGGCCTGGAGTGGATGGGATGTAACCACTGTGCTGGGGCATAGGAAGGCTGCTGCTCATATTTGTTCTGGTGTCGCTGTAAGGTCTTCTTTGCCTCTTTGTCCCCAGGCATGGAGTAGGATGGCCTGTCACATGAGGGTTTTGGGGAAAGAAAGGAGAGGTCAGTGAGTAATTTGGTTTTATGACCCACTAGCCAGAAAAAGGGAGGAGAGAGGAGACCTTGTTCACTGCTAAGGAAGCATCCTGCTTTCTTGTGTGCAGGGCTTGTGTTGTGCCCTTCAGTCTGCTTGCCTTTGAGAGGATTCAGACCTCTAGCTCCTGTTAGAAACTACACAGAAGTAGAAGAGTGGGGTCACTTTAGAGGGGCCCTTTCATTAAATTATTGTCTTCTTACCTTAATCTAGAAAAGTTCTAACTATGCAACAAGTGGCTTGTGTCCTGCTCGGAACACTGGATTGTGTTTCTAGTTGGAGGCATTAGGTTGTTGTCTTGCCTATTAAAGGATTAAATTAGCATGCTTCTTTTCAAATAGAAACATAATTGAGGTTTTTAATTATATAGTATTTATGAAGTAGAAGGATTTTAGACTCTTTTGATAATAGAATTCCAAATACACTTTAAAGAAACATTTTGATTGGGAGTATAGAAGTGTGTGTATAGTTTCATCATTGGGGCTGGTGTCCAAATCTCTGTAAAGGAGATTTAAGAGTTGTCCCCTGAGCAAAGATCTTTATTATGTGGGTGAACTCTTTTAAGTCACAGGTGAAGGTCATGAGTACCTGAGTGTATTTAAAAAAGGTTTCCTCAGTGCTTGGAAAGCAAATGAAGCCCTCATTACCAGCTTTGAATGTGTAGCTCTGAGCTTTTTGCTAAAGGTGAAAGGTCAAGATCATCACTGTCTGAGTGGAGAGGGAGAGTTCAGTTCTGGGCTTCTCGGGGTTATTTTGCATTATCAGTGGGGAGTCGGCTTTGCTAATCCAATGCAAGAAGATAACGTTCATTGAAACATTTATAAAGGCAGTCAGAGCAAATCTGACCCTCCCAGGGAGGACGTGGAGGAGTGGAAAGCTGTCTGTCAGTCACTGCCCTCAGCACGCTCTTACCAGCCGTTCCTCACTTTCTCCTTCTGTCAGTGGGTAGTGGACTGATGGCATGTGGGAAGAACGCCATGAGCATTCCACCTTCTTACAAGCCAGCACCTGTGTACTGCAGCTGTGTGCAAGCCTGAAGCTGTGTGCAGTCTGCCCCTGCATACAACCCTCAGCTGTGTGCAAACCTGAAGCTGTGTGCAGTCTGCCCCTGTGTACATCCCGCAGCTGTGTGCAAATCCTGAAGCTGTGTGCAGTCTGCCCCTGTGTACAGCACTGCACGAAGCTGTGTGTAGTCTGCCCCTGTGTATAGCCCGCAGCTATCGATGTGCAGTCTGCCCCTGCGTACAACCCGCAGCTGTGTGGATCTCGCCTGTGTCCACACAGCGTTCAGTGCCAGGACACAACATGTGTGCAGCTTGATGAAGGACAGCGGTGCTTGCCAGCACAGGCGCTGTTGCCCACTCTGCCCGTCTCCTCGCTGTGTGCTTCGTGATCCTCGCGCGCTGTGGATTGCTGGTAAGCGCAGGGGGTGACTACTCTCCAACTTAAGGCCATTGTATTGGATTAAGACAGAGTACTTTCTCACAAGGCTTTCTTACTCTGCCCTCCTCGCCTTTGCTTCAGTGCATCTTCCGGCCTGGTTGGATTCTTAAGAGCAAGAGGAAGAGCTGACTACCTCCAACTTAAGCCATTGTAAATGTGGTTAAATATACTTTCTCAAGGTTTTATCTACCTCACTTAACTCTAAGCCTTTTAGTCTGTCTTCCATTCTCCAGAGCAGGCAGAAGAATTCAGCGGGCAAAATGGCGTCTGGTCGCCAAGTCTGGCCACCGAGAATCAGTTCTGTCCTACGTGGCTTCGGTTTTTGATACCATGGTCAGTCCCCTGCATCTTACTTCTGTTTCCCTGACACTGCTCTCTAAATCTGTTGCTTCACTTTTTCCTGTTTAGCCCTTTTCCCACCTCAAGGAGAGTGGAGACCTGAACTTGAAAAAAAAACATCATCAGCCTGGCCAGATTCCTGCTTCTGAGTCAGTCCGCGCCAGAGCTCAAGCACGTGACCTGCACCTTTGGTGGAGCTCTGCTTGGACTGCTCTGCTCTTGGGTGAAGAGTAAGCAGGTCCGGCTTAAGGTGTGGTAATGTGTTTATTCTTTGCCTTGGCGAATTCCAGCCATGCTTGAGCACAGGTGCTCACCCTCCGAGGAATCAAGCATGCTTTGCATGCCTTTGTTTGCCTTCTCTTATCTGTTGGTTCCCGCAAGCTCCAGACCTCTCTGACCCTTGCCTTAAGCCATTCAGGGAACAATAGTAATTACATAAGCATTTCACAGATGGCTCACCTGGCCCTGACTGGTCTGCACAACAGAATGCTTGCAAAGTGTGAGGGATCAGTTAAGAAAGAACTTGTTCTCAGGTCAGAGCCTAGACAGATGTCCTCCCTCCCCCTCTTCCAGAGTTTCTTTCCAGACCAGGTCTTGCTATGTCGTCTTCTCCTGGCTTGGGATTCATTCTGTAGTCCAGCTGGCATTGAGGGTCCAGCTCACTCTGCCTCGGGAGTGCGGAGGGTCAGTCCTGGCTGCATCGCCACGCCCAGCTCCATTACTTTTGAAATTGATAAGTTATTTCTCCCTGGTGAAATAAGCCAGGTCATGCCAGATAAAGGCAGTTTATTGGGAAGCCGCCCTTAGGCACCCTGGCCCAAGGGAAAGAGGCCAGGAAGTTGCCATGGAAAGGGAGAGGGTAGGGAGGGGAAAGAGAAGGAGAAAGCGAGTAGGGAGAGGGAGACCAAAATGTATGGCTCTGGGGGAGGGACAGCCAACCCCTGGGCTGAAATGGTCAGGGTTAGGGGCAAGGTATGCCAGGGAGGGACTGAGGGATGTTGGGAAGACCTGGAGGCCAGGTCTGCTTTGGTGTGTAACATTTGATGTGTAGCCCTTGTCCCAGGGTCAACAAACAGACAGCTTCATTCCAAACAGATAGCTTCATTCTAAATTTGCACATCTAGTTGCTCTCTTCATTGAAAAGCATGTATTGAGTATTTGCTATGTCTTTCTTTGTGTAGTGCCTTTATAAGAGCTTCAGTTTAATAAGCAATAGACAATGGATAAATATTAAGTTACTAGTATAAGATGATTAGTGTTTTAAATAAATATAGGATGGTGGATGTTCAACTACATTTAATCAATTGGATAACTTCAGTTTATTAGTTAGCTTGATAGTAATATGGGCGTGTGTGTGTGTGTGTGTGTGTGTGTGTGTGTGTGTAACCTGGAATATTTATATCACCTATCCAAGATAATATCTTCAGAGAACAAAAGGTCAGAGGAACTAAATTACTACTTGGAAAATTGTTTTTAGAACTTGGAACCAGAGGGATTGAATAAACATATATGGTGTTTTCCTCAAACTCAGCACCTAGGAAATCATCCTAGCACTGTCCTGTGAACAAGCTGAAGCCCACAGGTGCCTTCTTCCTCCCAACATAAACATTTGCTCCTAATCTAATTCTCCTTTACATCACAGTGTCTGCATGGATCGTGGCCAATCAGATAGCATATTGGGATTCACTGTGATTAGTGACTGTTTCAAACTTCAGGCTCTTTGTCTAAGTGGAATCTTGGATACCTTGCTGATTTTGAGAAAATACGAGTCTAAATAACAACACAAAACTATTCTCTTAACAGTCTTATAAGTAATGCTCTATTTATTGTGTCTTATAATAGTTTGATTATCTTTACCTTTATTTTCAGATTCTTGGTATGCACATTTTGAAAATTTGCATATAGCTATGAAGTTGTTACTTTTGAAAATGGACTTTTTCTCAGTATTTTGCTGATTTCTTGGGTTTATGGAAATATGAAGAAATTTAACTTCAGAAGTCAGCTCTTTCTCTTTGGGCCCCATCCCTAGCTTTGTGGCCTTGGTCCTTAACCATGGATGTTTATGCTTCAGTTCATTGCTATGGGAATTTATAGGCCTCCTAAACAGGCAATTAATTATAGCTGTGTCTTTCATATGAAGGAGTTTGGCATGTGGCTGCTTATGATGACCACAGAAATTGTGGAGTCTTGCTTGATCTTGGCTACAGTCTTTTAAACCTACTTGGTTTCTGAAGATACCAAGTTGTGTCTTTTAAGTATCTAATGAGAACACCCTGTAATAAGAAGGTAGTGAGACTTTCAAGAGTACTCATGGTCAAGAACACTTGGATCCAAATTAATGGTCTTAATCTATCAAGAGGGGTCACTGATCTGTGTTTAATCAAGTGCCAAGATATTGAATTTGTATACTACATTTAGAATTTAGTGATTTTTATTTTTAAATGTATCCCACTTGTAGAAACTGAGTTTCCCAAAATATAGCCATTCTGTGTAGCTCACCACCCCCTCCCTTTTATCCCATCTTCCTTTCCCTCTTGTTTCCTTCCTTCCCCCCATTGCATGCTGGGAAGGCTCAAGCTAACTTATACTCACTAAATTCATTGTGTGAACCACAGCTTGAATCACACTACTGCAGGAAAAGCTGCTGTCACTGCTGCATAGGCTTCCACATTGGCTCCTGCCGAGGACTCTCAGCTTTAGGTCACGTACAGGCATTTCCTGTGGTGTTGGCCACTTGTAGAACATTGTCCTTCGTTTGTCTGCTCTTCCAGCAGCAACGTCCTCATCCCCTCACTTCCGGCTGACGGGCCTTGTCGGTCAGGGCCAGTCCCTCGACGACCAGACCAGTGCTGTCAGACTCAGTGTTACTTAACTTCACCAAAGAGCCTGTTGCACTCATCCTTAATCAGACAGTTTTTTCTGATTTTTATATTTATTTAGATGCCAACTCGTGAGTTTTCTTTGCAGAGACTTTTCTTTGCATTCCTTAAAGCAACATAAGAATATTCATAATAAAAGCAGTAAAGTGGCGTTTGAGATGCCAATGACTCCATTTCCTCGTGTACTTGTGGTCTCATCTTTTCAGACATCTAAGTGAGTTCCAAGTCCATGTGTTTTCCATCCCTCACAAGGATCTCTTTCTTGTTTACTGTGACAAAACAAAGAAAGGGTAGAAGCTGAATTATGTCTTAGATTAGACATATTTTCTCATTTGTGAAAATCCATTTTAGATAGCCTATTGTGGGAATTATTCACTTCGTGATAAGAAGTGTTTCTCATTCACTGATCTGTCCAGTATGCTCCTTGAGACAATGTCATTACAAAGTTCAATTGAAGTATAGTTAGGTTCACCCTGGTACACGGTCTCAAATAGGCAAACCATGTCAGATTAGTTCTGAAAAAGCTGTCTAAAAAACTAATATATGAGGTAAAGTATATTTATATGTTACAGTCACCAATCATTGTTTGAAGTTCATGATGGGTTAGCTTAAAAATGTTTCTTGATTTATGTGATCCTTTTTATGAAGAACAAGGAACAGATATGCCTTCACTTTCCTTTGAGTTTGCAGTAGATTCTTTACCAAAATAGCTCATCATTGCAAGGCTGGCAGGATTCCTCAGTGGCTAAGGGCACTTGCTGCCAAGCCTGACAGCCCGTCAGTCTCCTGAACCCATGTGGTGGGATTAGAAAACTGATCCTGCCGTTTATCTTCTGAATGGCATGTGCATGCTGTGACATGCTTGTGTCCACATGTATGTATGCATATTCACACAAAACATGCTAGTGCTGGCTGTGTGGCAGTGTGGGTCCCTGTGTTCTACAGAGCACTCTTCATTTAAGTTAGACACTGTGCTTGTCCCTGTTGTACAGATGAGAAATGGACACAAAGAGAGATAAAAAAAACATGTTCAGGGTTGTAAAGAGCGAGGCCAAGGAGCCTGGATAAAGACCTTGGTCAGCTCTTTGCTTCAGTGCCTGTGGTTCATTACCTTCTGCTGCTTTGTCTGTCACCGGCAATAGGTAGGCAGTGCTGAACAGAAAGCTCAAATACGACTTAGTGCTTGAGCCACTTTGGTGGGAAAAATAAGGGTTCCCTGAGAGTAGACCAAGAAGTCCAAACTTGCTAACAATGCCCAAAGTTGTTGACTGGGTGTGCTCTTTGAACTAGTAGCTTCTTCCTTCAGGAAGCACTTCCTTATCTTTTCAAGTCCTCTGGTCTTCCCTGGTGTCTACATGTCTTTAGCATAGCATACTGTGAAAGCCTGCCTGTCTCATGAAAGGGCCTTCCTCCATCAACATGGATATCTGTCATCCACAGTTGTAGCTGCTGTATCCAGTGTGTAGAGGCACAGTAAATGTACCTTCAAATCCATGACTATCTGTTCAAATAAATGAATACTTAGTGAGATTAAAAAGAAATCTATCCCAGTAAGTATCTCCACCGTGCATATCAGTCAGTGCTCTGTTGCTTTGACAAAGCACTGTGGCCAAAGCAGCTTATGAAAGAGTTTATTTTCGGTTATGGTTCCAGAAGGTTGAGAGTTCATTTTGAAAGGAAGCCATGGCAGCAGCCAGACATGGCAACAGGAAGTTGAGAGCTTACATCTTCAAATGCATACACCAAGCAGAAAACAACCAGAAGTAGGGAGAGACTATAAATGCTCAAAGCCCGCCCTCCTCCCCGCAGTGATGCACTTCCTCCAGCAAGGCCCGCCCCTAATGGCACACTTCCTTCAGCAAGGCTTTACCTCTCAAAGGCACTTGAAGCCCCTCCTTCCCCCAAATAGCACTACCACCTAGGGACCAAGTGTTGAAATGAAGGACATTTCTTATTCAAACCACCACTCTGTATACTATTAAGACAGTAATTCATTTCCAGTTATGCTTTGCCAGATGTCAAACCTTTACAGATAAATTAGGGAACATGCCTGGAATGTTTTGGTTACTTATATCTCTTCTACTTTGTCTCCACACAGCAGCCTTCTGGAGAAATACCCTTAAGTGCTCGCCTTAAGCCTGTGAGGAAGTAGCACTTTGAATGGAAGAAAGTGAGAGCTTTCTGTAGCTGGCAGGGCCTTAGAGAGAAAGAAATGAATAACTTCTTCGGTGTTAGCTGTGCATCTTCGAAGCCATCAAAGGATGGAAAAACATGCACAGCAATTTTAGCTGAATGGATCCTCTTCTGTCTTCTTTTCCTTGTGTAACTTGGATGATGTTAAACCATCTACTTAAATAGCTTCTGTGGAAAATATGATTTGGACATTAGAAAACATTAGCAGATTCTCACTACCCATAAACAAACAAACAAAACCCAAGCATCTCTGTTAGGACTACTCTTTAAGATCTCTGTTCCTAGCCAGGCGGTGGTGGAGCACGCCTTTAATCCCAGCACCTGGGAGGCAGAGGCAGGTGGATTTCTGAGTTCGAGGCCAGCCTGGTCTACAGAGTGAGTTCCAGGCCAGCCCAGGCTACACAGAGAAACCCTGTCTCGAAAAAACAAAAAACAAAAAAAAAAAGATTTCTGTTGCTGTGATGAAACCCCATGACCAAAAGCAACTTGAGGAAGAAAGGGCTTATTTAAAGGCTTACGTATTCTGAATCACAGTCCATTGAGGGAAGCCAAGGCAGGAACACAAACTGGGTAAGAACCTGGAGACAGGAAGTAATGCAGAGGCCATGGTGGGGTGCTACTTACTGACCTGCCCCTGATGGCCTGCGGAGCCTGCTTTCTTACAGAACCCAGCACTGCCTGCCCAGGGATGGTGTTACCCATAATGGGCTGGACCCTCCTCCATCCATCACTAAATAAGACAATGCCCTACGTGCCTGCCTCCAGCCTGCTTGGAGGCATTTTCTCAAATGAAATTCTTTCCTCTCTGATGACTCATTCTAGCTATATCAAGTTGACATAAAAAACTAGCCAGCACAACAAGATACACTGTGTAGGCCAGATTTGCATAGAACTCCCTGTGTAGCCCAGGCTGACCCTGAACTAGAGGTCATCTTGCGTCTGCTTCTAAGTGCTGAGCTGTAGACTTATGTTACCACATCTGTCTGATAAAGTATATTTTTTAAATGAATAAAGTTGATGTTCTTTTTGTTTAAAATGAACAGTTTCTCCTTTATGGAAGCTTTAGTCTATCTAAGATTAAAATATATGTGAGAATACTTTTTTAGGTCACTTACTGTGATAAATACATTTTCTATATTAGGCATGTTGTACAAAGCGATCTTTCCTGAGCTTTCTCATTTCCCTAACAATTGTGTTAATTATTTTATATGTATAGTGTTATACTATGCTGATTTTATAGTTGGACAAGTGAAGATGGAGATGTGAGCAAACCTGGTTCAAATCCCACAGCTGGGAATTTCTGACCTCGTCAAGATACTTCCATCCCATTAGACCTTAGCTCACCCAAAATTAAAGCTCCAGGTATCAGCTATATTGAGATCCCAGTGCCGAGTCGGTCCCTCACTAAAGTGATTGGCTTAGTACTAGTCCAAGGAGTAGATGTCAGAACTATCAGAACAGATTGTGAGTGCTTGCAGTTACTAAGGGGTGAGTTACTGTTCTGATGGAGTTGAGGCAGGTCCACTGTGTGGAGAGTTGGCTCTTGAATGTGAATGCTACACTTTCTCACCAAGTGTGGTTGGGACTTGCTCTGTGGGTCAGGAGAGCGAACTCTGGAGGATTTAAGAGAGTGGGTCTGGTGGAGAGGGTGAGCTCAGACACTGGAGGCCTGGTCTCTGGAACTGTGTTACTGCTGTGGGGAGCAGAAGGAGGAAACAGCTGTAGTTCAGCCAACAGATAGCTTGAAAAGCTCCTCCCATGTGGCAGGCTGGTGGCAAAGTTATGGCCTGTGGTGCCCCAGAGATGCAGTCTGATTGGGTGGTGAGTGACAAGGCAACCCTGATGCGTGTCCTGCATCATTCTAGAGCAGCAGTTCTCAACCGTCCCAATGCTTCGACCCTTTACTGCAGTCCCTCATGTTGTGGTGACCCCCAAACATAAAATTGTTTTTGTTGCTATCTCATAACTATAATTTTGCTACTGTTATGAATTATAATATAGATATCTATGATGGTCTTAGGGTAACCACTGTGAAAGAGTCATTTAACCCCAAATGGCTGTGCTGGTGGGAGTTGGAGGGAAAGGCAGACCCCATCTCAAGAATTCTGCTCTCTACAGAGGGGAAGCTGAAAGCAAAGCTGAGAGCCCCTGCCACACCCACAGAGGAGACCACTGTGCTGTATTTGTTTTGATTTCAGATCTAAAATCTTATCAGGGAGCCAATCCTACCCAAATATTTCCTGCCTTATCAACTGCTATAAAGGGAATCTGAAATGCTAGTTACGACATCACAGCTGCTTTTTTTTTCCTTTAAAGATTGTTTAAATAAAGGGAAAATTTAAATGCAGTGTTAGAAACCCTGTTACTATGTGTCAGCCTTCCCCCAAGTCCATTCCATTCATTAGGTTATATGAAGTATTTCTTGCCCCCACCCTGGTGTGTCTAGTGCTTAATGCAGTCTTGTCAAATGATTAATTTAACATTGTGAACACACGTTGCCAATTACAAAACATTGTAAGTTATTGCCATCACTATTAGAAGACTGGCTTATGAAGTAATAGTGATTGGAGAGTCTATTGGATGCAGTTAATTGGCAATAAATTAATCATTGCTCTCTCAACAGCTTATCTGAATGACCTGCACGTTCTAATTGAATATTGTATTATCTTATTGACTGGTTTATTATTACTTCAAAGATTAGGAGTTCAGTGTAGTACTTTTCCTATTGGTGTAGAAAAATCACATTTTGTTTTGTTTTTTTAAATGAGGATAAGCTGAAGAAAAATTTCCTATTTTCTCTCTTTGACTAACTTGGCTCACAAGATTCTTATTTCATAAAAGTGAGAAAAATTACACAGGATTACCTAACTTTTAAAAATGTGTATTCATTAAAATTATTTATTTAATGTGTATATGTGTGTCCTTGAATGTATGCATGTGTGCCACTTGCATACAGGAGGCGTCCATGAAGGGAGTGAGGAGAGAGAAGGAAGCTGGATTCTTTTGGAACTGGAGTCACAGGCAACTGTGAGATCCCCAGTGTGGGTGCTGGGAACCAGCGCCTGCCCTGGCCAGAAACAGCAGGTGCTGGTTACTGCTCACCCATCTCTCCAGCTCTGCCTCTTTCACGGTTACCTTTGTAATGTTCTTTGAAGCAGGTAGGGTGGCTTCCGATTGGAATCCTAGTACCTTGGGAGTGAGGCAGTATGATGCCAGGTCGTTCTGCACTATAGAGTAAACCTGTCTCAAAAAAAAAAGTACCTCTGTCTCAGAGTGTGTTTCTCTCTCCTCCCTCATCCCACCCTTGGCATTTCTTGTCTTTTCTGGTGACTTGAATTATTTTAGCCATGATTTGTATGTTTGTGTATGTTCTTCACATGCACAGGTGCACAGGTGCCACAGTGTATATGTGGAGGTCAGAGGTCTTCCTGCTGTGGGTTTGCTGATAGAATTTCTATCCTCAGGCTTGTGTGTGTTTATGCACCAAGCTGTCCTCCTGGCCCTTTGCTCTTTTCCCTTCCTCCACTGAGGGGGCTAGACCTGCTTTAGAAGGTCCGGAATGGCTCTGGCCCCTTTGCTGTCACCATCATTCTTATTGTCACTGTAGTCTCTTCCTCTGGGTATAACCACTTTCCAGACCAGAGTGAGGCTCCTCTGAAGTTTCCAAACCCTGAACTAGACTCCCCCAAATCCCCCACCCCGAGACAGGGTTTCTCTGTGTAGCCCTAGCTGTCCTGGAACTTACTCTGTAGACCAGGCTGGGATTAAAGGCGTGTGCCACCACAACCCAGTTTGTCCTAGATATCCAGTGACTGAGGTAGTCCTTATACTGTGTCTTCTTCAAGAAGCTTGCTGGAGCTTGATACCCCCTTGTGAAGGCTATTAGGAGACACTGCACAGATGTGTTCCCAAGGTCCACCAGGATCCTCAGCATGCTGCCTCCCAGCACCAACCTTCTAGGAAGGCTTCAGGCTATTCTGCTCTGTTGTGATGCTGTGAGCACAGGATCTGCTCTAAAGCTCTTGTCTCAGTAGGATTTTTAGGTGACCACCATTTTTTTTTTTTTTTAAAGAAATGCTCTTCAATTTTCTGTCTGGTCAGCTAAGGGGACTGGAGCTGTTAAAACTCACAGATTTCAAGGAGCTAGGAAGCTGTCTCTGTGGTTAGTGCTAGCCATACAAGCACAAGGGCAGGAGTTCAGATCCCCAGAATCCAGGTAAATGCTGAGTAGGTTTGCTAACTACCTGTAATCCCAGCTCTGGGAATGTGGAGACCCGGAACCCCTGAGGCAGGCTGGCCAGCCAGGCTGGGCGCCACTGTGAGCTGTGAGTTCAGCTGAGGGGTCCTGCCCCAGTGGTAAGGTACAAAGTGATAAAGGAAGGAAGGCTCCCACGAAACACTATTGACTTCAACCTTGGGCTTCCACAGGCATGTGCACACATCTGCACATACACCTGCTTATATACACATGCAGCCACACATATGAACATGTGTATACACACATGCACACCTCCTACTCATAAAAGAAAATTTCGAGACATAGTCAAATGAAATTTTAAATTCCTGTGTGATCTGGGAGATAGAACCTACGGAAATTGACTTAGTTATATTAATTTTCATTCATTTCATTTTTCTCCATGTATTTTTTTCCTCCGTGGATCAAGAAACGGGAGTAAGATGGTAGAGTCTTGTGGAATTCACATAGTATTTAAGCTTGTGTTCAAATATGAAACTCTAAAGAAATGGAGAGGGGCTGGAGAGATGGCTTAGAGGTTAAGAGCATTGGCTACTCTTCCAAAGGACCAAGGTTCAAATCCTAACACCCACACAGCAGTTCACAACTGTCTGTAATTCTAGTTCCAGGAGATCTGACACCCTTATACAGACATACTTGAAGGCAGAACATCAATGTAAAATATATATATAAATGGAGACCATTAACTCATTTGAAGATTTGCCTGAATACTTAGTTACTACTCAAAGAAATTTCCTTTATGGTAAGAAAATAAATTCCTTGTGTTTGTCTTTTAAATTGAATGTCCTGTTCGGTTGACATGTCAGGCCAGCCTGAGCTGTGTGAAACCCTTGCTCAGAACAACAAATGATACTGATTTCCGCCATTATCCACCAACTCCTTGTTTTGAATTATGTTAATCTGATAATTATCATACATTATAATACATTTGTTCCTTGGTTTTTAGAAGCTGTTTACCACCAGACTTGATGGCACACGCCTTTAATCCAGCACTCAGGAGGCAGAGGCAGGTGGATCTCTGAATTTAAGGCCATCCTAGTCTACAGATGGAGTTCCAGGACAGCCAGGGCTACACAGAGAAACCCTGCCTCCAAAAAAAAAAAAAAAAAAGGCAGCAGCTATTTACCTACAATGGTAGATTGTGTTTCACTGAATATCCTAGTTGATATTTTGTTACAGTGGACGTTAGAGTAGATAGTACTATCATAAAATAGGGCATTTGGAATTTACAGTGAAAGATAATGTAAGGTTGAAATTGCTGTATCGTAGTTCATATCAGTATCATTAAGAAGATAGTTACAGCAAAAAACAGGAATTTCTAGAGAGAAAGTAAGCCCGGGATGAGCCTCTTGGGCATTTTGACCGTCCAACGAGTGTACTGTCACACATAAGAGCAATACGAGTACCATGTGACAGTGCTCATTCAGATATTGCTCAAGTTTGTAATCGTATATAAGAATGTGATTTGTGAATGTGAAATGTGATTTCAGGATGAAGTGTGAGATTCATATCAAGCATTTATCCTACTTGATTTATATTCTATTTGTGGAGCAAACGGTAAATGACTTTTTTTCTTCTCCTGATAGTATAGATTTTGGGGCTTGAATAATAATCTCTAAACAGGTATTAATATATTCATAGTAATTTGTTGCCTTGGGGAAAATATTGATGATTCCACGGCTACAAAAATACCATTTTTATCCTTGACTTTGAATTGCTTAGCCTGCATCACTTCGCACTATTTCATTTCCTCAGAAAGAAGCCCACTTTATAAAACCTTCCAGGAGGTTGTTGCCGGAGGTTCTTTAGAAAAAGAAAAGTCCCAGTTAAAAAAGAAATAGGCCAGGGAGTTGGCTTAATGGGAGGCATGAGCAGTGTTTGCAGATCTCAGACATTGTCCCACAGTTTCGGTGTAGCCTTCAGCTAACAATTAAAACTCTTTGTCTTATCAGTCATCGCACAACCCTAACAGATGGGTGAAGAGTTAATCTGATTTATATTTTCCCCCCAACTTTCTCGTCACGTTACAATAGCCTATGATTAACATTCAGTGGACTTGCAAGATGATTGATGGGCCTTAATGGTACTCCATACATCCCTTTAAAATCATGCCAGAGTGAAACCCGGGACCGAGGTGCTCCAGAAGACCTATAGAAATCGAAGTCTATTTGGTACTCTCTGCACTCAGAAAGGAATCTGCTAATATTGTCATGTTTTTCCCTGCCAGGACCCTCCCTGCCAGGACCCTCCTTGCCTGGTGTCAGTTTTTTTGAGCTCTCTTGGGAGGAGATTAGTCTGAAACAACAAAGTAGCCAGATGTCTGGTTCTAAGAGAGTCCCAGAGGCCAGGCTACAGTAGGCAGTGGAATCCGCAGGGGCTGAGATCAAAGATACCTGCGCATTACTTATGGGCACATAGTGAGTGTTGTTCCTATTATTAACACTCAGAGAAAATTTGTTTTCCTAATTAACCCTTTTGTTGGAATAACCTTAAATTTTAGTGAGTTTATTTCAGTTTGGATCAATTTCCTTTTGTGTAGCTAGTTGGGAGAAGTCTACCATCCAAAAAACCCTGAAATGAAAAAAGCTCTTTTGATTTAAATCTCTCAACTGTTGTTCTTAGCCCCAGCAGACAAGCCATCAGAAGGGCATTATCGTCATCTGCTGTGACCATGGAGGCATTGCAGTTGTGAGTCACAGTGTAAACCTCTGGTGAGGGGCTGGTTTTCAGTCCTGCACTGTTGTTCTGAATCTTGAACTGTTTTAGAGTTGGGTGTGGGAGCGCCCTTCCTGGTTTTCAAATGAATTCAGAATACATCTCAGTGGTGAGACTCTGCCCCCCACCAATTGTAGATACCCTTCACATCGGTATTACTAATGCTTGTTAAGAAATCTTAACCTCCTTTACCTGTTTGCCTCATACATGAGACTTTACATTCTTTAGTTACATATGAATTTGGGAGACATGAATACATTTGCTATTTTAGGTCATTCCTAATTCTAGAACCTTTAAAAACGTGTAGCTGAATTTATTCCAAGGAATATGTAAAAATCCAATTCGGACATTTTGGTGCCTTGGGCTTTTGGTGAGCTGGCTGGTGGGTCTAACTAGCTTCCTACTTGCTTTCTCTCTGTCAACATTATAATGTAGCAACAGC
Source organism: Mastomys natalensis (assembly GCA_021653895.1). Lineage (NCBI taxonomy): Eukaryota > Metazoa > Chordata > Mammalia > Rodentia > Muridae > Mastomys > Mastomys natalensis. Next base: position 273,266 of record JAJTUV010001448.1, read on the forward strand.
AGCCAATAAAAGCTTCAGTCTGACACTCCTTGGATGCCATTATAAACTACTGTGATCAGACTCGATTAGCCAGCCTTAGAGCTTTAAAATGTTATAATTCATTTTTTAAGAGCTGGCAGTGTAAGCTTTGCACAAAGGCTGTAAAAATGTCTCTAAATATAATTGGAGATCTGTGTTAGCCATGTAGCACAGAGTCTGTATTCTTTGTGTAGTGGTCAAGGATTCCCTCTCTAACTACTGGAGGAAATCGAAGCCCCTAGTAGCAGTTTATAGGTGCTAATACATTTATATCTTGGAGTTAAATATCCAAGCATGAATAAAGCAGGAAGTGCTAAGGAGGCACTTGATTTTGGTTTTGTTTTGTTTCTTTCCTCTTCAGAGTGGGATTTGGTGTTACTTATCAGAGTGTGGTGTTCTCACTCTGACACACTGTTCTCTGTTTTGCACTCAGCACCCCTTGCCAGTATACACCAATAGTGCACACCAATGCTAGTACACATCCAATGTGCTTATCTGTCTTCCTGGGTTAGCCACTTCCATCCATTGTGTCATAAATGCCTCTGTGCATTAGTGAGTGGATTAATTTAAGAAGGGGCTATAAACAAAACTCTTCTCAGTCTAGTGCTGTTAATTCCTTGGACTTGATGACAGCGAGATTTGCTCTGTGGGTGAGTTAGCATTTCAGAACTGAGTTACAGCAACGTATGGAACACCTCCTCTCCACTGTGGACAGGCAGCTCTTTCTGTTTCTCATGTCAGGGATCTCCCATATGCTTATGTGCATGGATGTGGAGTCCTTTTCTTCCCAGTTTCCCTCCCACTCTATTTAAATGGGCATTTGCTTTGTAATAGATATTATTGAATTTAGAAAGCTGAAGAGTTTTCTTGTTCATGTTGTGAAATTGTGTATCGTGTGTGTGTGTGTGTGTGTAGCATTTTTTGGTTAGGCTGGCTGGCCATCTAACTTTTGTGATCTGCCTGTCTCTGCCTCTCATTCACTTGGCTCACAGACATGCACAGCTTTTTATATGGGTGTTGGGGATTTGAACTTTGGTCCCCAGGCTTGCAGAACAAATGCTTTTTCCCTGAACTCTCTCCCCATGTTTTTTTTTTTTTTTTTTTATTTGCTTATTCTGCTTTACTCTTTATATTTTGTCCATGCCTCTACCCACTCGCTGCCCCGCCTCCGCTTGGTCTGTGCTTCTTCTATCATCTATATGGAAGGTTTGGTTGTTTTTTTAAATTAGAAATAGGAACTAAATTGTAAGAGCATACACATAAGGCCTGTTTTTGAATGTCTCTCTCTCTCTCTCTCTCTCTCTCTCTCTCTCTCTCTCTCTCTCTCTCTTTCTCTCTCTCTCTCTCTCTCTCTCTTTCTCAACTGCATGCATAGTGACTTAGTACTTGAATGGGCATTAAAGTCAAACCATAAACTTCGATGATAGACTAGCATACTAAGTAAGGATGTTTGCAGTGTAAATCAAGTTGGTTTGGTTAGAATGCAGTGACTTAATATGCACTTTAATTTCTCTCTCTGGAAAGCTTGAGTTTGAGCACACAACTTTATGATTTTTATTTTTAGTCTATAATGATCTGAAAGTTTTCATTTTCTGGTAGTTTATTTAATTTTTATTTATTTAATAAATTTCCCTAATTTAAATGTATTATAGTTAATCTTTACCCTGTTTAAACTATTGACCTTGGGACATTTACTACTGTTTAGAATGATGTCTTTGATGCTCAGTCACCTAGAGAGGCTGAGAAAGGGGAGGGAGGGAAGCAGTGGCTGATGGGAGATGGCACTCCCGTGCCAAATGTAGGTAGTGCTGTTTTATAAAAAACGTGGCAGTGATCAACAAAATAAAGGTCAACAATTGAGAAATATTGGAAGATTAACTTGGTATCTGAGTAATATCTTAAATGGACTGTTTTTCCTTTTTAAAAGTATGATTTGCATGATTAAATACAAACTAGAACTACAACCGATGGATAATCAGATACTTAAGGATAATGTTTGGGGAACTGCCTGGAAGACATGAGACTCAGTTATTGTAGCCTGGGGACTTTGCCTGGGGAAAAATGTATTGTGCCTCAACAGCTGAAGGGCTAGTCAGCAAGAAACAAAGCAAAATGGCATCTATTTCAACATGTAATTTTTGATATTTCATACTTAATTTTTATCCTTGGCAGAAATGTCAGAATATACTAGCTGCTTCCTATCTCCGAAGCCGTGTCTACACCTGTGGAGCCGGGTGGGTGGAGGCCTTGAGGGTCAGGAAGAAGAAGAGGCACCTTGCAAGGAATTCTCTGGAGGCTCTGGTAGAATCCAGTGGAGGTGTGACTCGTTTCAGGTCAGGAAGAGTACAGCTGAGACATGGCTGGGGCATGATACAGACGTTTAAGTTGTACTTAAGTATAAATAAGACTTATTTCACAGGATTTAAAATTTAATGTTTATGTTCAGTACTTATGTTCTAAAAATTTTTAAGCTCATCAAAAGTTGAATTCCAAATCCAGAGAACCATGACTCTTACCTATTCCCATTCCCTTCTCCACTGCAGTTCTGAGAAGAGATTCTTCTAGCTGCTGCAGAAATTGCTATTTACATTAAAATCCACTTCCTGCTAATGGAATCGCTACGTTTTTGTTTTATACAAATGCATTTCTTTTGTGTACTCTTGAGAGAAAGCATGGGCCTCTAAGAAATAAATTCTTTACCCCTATTTATCCTGGCCCCACCATGTTGTTTATTGTCTTTTAATCAAAAATCAGGTCTCTACATCTAATGACTTGGAAGATGTATTACATTTTGTCAAGATGTAGGAATTTATGAAGAATAAAGAACACATGGAATCCCCAGCAGATCAGGAAGGGTATGTGTAATGTTGCTGTTTAACACACGTACAAACATTAATATTTATAATGGAGTTTAGTATTTTGTATTTATCCTTCCACTACCCTATAACATATTATATTGTTTTGAGACTTAAATAGCTCAAGATTTACACACACGAGAAAACATTTTTTAGGAGTTTTTTCTTCTCCGTGATTTGAATTTCCCCAGGTGTTTGTTAAAGAGCCAACAGATTTCTTCGTGCTGGGGTTCTTGCCTCATGTCAGCCCGGTCTGTTTACAGACATGCAGAACTGACAGGCTGTGGAGTGCCCCCATCCCCGTCTGCTAATGGAACGTTGGAACTCTGGTCATAGCTTCTGGAGACCTGTGCCGTATAGCTCTCCTTTCTTAAGTTTTACCTAATTATTGGACTGCACACAAAGACACCCGCTTGATTGGCTTGAATGATAGTGTTGGTTCCTTAACATTTAAAACTCATAAATGGTAGATAAATACATTTTGTTTGAGGATTTGTTTTTTATTAAAATACCCATGAACCCAGGTTTATTTAGAAACACATGCTCAGTGGAGAATGTTCCCGGAGCCAGTTTGGCAGTGCTGTACTTGGAAGTGATGCTCTGTAGAACAGTACTTCTAAAAGTATCTTCCTAGGCTACATGAAACAGCACACTATGCGCCTTTATTTCTCAACTTCTAAAGTAATGATATCAAGGAATTAGATTAGTGTGTGCAATTAACTGAAGTGATTCCTGCTCTGTGGTTTGGGTTTTGAAGATGAGCTTGCAAGGTAATGGGCACCCCTCTTGGTGGCACACACCCTTTGGCTTTTCTTCACTTTAAGCATAATGAAGTTTGGAAAGAAAATCACACATAGAACAAAGCAAAGCTACCAGGACCTCAGCATAGATATCACATGTGCACAGTGAAAGGCATACCAGTGAGCAGGCTGACTTTTTTGTTTAAGGATCTTCAATAACAATTTAAGAATGAAAAAAAGTCCTTTACTCATATCTTTCTCAAATTTTCCTCTAGCAGACTGTAGTGATCGATGCAGACTTTCCATGCTGGGGCCAGTGTGCTCAACAGCTCCCGGGAGGACGTGCTCAGAAGGGGTAAACATTCCCACTGAAAGAATACAGGAGATAAGAGTGCCTTCTTATTTTTATTTTTTGCAGAGTTGGGGTGTCTGGGGGCAGGGATGGTCTGTCTCCCTGAGGAAATAGTGATGGCTGTCCACATATTCAGGTTCTTTAAATTGATGGAAGGATCTTTAGGTAACTGGTGCCCAGTCAGTTAGCTTCTCACCAGTTAGCTTTGTGTTTTCAGTCACCCTTTGAGTCCTTTTCCTGCCTACTGTATCAGAATGGACTTCAGACAACTAGACTTTAAAAAAGTTAAAAAGCAAGAAGTCAGCCTCCTGGAAAGGATGCCGAAGTGCAGATTCAAGTCACAAATAAGGAAATGCACGAAGCACATTAAACAGACGTAGAGAAATGGATTTCTGTCTTCTGTAGTAAGGTAATTGGGCACCACTGCTTGGCAGGGGCTGCCGCCACCGAGCCTGCTCTGGCTGCCACAGGTTGATGGGCAGGTGATAAGGCAGCTTCCGCCAGGGTCTGCACAGGAGGCCTACCTAATATGCTGTCTGCCCTAAGGGCCTATGGGAACACAGTTGGATTATTATGTTAATGCATGAGCCCGCTGCCCTCTTCCTATCCCAGCTGGGTTCCCTGTTGTTCGAACTGCTTTGCCCTGACAGTGGAGTAATATGCTTCATGATTGAAAGGGCAAAGGGGCTTGAAAGGAAAAAAAGGAAAGAGAGAATAGGCTTGCACAGATATGCAAATGAGGGCCGGAAATCTGCCAAAAGATTTACAGGAGTAGAGGGGAAGTTTATTTGGAAGTTCTCATAATGCCCTGCAAAGCCCGTCTTCCTGTCTCTTTGTTGGCCTTGATTTCCTTGCTGAGGTTTGGTTTTTGCTGCTGGGGAGTGCCTCTCACACACTTCAGTTGGTATTTGAAATGAAGATGGTGCAACTTATTGAGAGGCAGGTGTAGCTCGCCCACTCTTTAGCCCTTAGTATTTATTCTGCTGTTATTCTGCTTGTTTTAAGGATACATAAGGATTTATATTTTGTATTAAACCATCACTTTTATTTGTCTTCACGTTTGATACAGGTTTGAAATACAGGGTTATCTTTTGGAGTGGGTGAGGTGAGGAAAAGGTTAGGATATTTTCTTGGCTTTATGTGTTTTTGTGTAAGTGGAGTTTTTTTAATATAATATTTTTACTGATTCTTTAAGAATTTCAAAATTGTATTTTTGTCATATTTACTCCCTGCCCCTCCCAGATCCACCCACCTCCAAACTTGCTGGCTTCTGTCTGTCTTTTTTTAAAATAACCCAGTAAATTCAATTCATGCTGCCCACTCACAGGTAGATGCGGATTCATCCACTGGAACACGGTTGACTACTAATGGCCACGCCCTTACTGAGAGACTGCCTCTCTCTCTCTCTCTCTCTCTCTCAGACATATCATCAGTTGCTCCTCAGTTAGGGATGAAGGTCGTGAGCTCCTTCCCAGTCCCCTGCGAGTGAAATTTCAGATGCATCGGAATCATTCATCCTTTGTGGTGTGCTTTCATTCTAAAGCGGCCGTGGCGTTTGATACATAGAACCGTGTCAGAATTCTTGATCTGGAGTTACTGTTCTCTGTAGTAGAAAGTGTGGAAACTGTTCTCTAGCATCTAAAGCGTGGATGTGGGAAGTTTGGAGATAGCCTATGACTGGGCATTCTTTTTCACACATATCGTGTCTTTTTTAATACTCCTGTTGCATGGGAGGAACCACACAAGGCTGGCACTGCAGGGTGCCGGTGTACACAGGGACTGCTGCTATTCTTACCATCATTTTCCCCAAATCAGCACGCCTGCTTACAGTAAAGGAGGCTTGTAGATTTACAAGGAGGATTTCAGACCCTCAAGGTCATCAAGTGCACAAAATCAGGGGCTGTCAAGGGCTTCATAAGCCAATCACAATTATCTATGTCTAGTTAAAAAAAAGAATCCACAAGATTCCTTTCATTAAAATGTAACCTCACGGGCTGGAGAGATGGCTCAGCAGTTAAGGCATTGACTGCTCTTCCAGAGGTCCTGAGTTCAATTCCCAGCACACATGGTGGCTCAAACCATCTGTAATGGGATCGATGCCCTCTTCTGGTGTGTCTGAAGACAGCTACAGTGTACTATTATACATAAATAAATAAATCTTTAAAAAAAAAAAATGTAACCTCACAGCATTTTAATTCAGTGTTGGAAGTTTGTGAGGCGTGAAGTTAAATATCTGGTGTGACTGTAGAAAGGCAACTTGTTCTAAAGGGTCTTGTGGCTGAGGATGGCTCGTGGGTATGGATGCTCACACACCAGGATGGGCATCCCTAGCGCCTGCATGCAGAAACTGAGCATGGGTGTGCCCACCTGAAGCCCCAGTGCAGCGTGTGGCATGGGAGTGCTGACAGACTGGAGCACCAATGCAACTGCTGCTCATCCTGTCTAGCTGAAAAGCTGCAAGCTCTGGGTTCAGGAAGATCCTCCGTCATAAGAGGATAAAGTGGAGGGTGATGGAGGACCTGCATCCTCTGGTTTCTGTGAGCACACAGCTGCATGAGTACACTCGGACACACACATGCACACACAGGTAAAACCTACATGCATGCATGCATGTAGGTATGCATGTATGTATTTGTATGTATGTGCCTGTCTATCTTATCTGTTTATGTTAAGGGGACATATGTAGTACATGCAACAAGCACCTTTACTGTCGGAGCCATTTTGCGGGCCCATACTTGGCCTCTTAAAGCAGCTTTGGCTCTTTCATCTGCTCCGCTCCCTTACAGACCGACAGGTTCTTGAGAACAGGGACCAGTCTTACATTTCCCAGTTTCTCAGACACAGTGGAATCCATTGTGTTCTTGACTGAATGTTGGTGCTGATTTTAAGGACTATATTCAGATTCAGTGGGACTCCCGGCTCCTGGACCTCCAGTCCAGGCCTTCTCTTACCTCTGTGGTACCCTTTCCCAGAGGCCTTCTCCATGTACCGTTGATAGGATTCTCTTCCCTGCCTCTCCTGGTCTCTGCCACTCTGCAGTGGAGCTGTTCCTCCAGGCTGGGATTGCAGGTGGCCTTGGCCATGCCAGGTTTTCCATTGGTGCTGAGGGTCTGAGACAGGTCCTCAAGCTCCATTTTACCCCCTGAGCCATACCCCTAGCCTCTTGGTTCTCTAGGCTTTCAAATGTAGCAGGAACTTTAGATCTGTATTTCTGGATTCGTAGTTTGGCTGGTCACTGATGGATTCTTCTGTGTACTTACTAACGTGATGCTGTGTAGAGAGTGTAGTTAATAACAGCTGACATTTATCCAGCATTCACTGTGCCAGGGCACTGTATGGATCATGTAATTCTCATGAAGTTAGATAGTGTCACACCCATCAGACTAAGGTAAACCGAGGGTAGGCCCTCTGTGGCCTGCATATCCCTTCACTGTTGTAGATGATTAGCTACATACTGGAGTATCTTTCTATTCCTTTCTCCAAGCCTTTGTTATGTTTTGACTTAGTCTGTTTGCTTTTGCATAACTGAATACTCCAGGCTAGATAGCATACACTGAATTGAATACTATACTAGATAGCATACACTGAATTGAGGTTGACTCAATTAGCTCAGGGTTCTGGAAGGTGGGACCAGGAACATGTTACTGTCTTGTAGTGAAGAACTTGAGCTTCAGGGAAGGCTCTTCTGCTGTGTGACACAGCGTAAGGCACACATGGGAGTCACAGCAGCATGCCAGCCCATCACTTCACAAATACATAGCTTGCTCAGGAGGTAGACTTCTCTTGGCTCAAATACTTCTGGACTTTTAGTCTCTCCGTTCCCTTATGCTGGAAACCAACTTCTAACACTTAAGTATGGACATGTGGCTCCTAGAAGCTGATTGTGGGAGCCTGGCCAAGCAAAGGATGAAAGCATTGTAGGGAGTGCATAAAGAACTAGGTTTTAGAAAAGATTTAGTCTCGTGTTTGTGTGTGTGTGTGTGTGTGTGTGTGCGCGTGTGTGCGCGCGCGCGCGCACGTGTGTACCCGTGTACAGGTCTCCATGGAGGCCAGAAAAGAATGTCAGATCCCTGGAGCCAGAGTTACATACAGGTGGTTGTGAGCTGCTTGTCATGGGTGCTGGAAACCAAACACAGGTCTTCAGCTAGAGTACAGTATGCTTGTCCCTTGAGCGATCTTTCCAGGCCCACAGAGCGCTGCCTTAAAACCCTGCTCTTCACAGTTGGCTGAACGTGGAGCTCAGTGATTTGGTATTACTGCATAATCACCGGAGAGTGTATGAGTGATCTCAGAGGCGGAAGGTAAGAGCTAGCTTAATTTGTCCACTCTACTAGGAAAGTGCAGCCAGAGCAGCTGAGTGGAAACTGTTAGTTAGCAGGAAGCCAGCAGTGGAAGGAAAGGAGGTTTTCTTAAACCTAGTTCTGGAGGTGACAACACGCACATGAGTTTACTTATCCGAGGAGAATGCACCTTCTTTGGTGACCACAGTCCTGCTTGAGATGTTTGTGGTCTGCAGTTTTCCTTCTAACTAAGGTGTTTCCTGTGCAGAATTAGTCAACTGTTTTTGTCTTTACCTCTTAGGAGCATGAGTTTAGAAGTCAAGTCTCCATTTCACCCTAGAGTCATTAAATTTGGTGTTTCCAATACACTTTACTTAGGAATGTCTCTCATGTGTTTGTTTCAAGAACTGGTTCACTAGTTTGTGGAACTATTTTGTAGGTTGTGGGGCCTGGCTGATGGAAGCCGGTGACTAGTTGTGGGCCTTGCAGGCTTCCATAGCTGTGGTTCTTACTGTCAGATGAGGAACTCTTGTTCACGATGGGCTGAAACCTCTGAAGCTCTGAGCTAAGTAAGTCCTTCCTCTCTTACGTCATCCTGTCAGGTATCCTGAACAGTGAGACAAATGCCATTGACAAACTTCCCTGAGCTTCATGGTGCTGTCTATAAAATGGAATCATGCTTTGAGGTTATTGTGAGAGTTTAATATAGTACAGTAACACTTGTCAGGAATATAGGTGTTCTATGAAGATCAGCTTTTCCATTTTTCTGGAATGCTATTTTGAAGAAACAGTAAAATTAAATAAGTTAATTAAATTACTCAGGACATATTTATTATTATTATTATTATTATTATTATCATTATTATTATTATTTTGAGACAAGGTTTTTTTTCTGTATAGCCCTGGCCATCCCGGAACTTGGCTCTGTAAACCAGGCTGGCTTTGAACTCGGAGTGATCTACCTGCCTCTGCATCCTGAGTGCTGGGATTAAATCTACACACCGTTACCACTTGAATTCTATCTTTTAATTTTTAGTTCAGAGATAGCACCTTGGTCTAGATTTTCCTTGGTAGCTCAGGGTAACCTCAGATTCTAGCAGTACTCCTGGCTCAGTCTCCAGTCTCGGGATGATGGGCATGAGCCACTATTCTTGGCTAGAAAACCATACTTGGCCCTTATATCTCTTTTAAGGCTGAGCTGCTGATATAGGAAGAAAGAGATGAAATTGCCCTTGGTTAACCAAACCCCTTGGCAGTGAGTTTTTAAACTGTGATGAATCCAGGTTAAACGGAAGCCCAGCGGGGTCAATTCCAGGGGTTTGGGTTGAGGCCGTTTGTTTTTGTGCTTCTCTCTGCTTTATTCTTTCCAGTCTCAAGCCTAGTCCCTTAGCTTCCATAATGAAGTCTCAGTACTATACATTTTTATTAAACATCTTTTTTTGGGCTCCCAATTTGCATTTCAGATAATGTAACAAAATGTATGTGTTTCAAATATTCACTGTATAATTGCGATTAGAGCATGTAATCCCTCAAAAGATGTTAATTGCAATTTAAATTCACACTGAATTTAATTAAGTGAGTTGGGGATTAGAAAGTAGATGTAAGGAGTAGTTAAGGAATTCATTTTTAAAAGACATCCACATTTTTTTCTCTAAAAGATGTAAACCTTTTTCAGTTGTAAGATTGGAAACAGGATGGAGATGCAGGAAAGGAAGGCAAAGCAGGCTAAATAACATCTCAGGAAAATCTCTAATTAGCTTGTGATTCAGATATTGAACTTCAGCTAACCGTGGGTAGTGATGGAGGATCAATTTTCGTAACCTCATTTATATTCTCAAGAACTCTGACTATGCAAGTTGACTCACTTGGTGTCTGATAGAGACTTCTCTTAGATGCCTATAAACCCTGGAGAGTGAATGGTGGGCCTTGCAGAGGGTGATTGAATGGAAAGTGGTAAATACCATCTGATTTTTCAGTCCTTGCAACTTCCTGGTCAAGGTGGGTATTTGATTTATAAGAAGATTCTGCGTAGGCATCACTGTAGCGTTGGAGGAACCAAAGGTCTGTTTGTCTGCTGCAGTACAGAGTGCTGGAGCTAAGCGGCTGGACAGACGGGTCAGTGCTCCCGAGCAGCGCTGTTACACAGTGCCTGACTTTGGTGGCCAGCATCCATATCAGGTAGCACGACGGTGGCTCCAGGTGCAGGAGATTTTGTGCCACCTGTGGCCTGTAGGCACCTCCACTCACATGCCCATACACGCATAGCACACACATACACGTGATTAAAAAACTTTAAAAAATGTTACAGAGCCTCTCTTTCAGTGGCTGAGAGACTGAGGAACTCAAGTCAATTATTTGATACTGGATCAAAAATAGTTTTTCAAAAGGCTACCAGAGTTTCATTATGCCCATGAGCCTTGTTTTATTTATACATTTTTTCAGTGGCAACTTTTAAATCATAATAAGTTTTTAAGATAGCCGAAACAGAATTTTCAAAGAAAGAGTAGTATTTTTACTTTCAAGCTATTTCTTTTCTTGTGTGGTTATACATAGAACAGTAGTAATGCTTAAACCGGCTTTCAGTGACTTTCTCACGAACCTGATACACAGCTTTCTGGGCAGAGTTCATAGGGAGAGAGAGGAAGAGATGGAGAAAAAAATAGGGAGAAAGGGGCAAGGATGTATTATCAGCCATAGACTACCTAATACTTTGCCGAGCTTGCTTTATAAACACAAATTTTATTTAAATTAATTAGTTAATTAATTGGGATTTGAGGCAGGGTTTTACCATATACTCGGGACTGACCTTGATCCTCCTGCTGCAGTGTCCCAGTTCCTGGGGTCACAAATGTGCACCTCGGTACCCAGCTTACAGACAATTTAGCAGCAGCTCCAGCAGACGCAGCAGTGTTTCCTCCTCAAACCTTTCTCTGTGTGCAGCTGTTTGATGGACAGGTGCAGACAGGAGGCCATGTCTTCATTTTGTCAGAAACTGAGCATCCAAAAAACAAATTAAGAGCTGGAGTCTCACATCAGGAGCAGAGTTCCCCATCTTTTATAAGGAATAGGTTAAAGAGATGCCTTTTCTTTTTTTGTTGTTTTTTTGTTTTTGTTTTTTTGTTTTTCGAGACAGGGTTTCTCTGTGTAGCCTGGGCTGTCCTGAAACTCACTCTGTAGACCAGGCTTTTAAAGAAACCAGAACCATTCCCCGCTGGGGCTTTTAGCATTTAAATCTTTGTCTTTTTCCTTCGAGGTCGGCTGTCAGGTGCATTCATTGTCTTCATTTGGGATTTGTACCCCCTAGAAATGGTCACTTTGATAATGACAGAAAAGAGTTCTTTTTCTTTTCTTTTCTTTTTTTTTTTTTTTTTTTTTTGATTTTTGGAGACAGGGTTTCTCTGTGTAGTCCTGGCTGTCCTGGAACTCACTCTGTAGACCAGGCTGGCCTCGAACTCAGAAATCCGCCTGCCTCTGCCTCCCAAGTGCTGGGATTAAAGGCGTGCACCACCACTGCCTAGCAAGAGTTCTTTTCTAATAACATCCAATTATTGCCATTTCTACTGAAATGATTTTTCTTATTATGGATTTGGCTTCTATTTTCACATGATGGCATACCTCGCTGTAATGTTGGCTCAAATCTTAGAGAAAGGTTCTTGGCCTTCATTCACTCTCATATAGCACACTGTATTTCAACAAACTCTAATTATATCCGTATTCCGTAATGACAGTAGGATTGCATTTATGTTCCTGTTTGGTTCGTTTTTAACGTAAAACCATTTATATGCTCCTAATGATAATCTTGAAAATATATCCAAATCATTTCTTTGCTTACTGGTAGATACTCATATTTTTAGGTGTAGTCAGTGTGTCCCTAGCTCTGTATAAACTTGTGGGTTTGTTATTTAAAATAATATTATGACCTTTTTAGCTAAATCTTTTGCTGGCAACATATTTTCTTAGATAATTTCTTTTTTCTTTTTTTTTTCCTTTTTTAATTTTTTTTTTTGCTTATTCACTCTATAACCCGTCCCAGTCACCCCCTCCCACAATCCTTCCCCATCTCTTCTTTTCTGAGTACCCCCTCCTCCTGTATCCCCCACCCTGCCACTTTAAGTCTCTGAGAGGCTAGGTGCTTCCTCTCCCATTGTCTTTTTTCTTTCTATAGCTGAAAGAGGATTGAACCCCAGGTCCTTACCCTTGCTTGAGCTGAGTTCCCAACCCCTTCTTAGATAAGTTTTTAGACGTGGCATCTTTGGGTCAAGAGGAGTATGTGACATTTTTCAGAGTGATGAAGATGTTGATGGCCTATTAGGACTAGAAGGGTCAGCGTTGCTTTCCCCCGAACCCTCTTCAGTCACAGACTGAATGTTTCTTGTTTTTTTTTTTTGAGACAGGGTTTCTCTGTGTAGCCCCGGCTGGCCTGGAACTCACTCTGTAGACCAGGCTGGCCTCAAACTCAGAAATCCTCCTGCCTCTGCCTCCCAAGTGCTGGGATTTAAAGGCGTGCGCCACCACCGCCCGGCCTGAATGTTTCTTTTTAAACATTTTGTAGAAATATTTATTCAATAAATAGTTTTATTCACTCCAGTCCCATTTCTGTCCTCCCCCCCCCCCCACTTTCAAGAAGGTGACACTTAAGGCCTTGCTCTATTGTCACTCTAACCACACCCACAACACTAAGTGTAGTTGCTGTTGAATGAGGTCGCTAACCCCGTGACCAGTGGAGCTTGGAAGTTCTTGGTACTCTGAGCTCACATAGCACATCTGGGCTGCCGTTGTTTCAGTGAAGCCCTCTGTAAGTTATCTTCTCAGGCCTTTTTTTTTTTAGGAAGTACTTACAAATATAAAATGGTTGACCAGAAGAAAGCCTCAGGTTGTCAGAGTTACTTATGCCCCGCTGTTCAGCTGGGCCTCTTTATTAAATCATCTCCTGGCAGTCCATTAGTTGTGGTGCTACGGCCATAGCGCTAAGCTAATATACCCTCGTCACCAACAGAAGGATACCCTTAATCAGAATTTGAAGTCGATTTAGTGCTTTGCCATTTGCTGACTAGTGTTTTACTCTTCAGTGTGTCTGTGTGCTTCCTTGCCGTGATATTCATATATATCCTATCTACACAGTACATTAGAGTCAGATAAAGATTAATGGCCCGGGGAAGCACGGGTGTTTGGAAGCTCTTCCTTGTGATTCCAGTCCAGCCACTGTCAGATACGATGTGCTGCCAGGCAAGTCCCTTCCACCCTGGGCTGCTGTCCAGTTAGGAAGACTTTCTCTACTTTATCCATCAGGATTACCCTATTATTCCTAGATATAAATGATGCCCTGAAGCTGGGTTTTATTTTTATTTTATTTTATTTTATTTATTTTATTTTTTGGTTTTTTCGAGACAGGGTTTCTCTGTGTAGCCCGGGCTGTCCTGGACCTCACTCTGTAGACCAGGCTGGCCTCAAACTCAGAAATCCGCCTGCCTCTGCCTCCCAAGTGCTGGGATTAAAGGCGTGCGCCACCACCGCCCGGCTTGAAGCTGGGTTGTTTAATGTTTTTTTTTTTTTGTTGGTATTCGAGACAGGTTTTTCGTGTAGCCGCTGTCCAGGAACTACATGGTATGACAGGCTGCTCGAACTCAAATCCGCCTCCCGCCTACCAAGTTGATTTAAAACGCCAAAAAACAGACGGCTTGAAGCGTTTTAATCAGCTGCTTTATTTTTTTGGTATTTTTAGCAAGAATTCCTAACATTCTGTGTTTTCAGCTCTATCCCTCCAAAAGCTACAAGTGTTGTAGGGTACAGTCACTAGCTCGCAGACCAACTATGTTAAAAAAAAAAAAGGAACTTAATTAATAGTGACCTTTGTTCTATTACATTGAAGCAAAATCAGTCAAAACATTGACTATAATGGACATGCAAAGGTCTAATGTTTTTCTGGAAAGTCTTGATCAGGGGTGTGATGCATGCCCTGGTCTCGATCCAGGTTGAGAGCTATGCATGAAGACATGATCAGCAGGACTGGTCCATGTTCTCTGAAATTTCTAGCCTGAGTGAGTCAGAGGGTGAAGAGCTTGCATGAGTGTTAAGCCTGTTCATTACATAAATGGAAGAGAGGCGCAGTGTAAGCCTGTCTTACACTGAGTGGAGCATGCCAGCCTGTTACACTCAGTGGCACAAGAGACCCCACCTCACCCTGGGTGGAAGGTGAGCACTGGCGTCTGAGATTGCTCTCTGGCCTTCACATGAGTGGCATGGCTGGCACAAGCTCGCACTCACTCATGGGGTGAATGTACATACATGTGTGCGCGCCCACACACACATGCACACACATTTTTTATTTTTATTTTTATTTTTATTTGTTTTTTTGGGACAGGGTTTCTCTGTGTAGCCCTGGCTGTCCTGGAACTCTACTCTGTAGACCAGGCTGGCCTCGAACTCAGAAATCCACCTGCCTTGCCTCCCAAGTGCTGGGATTAAAGGCGTGCGCCACCACTGCCTGGCTAAAGAAGTTGTTCTAATCACTTTAAAAAAAATTTTTTTTTTTGGTGCTATAGATGGAACTCAGGGCTTCCTGCATTCTACACATGCACAGTTCCACTGAGTTGTGTCCCAAGCCTCCGACCACTCTCTTCTTTCTTAAAATAATTTTGTATTTCATTTTTGTGTGTGTGTGTGTGTGTGTGTATGTGTGTGTGTGTGTGTGAGAGAGAGAGAGAGAGAGAGAGAGAGAGAGAGAGAGAGAGAGTACAGGTAAAGGACAACTTGCAGGAATTGTAGGTCTTGGGGATCAAATCAGGCCATCAGGCTTGGCAAAAAGTACCATCCCTCCAGTCCCTCCCGTCCTCCCGTCCTCTGCTGGCCTGTGTCCACTCTTGCTCCAGCACCTCTCCTGTCTCTTCCTCACACCTCATTGACTTTTTGGGTTGCATTCATTTAAATAAATCCTATCTCTACTTGAGGTGCACTTAACAAGCTATGTGTGTTTTCCTTGTGATGCGATGCCGGAGTTTAGAACCCTGTAAATCCAGTAAGCTGAACCCCAAGTGCAGAGGTTGTACTGCAGAGCCGTTGGGGTGCAGGGCAGGAAAGAAGGCCGTTCTTCTGGCGATCGTTTTAGAAGTGTCCCTTTTTCACTGCTGAGATAGTTTCTGATTCTTTGTCAGAACAGACACTTGTATTAGTAACGGCAGCTGGGCTATAGGTTTATGACATTTTGTACGAAACCTGGGTTTATATATAACCATCTAACTCAATCTCATAATAATTTTAAGAAGCTGTTTTAATTTCCAGTTAATACATTGGTAACCCTGATGATGGAGTGCTGGATCAAATGGGTCTGCTCCAACTAAGTTTCTTATGCTCTGTAGGTGAGCCTGGCGTTCTGGTCTGGCTAGCCTGTGGCCGGCTAAGCAGCTCTCACTGGCTGAACTTTGTCCTTTCCCCGTGGAGCCGCCCAAGCTCCTGTCAAAAGCCAGCTCACTTCTCCAGGAAGGTCGGTTTCTGGAGTTGCTGTGCTGTGCACCTTGGTTAGCAGTCCGTCTGTCCCCGAGCCAGCTTCCTGGCTTTTACTCAGTGTGACTTCTCATGAGTGTTGAGATCAGGAGACTGACTTTGTTCCTGTTCTTTTTTCCTCAAGAAAGTGATGCCGTGAAAAATAAGCAGATAAGTAAATAAAGATTTTTTTATTTCAATAAATTTTACTCATTGATTCAATTTGTACTAAAAACCCTGTAGATATTTTGAGATTACAATGACTCTTTAGGTTAATATGGAAAGATTTGACGTTAATATAGAACTATAGCTCTTAAATTTTTTTGTTTGTATGTCAGAGCGTATGTACATTTGTGCACACGTGTCTCTGTGTGTGTATGTTTGTGTCTGTGGGAACACATCTGTAGGTCTGAGCGCATATGTGTACATGTGTATAGATGCCAGAGGTCAGCCTTCGGTGTGATTCCTCACAATGGCTCTCTACCTTGTGTTTTGAGACAAGCAAGGTCTTGAACTAGGAGTTGAGGCTAAGCCAGTGACCCTGGGAGATGTATCTCCCTTTCCCCTCCTCGTCCTCAGCTCTGGGATCCCACACGTGTATACTGCACCTGATTCCATGGGTCTGGGGCTCGAACTCAGTCCCTCTGCTTCCTGCACTGCAGACGTTCTCTTGACTGAGCCATCTATCCTAAACCCCATCGCTAGTTAGAAATTAAAGGTTTTCTCCTGTTGGTGTTTTATAGGTTTTAGAATCCAAGTTCTGTATCTTTTTTCCTGTTTTTATATTACTTATAAATAGTATTTTTAATTATTTCAATGTAAAATTATTCCTTGTTGGTATATATTGTTTTATATGTAGATTTTATGCTCTGCAGTATGAAAACTGCATTTAAGTTTTTCTGTGGGGAGCAGGAGGTTAAATTTATGAATTCCTGGTTTATTTCATCCTTTCTAGCCTATATGCCTTTATTTCTTTGTCTTGCATTATTTCACAGCTAGTACTTTCTGCAAGGTAAAAATCAAACCAGATTAGGAAGGAGGATTTCAAGTTTATCACTGCATTAAAAAAAAATACATGCAGGCTTATGTAGGACTCCACAGAATCCGAAAGTTAGACACACAAAGGCACACGATTGCAGGTTGTCTATTATAGCAAAAATGGGAAAGTTACTTCACTTTTACCATGGCTGATCATCAGACCAGAGGATCTGTAGAGCAGAGGATTGGCCAGTATTTTTTACCCAGCGTTTGAAGGCAGTTTAAATTTCATTCATGATTATCAGAGGCATTTAAAATGCAAACCCAAGATAAGTTTCATATCTTTTTGCAAATTAAGCAAAGTTAAGGTCTTTTTTTGTGGCATAGCTGGGTACTTCTCTCGGAACTTTTATTCCTGGTCTTCATGTTGTCTGGCCAAGGGTCAGATAGACACAGCAGTGAGATCACAGGCTGTTGCAGAGCTGGTTTTGGAACATTCAGCCTTCTACCTTTGAGTTATGTTCAGCTGTTCACTGCTCATAATGATACCCACACCAGACAAAGAAAATTTGTATGTATTCCAGTTTTCTAAGCTGTGTGTGGACACATGCATATTTGTCTGTGGGCACACATACATGCAGTTGCACATTCACTTCTGTGTGAGGTTAGAGACTGAAGTTGGCTGTTTTCCTGATTGATTTTCATTTTATTTGTTGAGGCAGGGTTCTCACTGAACCCAGGGCGTATTAGTTTATCTGGTCCAGCTAGCCAGCTTACCCTGGTGGATGCTCTCTGCCTTTAAGTGCTGGGATTACAGAAGGGCTGTGCCTCTCACCAAGCTCTCACCAGGCACTGAGGCTTGAACTTGGTCCTTATGCTTACACACTAAGGGGGTGACCCACTGAGCCATTTCATCAGCATCTAACTTTCTGAGTTTTTAACTATAAATATGTGTGTCTCACTCTGTGTCCCAAGCTGCTCTTGAACTTTTGATCCTCCTGCCTCAGACTTCTGAGTGCTAGGACTATAGGCAAGTGCTACCATATTGATCTTGAATTTTGACAAAGTAGTTTTGAAATGACCATTTTTTTTTTTCTTGGTAAAGTGAGTTGCCTTGATTGATTTTTTCAAATCATAGACCAATTGTGTATTTCTAAAGTAAAATACCATTGCACAGTGAAGTAATTCTACATATTGCTTATCTATATACATAAGAATTATTATTTTATGCTTTTCATATGATGCTTCAGATGGCTTTAATGTCAGGCTAATGTTATTATTATAAAATGATTTTCCAGAATCTTTTATTTTCTGAATGAGTTTTCGCAAAATTAGTGTTTCCTCTTGAAATGTTATATTAGGGGCTGGTGAGATGGGTTAGCAGGTAAAGGGTACTAGCTGTCAAGCCTGATGACCTGAGTTCCATCCCCAGGCCTACAGGGGTGGGAAGGAGAACAGAGACATAAAGCTTGTCTTCTGAGTTCCATATTGTACTATGGGGTATGTACACACGTGCACACACATGTACGTACGCATACATACATAAATATAAAACATTTTAAAAAAATGTTATATTAGGGCCCATCCATATCCTGGTGTTCTTTCGTCTTGAGAACCAGTTCACCAAGACTCAGGGCTTGGAACGGCAGTAATGAGGGGCACCCCTCATGAAACAATAGTCTCCAATACATACGTCAGGAGAGAGAAGTGCTTAGTATTGAAAATGTCATCTTTCTAGCCGGGCGTGGTGCGCACAGCCTTTAATCCCAGCACTTGGGAGGCAGAGGCAGGAGGATTTCTGAGTTCGAGGCCAGCCTGGTCTACAGAGTGAGTTCCAGGACAGCCCGGGCTACACAGAGAAACCCTGTCTCGAAAACCAAAAAAAAAAAAAAAAAAGAAAATGTCATCTTTCACTTATATTCCGAATCTGAAACTCCAGACCTGACCCAGCTGCTGACTCTGAAGATGGTGGAGGGTGGACAGGCCTGTTGTCAGTGACTTCAGTGCTATCCTTTTTGGATGGCCTGTGGATGTCCATAGCAGTCTTGTGACTACGCTACGTGTTTCCCTGAAATGGCAGGCAAGCTGTTTTATTGCTAATGAAAAGGTGATGAGAGCCATTGCCGAGGATTGATCTGTCGCCCTTAAGAAGCTCTGAGATCCCCTGCCCTAATGGAAGGACAGGAGCAGAAAGTCCAGAGTTGAGTAGCTGGAGTCTAAAACTTGTAAGAAACACTAGATTGCTTTGACAGAGGTTGTCACTTCTGTTTTGTGGATGCCCTTCTACACAAAGTGCCAGGGGAGTTTGTGGGCCAGATTTGCTCCTGGTGTGCTGAGAGGTTTGTCCGTGGTTGGCATTGAATAGAGCGTCCATTAATTGATCAGAGAAATGCTAGTTGTATGCCACTAGGAGATATTGAGACGGCCCCTGTAAGGAAAGTGGGTCCTTAATGGCTAGGTTTTCTTAACCCTTTAAAGTCATTGACTTTGTTTAGGCTGTCGCTCTTAACTGGGACTCTATAGCCTATTGACTTTCTGTATTCAAAACTACAAAGTAAGCTTAATGATTTTGTGTTGTAAAAATGAATAAATAGAAGGATATTTTTATTTCTTTTTGTGAAGATCAGATAAGATTAAGAAAAATAAAACTTCAAAGAGTATCAGGAGGAAATTGGCATATCAAAAAAAAATGTGAAGTACTATGTCACAGTCTAACTGATTTTTGTTCAGCTCCATTCTAGCTATTTATATGTGCTTATTATGGTATAAGCAAAGCAAATCTTCTGTGTTTTGAGGAAGACATGTATGCTAGTGACCCACAGTTCATCCTTGGGAGTGAAGATGGCCAGGCAGGTCGTTCCTGTCTTCAATCCATTCAGCTTTAGTCAGACATTGACTGAGCATATCTGATGGATACATATTGTTGTGCTGTTTGTTCAAAGGTTGATGAGGAAGCCTCTAAGATTCTAATTATGCTTAATATCTAACATTTATTTCACGTTTTCCCCTTATTAAATACAAAATCCTTAAAAATCAAGGAACAGCACGGAGGACAAAGTGTTTATAATCCTATTCTCCCATGTAACCATAAACGCTTTAATATATTGGCCTGTGCATATTTATTTACCTGTTTATAATCTAAGTGTAAAAGCCACTGTCTACGGATGTCTGTTTAAACTGGCCAGTGTGGCAGAGAGGGCAGCAGAATAGCTGGATTGGACTTCCCTTCTGACTCTCTGCTATCCATCCTCATGACCTTGGGAAAGACCTCTCTCCTCTCTGGAGTTTGATCTCTTCCTAGTAAAGGGCTTGCCAGTGGATCTAAGGATCCTGCCCACTAGAATATTTGGCTTCATTGAAACTGAGATTTCAGGAGGAAGTCAAGTGCATCTTGATGATAAAGGGCATTTGCAAGTCTTCTTCTAGGCTGAAGTGACATTTTATTTTATTATTGTGTACCAATTTCACTTAAAGTAACTGCTCCTCCCAGAACCAGAACCACAGTCTGAATTCGTGGGTCTGTTTGAGTTGATAAATGTTCTGAGGAAAATGTAAAAAGGATCCTTTGAAGCTGACTAGAAACAACTGCAGCATCTGCACCGCTTTTGCTGCCTGGTATTTATGAAAAAAAGCATGCCAAAGAGCAAAAGCACTGTAGCTGTTATTTGATTCTTTTTGCACCTCAAGAAAATTGATTTTGCCCTCTGTCTCTGGCTCTGCGCTCACTTGCTCGCTGTCATGAGAGTAGATTGGTATGCGAGGACTGTTGCTTATCAAGTGCCGGAGCTCTAAAAGTGTTAAAAGGCATCTGGTTGTCTTAGAAGGGTCCGTTTGCACATTAAACGTTTTTTTTTTTTTTTTTGTTGAACAGTTAAATGTTCTTTTACTTTTACCATTTTGTGTTAAGACTTTTTTTTTTTTTTTTTTTTATGCATTTTAACAGTTATTTAAGAGTCCCCATGTGCTCAGAAAAGAATCTGAATATATGTGCCTGAAAAAAAAAAAACAAGCCTGGTACAAACAATGTGGACTATTCCATCAGTACCATCAAAGGACTAGGAGCTGGAGTTGGAACAATATGTAAAAATACAGCTTGTGAAAGATTTCCTTTATTAACTGTCATCATCCACAGAATATATGTTCAAATAAACGTTGTGTAATAACTAAATTTGAGATTAATAGGCCCCTTAAGAAACAGTGAAGTCATTCAGAGTAGTCACTGAAAAATAGGCTGTGAGCCTGTGCCATGCACATATTGTCCTGCTTACGTGCTCTCCCTGGTGTCGTTGCCATTCGTCACTGTCGGCTGGCTCCAGTCTCATTAAAAAAACACGCCAGCACAAAAGCAACTTAATTTTCTTAAGAGAGGAGGACACCTGATTCAATTTAGTGCCCAGAAACAGGAACTTGCATCTTTTTTTTTCTGTGCCTGAATTGAGAGGAATGGATACAAACAAGACCGGCAACACTGTTTACCTAAGAGAAAGGCTGTAAAAAATAAATCTTTCCTACCACAGTATGGAGAAGTGGACCTGGAGAAATGAGAAAGAATTACCATTTACCCCTTGAACAACAACTTGATAACAAACATTTACTCTCAAATAGGATATGGATCAACGTCTATAAAAACAGTAATTGTGTTCATCCCAGCAGTGGTTCTTAGACTAAAAATTTAAGTGTTGCCAACTGAGGTTTTCTTAAAATTGGTGACTGCTTTATAACCACACTAGCCTTTTCTTCTTTGTGTGTACTATTTGATTAAAAGCTGTTTTATTCCTAAGGGCATAAAGGAGTTTTTAACTCTCTCTCAATCTCTCCCCACCCCCACCGGCAGGACCAAGTGGAGCGCCTCTTTGCGAGGGTTAAGGAGGTTGCTTAGTCTCTACTCCTCGGTCGTTTGTGTAAGACGCATACTCAATGGGCAGGAGACAGTCCACCATCTTGTTTAAGACTAATTTTACATTCTAATTGCTTTTCTTGAGACTAGCTGGTCAGATAAATCACCATAGAGATTTAGGACTCCATACGTCTAAATATCATAAATCATTAGCAATGGACTGTTGGGCTGATTGTAAAAGTATGGCAAGTTTGTTTGTTTGTTTTGTTTAATGTGTGTGTGTGTGTGTGTGTGTGTGTGTGTGTGTGTGTGGTGTGAGTGGGCGAGGGGCAGAGACAGAGAGAAAGAGAGACAAACAGTGGACCTTGCCAGGAAACTAGATAAGGTAGAGCAGTTCTGAGTCCCTGGAAACTCAGGGCACACCCCTGAGATGGTAGAGCAGATTCTTGGCCCTGAACATGTGCCACACTTCCCACATAAGGAAATGCGACCTGTGGTCACAGAGACCCAGAACAGAGTTCTCCATGCTAATAAGGTACCTGGATGCCCTGAGGGTTTAGCCAATAAGCTCCTCCTTCCTCCCTACAAAAGGCTTTTAATCTCGGGTCCACCCTGAGAAGTTTGTACACATCCATTTTCCATGATGAGCAACCAATAAACAAGGACAGTCTCTTCCATCAAGAACCACCCTATGGAGCATAGAGCGGCCTTTGCCTACAGAGCTGCAGCTTAAGTCTCCTCTAGAAGGCCCATCTGTGCCTCCAGACAACCGCCATGCTTCTTTCCCTGATGAACTAAGTCGGAGCTCCCAGTCCTGGCCCCCGGCTAGATGCCCTCCTCATCCCTTGGGCTCCCAATGGTCTCCGGCCTTGTTCAGGCCTGTGGACCCCCAGCACTTCATCCCCGACTCCTCTGTGCTGGCCCCGGCAGCGACTGGGTGCCCAGGAATCAGTTTCCCATATCTGGGACTGCATTTTTCCGCCCCTGGAGAGGTGTCTTGGCGCATCCAGCACCCAGGCACTGGATAAGTGCAGTCAGGCTCTTGGCATTTTGCCTCCCCAGCAGCCCTGCCCAGCGTTCTGGTGGAATGAGGACCCACATGTGTGTGGTCGAATGTGAACTTCCTGAGTGGAAGTCAGAGGATAGCCTGTGGGAGTTGGTTCTCTCCTTTGATATGGGTTCCAGAGGGCAAATTCAGGTTGTCAGGCTTGGCGGCCAGTAAGTCTCCTTGCTAGTTCAGCCAGCTCCCCAGTTGTGACCTTTTTTCTCTACATTGCTCCCAATCCTCACTGATCAGCAGTCGTTGACAAGATTGGTAGGAGCGGGATGGGAGAGCGCCTGGTTGGTTTGGTTGATTTACTCTCAGATCGTGGAACTGACTGTAAGGCATAGAAACTTCCAGACCCAGTTTTGGAGAGAGAAGGGCGTAGCCATTATAGGTAGTTCTTGATGGTCAGGCTTTAGAGATCCAGAGCCCCGGGTAGTGAGGTACCCATATCTGTGGTAATGTTTGGCATCTCCGAGAACATACCATCCAGAGCTTTTTGCAATTCCCTCAGACATTTTGTGGTGTGTTTAAGCTTTCTGTTTTCTTTGTCTTTTTTTTTTTTTTTTTTTTTGGAAAAAAGACAGTATTTTGAAAAAAACCCAGTCATCTTTTTCTTTTCTTTTTTCTTTCCTTTTTTTCTTACCATTGAGAAACAAAACCCTGGCCACCTGAGAATCTATGAGATCAGCCAGTGCCTACAGTGGGGAGTGTTTACAGGTGGGCAAATGCAGGCCACACACTGCTATTTCTTGCCTCAGTATGCAATAGCTACGGAAGTTATGCTGGGCTCAGCAGGCCTGGGTGCCAGCCACGTCCCCCTCCCTCTGTTACAGACTATAGCTGCCATCTTCCCTTTCCTGTTGTCTTTATACCGCAGTAAGGAGCAGCTTTGGCCAAGGAGTACAGAGATGCATCTGTTCTGCTCTGGAAATACACAGAGGAGCCTAGAATCACCACATCTAATCCTAGAGCTTCACAAACCCTGCTTATCCATCTCCTGGTAGCATCAGGTCATAGGGTGTCAGTGGCTTGGCAGGTCTTATGTTACTGGTCACTCTTCTATAGGTGCAGCGTTTTGTTACTCCACCCATCCTTTGCAGCCAGAGCCCGGCTTCATCACCATGGACACGGCTGCAGCATCAGCTCCTATGCTTGACCACTCTGGCATGGCCTGACTCCTGTGTGTCTAGAATCTGTTTCATTTTGGGTTTGCTAAATGTTTAATGATCTGCTTCAGCCCCTCACTGAATGTAAGAATTGCTAACCTGCGGTACTTTCCATCTCTTCCCTCCATAGTTGCTCCATCACATCTCATGGTCACATGCTGAGCAATCTGGATTTCTCATTGTTATTAAACAGCCCCCGGTTCTTTGTGCTTTGGATTACACTTCACCCCAGCCTTTAATCCTTCCTTAGAGACTGCTGCTGCCATGGTCTCTTCTTGAGTATGGTCTCTCAAAGTGAGTCCAGAACAAAGGTGTGTGATCTGTGGCTTCACTTTGGTTCACGTGGCTTTGAGATAACCTTTCACCATCACGGAACTGAAGTACCCTTTCCCCTGGCCCTTGCCTTGCTGTGGTCTGTTCTAAGCAGCTTCCCGTCTTCTAGACAGAAAGCAGGTTCATGTTTCTGCTTCGTTCCTCCCCTGCCCCGGCCCCTCAGGTCTAAAGTACACGTGGTCACGTTTCTAAGAGTTTCTCGGCCTGGGCCCTCCGCTCCTTTGCAGGCAAGCGTGGGGTGTGGTTCACAGTCAGCCAGCAGGAGAAAGTGGCGCTCATTTATTCTGTGCAGTTTTTATTGCTTTCATTGTTGTTTCCTTGTCAATGTCTCCCTACCTGAGAGGAGGCAGGACAGATGAGCCTTCTCTGCAGAAGAAGAGAAAGCCAAGCCGAGCTTCCAGGACTTTTCATCCATTCTTCTTTCCTGTGGCTTCCAGTCTTCGTCTAAACTGCAGAGGAAGGGAGCCTTGGCCCGGGTTTTATATCTTTTTGCAGGTGCTGAGATTGAGTTTGGCCTCTGACCTATGTGTACTTTCCACATGTCCTCTTTGCCTTAGAGCAGATGAGGAATCTAGGACAGCCACAAACGTCCTTTTAACATCTTAGAAACATTTCCTTGTACTGTGATCCCGAGTCAGGATATTCAGCATTAAAATCCAGGAGCTTCACAAATTACTTGCAATAAATCATTCTTATTTTATGTAAGTGGTAGATTTTCATTGTTTTATTTAGTAAATGTCTAAGATGTGGCAGAAAGGACTGCCACCAAGACAGACTTTGATATGATATCATGAGACGACTTGGTGCCCAGCAGTGTTCATATGTTAAAGGGACTAAACATGTTTATGTAAGTCCAGAGCAGGAAAGCTGGGCAGACCTCTGCACTCCTGGGATTTGTGAGCTTCAGGCTTTCCATAAAGTAGAACTTGACAGCATTCCATTCAGTGATGGAAAGGATTGCGTTTATGGCTTCCAAGCTCCCTGTCCCAATTGTTTCCAGGTTTTTAGGAAATTTATTTTAAACGATTACAGATAGGTTATGAAGAAAGTTGAACTTTACCAAGTAACTTAATAAAGGCATGTTACATAATATGTCATAAAGTATCACTAAAATACCTTATTAGATACACTGAAAGCAATACACACAGCACACACACACACACACACACACATACACACACACACACACACTGAGAGCACAGGAGAGCTTCTTTACTTGAAGCAGAAAAGGGAGAACAGGAAAGGTTTGAGGTCCCAGTAATATTTGTAGTGTTAAATCCCCTGTGATCTAACTTCCTGCCAGTACGTTGTGTGCCCTAAAGGCCCGGTCAGCTTGAGACCAAGCTTTAGTAAGGGGCTTCAGAAAAACCTCAAGATTCTCACTGCATCAGAACCCAGGGAGGTGCTATAAACCCAGTCTCGAGTTCAGAGAAGACCGCCTTCCAACTGCAACAGTACCCAGGGAGGTGCTATAAACCAGAGTCTCAGGTTCAGAGCAGGCTACCTGTGACAGCTCATGTCTCCATCTAACCAGATCTGGTTCAAAGTCTTGAAGTATGTCCACAGTATGATTTGTGTTTTCTTTAAAGCTTTTTAAAGTATGTAAGCACAGTAGTGGATTGTGGGTGGGTTGCTTTACAAGCCTTTACTTGCCTGCCACAGTTCCTCTGGAGATTTCTAGTTTCAGAGGTTGCCTCATCAACAGCCAGCAGAGCCATTGCAATATGCAAAGCAGGAGCTAAGTTCTAACTTTACTCTAAAATCATCATTATGTTTGGACGAGAGTAAAGTGAGCAAGAAGTGGCTTACCATCCCTGCCACTTAGGCCTGTCAGAACAGAGGATGACAATGTGGTAAAAAATAAAAGCCAAACTGGCCTTTCTTGGTTATGGTATGAGGTATCAGATCTAGACTCCTGGTCAGTGAATCCTTGGATTCTGTCAAGTATAGTAGGATAAGCAAGTAGGCAAGCTTAGGAGAGGTGGACTTTGGAATTTCAAGATACCTTATTTGTTTCTCTAATTCTGTGAACGCGTTCAGTTCATGCTTAAGGTGAATGTCTTCACACTCCTTCCTTAGAAGACCTTTGCCTGAAGTGGGGCAGGGAGATGTGAGGAGAGGCAAACAGTGTGACAGGTGTGATGGTGGAGAGAAGCTCACTGTGCTCGCGGCTGGCATGGGGTTGTTCGGGCCACTTGAGTGTAGTGCATAGACGCTAGTGTGTGTATGGGGTGCTGGCTCACTGAAACTCGGAAGGGTGGTTCCTGAGCTGATTTGTTAAGACAGCTGCGAGCTGCTTATGTCCTACCCATCCCCTTGGTCGGGGAATTAATCACTTTAGGTCGGAGAGCAAAGATGTAAGAAATATATCCTGAATTTGGAGAAATCGGGAGTAGTGTAATGGGGTAGGGGAGGAAACGGGAGCTGTGTTTAGGGAGTACTTTGTAGACTGTGTGAAGGGGTTGGATATCCCTCCCCACATCAGAGAACTCATGTCATAAACGATAAACTGCATACACGACAGTCTCCGAAACTCTCAGAATCATAATTCCCTCCTGGACTACTACTGTACAGTTGGGTCCCGTGGGTCCGCTGTCTAGCTTCACCTGGTCTTTGGAGCACCCAGAACTCTAAACCAATCATTTCTCAAAAGCTGTTGTCTTGCTGCCTTGGGGGACGTGACCTACCTGAAAACCAGATCCATGTCCACAGTCTGAAAGGTCTCAGCGGGTCTAATGTTTGGGTCACAAAGGCAAACTGGGGAGACTGGGTGCTTAGAGTCCCTTCCCTGCGAGGCCTGACTTCTGAGTTCCTGTAACTCCATGTTTCTGTAAGTGGCAGGCAGACTCACTTGCCGTCCAGGGACAGGGTCTGAAAAGGATTTGGAAAGTGGTGCTCTGGAAGGAGGCCCCATTTCTTTGAAAAAGCTAAATCTATCGAGCACAGACTATGGTCTCCACGTAGGAACTGTTGGAATACGTACATGCGTGCATGCAGGAGACCAGTGCTCCCTGTTGTGCTGACCACAGCTTACTTGTGTCCCTTTTATTTTTCTCTGTGTGGAACTTTCCTGGAATTGTCCATAGTGTGATTCTTGGATGATGCTAAAATATGTTGCTACAGTTGATGGTTGTCAGCTGTAATATTTTATGTAGCTGAATCTTTCTTCTTCCTCATCTCTCCCAGTACAACACAGGGCGCCATATGCCACTGTCCCTGTCAGGAAGCAAAGGTTTCCCTGGTCTGTGCTTGTTGCCTGTGTTCATGCCACAGAGGAGCTGGGGTCCAGTGCCATCTTTTATTGATAGGACCAGCAAAGGAGAAATCTAATGAAATTATCAAAGCTTTGAATTAATTATGAAGTGGCATAAGAGAGCCAAGCTCTCTGGAGCCAGCGCCTCATTACCCATTCACTCTCATTGCATCCTCGGCTGGAGCAGAAGCGCTCTCAGCTACAGCTTAGCCGAGCTCTGGACTTCAGTCAAACTTCCCAAACCAACTCCCCCTTCCTCCATTGCGGCTGGGAGTGTCCATAACGATTAACCTACACTGCTCTAGGCGTTTGAACAGGTTTTCTCTACCTTTTTTTTTTTTGTTTGTTGTTTTGTTTTTGGCTTTTGCCTAGTTTTAGTTTTCTTTTTCTCCTTCCTCCTTTCCTTCCTTCCTCCCTCCTCTCCTCCTTCCCTTCCTTCCTTCCTTTTTCTCTTTCATTTTTTTTCATCAGCTGTTGCCCAAGTTTTCTGCATTTTGGGCAATATGAAAAGCCGTCAGGACTTTGGCTTGTAGCTTTGTGTAACACAGGGGCCGACTTAGCTGACAGGTGAATAGCTTCTCCGTGTACTCAAGGGTGCTTTGGTAAGCTGAGCCAATTGTTTCTTCTTTTATTTGGTGTACCAATTGCATGTTACCTGCTTGTTTCTATCTCAGAAATGATTAGTATGACAGAAGTTCTCTTGGTCTCCTCAGCCCTGTCCTTGGTACTAAAGTGTGGGACAATAGCTGTCACCTAGAGGTGACAGTCCCTTGGTAGGGAATAATTAGTGCTTGTCTTACCATCTTATTAATACTCACTGTTATGTATAAACCAACCCCCTGTTTTCATAGTACTAGCAGCGAAATCAATACCAGGCTTTGATTTACTATTGGGGGAGTGTTCTTTTGGACCGTCACACAGTTTTGAAGCATCTCTGTGGAGCCTTTTCCTGCCTGCTTCTGAGACCTGTTCTTGATGAATTCCTGAGCTGCAGCTGTCTATCTTAGTAAGCTACAGGGCAGTAGCAAGCTTCGAAAGCAGTGGCTGAGGTCCTGCCGTGGGAGAGGGAGCGTGCGGACCTCTGCTTGCCCTGTTTCTGCTTACCTTCGGTGAGCTTCTCTCCCATTTTTTTTCTCCACAGGCGGCTGCAATATTTAATTCAGCATTTGGAAGTTTTTTGGTGAGTACTCATGGTTTTAATTTTTCTTAAGATGTTGCTTTACACACGTGATTAAGGAAGAGCCAGATTTTTACTCTTAGTTAAATATAAAAGTTTTGGGATCTTTGCAAGTCAAAACAAGTGAATCTTCGCTTACAGTGTATTTTGGAGGCTTGGGTTTAATTGTCTGTTAACGGATTCAGGGAATCAACAAAAATGTGAGCCTTATAGAGATTATGTGAATATATTGATGAAAATGCTGTGTGTCTCTATAACTTATAGAGGTTATGTCAATATATTGATCACTTAATGAGCTCTTTTGATGATGATTATTATTATTATTCAAATTATAAATAATAATTTGAAAAGGAAATATGACCCAGCTGGTCAGAAAGGGAATGCTAATTTATTGCTTGTCATTTATTTTTTACATTTCCCTGCCCAAGAAGCTACCCACAGTCGTGGATGTATCTAAGAAATCTTGTGGCGCAACAACAAAACTGATATGAGGATATAATCCATGATAAGTTGCAAGGAAATATGGTTTCTTAAAAAGACGCTGAAATATAAAGTAAACAGAAAATGATTCAAAAGTAGCTCCACCTTTATAAGCAGAACCACTAATTACAAGGCTGTTGTTTTAGCATTTAGATAATTACTTTTAAAATAAGCTATCGCAATATTTGATTTATATTATGAAAGACTGGAGAAATAGTTTATTATTATTTAATAATATCACTTATATTGTCAAATTTGCTAAATTCACGAAAATGAATTAGAATATCTGTTTTAGGTGCAGAACTCATTTATAGACCTTTAGAGTAGTGACTTACAAATGACTGGCAAAAAACCACCCCAGTGCAACATAAGCTGGCTTCTGAGTCCAGTCTGTGTGCTTATTATTGTGTATGTCTTGTGTTTCTGAATCGTATGCAGTAAATGAGAGTTCAGACTTTCAAACACATTGCTAACCTAGCGGTAGTTCCACAGAAGGCTACACCGCTTTGGGAGCCTGCTGCCTTTCACATGCTTGCTGTTGGTTCTGTCCCATACAGTGCTAAAGTTTGTCTCATTCAGACAGATGTTGTTGTGGGTTTTGTTGTTATCTGTTTTTAATGCCATATTTTTATTGGGCTTAGAAGCAAAGTAATAAAGTCTATTTAAAAACAACCTTTTGGCCAGGCATGGTAGCTATGGCTGTAAGCCTAGCACTTGGAAGACTGAGGCAGTAGGATTGCTACAAGTTTAAGGCTATCTTCAGCTACATAATGAGACCCTGTTTTAAACACACACACACATACACACACACACACAGACACACACAGAGACAGGTGGGTGGGGGAGAGAGAGAGAGAGCGCATACACACACATTGAATTTTAAGACTACTTAGTTTAGACTTAGTAATATGCCATTAAGTCACTCTTTCATTTCTTCAGGTATTCTCCATTTTGTCACAATTGTTTATCAGAAAATATGTGTAAAAATACAAATTTTCTGATAGCCGGTGTTGGAGTGGTTTGAATTCATACGCACCCACTATGAAGCAAGGTTTCCTAACTTGGGTTGATTACTCATGAAATGCCTATGATGTCTGAGAAAATGCAGTAAGGTATTGCGTAAGTGGCTGAAGCCACACCCACTGTCCATTCACTGGAGAGAATGGTCCCCACATGAAGTTTGAGCTTGGCCAGTGGAGCCACTCGCTAACACTCTTCAGGCCCAGATGACGTTCAGAAGGAGAGCCTCCACCAAGAGCCTCCGCATTCCCTGCACCTCCCTCCCTTCTTAGTTGTGAGTTCTCACTTAGGTTCTCTCTTTCCTTTCTTCACTTTTTCTTTTTCTGTGTAAACCTTAGTGCATCTAATGGATCAGAATTGTTTATGGAAGTCTGGCCACATACATAGGTAGTTTTCAAGTAGCTCTGGAAACTATAAAGAAATGTGGATGGGACATATAACAAAAAAGGCAATGTCAAAGTTAAGAAGCTAAAGAAAAGATATCACTATAGATTCACAGAGGTCACGATACTCTAGATACATTGGGTGGCTCAGGCAACGTGTACTCAATGCAGAGGCCTGACTGAGGGCAGCTCTCCACACTGGTCTGGACCTGCAGGTGCCACTGTGTGGTAGACTATAAAGTAGCGCAAATGCCTTTTCTTACTTTCCATGTCCTCCTTCCTTTCCTCCGAGTGAAAACAGTGTAACTGTTTAACTCCAGTGTAACAACAGATAATTCCACCATGTAACTATGTTAAAGAAGGAGGGAAATGGTTTTAACATAGTTACAACATACTGTAGTTGATAAAATGCATGCAGGTCTCATCCAAATATGACAAGATGACTTGGTCTCTCAGGGGACAGACAGGGTCCATGTCTTTCTGCTCTGCCATTCATAACATGTGGTTTCCTTCCCTGAGGTTGGCTGGTGAGCTGCTCCCCTCCCCGCCCCCCACATACCCAAGGTAGCATTCCTGAAATCCCAACACTGTCCTTCCAGTAAGATCTAATTGCAGAGATTAACCACACAATCACAC
This sequence comes from Mastomys natalensis, assembly GCA_021653895.1. Lineage (NCBI taxonomy): Eukaryota > Metazoa > Chordata > Mammalia > Rodentia > Muridae > Mastomys > Mastomys natalensis. The sequence continues at coordinate 304,301 of JAJTUV010001448.1, forward strand.
CTCGTCAGTGACTATAGCAGTTTGCCACAATTTCTGTCATTAAAGAAGAGAGTTCACAAGACAAGCCACAATTTCTGTCATTAAAGAAGAGAGTTCGCAAAAAACGCCAGCTTGTACTTTCTGCCTGTGAGAAATGCACAGAAGTATGCACTGATCTGAAGAAAGGACTTACTTTAGTGCAGTGGTGTGAGAGGCTGGTCTTTGAGTTGCTACTGTGAGGAGAACCCCCTCTGCAGAGGGAACTTCTGAATTATAAATCATTCATAAGGAGTGCTGCTGCTGTTATTTGGGAATTTTCTTTATGAAGGAATTTTGTGCTTATAATTAGTAGCCAGCGGCGGTGGTGGCGCACGCCTTTAATCCCAGCACTTGGGAGGCAGAGCAGGCGGATTTCTGAGTTCGAGGCCAGCCTGGTCTACCGAGCGAGTTCCAGGACAGCCCGGACTACACAGAGAAACCCTGTCTCGAAAAAACCAAAAAAAAAAAAAAAAAAAAAAAAAAAAAAAAAAATAATTAGTAGCCACACAACTGGAAGCAGAATGGTTTGAATTCTCTCTTGACTGAATATTAACTGAACCAGATACTTTCCTGTATATAATGTGGACAAATCTTATCATCTGTCTATAGAACCATGCTGATGGTAAGTAGAAAATGCTTGTATCATATAGGAGAAACAGCTCTGAGCTAAAATTTTAGAATCTGTATATATTCTCTATTATGTACTCTGTCGGCACACATGTATTATAATAATCTGTATAAACATTCTAGTATATATCAGAATCTGATATACAGTAGTGTTTCAGGTTAATTCTGGCTACCTGAATCCTTTGAAAGATTTTTATTAGAAGAAATTTTAGAGAAAGACCTAAGGGAATTTTTGTTGATTTTTTTTTTTTTTCAGGCATCTGGGTATATCAAATAAAATATGGTACACATTTATAGCTAGTTTAATCATGTCCCAGGTCTAATTAAAACACAATAATTTTAAGAACTAATTGTTACATAAAAATTTTTTTAGTAGAGACATATTGGTAATAACTAATGATAGATGAATTCAATTTACATAAATTTCTTGTGCTACAGAGGATTGAAGTTAAGAAGTTAACGTCCCCTCCTCCTCTGCTCATTTTAGTTGTTCAGCCTATTGTTACTGTGAAATGTGGTAAGGGACTGGAGATTTCCTTCTTGATGAAGTTTGAATAGAATTTGGTGTTTCCGTGTGCTCTGGAGAACTAGGATGATGACTAAATGTGTATGCCTTATATCCTACATAATGTATACATAATGCGTGCCCGTGTAAACCCGTGTAAACTTACACATTTCAAGAGCAGTGTCCTGATGTTACATCCTCATCAGAAGGAGGTGTGTTTGCCTTTAGATTTAGATTTTCTAAAAAAGATTTACGTAGTTTTGTGTGGATGAGTGTTTGCCTGCATGTACATGAGTGCACTGCATGTGTACTAGTACCTACGGAGTCCAGAAAGGGTGCCAGCAAAAATAGTGAAAATCGCAAATGTTAATGAAGGAGTGTAGTGTTTCCTTCCTTCATCTTTCCCTTTCCTTCTCTCTCCAGCATTCAGTCTCTCCCTCTCCTTCCCTCCCTCCCCTCTTTCTCCTACTCACCCTCCTCCCTGTACAAGGTCTGACTTGAACTCATGAGCTCTTGCCTGAGTCTCCTGAGTGCTGGAAGCCAGACATTTAATTCCTCCTTCCCTTCGTTCTTTCCCTCCCTTTCCTCCCTCCCTCCCTCCCTCCCTCCCTCCCTCCCTCCCTCCCTCCCTCTCTCCTCCCTTCCCCTAAGTCTAGCATGTATTTAGTTCATGGATACGGAGGAGAGTCATTTTGTTTAGTATTAATGATGATGCTGATTTTAACCAATCCAAATTATTTACTTGGAATCTTGGTTTACCCTCAAAGCTCACGACTTACTTGGTTTTCATTTAACGCCAGAACAGACAAGTGTCTTTGTTTCCAGGTGGTTGGTGCCACCCTGCACAGTACATTTCAAACTCATCTTTGTAGCTTGGATGTCACACAATCAGGACTTTGAAAGGTGGTACTTGTCTTTATAACTTGTCTTCCAGATGTTTTTCTTTACATCATGGAGCAAAACATCTGTTGGGACTAATGAGCGTCCTAAAGGCTGGATTGCTGACAGTCGGCTAGTTTAACTAGTTGTGCTGATTAGTGTAGTCACAGCAGTGCTAGCCACACAAGCTGAGGCTCAGGCGGATCCTCAGCAGTCACCTAAAAGGGCCAGACAGATACTGTGCTCTGTGCTCATAATTCCAGCCCCAGGACTACAGATACAGGAGGACACATGAACTAGCTGGCCAACCAGCCTACCCTACTTTTGAGTTACAGACCAGGGAGTGACCCTGTCTCAGCCAACAGGGTGGATCCTAGCTTACACAAATCATGACAAAGCATTACGTCGGTTACCATTTAACAATGGGACACAAAAGGCAGAGCTCACCCAAAGGGAACACAAGTTGATTCTAAACCCAAATATGAGTGATCGAAGACCGGAAGACAGACTTAGGGCTCCACAAATCCCATATTTCAATATGGAAGCAGTTTTATAAAGCTCTTACAATAACAGGAACACAGAAAATCATAAATAAAGACACTGGATGAGTTAAAGCAAACAGGCTTCTTCTCTGCTATAGGCCTCAGATGCTATCTGATGTCATCTTAGCCTTTTGGTTTTGGAGGTGGGGGAGGGCTAGGTTTCTGTACATTCCGAAGGTCTTACCTAATTGTCCCAAAGATAGTAGCTCACACACAAGGAGGAACAATACAGCTAAAGATGGCCCAAGATAATTCAGCTCTGGACGCATGACATTCCAAGCTCCAGAGCTCTGCAGATGTTCAGGGAAGGCTGCGGCTTCTCACCAGGAGCTTCCTTCCTTCACATGAGATAGAAAATTAACTTGAGTATCCTCAGAGCCCCGTTAGTGCACAGCTGATTTCTACATACTGAAACAAAAGCACAGAACATAAATAAATGCGTGGGGAAAAGTCACAGTAAAAGCTTGAGGCAGCAGGAAGGCAGGGCCACCCCATGCAGGTTCCCGGCATCCAGCCTCCGTTATGGATCTTGCCATGTCAGCGAGCTCTTTGTTAAATCAGACCCACTTTTAAAATTTGAATTTATCTCAAGCCCAAACCTCTCAGCAACACTATAAATAAAAAAACCTATCTTGTTATGACTAGAGGTAGCAGATATTAAATCACATGGGAAAAAGCTGCTGTAACTTCATAGCTAAACTCTGCAGCCTCCACAGGCTGTCTCCGGCCTGCCCTCCTTCTCTGGAAGATGGGATTAGTACCATTCCAGAGAGAATTTGCCTGTGTATGAGTCAGACTATTCTCTAAGTCTCTCCTTGTGTCCACTGAGTCCCTGACAACACTGTGCCCTTGGGTTTCTCACTCACTTCATCAAGAAACAGATTAGAACTCTTTAGGACAGACAAGAAACAGTTCAGAATCAAGGATTCCAGCCGTGGGCTGTGTGCCCATCTCTTCTCTGTACAATGCTTGTCCAACACTAGCCAAGTGTGTCAAAGGCTAGGCATGCTAGACTACAAAGATGCTCCGTTGCTTAGGAAGGAGGACTCACTCACAGTTGAATTCTAATTCATTTTTAAAACAAACTCTTATCTGAATTAACCAATGAAAATAAAAATGGTCTTGTTATTTAATAAAAATGTGCAGAATGTCTCCCTAGTCCATTTTAACAGCACAGTGCTCCGGCGGCCTGATGGGACTGAGGAAGCAGTAAATGCATTAGTCACGGTGGCCATTTTTCTTGCAGATTTGTGACGTAGATTTAATTATGGGGATGACCAGCAACTTACAAATCTAATTTTGGTGGAGGTTGAGGCAATTTTTTTTTTTATTTTAATAATGATGGATTTTTTTAAAGCAATGATTTCATTACTATTTAAAGAAATCTACTAGTGTAGAAGTAGCCAATTGACTAGAGTTATTTTATTACCCTTTAACAAATATCACGTGCTTTCCTTTTTATTTTTATTAATTTTTAAAATGTCATCATTTCCAAGCTAAAAAAGTATTTGCTCTAAAATCTTTTGGGGCACTAATAAATACTATACACTATTGTGGATGTTTATAAGGTCCTCCTTAGAAACATGACCCTTGAAGTTGTTTAAAACCAAGGTTAATTTTCTTAATTTGAATCCAAGCTACTAGAACTGCTATTAGAACTGGGCGTTTAGCCCAGCAACTCCTGATTCTTAATGGGCACACAGTTCTCATCTTCTTAGTTCTCTTCCTCCAAAGCACACATCTACCAAGGTTAATCTACTTTTCCAGTGTAACTACCTCTCATTGACCATTTGCTTTGTTATTGTTGGGGGAAAAATTCAAATTTTCTTGTTACATATACAGATAACCATTTTGGATATTAAAAAATTTTCCCCGTTGGGTGTTTTTTTTTTGAGTTCCCCCAAAAATGGGCCCCCCCCTCTGTTTTTGGGGGAGTCCCAAAAGGGGGGGGCGATTTTCCCCCTTTTATCAGAGATACTTTTTTTTTTCTTGCTTGTTTTTAGCCTTCCCCAGGTGAAAATCCTCACTACCACGACTGGTGCCCCTTTGGGTTTTTTCCAAAAGGGGGGGGTGAAAAGGGCCCTTGCTTGATCGCCTTTTCCCCTTTTTTTGGGGGTTGTCCGTTACCACAAAAACGTCCCCGCAAGCCTTCCCCATTGCTAAGTCCCCCTGCAAAAACTTTTTTTAAATTTACTGGGGATGACTTTGGGTTGTTGGTACTTTTAGAGAGTGGGGGTGAAAGTCCAGGTTTTTGTTTAAGGGGGGCAAGTCCCCCCAGGGGGGTTCTGTTGGGGGGTGCGTGAAAACTTTTTTCCCGAACCCTGGGGGGAACCCAAAGGGCACTGGGGACCACAGACCCCTGTCAAGGACGTGTTCAGTTTGCTCTGGTGTTGGGTTGGGGGGTGGGTGGTTTACTTGGGGGGTTTAAGGGGGGGGGGGGGGTTTTCCCCCTGGTTTTTGGGGGGGGTTTTGGGGTTGGAAAAAGGGTTTTTTGTTTTTGGGGGGTTTGGGGGTTTTTGTGTGGGGGTGGGGGTTGGTTTGGTTGGGGGTGCTTTTTGAAGGTTTGTCCCTTTTGGTTTAAAAGGGGGGGGGGGGGTTTTGGGGTTTGGGTTTTAGGGTTCCCCTTTTGGGGGGGGGGGGGGGGGGGGTGGGGGGGGGGTTTTGTTTTTGGGGGGGGTTTGGGGGGGTTTTTGGGGGGGTTTTTGGGGGGGGGGGGGGGTTTTGGGGGGGGGGGTGGGGGGGGGGGGTTGGGGGGGTTGGGGGGGGGTTTTATTTTTGGGGGGGTTTTGGGGGGGAAAAGGGGGTTTTTTTGGGGGGGGGGGGAAAGGGGGGGGGGGGGGGGGGGTTTCCCCCTATAAGCCATCTGGTGGGGTTTTCCTCTTTGGGGGTTTTTTTTTGGTTTTTAACCCCCCGTTCAAATTTTTTTTTTTTTTTCTTTTGGGGAAAGGGGAAAATTTAAAAAAGATTTTAACCCTTTTAATTTTTTGGGGCCTTCCTTTCCTTTTATTAAACCCTTTTGGGGTTTTTAAGGCCCCAAAATCAATTTATCAAGGAATTTTTTTTTTTACCCCCAAAAAAGGTTTTTATTTTTCCCCTTTTTCCCTTTTTTTAAACCCTTTTTAAAAAATAAAAAAACCCCAAAAAGGACAAAAAACAAGACAACACCCCAAAAAGAAAAACACACAGACAAAAACAAGACAAAACACAGAAAAAAAAGAAAAAGAAAAAAACACAGATACACACACAGAACCACACATACCATCTTCTCTTTTAAAATTTAAAAATTTGCATTTTTTTTCAAAGGAAATTCATTTTTTTTTTCCTCTTTTGTTTTTTTTTTTTTCATTCTTGGCTTTTTTTTTGTATAATTTTTTGTTTTCCAAAGCCACGAGAAATTTTTCCCCTATTCAATTTTTTTTCCCTCCGGGTTGGTTTTTTAAACTTTTTTTGCTTAAGTTTTTTTTCATGGGGGTTTAAAAAGGGATGTGATTTCACAAAAGGGGGGTTACTGTTCTTTTGGTTGTAAAGGTTAAATTCCTTTTTCTTTTTTAAAAATCTTTTTTTTTTTTTATCTATCTATGCATACGAGTGCTCTCTCTGTCTGTATGCCAGAAGAGGGCATCAGTTCCTAGTAGAGATGGTTGTGAGCCAACATGTGGTTACTGAGACTTGAACACAGGATCTCTGGAAGAGCAGCCAGTGCTCTTAACCACTGAGCCATCTCTCCAGCTAACTTTTATGTCTGTCCAGATTATCCCACTTGCCCCTGTAGGTTTTCTCCATTGTCTTTGTACCTGACGTTTTTCGGTACACAGCATCTGATGTAAACTCACATGTCTTTTCTTTAGTTTAGAGTCTGAATATAAACCGAATATCTAATCCTTTGATATTCATCTGGGGCTCTATCCATGAAGATAATAGTTTGGAGATCCTCCTGCTCCTGAGAACACCGGCTAAGGATGTCAGTTTCTGGCTGTCCTGGCCTCTGCTGGTGCTTTCCCACAGAGCAGGCGCAAAGCAGCATCCTCACACCTATGTACCCGTTGTCCCAGACATAGCGCTGAAGAGAATCTATCAACCATATTCTAAAGAAAAGGTAAAAATGTAAGCTTGAAAATTAAAGAGCCACTTCAAGCTCATACTTGGTGGTGTAGCAGCAGTGATCCTACCACGCACTCCAGAGAGAGAGGCAGGAGAATGGCTGGGTTCAGGGCCAGGCTGGGTTACACCAGACCTTGTCCCAAAGAAAAAAAGAATCAGTTTAGTGATGATGTAAAAACTTGATCAAATGTAGATTTAAATGGTTTTAGAAGTACTTAAAAAGAAACAAATAAAAACAGAAGAAAGAAAAGGAAAGAAAAGCCCCAAGGTGATTGCAAGGATCTCGTGTGTCAGCAACGGGAAGCAAGCACAGCCCTTCTTTAGCAGCCTCATGTTTCAGCCCCTGCAGCAGAGCTTGGTGGACCTGTAATGCAGAACACTGCTGTGACTCTGGCCTCACCGTCCGGCCAAGTGTGATCTAGAAAGTCATAAGGTTGTTACTAACAGGAGGAGCTTTGGAAAATGGTTATATATTAATGTTTATATTAACATTACACTATTTATTTAACAGTACATTGTTATAATTAGAGACAAGGTGGCTTTTCTTCTTCTTTTTTTTTTTTTTTTAAAAACGGATTCTCATGTAGCTCAGGATGACCGTAAACTTCTCCTTCCAGCCCTCTTCCCCACATACCCTATGCAGGCCTCTTGCCCGCATATCCTACGCGCTGGGCTTACAGGTGTGTGCATCCACACCCAGCTTCTGAGGGAGTTCTGGGCCTAGGCAAGGGCTCTGCCATCGGGGCTACATCCCTTGCCCCAAGAGATGGACTCTCAACATACTAAAAGAACAGATGTATAGCTATGAACACCAGTTTCCTTATGAGTTCATTCCATTTGAAGTTTTATTTTCTCTTATATATTGCATCCTGACAGCGGTTTCCTTTCCCTTCTCTCCTCCCAGTTCCCTCCACTCCTCCTCAGTTTCCCCTCAGAATAGGGCAGGTCTTCCAGGGACGTCAACCAAAGATGGCAGATCAAGTTGCAACAAGACTAGGCCCCTCCCCTCACACTGAGGCTGAACTGAGGCCACCCAAAGGGCGGAAAAGTATTCCAAAAGCAAGCAGGAGTCAGAGACGACCCCTGCTCCCACTTTCAGAGTCCCACAGGAACACAAAGCTGTACAACCATGAGAAGTGCAGAGGGCCTAGGTCAGACCCAATGTTCAGTCTCTGTGAACCCCTAGGAGCCCAGGTTACTTGTGTCTGTGGGTTTTCTTATAGCCCACAAGTTCTGTTTTCTTATGATACTCTACTACATTCTCTTACGACATCTTCTGGGAACTACTTAACAAAAGCCATGCAGATCCCTGCCCAGTGGCTGCTGAGGTGTGCAGATGGAGCAAGGCAAGCTTTTCAGGCTTTTCCATCATTAAACTCATCAGTAGGGGATAATATTTCTTGCTTATCGAGAAAAAAAAATTGTAGTTGCTACTCTTTCCCCTTTCCCTTTACGTCCTGGCTCTTTAAATGGAGGGAGGGGGATGAGGAGAGAGGAGGAGTCCCGAGACGTTTGATACCCATAGAATTTTGGATCAACCTGAAGTCAATAGTGGAAGTCGAAAATGGGACTTTTAGCTCTAAAACCAAAGCTTCCACCTGTGTACACAGCAGGTAAGATAACGGAGATGCCCAGCTGTGGACAGTGCACAGCTTGAGAGGCGTTGCTGCATGGAGTAGCTCCTACTCTCTCTTCATGAATCCCCTAAGTGTATTTAAAAAAAGCCAGGCCAAGGCTCCAAAGGAATAACCCCGAAAAATGATCTTTAGTTACCTTCTCTGTCTTTGTCTGTCTGTCTCTCTCCTCTCTCCCTCCATACCTCTCTTCTGTTATGAAAACCCCAGAGGGCACTGTGCATCTATCTTAGTTGTCTTGGATGTCACCCCCCTTCCTTGTCCTTCTTTATCTATATGGGAAGTGCAGGCAGAGGGGTGCATGTCTTAGGAAAAGCTTTCTTTTTCTATTAGAACTACAGTTGACACCCCCCAAATCTAAGAGTTCCGTTCTTAGTCTTGGTGGTGGCATGATGTCACCCACTGTGTGGAATAATTCCAGTTGCGTCCCTGTTTTTTCTAGTCTGTCTGAATCAGCCCAGTTTTAAAATACTGAGTGCTTTACTGTTAGGGATACAAGCAGCACATCCCCTTAGATTTACCATGTGGAAACTTCATCTGCAAGGAGTAGATGGAGTGAGTCCTACCAGAAAATGATATGTAAATCCATTACTAATATGTTAATTAAGAGTGGACAGACAACGACCAAAGACTTGTAGACACTGGAGCCCTCACGTTCCATCCTCAAGTTTAATGTCACACAGTTCGAAGATATTTGAATGAGAATTTACCTGCTTTAGAGAAAGCAAGATAGAGTAGTAATTCCCAAGTGTGATCCTATCAGGCTTTTGGAATGTGTCCGTCTGGCTCTGCAGTAAGGGTATGCTGTCCTTGGATGCAGACAGCCTGTCACTCGAGCTGGGATCTTCTTTCTAGATGGTGCTCAGATAGGTGAACTTAGCAGTCATTTGTACCCATGCCCTCTGCTTCCATTGCAGATTGTTTTTCTCCTTGATTGACTCCCTGTACCTAATGTCTCACTGACATTGAAACTTCTCTAATGTCTCCCAGCAATCTTACATGTCTCTGCTATAAAGGCATTTCCCTTACTTCTCGATTCAAGAGGCAAAGAGTCTTTGGGGTTGCCATATTACATCATCTGTGACTATACTAACCAACATAGTAGCCACAAACCATAACCATTTAAATTAAATAATGAACATTAACTGCTCAGGAGATAGCTGACTTGGTAAAATATCACTGTGTAACATGAGGACTTGAGTTTGATCCCCAGAGCCTGTGTAAGTAGTGGTTTGCACTTTTAGCCAGCACTGAAGGGGGCAGAGCCAGGAGACCCTGGGGCTTGCTGACAGCTACCCCAGCAAATAGGGAGAGCAAGAGAACCTGGGGGGGGGGGCTTACTGACAGCTACCCCAGCAATCAGGGAGAGTAGGCAGTGAGTGACCCTTCTTAAAGAAGCAAGGTGGATGGCTCCTAAGAGACAGTTCTCAAGTTCACTTGGCCTTTACACGTACACACACACAGACACAGACACGTTCAGACACTCCATACATACCAAAAATAATGCAAATTAATTAAAGCCTAACATTCAATCTTTCAGGCATACTAGCCACATGTGGCGTTGGCTACTGCCCTGGCCAGTACAGTTCAACATATGTCATCACTATAGAAAGTTCTAGTGGAGGAAACTGAAGAGAGATGCTTAGATAAGCTATAAACTGTTCTACAATTCTGGATTATTAATATGATTACTTGTATTTTTTTTTAAGTTTGATTTATGTATTTATTTGTTTATGTGTATGAGCACACATGTTCACATGAGCACACCTGTGGTTTTATTGTATGTTTATTATAAGGTCTTGGGAAGATGGCTGAATGATCCGTGTGCTTGCTGTGTAACACCCACATTAAAAGAACATGTGAGTTATGGTGGGGCACCCCTAGAGCCCCGACACTGGAAGCGGTAGGAACAAGAGGATCTTGGGGAACTCACTGGTCAGCCAGTTTAGCTGAAATGCTATGTGGATTCAGCTTTTGACAAGGAGTACATCATGCCCAAATGGGAAATTTTTACCGTTTTCTTCCCACTATTTCTCAATATCAAGTATCAAGTTAGTATGTCTTTGAATTATGTTAAATTCAACTGTTTCATCTTAAAATTGCTGTTTGAGTTGTTGACATTTCATTTTAAAAAAATCATGAAGTGAATTTTGATTTGGGATTAGAATTTAATTTCCATCCAGGCAGTGGTAGTGCACACTTGATCCTAGCACTTGACAGGCAGAGGCAGGAGGATCTCTGACTTCAAGGCCAGCCTGGTCTATAGAGCGAGTTCCAGGACAGCCAAGGCTACACAGAGAAACCCTGTCTCAAAACACCAAAAAGAAAAAAAAAATTCCAAAATGGTTATAAACATACTCTGCCATTCTCTGCTACATATTTACGCCAAGTGACATTCTTAGCATTGATGGTTGTTAGGTCTAAATACAGTCAATTCAGAAAATTATTGAAAACTTAGCATCAAATATTCAGATTTAATTCTTTATGTTAAAATAAAAAGCACATCCATTTTGTTAATACATAAACTTGATTTTGTTTCTAACAATAACTAGAAAAACAGCTTAGGAAGTTCTGCTCCAGGCCCGACACAGCAGGACTCTTCTTCTGAGTTTCCTTTTTGATTATAAAAATAGAATTTATTTATAAAGGGGACTATACCTAGGTCCACTGATGTGCTAGGCAGACACTGTACACCTGGGCTATATAGCCGGTGGTGATGGTGGTAGTGATGATGATGGTGGTGATGGTGATGATGATGGTGATGATGTGGTAATGGTGATGGTGGTGATGGTGGTGGTGGTGGTGATGGTGGTGGTGATGGTGGTGAAGGAAAAGAAAGAAGAAACAACATCTCATTACGTAGCCTAGTTTGGCCTCTAACCATTGATCCTCCTGCCTCATCCTTCCAAATACTGGGATAACAAGCACAGGCCCTGCCCAGTTCTGGGCTCAAATCTAGTGAAGTAAGGTTGTGTCCCTGAAATGTGTTTTTAGCAGTGTTGGAGCCTCTAGTGAACACTTCCGTCGGTAGCTGCTGTTAATACTGTCTATCCAGCTTACTTTAGAATGGTATCACCCCAGCCCTCCTACCCACTCCTACCCCTCCGCAAAACTCTGTAGTCCGGATGTGGCATTTCCCTAAAATCTCTGCCTGTCTGAGACAGGTTTTGTTACAAGAGACTTTGTGTGGTGACAGTGCACTGTGCAGCACCCCTGGGCCTGTGCAGCCTCCGTCGGCACACTGAAGGGATGAGAGGCCTGCTCACACCTGTGTCTCACACTGAAGGGCTGAGAGGCCTGCTCACGCCTGTGTCTCACACTGAAGGGCTGAGAGGCCTGCTCACGCGTGTGTCTTCAGTTCCATCCGTGTTCCCTCTCTCGGGAATTATGTTAAAGCCAACTCCTGGGCTCGCTCTTCACAGACCCCAACAGCCTCGCTGTTGTTGCCTCCATGCAGATATAGAGGTGTGGAGTTTCTCTGAAAGCACCTAAAACATTGGGTGTTAGCAGTTCCAGGAAGGACAAGGGACATGAAACTGGGAACAGTGATGTCGTGATGATCTGTTCTTTGGTCAGTGAGGTGCTGTGCAGGGGACCATGGCTGGTATTTGTTGGCAAGCATTCTTGGATCTCAGGATAATGTAGAAGTGTTTAGACAGACTCCGAGTTCCCCTCCCCTTTGCTTTCTTCCACACATCTGATGTTCTTTTCTCCGAGGCCCAGCCTCCACCTCTCTGCTGTTTCTCATGTCTTCAGTACAGGTTGACCCTGAAGCTCATCTATGTAGCTGGGAAGTCTGGCCAACGAAAGCCAGAGCTCTGTGCAGCTCAGCCTCCCTAGTCCTGGGATTACAAACACAAGCGGCCACGTTGTCCTTATGTGGGTGCTGGGATCGAAATCTGGCCTCATGCTTGCATGGCTAACACTACTACTGAACCTTTCTCCAGTCCGTAACCTTCCTTACCAGTTCTCTTTGAGTTCATTATGTTAAACATTGATTTTTCAGTGGTAGATAAACCAGTAAATATTGAAACGAAGTGAATAATTATAATTTTATCCAGTTTCAGGGAAGGTGATTTTTAAAGTAAAAGTTAAAATACTATCATTGACAAAATTTGATCGTCATAGGAATACGTGAAAACCTGTGTTTTCTGAAATTAAATTATGACAAAATACTCAGAAATGAATGATTTTCACTTAAAATTGTCCTTTGCACACTTGTGAAAATAGTACAGGTGTTTTAGTGCTTAAGGACAGAGATCCTATTAGCGTCTGTGAACTGTGAGCGTCCTCACATTAATGCTAATTTGAGTTGTGCATCATCACTGAGAATGAAAAGCAGGCCCATTGTAAGTCTTAGATTTAAGTCTGAAGCAGACATTTACATTATAATTACTAACCCTAAAAATGAAAGATTTGTGAGCACACCTGCGTGTGGTGTGTGTGTGTGTGTGTGTGTGTGTGTGTGTGCTTTCGAGTGCATGCGTGTCTGGGGGTATGTGCTGGTGTGTTGTGTGTGTGTTGTGTGTGTGGTGTGTGCGTGCCCCATGCGTGCCTGTGTGTGGATTCATTCCTTGGACTCTTGCTTTCTGACAGTCTAGTGATTGCTAAGGATGGGAACTGTGCTGTTAACTGGCCACCGTTTGAGTTTTTTCGATAATTTATGGACTTGATTATTCTGGCCTCAAGTGGAAGCTGAGGAGGAGGAACAGCACATGGTGAATCTGTGTCACGATCCCTGGAGCAGCATTTCCAGAGCAGGCTCTGAGTTACGCCGCTCAGCTCTTCTCCCCCCAGCCATTTCTGTAGCCCTCCCTCTCCTCATCATCATCCATTCAGATAATGTCTGTTCAGAAATCACAGGACCCCTGGGAGGAGGGAAGAGAGCCCTGCTATAAGCACACTCAAGCAAACCTTTCACCTTGCTGTCAAGGTGACAAATGCTTGTCCTTAAGGGAAGACCCGAGGTTAAATCATCAGGGCTTCTCTCACTTAGTCTCTCTCCTTACTACCTCGCTGAGCCAGATCTGTAGCCACAGACATTAGAAAGTTGGGCGACTCTTCACCTTTACAGACCTTGTTCCAACATATGTTTTTATAAGCTGAAAGCACGGACTGAATTATCTTTTGGTGCCTTACATCATTAGGATTTGATTAAAGTCCTTATATCAGCACATTTTTAATCTCCCATTTCTTCAGAGGGAAAAGACTTAGGAAAGAAATATTTACATTTTAAGAGATAGTGTTGATAACTTTAAATCCAATTTTAATAAGATGGGCAGATGTCTTCTTTTTTCTGTCACTGTGTGTTAGTGGTGTATACCCTATCACATAGAATGACCCCAAAGCTTAATCCGAGGATGATAGGGTAGACATGTATGTATGTATGTATGTATGAGCCTTATATACCCTAACTAGCCTTTGAACTTAATATGTGTCCAAGGATTACCTTGAGCTTCTGGTTCTCCTGTCTCTACCTCCAGAGTGCTTAGATCGTAGGCATGTGCTGCCATGCCCAGTTTATACCATGCGGGGACTCTGACCAGGGTTTGTGCCAGGCAGGCACTCTACTAGCTGGGCCACTGTTGTGGATAGCCTAGCCTTGTATTTTGATCCTAGTTCCACCCTCCTGAGAGGGGCTGCAGAGGAGGATTGAATCAATGTTATGGATAGCCCCAGCCTTGTATTTTGATCCTAGTTCCACCCTTCTGGGAGGGGCTGCAGAGGATGATTGAATCTGTACACAGGTGACGTCTTGTAAACCTTCTATCCGATTAAAACCTGTAAAATAAAGGCTAGAGCCAAAGATTGGGCAGTAGAAGGAGAGGCGGAGAAAAAGGCTTAGGGGAGGAGAGAGTGAGAGGAATTCGATATAAAAGGAGAAGCAGAGGCAGTAGCAGAGTAGGTGAAGCAGGAGAAGCAGAACAGAAGGAAGCCAAGGACGCAGGAGCCGGAGCTGGACAACCACTCAGCCTGGATGAACCGCAAGTTATAAGGGATCTCATAGCCGGGGATTAGAGTAGTGTAGTGGTAAATCTGCCAGTCTAGGCGTGCTATTTATACCATAATTATTGGTTGTGTTTTTCTTGACATGGTCTCCTTCGGTAGGAGATTCATACAGTGACAAATTTGGGACTATAAATAATTTCCTCTGCTACAAATTGGTGCCCAACGCCATGCGGATTAACTAATTTTTGACTACAGGCCAGCCAAGCTTCTAATTTTCTCTGGCCCCTTCTTCTCTGTTTATAGAAGTTAGCATGATAATAAAAGATTGACAGTATCATATTTCTGTCTAAAGTCCTTTAGTGGATGTCTTTTGAGATAAATGCCAATATCACTTTATAGCTTGAAAGTTGTGCATGGCCTGTTCCTTGCTCCCCTTTCCACCAGCTCATTCATTTAACAAAGGGTGGAGCTGTGTGGAGCGCACATTCTAGTGAGAGAGTGGGACAAGCAGCATTTCAGTTTCATACTTCACACTATGTATGTCACTGGAGAAAAGAGGCGTGTCGCACTGGAAGCGTGCGTCAGTGCTTTTATTGTGATGTAAGCATCAGCAGAGTGTGCTTATGTGAACTAAGGTGGCTGTGGTGTCAGCGGGCCAGATGATCTTACGGGATTGCCATGTCATTGATTGGAAAGTTGTTGGATGGTCTGACTCTAAAGGAGAAATGAAGAAAGAGGGCTTGCAGTTATATAAACTGATAGTTTGAGTTTCATTTAAGAACGCTTGAGTAGACACTTCCAAATGGTAGACCGCAAGCTACGGAAGTTCTGGTGAAATAGTGCTTTGGGGGAGCGATGAATGGACAGTTGACAAGTTCCATGACAGTTGCTTTTCTTATTGTTGTGACAAAATGGTTGATATAAGAAACTGAAGTCAGGGAGAGATTTATTGTTGCTCATGGCTTCAGAGAATTCAATATAGACCTTGCCCCTGGTTTCAGGCCTGTGTGCTGTAGGCTCAGGCTGGTGGGAAGCAGGGATAGGTCAGGACAAGACACAGCTTCCAAGGACACACCAGTAGTCCTGAGTCCTTCACCTCTTGCTTTCCACCAAGAAACTTACCCAGACACTAAGGCCAGGGAAGAGCAGGACAGGGAGGTGACAGAAATGAGTTCTTGTAGCATCTTGGTCTGGACAGGGTGTGGCTCCTCCATGAGGCCTTTGGGCATGCTACCACCTTTCCGCTTCGTTGCTCTCCCAGCTCCTCATGGGCTTCAGTGTATGTATCATCTTCCTGAGAGGTGGTTTTTAATCCTCCTTGTCTAGACCAGGTTCTCTTCTGGAATATTATCCTGCTCCTTCAGAAAGCGTATTGGAATTTTAAAGTTATCTGTGTAATCTCTAACATCTGCCTTCTACCACCGTGACCTGAGTTCTCTCAGGGCTTGCATTCCCGCTGAGTTCCTCAAGTGTCTTTGGATGAGAAAGCAACAATGTCTGGGTTCTGCAGAGCAGAGGAAATCTTTTAAAATACTTTTTAGTTGTTTAAACAAATTTTTAGTACAAATAAAAATATTTTGAATGCATTGTATTCTCTCAGTTTTCCGAAATGCCTTATGGTTAATCTTTGCAGCTCCACTTGCTCTCCACACGTGGACAGGCCTGCGTATTAACCACGCCTTCACAGCACACTGAAGTGCTGCCCTCAGGGTGTGGGAGCTTCAGGCCTCTGCTTTCCTACTGAGTGACTCCTGCACTGTGGTGCTTTCTAACTGGGCTTTGACGTCTCTCCTGCTCTGAGTGAGTTAACCATTCTTCTCAGTTGGCTGCCAGCCAGGCTGGACACCCTCTGCCCACACCTGGTGCTGCAGTGTGTCATGTGCCCCGCAGAGAAGCCCACCTCCCTGACTCCACAGACCTGAAGAGCACCTTATTAGAGACGGTGTTAAAAGGAATGTGTCAGGGTGTGGGGGTGGTGGGAGGCTTGTACACATTGAGTTTTCCTCTGTATTTTCATAACGTTCCTTGTCTCTATGTAGCTCACTGATTCACTGTTCATACCATTTCAGACCCGGTTAAAATGAGCTCAGCCGTGTATCTTGGATATTCATGCTGCAGGTGGTTTGTGGTGGGCATTTTTAATATACCTGAGAAACAAGCTCAAAGCATAATGCTGTTGATTCAGTTACAGAAAGAACCACAGATTCTTAATGAAGTTTACTGAATGATGTTTGTATCTGTGGCATCTTACAGGCTTCAGAGAACCTTAGAAGTGTCTTCTCAGACAAGAAAGATGCTTGCAAACCTCTGATGCAGGATTTTATTTGATATGTAAGATTTCTTTAACAACCTCTAGTTCATTGAGAGAGTAAATTGCAACTTAACAGGAGCAGGAGCCTAAAGTGAGGAAGTGGTAGACAGTGAGATTCTGAGAAGAGAAAGCAGCAAAGGACACAGGTACAGAATCTGAATCTGCAGTCCCCTGTCCTATGGTTCAGGGACAAAAGCTTTACGAATGTCATTGATACCTGACAGGCCACAGTATTATACATAGGACTTAGAGGGAGTTAATATATAGGTTTTTTTTTTTTTTTTTTTGTTTTCTGTTTTTTCAGACAGGGTTTCCTGTGTAGCCCGGCTGTCCTGGAACTCACTCTGTAGACCAGGCTGGCCTCGAACTCAGAAATCCACTGCCTGTCGTGGGATTAAAGGTGTGCGCCACCACTGCCCTGCATAATTTTTTATTATAAGGCGCCTGTAATTGATTAAATTATATGAACCTGGTTTTACAGGTGGATGAAGAGATAAATGATATATGTGTTTAAATGATTCATTTAAAATTTGGAATGAAATTTTAAAGGAGTGATTGGTTGGTGTCTGAGGAAGTCATCTTATATAGAAAATGTTGTCCTATGGCAGTCCTTGACAAGTAGGATCTTGTGTGCACATATAAAATAAAAATACACCCACAAGCAAGCCAAGCCTGGTGACACATACCTTTAATTCTAGCACTTAGGAGACAGAAGCAGGCTGTACAGAGAAACCTTGTCTGGAGAAACCAAAACACAGTTACTACTGCCAACACACACACACACACACACACACACACACACACGAGCACACACACAGCAAGAGAGAGAGAGAGAGAGAAGTATAAATACTCCTTCAGTTTCCCTTCTAATTCAGCATGGTGGGGAGTTGAACATTTGTGTAAGAGATAGTTACTGAGTGTTTCTTTGTGTCTGTTAGTTCGGTTGGCATGGGGAACAGCCAGATGGAGTTACTATGCAGAAGGGAGTCAGATAGCAGATGAGGTCATAGTTATAGTGTTATATAGTTATAGTGTTATATAGTTATAGTGTTACAGTGGGATTCTCTGAAGGACAGACACTCATCTGGTGGCAGGCCCAAAAGTGCTCAGTGTTATTCTGTTTCCTCCCAGCCACTCCCCTCGGACAGCTTCTGTGTGGGAAAGCATCAGCCTTAGCTACTCCACATACAGCCGTGGCACACGGTGGGACAGCCGGCTGAATGGGAGTCCACTGCCGTGTGTTGGTTTGCCTGGTCGCTTCACTCCAACCATTTACACAGGCTAAGCCTACAAACCAGCTCTCCTGTTAATACAAATAATGCAGTAAAACTAAACTTGCAAGGGGTAACCATGAAGTTCACAAATCTGATTTATCTTTGCAGTTACTTCTTTTCTTCTGTTTGCGCTGAAACTGGTACTCATTGCAGAAGAAGTAGACATACTCTTGTTATAGACAACATTGATGTTTCGTATATTTATTTATATAGACTTTAAAGTGTGACCATTTATAAATAACATGCTTTAAAAAGTACCTCGATAAGATGAAGCACAATGCTTTCTGGAGATCTCTGCCCCTCTCTCTCCTAGGCCAGGTAATTGTGCTCTATAATGTAATCCTTTTGTTAGCCGGACAGAAGGCAGATAAGAGGTGATTCTGGACGAGCATCCTTCTCCCAGCTGATGAAGCAGGTGTTGGAAATGCAGATGAAGTGGGCTGACTAAAGGCGACACAAATTCAAAGTGAAAATGCTCCCGCTCTGCAGCCGTGCTCTGTACACATGAAGTTCCAGGCAGCTGAATTATTCATCTTATTGTGTGAACTAGTTCAGGAGTTAGGGAGAGGGTGCCGTTTATGTTTAAACTGTTTCTTTCCTTCTTCCTTTCATCTGTACTTGACAAGCAAAATGAACTTCATTTTGCAAGTTGTAGTCCAACAAGACAATGGTGTACATTTCTCTTTCTCTCTTTACTCCCCTTTCTCCCTTTCACTACACACACACAGACACAGACACACACACACACACACACACACACACACACACACACACACAGATGATCTAAAAACAGATAACAATGTAAATCAATCAAAATTATTCTTCTTCCTCATTTGCTTTTCTTTTTAATAACAGCTACTAAAGACAAATAAACCAGAGAACAGCACTGGAGTCTCCGTGCCCACCCTCATCCTCAGATGCCTCTATGCTGATCTCTCTAGGCAGGGTTTAGAATCTCTTTTTCTTCTCCCTTATCCATCTATAAGTTCTGTTATAAAAACAGTATACCACTTTAAAGCAGAAGTGGCTTTCTGAGGGAAACATCACTGTTCCCAGAATCATGTCTTTACATGTTTCTGCATATTGTTCACTTCGGTCTCTGGGCTCGTTGGTTGTTGTACCAAGCAGACACACAGAGGATGGTGGCATCAAAGCACCTGCTGATGGCGGATTCAGCCTTTTCACAGTACCAGAGAGGTTGGACACATTTGTAAAAAGGAAACATAATACCTTTAAAGAATATTTTGAGATTCAAAGGAATATTTGAAACTGCTGAAGTCTTGACTCATTCTTTACAAATGTGTAGACTTAGGGGCCCGAGGACCAAGAGTTTAAAGGGCAAAGGTCTTAGATGAGAGTCTGATTTTCATCCTTGATAAACAGCACAACTGTGGACAAGTTACTTAGCATCTCCTGGTCCAGATTGTCTCCATGAATGAAGGTAGCAGTGTTGCCCGTCACTGGGGAGTGTGGCGAGCTTTCCTGTGAACCCGTGCAGACCCTGTAGGAGCTTGCTGGCTCTTTTTTCCATTTGAGCAGTAGCTTTTACTCCAGAGATCCCTGGCTCTGCTGGCCCAGCATTTTAATTTTATGGAACTATCCCAGAAGTTTAGAGTTATATTTGTAGATCATGTGGGTTTCTGTTGGCTTGGTATTTGGAGATCTGGGAAAGAGATTTTAGGTAGTTACCTTTAATTGGCCCCCTGATGTGAGAGAAAAACATAATTAGATTTGGAATCAGAATATTGTGGCTCATTTTCTGACTCTATACTGATTTTAGAACTATAGGTGAGTCCTATAAAACAATGAGCCCCGTTGGCTCTTCTGTAAGGTAGGCCATATTAGAGTATGTCACCCAGCCAGCCTTGTTGGGTTACTGTGAGAAGCAGATGAGCTATGTGAGATATTCTGTAGCTACCAGGAAATTTAAAAGTTGGTAAATATTGTCATCCTATATGTCACGTGTACCCATGCCCTCACTGGAAGGCACAGGAGGAGATGTTACAGTCAATTGCTGTTTCCATGGCAGAGGCTATCACTAATAAGTAAATTATGGGTGATAGCTCCAGGATCAACTGATTTTACCACAAGGTCTTAGAGACTTAGACATCTCCTACAGCTCAGAACCTTCTAGAACAGTTGTTTTGTTCTCTCAAATTCTTGGCTGGTTATTAGAATACCAGTTAACCTAGCATGGACTAAGTTTTTAACAGCTTGCAGATATGTCATTTCTACCGCTTTAAAGTTAAGGAATAAGTTAAATATGGTAATCTTTACCTTTGAAAACGTGAACAGTTCTACAGATTCTAATAATTCTTATAGTTATGTAAGAAGCACGGTGGTCACCGCATAGAACGTTCCAGCACCTTTCGAGTTTCTCCGTGCCGAGGATCTCTCCTGCCACAGCTCTCTAGGATCCTTTTTTTGCCCTTCAGTTTTGACCTTTCTGGAATTGGGTCATATATAATGTAGGTTTTTGAGTTTGACAAATGACCCTTGTTTTTAACATGCTTTCTGTTTGCGTTGTTTTAGATTTTAAAGTTGTTTCATTTGTTTGTTTTTACATGATGTATTTATTGGAGAGGCATGGCACACATGTGGAGGTCATAGGACAGCTTGCAGGAGTTGCTTCTCACTCATCGAATGTGATTCTGGAAATCCCCCTCAGGTCCTTGGGCATGTTGGCAACCCGTCTTTAGCTGCTGAGCCATCTTGGTGGCTTTGGATTTGGTTTTGAACCAAACTTCCCTGTGTGGCTAGGCTTTAATTCATCACCACACCACCTCAGCTGCCAAGTACAGAGGTGACAGCTGTATGTGCCATAATATATGGGTTTAATATGCCATTTCTCCTATAGATTGTGTGTGTGTGTGTTGGTAGTGATGTGTGTGTGTGTAGTGTGTGTGTATGTGTGTGACACTATAGTGAGCACGTAAAGGTCAGAAGACAACTTGCGGGAATTGGTTCTTTCTTTCCATCAGGTTGGTTCTGGGACTCGAACTTGATGCCTTTACCCACTGAGCATCTCACCAGCACTTAATGTGCCATTTAAACATCATTCTCTCTATTTGAATGTAAACATTTTTCTGTCCTTATTTTTGTAGAAGAATTTTTAAAGTGTACTTTTAGAACATGCTTTTCTTTTATTGAGAAACATTGGTTTATTGCTGTGGTTCTCAGTCTTCCCCATGCTGCAACCCTTTAACACAGTACCCCATGCTGTGGTGAACCTCAACCATAAAATCATTTTAATTGCTACTTCATACCTGTAATGTTGGTACTGTTATGAATTGTAATATAAAATATCTGATATGCTACCCTTGCAACCCACAGGCTGTGAAACATTGGTGTATTGTTTTGTTTGCTTTCTTATTTGTTGATCTTTTGGACAGAGTCCAGATTGACTTTTGCTGGAATTTCAGGTGTGCGCTCCACAGATGGACTCTGATGGGCACAGTACCTTGAGAGCACCCAAACATTCCAGAATCCTGACCATTAAGATTTCCTTTCTCTGTGTGTCCTATACATTGGAAATGGAATTACCATTTAAAATACATTTTTATCTATCGGTTTAAAATTTGAATAGCAAAAATAGAGAAGAGTTTACCTGAAAATGCATTTATTCCCGATCTTTTAGTTCAGAGCTTTTGTCTTTTGCTAATAAGAATAAAACCCTTTAAGAATTTATGAAGGTGGCTCTCTTTCCATTTCTGGCTGCCACCATGTCTGAGCATCTTAAATGGATGGCCAGTTCTTAGGAACTGCACCAGTTTCTTGAGCAAGATGAATAAGCAGACATATAGCACCGAGCCCAATAATCTGAAGGCTGGCAACTTCTGCTTCTTGCTAATTCACCAAGACTGTGGGATTGGAGCCTGCGGCTGATGGCAAAGGTGTTATGAAACGCAGATTGGTCAGTGAAAACCTGTTACTTCTTATGTGAGGACCACAATCAACAAGAATGCTCCGGCTACCCTCAGCAGCATCAGGCACGTGATCGGAAAGATGTGTGCACGGCAGCCAGCCACAGGGCCAGTGCCATCCTTCGAAGCCAGAAGCCTGTGGTGGAAACAGATCCGCCTGACTAAGAGCTCCTGACCCCCACACCCCAGAAGCAGTAAAGAATCCACTGACTTGACCGGGCGGTGGGCGCACGCCTTTAATCCCACACTTGGAGGCAGAGGCAGGCGATTATCTGATTCAAGGCCACCTGGTCTACAGAGTGAGTTCCAGGACAGCCAGACCAGAGAAACCCTGTCTCGAAAAAAGAATCCACTGACTTTTTAAATACACACACAATTTATGAAAATGCTAGAATTAACACACTTTGGAGTAACACTCGGGTTGCCATAACATGCTGAGCTTCCTAGGAGGCTTTCTGTTCTGAGATAGAGACCAGTAGAAATTAACACCACTTTATGGATGTCACTCTGTAAGACATAGAATGGTAGTGATCTTAGTAGACCAAAGCACTATGTACTCTGTATGATGCTTCTGGAAATTAAAAACATCCTTAGGACTTAGGCCATACACCAGTGTGTACCCATCTATCTACTTTGTGGGAGGGGAAACCTTTCTTCTTCCGTAGTCGACAGGAAGTAGATAGTTGGTGACTTGATGTTCATGTTGCGTCCCTGGCTGTTTCATCTTTCTACTCCACTGTAGTCAGCTTTGGCCTCTTACTCTTATGCTTGTTGACCTCCTGTGATTGATGTGGCTTAAGCTGTGCGTGACAGGTTCAGGGGCGGGGCCAAGGCTTTGCTGGTAAGCTGTCTTGTTAGCTCTCTTCATCAGTCAAATAGGATTTCAGGTAAGAGTTGATTACTGGGCTCACGGTTGCCATAGGAAAGGGAAGGGGAAGTTGGGTATCTGCCACCTTGATGTTGGGGGGGTGGGTATCACAGGTGATTGAATATGTCCAAACCCATCAAGTTTTATACATTAAATATGGGAAGTTCTTTGAGTATTTACGTCCATGTATTTTGTTTCTGAGTAGTGAAACTACACTGTAAAGAGGATCAGAGCTAAAATGTCAGCCTAGTCTTCAGGTTCACCGATAGCTTTTGTGCCTACATGCCCCAGGTTTTCCTGTTCTTATTGACAGGGAAAATGGGAGGTGGGAAGGGACCATCATCAAAGAGGATGAGTTTTGAGTGAGAGACCAGATAGTAGACACAAGAAGGGCAGTCCTGAGACTGAGCACCAGCTAAGTGTGTGCAGTTTGTAAGTCAAGTTCTCTGGCCCCTCAGCAGGACACCTGTTGTATGCTACCTATGGCACAGGAGCAGTTCTAGGGCCAATCGGTTCTTCCCCTAAAAGATGTCAATAAAGAGTTTATGGATCAGAGTATAGTATTTCAGTCTTCAGGACACAGTAAGCAGATGCAAGCCCTAAGGTAGAAATGGGAAATTAGTCTATCAGGTATTACCAGCAGTCTGTAAAACAAATTTTTTAGAGCAAAAGAAAATCTGAAGTTGCTGTAGAACTCTTTAGCTTAGATGTTTGAAATTCTAGTATGTTCTGAAATGTTTATTCTGAATTTATTCTGTAATTATATGTAGGTGATTTTTTTCTTTATTGGTAGAGAGAGGTGCTGCAGCTTCATC
Source organism: Mastomys natalensis (assembly GCA_021653895.1). Lineage (NCBI taxonomy): Eukaryota > Metazoa > Chordata > Mammalia > Rodentia > Muridae > Mastomys > Mastomys natalensis. The sequence goes on from JAJTUV010001448.1 coordinate 327,747, forward strand.
TATTTTTCAAAAATTAAAGATTGAGGCATTAATGAATGCTAACTACTCTGCAGTCAAAGCGGTCTTTCAGATCTTCTGAACAGTTTAGGGATGTCACAGTCCCCTGTGTTGCCATGATGTATTGTCTGTTTTTCCAGGAACCCCCTTTTGCTGTAGGAGTGCCCTGCAGTATGTAGTAACATATACAAGAGCTTTGGGAAAAGTCATACTTTTTCTTCCCCAAATTTATTTGTCCCCAAATCTACAAATTTAGGTAACTTCTCAAAGAATGTAAAGCACATGAACAAGTTCTGCATTGTTTCAGAAGTGACACCGATTGGAGCCGTGCTCCTCTGGAGCACATAGAATTAAAGCACTTAATAAGGATAATGAGCTAACTGCTCACTAGTCTTTCCATAATTTGAATATACAAGATATTTGAGCATTTGCCTAATTAGACTTATAATCACAACAAAATACGTATACTAACAGATAAAGATACAGACAGATAAAAAGAACTTTTTTCCTCTGATTTTTCAAACAATCCTCAGTTCTTCGATGTCTTTAAGTTGCTCCTGTCCTGAGATGTGTGTGTTTAAATAATTTCCCCCACTGTGGATGAAAGTGACAGTGTTTCCCACATTGATTTCCTGTCTAACTCTGTCTTAAATCTCGTTGCATCATTGCTCTGACTCTTAGTCATGGTAGCACTCAGAAATCTCGGTGCCCTCAGGAAATGCCTTTCTTGTGGTTACCAGTTCATCGAGAGACGAGGAAGTGACATCAGAGGACACAGAGAACCATTAGGACTCTTTGGTCTAGAAAGTAGAAATCTCTACATGTGCAGTGTGCTGTGCTCTAATCCCAGCCCTAGGAGGCAGAGGCAGGAATTAGAAGCTATCCTGGGCTACATTGTAAAACCCTGTCTCAAACAAGGAAGGCCAGGAGGGAGGATGGAAAGGAAAAAGTCTCTCAGATCATGAATAATATACAATAAGGTAAATGCAGATCCAGACAATGAATCTAGAAAGAGGAAGTGGTGGTCTGAAGCTCTGGAACCGTTAGAAATAAAATGCCTACGTAGAAACAGGAAACTAACGTCGCAGGTATGCTGCTTACTGCAGAGGCAAGAGGCAGCTCCGGGAGGCGCTGACCACACACTCCTTCCTTCCTTTCCCCATTTCTGGGGGCGCTCTCTAGTAGCAGACATTTTCACAGGTTAGATGAAAAGGGTGTGACCCAAAAGTCAAACCAGGGCTATTTTCAGTGAAACATAAAGAGAAAACTGTCAATAACTTAAACCACCTTGGAGTACCTTCACTGGAGACCAAACCTGTTTATCTTTAAAGTGGTGCTTCTATCCGTGTGCCCTCTGTGTACCAGATGATTTTACACTTCAAATTCATGCAATAAGGAAGAAAATATATGAATGAAGGTGATTTTTTTTTTTTTTTAAGTTTTCAACACATAAACAAGTCTTGAGTAAGAAAAAAAATTCCTATTCCTTTAGAAAAATGATCAAAAAGAGTCTTAAGTTGATTACTTACAGGAAAACCATGGGCAGATTGCAAACCCATAACAAATGCCATAGAAATAAATGACATGTTTCTGTCTACGAGATTCTGAAGCTTAAGATTCATAAGACCCACAGACAGTAAATAGACGAGAATATTGGATACACAGTCTATAGTTATGAATTGATGTAGAATGTCTCTCACAGGTCCATGTATTTCTTTAAAGATTTATTTATTTTTTTATGAATGTGAGTACACGTCACTTTCTTCAGACACACAGAAGAAGGCATGGATCCCATTACAGTGGTTGTGAGCCACCATGTGGGTGCTGGGAATTGAACTTAAGTTCTCTGGAAAAGCAGTCAGTGCTCTTAACCACTGAGCCATCCAAGTCCAAGTTTTGAACATGTGGTTTCAAGACAGATATTGGCACTGCTTGCAGACTTTTAGGGCATTGAGTCTAGGGTAGGCCTTTGAAGGTTATAACCACTCCCAGTTTGGGTCTATCTCACTATTTCCTTCATATGAGGAAGTAGTAAACCTTGATACTAAGGATGGAATTGTACTGGTAGCCACGTCTTTCCTGTATGATGGACATGATATCATGAACCAGTATAGACAGGCATAGAAATAATTAATATAGAAAATGAATACCAAGAAGTAGGATCTGTAATGAACCTAAAGATTAGGATTATAGACTCTTACAACTATCTTACATATTGTGGAAAAACTTGGTGCTACAAGCTAGACTTATAATAGTGTAAGCTGAGAATAACAAATGTTTTGGTAAGATTTCAGAAGACCGGTATGTGATGCAAGCAGTGAAGGCCTGCTCATGAGACCTGGGACAAGAACAAATACTCTACTAATGTATTGGATAGAATAAATTTCAAAACAGCATAGCATTCAGTGAATCCTCCATGGTAGGATATAAGGCCACCAGGGCAAGCCTTAGAAAGTTATACCATCCACCAACCCCTCATTATGTCCCCTTAACTTTGTGCTTCCTGGTCCCTGCTTATGAATAAAGCCATTATCATACAATCCCACCATTATAGTAAGTGACTGTGACTGTCTGAATCCTTGGGCCCAAATAAACAAGCCATCTTGTCATAGCAACAAGAACAGTGAACTAACCTGGATGATGCTCAAGGGTAGGCCGGAACAAACGAAGGTAATGGAAGTCTGATTTCTCACTATTGGAGAATGGAGTTAGAATACAGAAGGAGTGGAATGAAGAGTAAATCTGTGTACTGGGCTGAATGAAGTTGGAGGTATGAGCAAGTCTCATGTTTTCAAAATGTTGATAAGTTTGCACATACAAACACCTGTATATAATTTATTACATGTGTGTCATATACATATGATATATATATATGTGTGTGTGTTATATATATATACATAATCTAACATTATATATATTATATATATACATTATATATATATTATAATATATATATATATATAATGTACATTATCATGGATGTTTCTATGTGTGCACTGCATACATATTATCTATTTCACCTAGAGCAGTGTGCCTGGCTTTCCAGGTATTGGATACTAAATGCTATTCCACCACTGAAGTATCATGCCTGCCACTTACTCTTAAGTAGGTCCAAAGAATGTCCCTGTGTGTGTCTGTGTGTGGTGCGCGCCGTGCATGTGTGTGTGTGCCGTCTTTGTCTTTCAAGGAGGTTCTGTACCTTCCGGTTTTTATTTTATAAACAGAGCTGTGTAACTCTAGCTCTTTCCTAGTTTCTAACAAAAGGTATGATAAAAGCAGGGGCACGGTGTGTCACCTTAAAGCCCAGCACTCAGAGGCAGCGGCACACAGGTCTTTGTGAGTTTAAGGCCAGCCTGGTCTACATAGTGAGTTACAGACCAAACAAGTCTACATAGTAAGACCCTGTCTTTAAAGAAAAATAAATGAACAAAGCAAACGAAAAGTATTATGTTACTTAGTCTAGGTTTTTATCTTAGTTGACTTTTGCAAAGTGAACCAAAAAAATGCTGTCTCAAGCACCTGGAATTATGAGGTCTATATTTTTCAGCCTACTGTGTTTTCACAAACTCTGTTCTCTGTGTAGTGAAATATGTCATGACACGTGTTACCACCACAGGAAGGGACAGTTATTCCAACCCCTCTTTGTGTGCACCTTCTCTACACTGCCGTGTAGCTCTGTTTCTTAGGTTGTGTCGGCTCGCTTCTGTCTCTCCTCATTTCTTTTTCAGTTTCTGGAAGGCCAGACCAATGATGTGTCCTTTTTATCCCTACCTTCGTTTCCCTCTCCCCCTCCTTGCTCCCCACCTCCCTCCTTCACTGCATGCCCTCTATGTGTGTCTGAGTCTGTGTGTTTGTGTGGTGTGTGCCTGTGTTTTCTGTGTCTCTGTATGTGTGTTGGTGTGTTGTATATGTCTCATCTCTCTCCTCTCTCTCTCTCTCTCTTCTCTCTCTCTCTGTCTGTCTCTCTCCTCTCTCTGTGTGTGTGTGTGTGTAGTTAGAGTGATAGGTGTTCTTACCTACGTCCTCCATTGATGGATCTCTGCAGGTGTGACCTGAGGCTTACCTGAGTGTTTTGGTTCTGTGAGCAAATTTTGGAAACATTCCACAAATCCAAAATTATGATGCTACTGTCTGGCAGGAGCTTAGGTGCTAAAATTCTGAGCACATACTTTACGTTCCTTCTAATTTCTGAGCCTTGATCATGATGTATAAGATTTGTCGTTCACTAACATGGAGCACTTGCATTCTGTTGAGGAGTTGGTTAATAGAAGACCGTTTTGATGGTTATTGTATCAAGCTAACACCAGAGATTCTTGTTTTCCATCCCTTGCATTGTGCTTCTGTGGTGTCTGGAAATCAGAAGCAGATTGACCGTAAACTGGATTATGCATCTGTCTCACGAGTCATATCTCCCCACCCCCACCCCACTCCAGCCACTTACTGCTCCAGTTTACATCTTGTAGAGGCACGGTTTGAAGCAGTGACCTGCTCTTTACTCCTGGCAAGATCCCGTTGACCTCCACCTTCTTAGGGCTGCTGGTGGTTCTTAGTCATTGTATCTCTCAAGCACTCGGCAGTGCTAAGCCTTATTGATCCCTCACCCCTTGTAGCTTGTTTCCCTCTGTTTCCATGAGCCCTTGGAGACCCCCACCTGTGTCTCTGGCTGCTCCTCATTTTCCTTCAGGAGTTCTCTGCTGTGTGAAATCACTGAGAGCTAAAACATCCCTGTGCTTGGTTGTGGTCTTGGCTCCTTTTCTGTATCTGGTATTGCTCTAAGAAAATTCATCCAATCGCAGACTTTTATGAAATATCAAACTGACGTCTTTAGCTCTGACTCTCCTCCTAGATGGCAGACTTGAATATCAAAATGCCTATTCTGATATCATTGGAATATTAAATTAACATTTCAAACTTACCATTTAAAAGTAGAGATACTGATTTCCCCCCCCCCTCAGTTTTTCCTTTGTGTGTCTTTTTTCAACTAATGGCTCTACCACACGTGGCTCTGAGGGGCTCTTTGACTTCTTCTTTTCCTTTGGACCCCCAGCCCGCATCTCCTCTATGAGAACATACTGTTGGAGACCTTCAACGAATATGACGCTGGTCATCTCTTCATCTCTGTTTAAAGTCAGAGTCCAAACCAAAGATGCTGTTAACTCTTGCTTATTGGGGTTCAGTGGTCATTGAGCCATTCCTGAATGCTTGCCCTGCTTCTGTACTGATCCTGATAAATCCTGCCTCAACACAATCTTTGTAGAACTTAAACCTTGTAGTGTACAACCAGACTACCCCAACTCTTTTCTAGTTTTTAAGCTTACTTTGCTTTTTACTGTCCTTCGGCTAATGTCTAGATTCCTTGTAGCAGCCATCACTGCCCTGTTATCTCTCTCTCCCTGCCTCCCTCTATGGGATTGGCTTACAACAGCCACAGCGACTGTCTCTTCTCAAACACCCTGTGCCACTGCCTCCTCAGAGCTTCTTCATTGGGCTGTTGCTTTGGTCTTGATCTTTTTTCTTCAGATCCTCATGAGGTGGGCTTCTCCTTGTCACTTAGACGTCAGTAGTCATGTTAGCTTCTCTGCAGTCTTCCCTGTGTGCCTTTCTGGTATGTTCTACAGAATCTGCCTTCCTTAATGTTTCCTCCGCGAAATTGCAGTAATCAAAAGGTGTCTTGTTCATTCCTTCATAATTTGTCAGTATTTGAGAGGGCAGGTCCTTGTCTGACATTTCCCCTCCCATATCCTTTCTGGTTACACTGTGTTTCTGGCCTATTATGCGCTACATATCTGTAGAGCAAACGAGCCATTTCCCAGGGCTCAGCTAGAACAGCCTGTGGGGCTGGGAGTCTTCCAGCAGCCAGCCTACAGTCAGCACTTGTTCCCAGGCCATTCTTCCTTTGCCCACCGTGGCTTTCTTCTCTCTCTCTCTCCCTCTCTCTCTGTTACAAGATACTTGTCTTTTGTCTCCATCTTTAACAAACCACATTTCATCTTCTGTGTCTTTTGATATCACCACGGTTTTTTTCTCTGAACTGTAATAATTGCAACATGCTTTGGTCCATCAGCCTGTTTCCCATTATAACAAATTAGCGGACATCCTGATCACCAGCCCAATGCTTGTCTCTTTTTCTTACAAGAGCTGTCCCACTGTTGGTAGGAAGTGAATCTACTATAGCCTCTTCTTTGGTGTTTCTGGCTGTTATGATCTTGGTCTTTTTCTGACTTCTTTTGTGGTAAAGAATCTATTCTATGCTTTCTCTTTATATCTTAAAACACACACAAACAAGAACTCAAGGCATTTAAACTCTAATGGCTTTCTCTTATTTGTGTTACTGGGTGTTTGTGTGTGTGTGTGTGTACATGCGTGTATACAAGTGTGTGTAACAGGGACCCTCTCTAAGTGGCTCTTCCTTTTGTCCTAATTTCTATTTCATTGCCAAAATAAATGTCAAATTGTAGGACACAGATGATATGATAACTATGTTTTTCACTATACAGTAGAATCTTTTCTCCTCACTTCACCTACCAACAATTGGCTACCAGTACATGTCCACATATGTTCAACAAGTACATGTCCACATATGTTCAGCAATTTCAGGTAATCTTAAGAGGTTTGTGTTCTGATCAGGTCGCATTGCAGAAAATACTGATGCTGATCTGTAACTTTCCTTGTTACTGTTTTGTCTGGTTGGTTTTGGTGGTTTGTTTTTCCAGCTTCTGTTCCTACCCTGGAGAGTTCTTGAGAGTGTTTCTGCTCCTGTGGTAAAGTCACAGCAGGATTACTAACTGTACATAACTGCCTTGCCATCCTGAGGAACTGTAACATAACTGCCTTGCCATCCTGAGGCAGGTTTTTGTTTGTTTGGTTTTGGTTTGGGTTTTTTTGAGGCAGAGTTTCTCTATGTAGCCCTGCCTGTCATGGAATTCACTCTGTAGACCAGGCTGGACTTGAACTCAAAGAGATCCCCCTGCCTCTGCCTTCAGAGTACTGGCTGATAGTCTCTTATTTGCTCTTCAGAAACTCATAGGGCTGATGTAGTGACACTGCTTCAGTATGAACACAGTGGTAATGACAGAGCTCTGGGGGTTGACCCCATATGTGCCTTGAACTTGGGATACTTGGGAAGTGAATTAGAAGTCCCATGAATCAGGGTGTGAGGGAAAGTTTCCAGCTTCCCACTCACCCTGATACAGACATACTATACACCTGTGTTCAAGCTGAAGGGCACGCTCCTATGGTGAAGACAAGGAAGTTACCTGTGCTCAGCTCTATGCACTATCGGGCTGTGTTCTAAGACAGGCTGTGGTTAGCTGTATGCACTATCGGGCTGTGTTCTAAGACAGGCTGTGGTCAGCTGTATGCACTATGGGACCGTGTCTGACGCAGGCTGTGGTCAGCTGTATACACTATGGGACTGTGTCTAATGCTGGCTGTGGTCAGCTGTATGCACTATGGAACTGTGTCTAACACTGGCTGTGGTCAGCTGTATGCACTATCAGGACCGTGTCTAACCTGGCTGTGGTCAGCTTATGCACTATGGGCTGTGTCTGACACTGGCTCTGTCATCGTATGACTATCAGGACTGTGTCTAACACTGGCTGTGGTCAGCTATATCGATATTGGGTGTGTCTCCTACTGTTTACTCCGAAGTTTCTGTGCTTTGCCACGCTTGTGGTTGTGAATTGAAGAAATTCCCAACGTCAAAAACTTTTCTGACATTATTTTAGTTGACAAATAGTGGCCTTGACTCAAAATATATATATTTAATCCACAGTAAACCATCTTTTAGTTCTTACATCATCTTGACTTTATTAAAGTCAAAAGTAAATTTAGGAGATAAAATCATAAATATGATCATAATACTTAAAACAACACAACAGCACTCCTGGTTGAATAGAAATCCACTTAATTGTAGTTTATCATTTAAAGAAAAACTTCTGGGATTAAGGGTAAACCAGTTTTAGAAAAGAAATCAAATATTATAGAATTTGAAAACCTAATTTAGCATATATCAGATTAATGCCCTGTAAACTCTCTAAGTCTGAATTCAGCTGGCACTACGTCTGACTTAATTCTCCTGTTTATTTTCTCCTCTTTCTTTGGTTATTTGTGTCTAAATCTCAGTTACTTTTCTTTTATGGGTTTCAACATTCAGTAGTGATTTAGTAGGGGGTTACCCTTCCATACTACTGTTTCCCCAGCACAGTTTTGAGAGGTAGTGGTCTGGAATTTTTCATGTGTGAAATCACCTTTTTTGTGAGTATATATACAACCCCACAGTTTTACCATGTACATAGTTTTTACTTGCAAATAAGCAAAGATTTAAAATTTTGTACATAAATAGTAAAGTTGATAAAGGCATTTTTATATATTTGTATCCTAATGTCTTTTTTCTGTTTTAAAAATATGCTGTAGTTGATTGAAATAAATTTGATTTTGACTTGTGCCACACAGCTGTAATTTCTTCAAACACGAGTCACCATGCGTATATTTAAGGCAATGTCAGCAACAACCCTTCCTTTATTTAGAGTAATGTAATCTAAAGCTATCAACTCTTTCTACTTTCATAAGCTTGTGGCTTTCTTACTGGAGGGCACACAACCGTTCCTTTCCGTAGAGCTTTTGCTGAGATGCCCGTCATAAGAGGGGTTGTGTTTCAATGTCTCCTTCCATTGAGGTCGGCTTTATACCTGTTTTCTAAGCCTTTTGAGTGACTTTGGTTTAATTAGTTATCCCTTTATTTAAAACGATAGAGCCTGTCAGTGGTCCCAGAGTTGAGTCAGACAGAGTACTGCAGTTGGGGAATATGTCACATGATGCCACATCCACTTAATTAATAATGCTCTCCAGGTACACGTGAGAAGCGACCTTTGCAGTGAGTCTGAGGCAGGGAGGAGGGATGAGTCTTGTTGGAAGGATGGGATGTGGAGCCTGTGGAATATTCTGTACTGAGAATGATCCATGGTTCATACACAACAAAAAACAGCGTTCAGTTCTCTCAAACTCAAAGCCTGTCTTGACTTATGTTTTTGAAGACTCCCCATTGACTTCTATGAGTGCTGAGTTCTAAAAGATTCAAATCAAGCAAACAATAAGGGATAAAGAAAACAATAAAAACACAAATGGCATATGTAATTATTTACAAGCCGAAGTGGAAAGTCAAGATAGAAATGCACAGAAGTATTGACTAACCAAGGTAATAACATCGTAGGGAGGGTCCAACCTGCACACTGCGCATTCACTTGTTTTGCTTTTTCGTCTGAATCAATTCATTTTGAACATGAAGGTAAGTTTAATGTTAATGTATTTGGGAGGAAGGTATATTATCATTGAACTCCACACAAAGGCAGCCACGGTTGTCGTTAGTGAAATGGACAGACAGTACATTTGTTATGACCAGTGTCGGATGGAGACTCAGGGGTTAGAGAGCCACAGCCTGGAATGAGATGAGAAGTTCTCTGCCCCAGTGAATCTCTGCTTTAAAAAGCAAGACATGTGGGGCTGGAGGAAGGCTGAGCAACTAAGAGCACTGGCTGCTCTTGCAGAGGACCCATTCTGGTTCCAGCGCCCACACAGCAGCTTACAACTACCCACAGCTCCAGTTCTCGGGGATCCAGTGCTCTCTTCTAACCCCTGTGGGTACTGCAAGTATGTGATGCACATGTGTACATCCAGGCAAACACTCGTACATGTAAAATAAGAGTAAGTACATGTTTTAAATAGTGCAATCATGTACATGGAAATGTATGAGGTACAAGACATCAGAGGCAGCGTGGGACAGGGAACAGATGTAGTGGTAACATGGAATAGACGTTGAGAAGTGGAGAGAAGAAGACAGTCAGTAGTGATGGCTTTACAGAGGAGGTAGAGATGTTGACTAGAGAACAAACTTGTCTGTAAACATCGCCAGTACCCAAAACTCACTAATGTCCGAGAAATGGTTTAAAATATATACTCTCAACATCATTGTTATGAGTAGATGTATGGAGAAACATGACCACAAGGATGAGGAAGGGGAGTCAGAAGGAATACATCTTTGAAGGTTCTTCCCTGTTTTTGTTGGATCATATGGTGCATGTTTCTACATGCTCATGTCTGGACTCGGAAGAGCTCATCCATTGTCTACTTTCCACACTACAGCATACCCTCCAGAAAGGCAGAAGCTAACTAGCTGTGTGGCGTGTTCCAAGGAGTGGGCTGTGCTGATGCTGCAAGCCCAGAGTGCAGACATGGGCTGTGGAGTGAGCCAGCGTCGCCGTGTGAACACTGACCTGCGAAGTTGGTGGCTTATCAGTTTTACCTGTCCCAAATATTTTTTCATGATGTTGTAGAAAGGAAAAGGTGAAACAAATAGTTTTGGGAATAAATATTAATGAACAAGGTTGTAGAAAAGAAGACTAAGGGCTGGAGAGATGGCTCAGTGGTTAAGAGCACTGACTGCTCTGCCAGAGGTCCTGAGTTCAATTCCCAGCAACCACATGGTGGCTCACAACCATCAGTAATGTGATTCCATACGCTCTTCTAGTGTGTGTCTGAAGACAGCTGCAGTGTGTACGCATATAAATAAATTTAAAAAAAAAATCTTTAAAAAAAGAAAAGAAAGAAAAGAAGACTAAAACTAATGAAACCAGGTTTACATTCGTGCTGCGACCATGGACTGTGAGTAGAGACGGAGGGCTGATTTCACCAGCCCCCAGGTCAGCAGAGCTGACCTTCAGTACTAAGCTGAAGAACATTTACTGTCAACTCTGATGAGATTTTCCCAGTGATGCTCAGTAATGGTACCTCAGTCCAGATGCAAGAATTTCTGCATTTATTGCAGTCTCCTGTATGGTTTTTGAACAATCTTATCTTGACTAAGTGTAATATTTTGATGAGATTTTTAGATTCATTTATACTTGAAATTGGGATTAGGCACCATCCAGCCCGCTCTGTGAAAGCCACCCATGGTTAAATTTTCAAAAGCTGCCCTAGATAACTGTTCTTGTGATAGGTACTCGTACTGCGTTGCCTGCCCAGAAGACCCATGCTCCATCTTTAAAACCTGTTACACTGATTGTAGACATGTTCGGATTTGATATAGGACTTTGTAATTTATAACATTTTAGCTTTCCAAATTTAGCATTTGAATTATATTGACACAGTGCATCATAATCTTATGTTAGCCGTTCTCTGTGTAGCTGTTGAGTTTCCCATAACCCATTCATTCCTCAGGAAAGTTCTTCATCCTACGTCTTTAGCACCAGCAGTCTACCCCTGAGTATTGGGCAGATGGCTGCATGATAGATTTAACCAATTATTGTGTGATGTAAATGAAAATTTAGTATATAGGACATACCATTGGGTCCTCCAACATCTATAAACTGTGACCAAACAGCCGGGCGGTGGTGGCGCACGCCTTTAATCCCAGCACTTGAGGCAGAGGCAGGCGGATTTCTGAGTTTGAGGCCAGCCTGGTCTACAGAGTGAGGTCCAGGACAGCCAGGGCTACACAGAGAAACCCTTGGGAGGAAAGAAAAAAAACCCAAAAACTGTGACCAAACACATTGTATTCGTTAGGATTTTACTGCTGTGATCAGATATCATGACCAAGAAAAGTCTTATGAAGGACAGCATTTACCTGGGGCTGGCTTACAGGTTCAGAGGTTCAGTCCATTATCCTCAAGGCAGGAGCATGGCAGCATCCAGGTAGATGTGGAGCTGGAGGAGATGAGAGTTCTACCTCTTGTTCTGAAGGCAGCCAGGAGAAGACTGGCTTCCAGGTAGCTAGGACAAGGATCTTAAAGCCCACACTCACAGTGACACACATACTCCAACCAGGCCACACCTACTCCAACAAGGCCATACCTCTTAATAGTGTCACTTCCTGAGCCAAACATATTCAAACCATTACACACATATTCCTTGATTTGTTGTTTTGTTTTTAAAGGAACTTTTCATATCTCTAAAAGGAAATACTGTGGTTTTTTTTGTGAAAGCTAAATTTTTAAAATGTATATAAAAGTCAGGTGGTGTTGGCATATGCTTTTAATCCCAGTACTTGGGAGGCAGAGGCTTACAGATCTGTATGAGTTCGAGGCTAGCCTCGTGTACAGAGCGAGTTCCAGGACAGTCAAGGATACACAGGAAACCCTCTCTTGAAAACAAAAGAAATAGAAAAAAAAGAAGTACATAAAAAGCAGGGTGTGGACTAACACATAGGAACATTTCATAGCCAGTAACTGTTATTAGCATGTTATTTAATTAACATGGTTGTTGTTTAGCTAAGTTTTGGTGGGTAAGAGGAAAGATTCAGGCATGGGTACTGAGTGGTTGACCTTTATGGATAATGTAATGGCTTTATTTAGAAGAGAGAACAGCTTGTTTAAAAGACCTGGGTCAGGATTCCTGGGGTGTTTTTTAAAGAAGTAAAGGAAAGCCTCTACTTCTTGAGAATGGCTAGGAAAAGGCAGAAGATTGCAGGAGTTGCTGTGCCTTGGAGACCTGTGGACTTGTTAAAGAGGATTTAAGAGTTTAAAGATTTCATCAGGGACCAAAGCATTTGATTTCAGACTTAGAACAAGTGTTGAGGCTTTAGTAGGAGACCTATCTTAAAGTTTTCCATCAAGATCAGAAGACTGGGCTGCGGATGTAGATGAGTGATAGGTGCACATGGACTGTGTGTGAGACCCTGGGTCTCAATCACCAAAACCAAAATTAAAAAAAAAACAACTCAGCTGCGGCATCAGCTCATCTCTGAAGGCATGCTCCTAGGAAATATTAGTGGCTGTTTTTGCTAATAGCTATGTCACCTGTACATGCAATAGTTTCTCAACAATAAACAGTAAGTGGCATAATTGACCCTGGCGATGTCCAGTTTGTCAGTAAATCTGAGGGTCATAGTCATGTGAGTGTGTGTACCTGGATTTAGAGTGGCCATTCAACTGCTGGGGACAGAGCCATACAAAAGGCGGGTAAGTCATGTCTTCTGCAAGTCAGTATATTTTTTTCTAAGGTTTCCAAACATCCTCAGCTCTAGTCAGGAACTGCATTAAAAGCTCTCATTAGGTAAGTGTAGAGATTTGTGTCCTCACAGGGCATACTGCACCAAGAAAACTGTACACGTGAATGACCATTTTATCTGCATACATACTATAAACACACTCACTTGCTCACTTAGACCACACCACACACACACGCCCCCTTTTCCTATAAGGAAACGGCCAACGTGTTCTCATCTTTACTTCCTCTGGCCATTCAATCTCCATGTCTATTAGGGAGTGGCATGTATACACAGGAGCTGAAAGAAGTAAAGCCCATTTACTCGTCCCTTTAGTTTGTGAGGTATAATGACTGCATGACGTTCCTTCTTCACTATCTATCTAGCATTATCATGTTACGTCTCAGACCGATGTGGAGTGGCAGCAGGCCCCGTATCGTTCTGTGGATGAGCACAGGAGTTGTGCACATACACAAGAATGGATCATAGTGAACATCCCCCGAGCTCCGTTTGCAGACATTGTATTTCCACCATGACAAAATTCCCACAAGACGTTAAATTATTCATGCCTTGGAATCTGTGGGATTCAGCAGACAGGCTCAGTGTTATTGATGGCAAACTTTATCTCTCTTATTTCTGAGACACATAATGGAGTAGGGAGACCCTCAGTAGCCAGAGTTAATGTTTAGGCTAATTTTGCAGGGGCCAGTGGGCTTTTGCCTTAATGTGTACAAATGCGATTTTTGTCCCTCACAGCAGATTGGAAGTAGATAGAGGGAGAGAGAATTGGCACTAATTTATGAACCTTCCAGCCCTATTGGCTTGACACACCCTGAGAGGGCAAGGTGCTCTAATTACACTTACTTCACCTAATGAGAGCTTTTAATGACAGTTACTGATTAGAAGTGGGGATGTTTGGGGACCTTAGAGAAGACATATTGACTTGCAGAAGACAATACTTCCTTCATCTGCCTTTTGTGTAGCTCAGGCCCTAGCAGTTGACTAGTCACTTTGAAGTCTATCTCTACCTAGCTCCAAATGTCTGTGTGGACTATACTGAGAAGCTGAGATACACTTTATTTCTCAGCTTCAGTGAGGTCAGAGGGGTCAGGAATGCTGTTTGCTTTTAGCAGCGTCTTGACGCTTTCTCTTCCTTGGTGATGGTCACATGGACTGTGCCTCCTTTTGGTAACGAGAATAACCCATAGTCCGGAATGCTCTTTTTAGAAACATTGATTTGAACCGTGGCAAATGGACACCTGACATTGTTTTCCTCTTCACACATTTGCAGTATGCACATTTGGGGACACAGGACTGAGAAGCTAATGGTATATCGTATAGAATATGCATATGAGCAGTGTAATGAAGACTGAGAAACAGCCATGATGAGACGAGCTGCGCTGTGCTCCCGAGCACTGCAGCCATCAGACACAGTGATGTTCTATGCACTTCAGTGAAGGACAAGAAAGTATTCCCAATGGCTTACCAGAAGGAAATGGTAGACATTTTAGGAGGCAGATATATTAATTCTGATTTACGATGTGTTTCATGCATCCAAACAGTTCAGTGGTACTCCACAATTTTGCACAACTTTTTTTGCTTTTGGTTTGGTGTGTGTGTGTGTGCGTGTGTGTATGTGTGTGTGTGTGTATGTGTTTTCCAAGACAGGGTTTGTCTGTGTAGACATAGCTATCCTCAAACTCAATCTGTAGATCAGGCTGGCCTTGAACTCAGAGATATCTGCCTGCATCTGCCTCCTGAGTGCCGGGACTAAAGGTGTGTGCCATCACCACCTGGCACTATGTACACCTTGTAATGTACCAATTAAAAATAAATTTAAAACCAACCAGCAGTAATTGCATGCTATTATACTAAGGATATGCATTTACATAGTCTACATGCACTTACTAGAGCAAGGCAGAAGTTTTCTTTATAGATCCAGATGGTATAGTATTTACTTCTTTTGTAATCACGAAGATTTTCCATTATCTGACCTTCTGACCCTTCGCTAGCAGGATGAGCTGTGGTGGTGGTGCTGTTGTTGCTTTGTCATGCAGCCCAGGCTGGTCTGACACTCCCTGGGAGGCCTGGCTGGTTGTGAATTTAGTACTCTCTTACCCCAGCCTCCCACATGCTATTGTTAGAGCCCTGTGTCCTGACTTCTAGCAGGATGATGAACCAATATGTATCCTTTCTTGTAATTGGTTAAAAGCATGGGCCACCACTGCCCGGCTCTAGATCTTCTTTCCATGTTGCATTAATTTAAACTAAAACCTTTTTTTTTTTTTTTTTGCTTTTATATTTTCACCTTTATAACTATTATGATTATTACTAATTTTTGTGTTGTGTTCGTGATACATCTGTGTGGGTGTGGATGTCAGAGGGCAATTTTGTGGAGGCAACTTTTCTTAGGTCCTGGGTTCAAACTGAGATCCTTGGGTAGTGGCACATGTTTTTAATCCCAGTATTCAAGAGGCAGAGGCAGGTAGATCTCTGAGTTCGAGGCCAGCCTGGTCTTCATAGTGAGTTCCAGGACAGCCAGACAAACCCTGTCTCAAAAAAATAAACAAAAGAGAAAATATTCCTGATTAACCTAACTGTGAATAGTTTTGTGTCTTTAAATCTCACTTATGCCAGTAGTAGACTCTGTATGCACATAAGCGTGTGTGTTTAGGGTTACGTATCCCATCAGAGTCCATTCCATTACTTGTTGGCCAACTGTAAAGTCAAACAACTGAAAGCTTGTACTGTATCTCTTCTTCTGTTTGATACTTATACAAGTATCTACTATAGATGTCTTAGGGTCTCTGTTGGTGTGATAAAATACCATGGTCAAAATCAACTTTACTGGAAAAGAGTTTATTTCTTCTTACAACTATCATCCAGGGAAGTCAGAAGAACAAGAACTCAGTCCAAGAACCTAGAGGCAAAAACTAAAACAGAAGCCATAGAGGAATTCTGCTTACTAGCTTCCCTGTGGCAAGCTCAACCTGCATTTTAACCCCAGAACCAACAGCCCAGGGGTTGGCACCACCCACAGTGAGCTTGGTCTTTCCACATCCAATATAAACCAAGAAAATGCAGCACTGGCTTCTTTACCCACAAGCTAACCTGGTGCGGACATTTTCTCAGTTGAGGCTCCTTCTTCCCAAATAACTTCTGCCCCATGTTGATTGATATAGAACGGTCCAGGATAAGATGTGGTAGTTACTTCTCTGTTGCTGTGATAAAATACCCCAGGAAAGCAGTGCAGGGAAGAAAGGTTTTGATTGGTTTATGACCAAAGGTGTATAGAGGGATAAAGTCCAAATAATAGGCAAGGCACAGCAACAGTCAGTGGTATCAGGAGCAGGAAGCTGACTGGTCACATGTTTATCCACACACAGGAAGTAGACTGGGGAGGCAGGAAATGGGGTTAAGCTATAAAAACCTCAGAGCTCCCCTCCCCCCGCCCCCCCACAGTGACTGAAGGACTTCCTTGCTCTTTGAATGGAATCTCATTTGGTAGACCAGCTGGGTTCCTAACTCAGCCTTCTGCATGAGCTGCCACACCCATCTAGCGGTGTATAATCAAGGGACTAGGTATGATGCTTAGCTTACAACATGGATTCCATCCGGTAAGTGTTCCTTGTGTGTCATAATCTCTTACCTGCTTTCATTGCTGTTATTATTATAAAGCATGTGACGCCAATGTGAGGCCATAGTAGCCCCTTATTGATCCCCCCTGAGCTTTACATTGCCCAGACTTAAAACAGGAGAGTAATGGAACCTATCCTGTGGTGATTGAGAGAATGGAATAAATTTGGAGACTGTTCAGAGGACTATGTAGATCAAGATCCTTATGACATGGGCTGTTTACTGTTACTAAGAAACCGATCAGTCTCCCAGAATCACCTCGAATTACTTGCTCATCTCTATTTGCTTTCCTAAGTCTTCTGAACTTACGATGACTGAAAGCAAGACAGTGCCTGCACGCTGTGATGGGTGCAGCTCTGAAGGTCTTCATGAAGAAGACACTGTAAGAACATGTATGGGTGGGAAGGTACCAAGGAAAGCAGGTTTCTTCCCTATTAAATGCTCCAACCCAACAGGATGAACCTAATTATATCTTGATGGATAGAGATATTTGGAGCCCATGAAAGAGAAGCTTTTGTGAGTCTAGATTGAGTTTTGGAATTTCACAGTGTTCAAAGCTACATACCTTCCGATGAGAAAATCTAATATATAATGGTTAATTTTTATATGAAATTTTAATTTGATTTGATTTCAAGTGCATCTAGAATATTTTCAACCTCTTGAGTTCTGGAATTTTCATAGAAGGAGGCATTGTTATATATTAAGAATATCTCCATACTAAGGACTTCCCAGGACATCAACAGCATCTATCCTAGCTCATTATAAGGTGCTGCAAGGACTTTTTTAGTATAGCATGTTAATATCTAAAATTCTTCTGGTACCATTTGAAGTCAGTTTTTAAGACACATGATCACTATTTGATGATATCCATTCTGTGACTTCTTCTATAAATTCACTGAGTGTTAAATGCATGCAAGCTCCCTATAATCACTGAGGATACAGACAAGGAAATGACCCTAGGTCCCTACTATCTGCCCTGTCTAGTCCTGGAAATCTGTAAGCTATTGAGTGAAGCTGTCCTAGAACCAGTAATTGCCCCATGATATTAATGTCCTGCAAATTCAGGAATGGCACAGATACAGATGAGACCACTTAGAAATTGATCACCACACTCAGACCTGGAGCAACTTGAGCCCCTCCCCAGGAGAGTCAATAGCTTTTTGTTGTTGTTGTTGTTTTGTCTGTTTTGTTTTTTTGTTTTTGTTTTTTGAGACAGGGTTTCTCTGTGTAGCCCTGGCTGTCCTGGAACTCACTCTGTAGACCAGGCTGTCCTTGAACTCAGAAATCCGCCTGCCTCTCCTCTGCCTCCCAAGTACTGGATTAAAGGCGTGCACCACCACTGCCTGCCAAGTCAACAGCTTCTAAAGACATAACCTGAGAAGGTGATTTATGTGCTCCTAGGCGCCTTTTTATCCTGCTGCTGGAATTGCACCGATGTGCATGCTCTTTGTCATGGTAATGGAACTCACACACTTCTGCTTTTGTAAAGGTAAAACATAACCAAGCCTCTATTGGGTTAGAATTCTTTAGTATCCCCTGAATTTAGAAATCATTATTTGAGGATAAAGTCTGTAAACCATTGACCCACAAGTGCTTCTTAAAGAGATAGCTGTTGCACAGGTTAGAATTGAACCTAAGAACGCTTATTAACAAGTAGGGAGTAGAGAGCGTTGAATGTCCTCCAGGTGACGGAGGCACATCTTAGGGGCTAGCCTCTAGAACCGGCCATCCACGGTGCTTTTTAAGAATTGCCTAAGGCTGTCTTGGGGCAAGTATTTGGTAGAAACTGAATTTGCTTCTCTATGGGAATGGGAAGGGAAGACCTTGCTTCCCTGAAGATGGATAGCTCCTCTTTGTCTGACCAAAGAGTGGCATTGACGGATTGCAGAATGTTGATAGCAAAGCTTGCTTGTCTCCAGTGAGGATCTTTCTTTGGCGGGTAGAAGGGCTCAAACTGAGGAGTCTATTTGGGATGAGTTATCTGTAATCTCTGCCTATCCCAGGAGAGGGAGGGAGTGACTAATTACAGCGTCCCTTAACAGTAATTGAGACGGATTGAGGGCGGAAATGAGTGATTAACCTTGAGCCTCCTCCCGACACTGCGCATGGCCGAGTTAGAGTAGGTTTCTGGGGGTGCCTTGGTGGTTCAATTACACAGATCCCACGTAGCTCTCATAATTAACTTAGGGCAGTGTGTTTCCGCCCTAACTCTCTGATGCTTGTTGCTCTGTTGACATCATTTTACATGGCCGACAGCCAGAGGCAGATTTACTCAGAAGCTAATGAAGGACTCTCACTTGCACAGGCCCTTGCTAAGTCCTGGAGCTAATTTTGGGCCACCAGAATGTATGATGTTCAGATCCACAGAAGAACCAGGTTCTTCTGTCTGTGTGGCAAAATTCTCATTGCAAATAAGCAGTCTGACAGATTGAAAATTTTGATGAAATGGTGGGCAGGGTTTCTTCACTCGAGAGACTTTGGAACCATTTAAATTTAATAAGTGCTCAAGTTTATACCTGTATACCCTATCTTTCTCTGAGATTATAGACATTGAGATAAACAATGCTACTCTTATGCTTTTGTAAGTAAATATTTTATTTCTTCATTAAATGTTAATCAAAGTTTAAAAGGGAAAGTATAAGAAGCTCCACAATATAATAATCATAATATAATATAAGAGGTACTAGTTTATATATGTGTACTGATACAATTGCATATAGGAGTCAGAGATGAATTTGCTTCACAGTATGTTGCCTACATTCTGCACAGTGATGTAGATTGTTTCTGGGTGGCTTTCTTCTGCAACCAGCAAATTTAGTAGCCTTGTGTGGAGCAGGTACACAGTGGAGCTGAAGCTAAGTACATGTGGTGAATGGAGTTATTTTTTAAACTAAAAAATAAATATTGGCGGTTCAAAAAAAAAAAAAAAAAAAAGCAAAAACATTGCCTAAAGATAATGTTTTGTACGTTGATGGTAAGGAGCTTTTATGAGACAAAGTTCTCAGTTTAACCAGAATTTCTGTAATCATCTTGTAGTATATCACTAGTCTACTGGCACAGCGTCACTGGCTTACTGAGTGCATAGTTAACTCTGGCACATGGCTCTGTGGAAGAGTCACATATACTCAAAAGAAAAGGCCTTTTCCCCTTAGGATGCTACTGCACGTGTTGATTTTGGTTTCTCTCCTTGATAGGGTTGTAGGTTGGCTCGGAGGAATGAGAGCTAACAAATCTAGGTTCAGATGAATTTTATTTGCTCAGTTAATGCTGAGTACCGTTAATGCTGTACTTCTACCTGAAGCTAGTCTTTTAGGTGGCTTCCTTCCCAGTGGATATCAAATTTTGTTCAGAATGCCTTTTAAGAAACAGGAAGTTAGCTGTCTTTTGCCTGGTCTCTCGTGGTCTCTCCTCCCTCCCCCCCCCCCCCCCCCCCCCCCAGTATTTAGACACTGGCAGCTATTTGGCAAGCAGCTATTTGTGTAGCATGAATCACTGAGTGAACTTTGAACTGTATAATCTGTCAAGAGCCCAGCCACTTTGAAGCTATTAGGAACTCACATCCCTCAGATAGGAATCATATATTTGACCTGAAACTCAGTTGGTCCAGCGCTGAGATGCATCCAGGAAGAGAATGGAGACTCAGACTCGTATTGACATGCCCTTTGGAAAGAGTAATAGATACGGAATGGATGCTGTAGGGTCAGAGCAGGGGGCATCCACAACTAGCTCTGACTTTCAGTTACAGCATTTTCCTTTCAGCTAAATGTTTCTCTAGTTTGGAACTTTTGTCCTCAGGAAGCTAATTCCTCACTTCTCTGAGCTTCTCAGTTATTTAGCCTTATAGGTAATTAAATAAAAGAATATTTCTTTCTCTTTTAATTTTTGAGATTATAATATAATTACATTTCCCCTTTCCTCTCTCTACCCCATATTCATGATTTCATTTTTTCATTGTTATTACATCTATGTGTATGTATATATTTTTTACATATTCCTAAATTCACTTTAAGCTAGTTATCTTAGTACTGAACACATTTAATCCTACCATCTGCAACAGTTACAGAACCAAGTTCTATTGCGGTCTAATCTCCCAAGGATATATTTGTGACAATGATCTCTCCAAGGCTCCTGATGGATCTGCTTCAATAAACAGTCTTAGAAAGTGCTACTATATCTGCACTAAAGACTCACTTTTGATAAAAGTAAGGGATAAGAAATTTCTGGGAACAACATTTTGGACAGCATGTACTGGACACATAGGGCGTGATGGTTTGGTGAGTGTGACTGTAAAATGGAAGCTTTATTCCTAAACTCAGCAATGCTGTCAGGCCGGTTCAGCCAGTCTCCACAGGAAGCAGACATTGAGGTCAGAAGTTGGGTCAAAGCCTTTTAATTGTGAGCCTCCGCTCTGCCTCTGGGCTTGGGTCAATAGCCTCAGAAGCTCTGATGTAGGCTGGAAAGGGCATATTATGGGGGCTCAGGTGGTCGACTAGACTGTTGTAATGCTCCATTGTGAGTTGCAGATTATCTGCTTTGCAGATTATCTGATCTTCTATCATCCCCCTTCCCATTGGGCTTTCAGTTGCCAAGACCAGACAGATGCAGTCAGTTGGGTAAGGTGAACTCGGCGCTCCCTTCACAAATCCAGATGCCAGTCAGCCACAGCTGCTTGGTGTGCTGACTTAGGCCTTTTTGATGGTATTTTCTCAACCTTACTCTGCATTTCTGTAGTTGACTAAACCTCATTTTATTCACGTCTCTAAGAAATCGTAGGCTGGAAATCAAATCTGTCATACAAGCCATGCAAAATGAAACTGGCTAGAACAGCCTGCTTTGTCCATGCTCTCCTCAATGTAGATGTAGTACTACCAAGTGAGTAAGTGTCTTCTCTGGAGATTCCTGAAGCCCTCCAGCCTAGGCTGTCCTTAGGCACCTAGTCACCCGAACTCTGCTTGAATGAAAAGATGGGGTGCTTGTCTATGTGCATCACTGTGTCTGGATTCAGGGGCAGGGGAAGCTATATTGTGAATTATGTTTTTGTTAAAGACCAGAATATTTGTATCATTTGCTCATGTTTTTGTAAACAAGGAGAGAAAAGGAAGGGCTAATGGGGCAGAGGCAAAGAGATAAAAACACAGAGGCTGTGCTAACATCTGTGGTTGAGTGGAGAGTGTCCTGATAAATTAGTGATTACCAGTTTCCTTTCTTTTGGCATATGAAAACATCCTTATACCTTATGGGCCAAAAATGAAAGTTGCATACTTCGCGTATTGATCTTTGGTCTTAGCCTGGATCCTGACTCCCCTCTGTTCTCTTCCCATAAAAGGCATTCTCTTTCCTGAGTTCAGTAAGTCCACGGATGCCCTACCACAGTGGTTCTCACTGTTCCTAATCTATAACCCTTTAATGCAGTTCCTCATGTTGTGGTGACCTCCAACCATAAATTTATTTTGTTGCTACTTCATAAGTGTAATTTTTGCTTCTATTATGAATTGCAATGTATATATCTGATATGCGACCCGGATTGGTGAGCAAGTTTTTGTCTTTGGGAACCCAGGACCTATCCTTTCTTCAGTAAACCACTAACGTGGCTGAGTTTCTTATTAGCTCAGTAGCATTTCTCCTTAGAACACTGCAGTGAGAACCTGTGACTGCAGGCTTAGCTGCTTTTGTATAACCAGACACAGTTCACAGTTCCATTTATTTCCTCAGAAGCTCCCTTTCGTATGAATCCCTTGGTTCCCATTCTCTTCCACTAAAACTCTCCGCAGCTCTGGAAGCTAATCTCGTTCGTTGTTCCTGTGGCCCCTTCCCTTCCTGCACTCCATTCAGCCCAACCAATGGCTCCTGGCTTTGACTTCCTAAGCATTTGCCAAAGGTACCCTGTAAGAGCAAAACCAACACTTCTGTGATACAAGTAAGTAAAATGAAATTCAGAAGTGTGGTAGCAGGGCCCAGAGAGATGGCTCGGTGGCTAAGAGAGGTGGCTCGGTGGTACCTATAGAAGGAAGGCCCAGGTTCTGTTCCCAGCATACTCATGACTGCTCACAGAATCTATAACTCCAGTTCCAAAAAGTCCAATGTGCCCTCTCACTTCCACAGGCAAACACTCACACAGAGAAATAAATGTAAGAACAAAACTGTAATGAGTGTGATAGTTAACATGTGTTATCATATAACAGGTTTGATAGTTACCTGGGATACCAGTCTCTGGCCACAACCATGAGGAATTTCTAGATTTGGTTAATCGAGGTAGGCAAATTTACCCTGAATGTGGGTGGCAGGACTGAATTTCTATTCCATGGGCTGGACTGAATTAGGTTGTGGAAGTGAGCTGAGAGCCAACATCTGCCCTCTCCCCCCCTCTCTCTTTCCCTCCCTCCCCTCCTCTCCTTTATGCAGTGTGACCAGATGCCTTCTCAAGCTCCCACCACCATAATGGACTGCACCCTGGACTGTGAGCCCAAATAAACCCTCTTTCCTTGGGTTATTCTCCTCGGGTGCCTCGGCACAGCTACAGAGAGATAACTAAAGATGCCTGCTTCTCTGAGTTCCCTGTGGCTGGAGGAAGTGTATTTGCCTTTATTTTGTCCTGTGGCTCCATATTTGTGTTATCTCACATTCCTGCTGCACTGAAAGATAATAAATGAGGAATCTGATAAATTCATTCAGGACATGAGCTGTATCCATCTTTGAAACCTTAGTTCTAGAGGGAGAATATATATATATATGAATGCGCCGAAGAAAGCATTTGGTTAGAGGAGTCTGAATTTTTTTCAAAACCTAAATCTGAGAAATTTTTATTTAGGCATGTTAGGCATGCCATTCACAAATGTGGTTATCTTGACTTTTTCTTCTTGCAAGGCACACAGATTGCTTCTTAAATTATCAGGAAAATGGCCAAATTAACCTCTGAAGTTGAGTGCTAGATCATCTTTCTCTGGCCACGATATGACGATGTGACAATATGACGATATGACTTACTGACTTTATCCCCTCCCCCTTCTTTCTTTTTAAGTAAGCACTTAGAAAGATGAGTATTAGTGGTTTTTCTCGTAACACACACACAGCCTGAAAGAAGACTAGAGAGTAGTTGTGGGAAAGGAGTTGTGGGGTTGGGGCGTTCCAGACTGTGGTGGCAGGAGCTTGCGGTGGCTTCTTCACACATCGCCACAGCAAGAAGTAGAAAGTGGTTCCCAAAATAGGGGTGACTGGAACCCCAAAATCCCACTCTTGATGCTCTGTGTCCCCAACATCCAAAAACACAGCTGGGAACCAAGTGTCAAGCACTGGAGCCTGGGGGACACTTCATATGCAAACCACGGCGGGAAACAGAAAGAGTAGTGCAAAATAAATGTTTTCATAAAAGCAAGTTTTCTTACAGATGTACCCTGAGTTCTGTGAAGGAAGTTGCAGTGAACCAGCGAGAGTCTGAGACTGCCCCTGTGTACAGGAGTCCTGGGTCCTTGTGCTGTGCCTGCCTGGCCTTGAAGGGGAGACAGCCACAGTTCTGAACTGACCTCCAGTGCCTGAGAGGGCAGCTCATGGGACTGACTCCCTTTAAAAAGCTGGCAACTTTTACAATTGTCAATATGGCGATAGGAAAGACAGCATATCAGTTAGCACAAATGCATCCGTACATGGTCTGGTTCCTAAGCCAGATCTTTGAAAGAGAAATTGAGGGAAGATGTGAATCATGGCAGAGTCAGTGTATTGTTTTTTCTGAAATGTGATTTCCTCTATACTGGATACAGAAGAGAATGGCCAAGCTGCTCTAAGCCTTAAAGGACTTTCTTACTCTGATTCTTAGAGCAAGCCTCGTGGGAGCATGCTGGTGGTGACTGTAAGTCCACAGTGGCAAATTGTGTTAATTTGACTGAGGAGAAATGCTAACCACATTATATCAAGTAACTGCCAGAAATAATTCTCCACCATGCCCTGTGACTTTATTTTAATTGATTTTTTTTCTTTTACTTTCGGCTTCTGTGATTTTGTTTATTCTGACACATATTTATTAAACATATGAAGAAAATTGTTTTGCAAATTACTTTTAGGGCCTTTATCTCAGTTAAATTGGGTGGGTTAACCTGTTTTTCAGAGTTCCAGTCTAGTTCCCTTTTCAGACTCAGTGGTCCTGATGTCGTTTGTGGGACCCATCGGTGGCACAGCCTGACCACACCAGCAGTCCCAGCAGTTACACCGTCTGCTTAGCAATATCATTGGCTGCTTCATAAACATTTGAACGTGAAAACTGAATTGGATTGATTGTTATGAGATACGTTCACATTAGGACTTCTAAGCTACGCTGTGGAGTAAATCCTTGCCTGTAACATCAAAGATAATGCTGCTCACCGTGCCCATCCAGGCTCTGTCACTTCTCAAGCCTTAGGAGTAAGCCTCCCTTGTCTGCTTGCTGCAGAACCCTCTTACTATGTGAACCTCAAGGTGGACGTTCATGGAGACAGCGCTCTGACAGGAGAATTGACCTGTCAGAATTGCCAGTAAAGACATATGCAGTGAAGGCTGGGAAGACGGCTCAGCGGACAAAGACTTGCCTGCCACACAGCTGTGTGGACTGGACTCCAGGTCTACACCATAACGGCTCAGCAGATGCAAAGCCCAAGAGTGACCCTCTTACCTGAGAGGCAGATACAGGCCATTCCAAAGGTGAGCTGATGAGCAGAATCAGTGAGCTCTAGGATCAACACCATATCCTGCCTCAAGCAAGGAGGACCATCAGTGTTACCCTCTAGCTTCCACATACACACACATGCGCGCACACACACATGTGAACATGTATACACACACGGCACGCATACACACCTGTAAAAGTAGACATTGAAGATAATCTCGTTTTCTTTATCCTCTGTTGGCCTTGATTGCAGACATGTAAAAGTGAAACCATTCTATTATTTCAGATGTCTGTCCAAAGAGACCATAAGAATAATGCCAGACAACATTTTTGAATGTTTACTACGTGCTGTACTATGTAATTAGCATGCACAGATGCTAACACTGCAAGGTAAAACTGTTCCTGTGATACCCAGGAAACTGAAGCGCAAAGATAGGAGCTGACTTGCTTGGTTTCCAGGCATCGCTGAGTGATAGGCACGATTTCAACCCAGGTGTCTGTGTCGCTGTTATGAAGGACGTGCGAAGACACGGCCCTGTTCACAGCGCCTGGCTTTCTCATTTTGGTGAGTCTTCTAGGAGGCTGGCTAGTTAGAGGATGCTGCAGGTGCTCAGAAGCAAAGGAAGATAATGTATCCTTTAAAAGAACACCCCATTTACTTAAAGCTGAGTTGCCTAGCAAGACCTTTGGGATTCCCCAGCACTGAGCCAATACCTGCAGTTTTAGGTTGTCCTGAGGTCTTGCCTTCTGTATGTGACGGGGCACTGCTGGAAGTTCTTGCTCACCGACTGCAGCTTGCTTCCTATTTAGTGTTAATATTAGAACATTTGGGCAAACTCTGCATTTGTAGAACTTTCACCCACAACATAAATTGAATATACACTTCAAAAAACAATAGTATACACCACCAATTAATATCGTGCTTTTCTTCAGAAAGGACGGAGGAAGAAGTGGGTACATCTCGTGTTCATTTACAGCCCTGTTCTTGTAGAATTTGAAGCTGGATAGAACTGTCCTTTGTTTTCTTCACACAGTTACGCAGCCTTTGTAAAAGAGTAGCTTGCATTTCAGTATTGAAGACTCGGGTGGATTAATTTCACCTGAGTGATCGCCAGCAGCTTTGGAGATGTTCAGCAGCCCTGATTAAGGGACACTGTTAGAGCACCACTGACAGAGCATTTGTACCTCTAAGCTTTCAAACTCCTCCTCAGCTGTCAACACTTGGGCACTGCGTGGAACCACGTCCTCTCACGCTGTGGCTGCCTGCAGCTCGCCAGAAGCTCCACTTTGACTAAAAGGGCCGGTTTCTCATCACTAACCCTTGTTCTCCTTTAGTTTTAAAACCTACTTAAAGTTCTCCTTTTGTTCTGAAAAGTACACACACATTTGTCATCTCTTAAACCATTCTGATGTCGAGGTAAGGGACTCCAAAGAAATGCTAGACATCTTAACGAATAATTGATTAGAAAGGACTCTGGCAGTGCTAATTGAGAGCTATGGTGTGACAAATACCAAATCAGAACTTCCTAGATCTTTCCCAAACCTGGCTAAAGCCCTGAATATGAAAAGCAGTAGCCTGAAGTGAAATTCAAAAGAATTTCTGAGTGAATGTGTCTGTGTGCATGTGTGTGTTACTGGGATAGGACTTTAAATTACTTTTGTCATTTATGGTAGTTTTTTGGTTGACATTTATTAATCACTATATAGTTTTGTTATTGTTTTGATTTTTTTTTAATGGTTGATCACCTAAAGACACCTTGTGGATTTTTATCAGACATCCTTTGTAAGGTAGGTTATTAGAGCCGAGCCTCAGGAACCAGGGAGCCAAGTGGAGGGGGTGTGGTAAACCCTAACTTCTCAGCAGACCACCCTGTGACTCCCACCCTGTGACTCACAGCAGGGCAGAGCCTTTCAATCTCGGGGCCTCTGACTAATTTGTATTCTAAATGTTCTTTTTCAAGGAAGGCTGGAGAAAGGAGCTCTCATATTTTATTACATGGAAAACATTACAAATAGTCTTAAAATAGAGCCAGTGTCCTGTGTCCCCACTGAGAAGCACTTCACAAACAATTGAGGCTTTGTGGACCTGTGCTATCTAATCTATAAGTAGCCACATGTGGCTAATTAAATTTAAGTTTAAGTTAATTTAAAAATCAAATGAAATTGAAAATTTGCTTCTCTCTTTGCAGTGGCCATTTTTCAGTGCTTAATAGCTGCATTCAGCAATGGCTATTGTGTCAGACATCCAATGACAGAACACTTTATTACAGAGAGTCTGGCTTGGTGGCACTGTGTAAGAGAGCGATGGGAAAACAGTGAATGGTCATTTGCTTCTTCATGTTTCCTTGTTTCCATCTCGGGGTTCCGTGCCATTTAAAATACCCTTTCATGGAAACAGGAGCCGTAAGAATTACGACAAACGCTCCAGCGTTGGTCTTGGTATCATCCTGACGTGCTATCTAACAGCTCACAGCTGTATAAATGCATTCTCCCAAGGACTCAAGAGCAACTCAACGGTGATCCATGAGCAGAGCCATGAGGAGCAAACCGTGCTTTGCTTACAGTAGGGCAGAAGAGGAATGAGTCTGAAGCAAAGTATATAAAACTCAGATTTGAGTTTTATAAAGTGTGTAAGAGTTGTCCAGCCCAAGAACATTTTCAGCAATGGAAGCTTAGAATTTTTGTTTGTGTCACAAAGGAAGGGCAACACTTGAAAATTCTGTGGGAAATCAAATGATTTGGGGGTACAGATGGTTCCAACAGATTCTTTCAAAGCTGTCTTATTTGAAAGGTAGCCTATTATTTCTTAATCATAGAAATTCGTTATGTAGATAAACACAGAAAAGTATAGACTTTGAGGTTAATTTTACTTAGAATCCCTTCAGTCCACACAGTTGTCACTTGTAACAGTTCACTGTATTTTCCAGTCATTCAGGGTCACAGTGTTGTTGACAGAGACAGCAGCAGCAGAAAAGTGTGCTTTGCAGTACTGTGAGCTTTGTACACATGAAGGCTTAGAGCGGCCACATACAGCAGGGACCCCTTCTCCTCCACATTTGGAAGCTGTAAGTTTCTGGAAACCAAGGGCAAAACCACCTTGTTTGTGTCAGGCCACTGTCTGACCTAGGGTGACCTGAGTCGGCTTTCGTCCTGTATTCCTTTCATTACGTGTGAATATGAGCAGGCTCTGTTGTGCTATGCTGAGCTATGGAATGTGTCTACAAACGCCACCAACACAGTCATTTACCATGCACCGCTTCAAAAAAGTGTGCTTTGGAACTCTCTAGCCCCAAGATTTTGGAACAAGAGATGAAAACTTATTTTTTGAAAAGGGAAGGGGTAAAAGCATCTTTCTTTTCTTTTCTTTGTTTTTTTTTTTTTTTGTTTGTTTTTGTTTTTTGTTTTTCGAGACCGGGTTTCTCTGTGTAGCCCTGGCTGTCCTGGAACTCACTCTGTAGACCAGGCTGGCCTCAAACTCAGAAATCCGCCTGCCTCTGCCTCCCAAGTGCTGGGATTAAAGGCGTGTGCCACCACCGCCCAGCCGATGCATCTTTATTTTCTCTGTCCAACGCTGGCCATGAGCTCTCCTTCCTCAGTCCTGACGTATGCTTACAGGCATGCAGTATAGCACCCTAAGTGTTACCCAGCTTTGCCTGCAAGGGGCAGAGGCAAGTAAGTAACTGGCCCCAAGTTCTCAAGGCTACTGGAAAACAAACAAACCCCAGAGTCAGCCTGTTCAGCTCCAGAATTGGAGTACCTGGTACATTGTTCCAGTTGGGAAAATCAACACATACTCACACACACACACATGCACGCACACCTGCACATGCATACACACAGACACACACACACACACACACTCAGACTGTCCCCCGCACCATTCTGACACCTATGCGTCTAATCCTCACCAGATTTCTGAGGCAGGTATAATTACTGTCTTCATTTTATAGACGAGGATACTGAAGTCCCTGGATTATTTCTAAGGTCATAATTGAGATGTAAATGCTAGAGTGAGAAACTGACCCATGGTGAATGCTCCATCTGGGCTGGAGCAATGAAGAGCAGGCCGCTGCAGCAGTTGAAGGAGACAGTAACATCAGATGGAAGGCAGCGGCAGGAGGGCAGAGCCATTGTCCATGTCAAAGTAATCAAGTAGAGAAAGGCCTGATGAGTCCTTACAAGTAGCTCATGGGGGAGGGAATCAAAGATGGCTCCTGGTTGTTAGTCTGGGGGCATTTGGTAGATAGGAAAAAAATAGATCAGAGATTCAAATCCAACCTTGTGACACACTCATGGAAACTCAATGCCATGGACATGAACGAGATATTGTCAGGTGGTCAGAGGGGCTGCAAGTTCTTATAACATCCCGACTAGTGTTTTTTGTTGTTGTTATTGCTGCTACTGCTGCTGCTGCTGTTTCTTTCACAAAGATGCACCAGTTCCTGTGGCAAATACTAGGCCTAAGAACATCTAATTATAAGAAAAATACAGCTTTGTATAGGCTGCCCTAGACCACTCCACATACATTCTGTGATGCCTTTGATTCCTCACCACCATGTCATATCATAAGAAACTTGCCTAATGAATCAGGTGCCTCATACACATTTGAAGAAGGCATGATATATCTAGTTCAGTGAATGTCTGCAGTCTGTTGAGCTTGGCTGATTTCGGACAGAGCCAGTTGGGTGTGAGAAGAACAGTAGCCCCATGACTCACTAGTGTCCCTTGCTGCTTGCTTCCTAAATTCAAATGCTCCTTCTTGTTGAATAAAATTTCAGAATGACCTTATAGTTTTCCGGTCATTCTCCAGGGTTAAGGTACCCAGTCCACTCGAAGAAAACACTGCATCTTACGTCCTAAAGCACAGCTGTGTGTGAAAGCAGTGATCTGCTCCGTTTATGACAATTAAAAACAGATATCTACATTGCGATTTATAACAGTAGCAAAAGTACAGTTATGAAGTATCAATAAAATAATTTTATGGTTGGGGTCACCTCAACAAAGAAGATCTCAGAAGATGGAAATATCTCCCATGTTCATGGATTGGCAGGATTAATATAGTAAAAATGGCCATCTTGCCAAAAGCAATCTACAGATTCAGTGCAATCCCCATCAAAATTCCAAATCAATTCTTCATAGAGATAGAAAGAGCAATTTGCAAATTCATTTAGAATAACAAAAATACCCAGGATAGCGAGAACTATTCTCAACAATAAAAGATCTTCTGGGGAATCACCATCCCTGACCTCAAGCTGTACTACAGAGCAATAATGATAAAAACTGCATGGTATTGGTACAGAGACAGGCAGGAAGATCAATAGAATAGAATTGAAGACCCAGAAATGAACCCACACACCTATGGTCACTTGATCTTTGACAAAGGAGCTAAAGCCATCCAGTGGGAAAAGAGGAACTGTATTTAAGGGTCACAGCATTGGAAAGATTGAGAAGCACTGATCTGGTGGGGTTGTTTGTGGGAGTGCCAGGGATCGGCTTCACTGCGAGCATCGACCTCCAGCTGTGGGCACGAGCAGTGATCCTTATAGAAACACAGCCGCTTTGGCTCCTAGAGGTTTACCTGTGCCGGCCTAGCAGAGACCTTCCGGTTCCTCGCTCATGGAGAAGCTAATACGTCTTTGCTGGGCTGGTGGAGAACTCACACTTGCTCCTCTTGTAGCCTTTGTTCCCTGACAGCTTGTTTCCTCCAAGCCTCTCAAGGAGGGAGCCAGGCTCCTGGTGTCCTCTCAGTTCTAGAGGACATGTTTTCCATACTCTTCTGAGATGCCTCTCCCACCCTTACCTTGTAGGAATCACCCTGAGCAAGGTTGGATATCCATGACCCGAGACAGCTCTCCTCAAGATGCTGCTGAAATCTTCCTGCTTTTGTGGATCTATAGCGTTTGTAGAGAAACGGATTCATTTCCTTGTTGCTAACATCAAAGTTCTGTTGAAGAGAATCGAGTTAAGGGAGGAAAGGCTTACGTGGGTTCCCAGTTTTGGGGAGCAGTAGTCGTTACTGCAGACAAGGTATAGCTGTGGAAGACGGTCGTGGCTGTGACTCCTCAGCCTCCTGGCACAGTCAGGGACAGAGGCAGAGGACAGTGGATTCCAGAGTTTACTTTCTTGGGATCCAGACCAGGACTTCAGCTGGGGACTGGTACTACCCACATTCAGGTGGGTCTTCTCTTCTCAGACAGATCTCTCTGGACATGCCCAGGGAGGTGTCTCCTAGTTGACTGTGAATCCAGTGGAGTTGACGGTACAGATTAACCACCAAGGGATAGTGGTTTATAGCAGAACACAATTATTGTTTTAACCTAGATGACAAATGTTTTCTATGTAGAAATCAAAGTAATCATTTTAGTCTATCTTCTCTCAGCTACAAGAGTCTTTTCTTTTTTTTTTTTTTTTTTTTTTTGTTTTTCGAGACAGGGTTTCTCTGTGTAGCCCGGCTGTCCTGGAACTCACTCTGTAGACCAGGTGGCCTCGAACTAGAAATCCGCCTGCCTCTGCCTCCCAGGTGCGGGATTAAGGCTGCGCCACCACCGCCCGGCACAAGAGTCTTTTCTTAATGAAAGAAGCCTTCAGGAGCTGAATACTAGGCACTCATTTTTCCTCTTTAAATTTTCTGCTTCAAACATATTTCAACAGGCTGGGAGGCCGTTGGGGCTGAGAGTCTTTTAGAGAAAGAGTTTAGTTCCTAGCACCATGTCAGGTGGCTCACAGCTGGCTCTGACTCCAGCCCTAAGGAATCCAATGGCCTTTCTCTTGCTTCCATGGATACACATGCATACATGCACATAAACACACATAAATACCCACATTTATACATTTATAATCAATAAAAAAAAGAACATTTAAATAGTACCCACTGGTTCAGAGTGCTGGCTGCTCTTTTAGAGGACCTGGGTTCAATTCCCAGCACCCAAATGGGAGCTCACAATTATCGGTAACACCAATTCCACGGATATGACTCCCTGTTTGGGCCTCTCCGGTCAGTGGACATGGACGTGGTACACAGATATACATGCAGACAAGCACTGATATACATTAAACAAAACTAAAAAACAAATCATGAAAAATATCTTGCATAGACAGTAAACATTTGTCCCTATGCTTGAAGATTATTAGGAATTCTGGATAACTGAAAGTGCCCTATGTCCATTTCTGCAGATGGAACATCTGATTTGCATTATTACTGGCGAATAGAATACAAGCCCTATCCATCCAGAACTGTGCAGTGCCACTCACATCCCCGTGGTGTGGGGGTCACTCAGAACAAGGCTGAGTACACACTCGGCTCATTTCCTCTCCCTGAGTGAAGTAACTTTCTTCAGCTCTAGGCTGTTGGTAGAGGTTAGGAGGTGTGGGATGCATTATGAAGATGTGTTGTTTCCTTCCGTTTTGGCTTTTGGAAACCTTTATTATGGATGTGCTGTATTTGAAGGTAAACCAACTATGGTCAAATAGGAAAAGGGGCTTCGGGTTAGAGAAAGCTGCGTGCAAACGTGAGCTCCAGAGCCTGGAGACAAAACTCAAACTGTTAAGATGATGTAAGTGGTAGAGAAAGAAGAGTGGGGTGTGGGGATCCGTGATAAATATGGCAGTCAGGGAACTAAAGCAAGGGCAGTTAAAGGGAGCTGGGTGCCGTCGTCCCCGAGCGACCCAGCCGTGCCTCCAGGGCGGAGGCCCAGTGCTGCGGGACGGGTAACTGCAGGAAGGGCTCTGTGCCGGCCGTGGCCTTCCTGGAGGGTTTCTCCCATTGGAGCAACGGTCACCAATGGATTGTTTGTAACGTACCTTTCACTGGTAGTCAGGTACCTGAAAAATCTTCTCCCCGTTATTGTTTAATTAAATATGAACTTAAAAATTCATAGTAAAAGATTTTTTAAATGGTCTCAAGTCAGTTTCTGAGTTTGTAAAATTTTTAATAAGTGTGAATGGGAGGCACACGTGGACCTTGGTAGGTCCAGCAGGCCGTGTGTCAGACGGTAGCTTGTGGTAGCTAAGGCTCTGTGTCCCACGGTCTCAGTGTTTGAGTTAAAATATGTGAGGATTTTTCATGCACGAACTGGCATAAATCATTTGTTAAAAAATCAAGAGCTGAGAAAATAAAATATTTCAGCACTTGTGGAAGTCTGCTTTGCTAAATTATATTTTATATAAATGATCAGTAAATTATGCCCACTTTAAATTTAAAACAAAAAGAGAGTGGATTTGGTTCTCATCTGTTTCTGGCATTGTGAATGCTTTGGTGCTGGTGTCAAAAATGCTTTCAGCTTTGCAGAGTGTGACCGAGGAGTACAGTGTGTGCCCAGGTCTGTGTCGTAATGACAGAGCATGCCGTCTGAGCCCTCCTTAACAATGTACAGTGACTATGTCACTGTCTGCCTCGAAATATTTATATGGTAGTCAGGTCACCCTGCAATAGTTAGGCATTAGAGCATCTACCATCGGAGAAGACGGAGGATGTCCATCTAAGGATGTGAAGCTCCAGAAAACGCAAATGCTACTTTTATGCACTTTATTTTTCTGTCTTTCTTGAAAACACGACTCATAGATAGATACCTTGCAGGAAAGTGAAAAGTGAATATACTTATTTCACTCCAAGAAAATCATCTTTTCCAAATTTTTTTCAAGCACATTTCTGTAGGTGGTGAGAGGGAACCAGAATTCCATCCCATGTTTAAATGCACAGCAGTCCAGCTGCTGCCCCAGCTACCCACTAGAGGAAGAGAGAGGAACTAAATTTTTGCTGCAATGTTTAGAAATAAATGTATTGAAATCCCAGCGACAGCTTCTGCTGTACTGGGCATAGTGGAGAACTCTAAGATTAGCTGAGACGAATTTCCCTCACGTCCATCCTCAGCATCCTTGCCTTCCCAGATCAGTTTGTAAACGCACTTCATTCATTTAGAATGGAAGCGCACACTTCAGTCAGCCAGTCAGCTTGCTGACTGCACGCATTTGATTTGAAATAACATGACGACCCCTTGTTGTTAATGCAGAACTCATTGGATTTGGCTCAAAGAGGCTGGAGCCTGGTGACCCCTATTTGTTATTTTTTCCTCAAATAAATGAAAAATGAATTTGTATTCTAAAGCATGCCTTTGATGAGCTAGTGTGGACCTTTCCTTCTGTCTGTTTTCAAGGCTTTCCTCCCTCATTATGTTTCTGGCTTCAGGTGTGCTCTTAAAATTTATTCCTTACAGAAAGTCAATTATACAGATTGAAAATTACTCCTGTTTTCCATAGAACCTGCTCATCTTCACCTATGCCAGGTTTTCTAAGAGGAGGCACAGTGAGATGGTTTCTTTCCTCTTAAAAAAGCCCTGACAGGCCCACGACACTGGCTACTGCTGTAACTGTACATTTCTCTGCATAATTGATGACCTGGGCCCCGTAGACTGCACCAGTCAGTACACAGCAGTGTAGATTACCATACAGTGAGGTTTGGGGGCAGGTCTTTGAACTTTCCATTTCTGAATAGAAATAACTCCTTCCTAACAAAAACTCCAGAAGGACTAAGTTTCTGTAGTAATAAATATTCTTGAGAGAACAGTACACTCACCATCACCGGAAGCCCCAGTCAGACTCACCATCATGCCAACTTCCTTATCCTTTCTTACACTCCTTCAACATTTGCTTTCGCTGACATTTTGGTAATAACACACATAAAAAGTTTTTGGGCCAAGGAAAGTTAAATTCCAGACAGCACCATTAGAAGTATTCCCTAATCTAATTGCTCTTCTTAATTTAATTTATAGAAGCTGAGAAGGCTATTAAGTAGGACTGGTTATTTTTTCACGGAGTGTCTTGCATGAAATTCCTGTCAGTGTTTTGTTTCAGGTTCTACTCCCTGTGGTGGCCTGTCAGGAGTGCACTCTCTAAACAGTGTCCCTGCTGTCCCCACCCCAGGTCATTTCCTGGCACCTCCAGCCTCTGCCTGCCTTGGCCCTCCATTAGTCATTGCAGCCTAAGGTTAGCAAGTTAGCAGTCACTCCGCCCCTTCCAGACCCCCTGGCTGTCTGAGTGCTTTCCATCATCTCCAGCATCCAGCCTTCTTGTTTCCTGTGCCTCCCCTTGTTGCCACTTGGCTCAGGATAGAAACTAAATGCCCCATGTCGTGATATTTCCCTGACCGTTTATCATGTCAATATTTATGACTGTAGCATAGATGTCCTGTAATTATTGTTAAGTAAAACTACAAAAGCCCTATGAATATGAGATCAAATTTTAACCACAGAAATAGCAATTTTTAGATAGATGATAAATTGTTAGGATTTATAGTTTTCCTAGACACTTGCTTTGCTGGTCCTGTAGTAGGGTATATTCTGGTTATTAGTAGACAGCCTAGACACCCTATCTAGTGTGCAGGAAGCCCTGATTAAAATCCCAGGTGTGGTGGCACACCTGTGTGATTCCAGCATTTGGGAAGACCTTATGTCCAAGGTCATCTTTGACTTCAAATACGCACAGCTGAAAGTTGTAATTCAGATACAAAAGGGGCCTGTTAGTATTGCATGCTGAAATTTTAAACTCTTTAATTCCTTTTTCAATATATAATTCCACAGCAGTGAGTCTCTGCAAGTCTTTACTATGTTCTACTGAATATTTATGTAGATTGATAATTTGATATAGCCAGGGGAAACAAATTCTGGTTTTGTTTTGTCCTCGACTCTTGGACTGCCCTTTACACTTAGATATCAGAATGCACAGTTAAGAAAGCCTTCATATAGCCGGGCAGTGTTGGCGCACGCCTTTAATCCCAGCACTTGGGGGCAGAGGCAGGCGAATTTCTGAGTTCAAGGCCAGCCTGGTCTACAGAGTGAGTTCCAGGACAGTCCGGGCTATACAGAGAAACCCTGTCTCAAAACAAAAATAAAAAAAAAGAAAGAAAACCTTCATATAAAATCACTGTTTGTTAAAATTGTTTTTAAATACTGTTTAATTTCAGAACATATTCTACCATCTAACCATTAAAAGCAGCATGCTTATTCAGCCTTCATTTTGCAAATAGCTTCTTAAAGTTTGTAAACTAATCATTGATTCTAGGAAAAATAATTTTGAATTCCAACCATATCAATGGAGGCTGAGTACATATATTTTTTTAAGCTGTGAGAGAAAGAGATGCAATATAGAGCTGTAGGTTTAAGATTTATCAAATCCTGACTTCAAAAATCACTGCTTTTCTTTGAGCAAATTAGCTATATTCTGTGTGTAATGGCTTCTTCATCTGTTAGTGGAGACATTCACTAACTGCATCATCTCCTGGCTCAGCTCAAAACCGATTCCGTCTGCAGGGTGTGGAGTGGCTTGCAAGTAACCCTGATTTTAGCAAATGCTACCCTATTGGCGGGAACTCGGCTGCAAAGGCTGAGATAGATGGCTCCGTTGTCAAGTGATTACTGTGCAAGCATGAAGGCCTGTGTTTAGATCTCAGCACTCACATAACACTCTGGGCATGGTGGATACAGGCATGATCCCAGTGCTGGGGCTGCAAACACGAGGTGATCATAGGCTTCCTGGCCCGGAGATGCCTGACAGGTTAAGAGCCCTTGATCTTGGAGAAGGTCTGAAATGATTCCCAGTACCCACATGGCGGTTCACAACTGTCTGCAACTCCAGTTCCAGGAGATCCAGTGCCCTCTTCTGGCCTGTGTGGGCTAGTGTACATACATAATGCAGGGAAAACACTCATAAACATATAATTTTTTTTTTTAAAGACAGGAAGGAAGGTAGAGAGTGGTAAATTAAGTTATCCACATTGACCTCTGACTTCACACACACACACACACACACACACACACACACACACACACACACACGGCGTGGGGGCACATGCACACACATAGGTGCACAGAAAACAACCCTTGATTGAGATCGTATTCTGCTTTAAGTATATTTCTAAGAACAGAGAATATTAAATGGAGCAAAAATAAGCTTGGTCCATCCTGAGTTGGCCCAGGATGGAGCCAGACAAAAATGATGGCTTTATTGCTCTGCATGGAGATCAACCCCCAGGTCCATGTGTATAAAACACTTTATCACCAAGTGGTATCCCCTGCACATGAGAGAGGTCCATAAGTAAGTAGATGGTTGTAAGTGTGCTGCCTGCCTCTGGGGAGACACATAGCACACCCGCATATTCAGAGGAAGAGATACTGGAAAGCTACCACTGAAGAAGTGTGGGCGGGAGCAGCTCAATCAAGGGAGTGGATTCAGCACCCAGAGGAGGCATGTGGAAAGACTCAGAGGGTGGGAGAGGTGGACACAGGCGGGTAGGACGGATCATGCAGGTGTGGTAGCACATTTCAATGTGGAGGCTGGGTTAGAGTCTCCCAGAATTTAAGCACCAAGAGAAAGACAGGGAATCAGTCCGTTTTGAGATACAGCATCGAATGCCAGCTAAATAATACATCACCGTCACCCACTCTAGAGCCTCTCTGTTCCGTCTTCTGCCTGTGTTGTCCCACCTACTCCTGTAGCAAGCTCAAAGACCTGACCTGCTGCACTGCTGTGAACCCATAGTGTCGCCTCCTCCTAGCTCCTAATCAAGGCCATTGTGAGAAAAGGTTCATGTCAACACTAAGGAGATCATACCAAGATATAAGGAAGCCTTTACATTCATTACGTTTGCTGAGGGCCACAGAGCGCGTGGTTTATATGGGTTTTATCTGCTGCATTTGCATATTTGAAACGAAAACTGATGAGGAGAGCATCCCCCTGTACATCTGGCAAATCTGTTCCTCTTGGGCTTGGCCCCGAGACAGCTGGAGTCTGCTCCCTTGCTGTAAGAGCTGCTACAGTATCCCATCTGGAAGCTTCCAGAGAGCGCTGTTCTCTGATGAGATGATGAAAAGGGAAAGAACAGTGGCTGCTGCGTGTTATCTTGAAGCTGTCCTCTGGCCTTCAGACTGAGGTCACCATTTAAGCCAAGACTCTACTCTGAGAGAGAAGCAGATTGCAGAAGTAGGTGTGAGCACTGGGACCACAGGACGCTCATCCATTCCTGCTTTCACTTTCTGTGTATCTCCTCCTGAATCTAATAAATGATCTAAGGATTCCACACGGTTCTTAGTGTTTGTGGAAACACCTGTTATAGACACTACATCGTTTGAAATGCCTGAAACAGGATCTTTTTGCCTTGGGTGCTGGAGTAAGGCTAACCCCCATTCAAGCTAACTGATTCCCTGTGTGACCTGTGACCTGCTTCCAGGTCACTGGCTTTCTGTTACACAGCCCCGCCCTGAGACTGCAGCCTCGATGTTTATCTTTCAAGACCTGTAGCTAAGATGAGCATTGTCCTCTCTGTGGTTCAGGAATGACAGGACTTTATGTTATTTTCGTAGGTGGCAAGGAAGACCTTTCTGAAGGCAGCTGAAGCTGTTCTGAGTGGTGCTTGGCTTATAGATGAGCTTGGCATCTTTCCTTAACAGACTTGAAAAACAGCATTCCTAGATGAGACTTTTGTTACTTTTGTTAAAAATTCATTTTCATTGCTTTTAATCATACCATGTAACTGTAATATTAAGCTCCATCCTCACTGTTAATGAGGATAAAGTTTACCTTTGTTTTTTTTTTTTTTTTTTCTTTTTTTGTTTTTTTTAAGACAGGGTTTCTCTGTGTAGCCCTGGCTGTCTTGGAACTCACTCTGTAGACCAGGCTGGCCTCGAACTCAGAAATCCACCTGCCTCTGCCTCCCATGTGCTGGGATTAAAGGCGTGCGCCACCACTGCCCGCTTAATCCCACGTTTCTATCCATTCAATATTAAGTACTTTAGTTTTGAGGTTTGTGAACCTCCCCCATCACTAGTAGCCTTTGTTCTTTAAGGAGGGACCTGCATACGTGGTAGAACATTGTGGACAGATGACAAGTCGCTTGTACACCTTTATTTGACCTGAGTTATCTTGAGATGTGTCACTTGTAAGTAAACAGTTATGGACAGAGCAGGCACAGGTGGGTAGTCCACAGCAGATGGCCTGTGGTTATCTGAGTTTGAGTGTATATATTATCCACATCGTTATCTTCTTACCTGCCGCCTAATTCCTATGTTTACCTTGATGAACTGGCAGCTACATCCAAATGAGCAACTTAGCAGCGAGCAGTCACATCTGGGGGAGCAGTCACATCTGGGAGAGCAGTCACATCTGAGGGCGCAGACACATCTGGGGAGCAGTCACATCATCTGGGGAGCAGAGGGCTGAGCATAGGACTACAGTGTGAACCCCAATGGAAGAAACTCCCTAGGAGAAATTCTTTGGGAAAAATACATAATTATTGACTTGTTTTAGTCTTAAATGCAAATATTTTAGTCTTAAATGAAAAGTGTCTTTAATTTAAAAAGGATTGATTAAGAAACATGCTTCAAAAATTCATTCATTATATAGAAAAAAAATTTTTAATTAGGGCAAGGGATTAGAAATAAGATTGTGTCTTTCCGAAAGAGTTCTGTTGAACTTGTTTCAGCATTGAGTCACTTTTATTATGAGAGTGGCATTGGACTATACACACAAAATATTTATATACACAAAATATTTAATATGCATTTATATGCACAGAATCAACCATAACAATTTGTCCAGCACAGAACTTTCTGGTATTGCTTTGCCCTGCAAGGTCCCACAGCGCCACCTAGTGCCATGGGTTTTCCTTTGCATATTTTTATAAATTTAAAAAGTCCTGTGCCCACATTTTACATAGAATGAAGCATCAAAGCAAATCTGTGGCTTAAGCAGTATTACAAATGCAATGATACAAGGGTCTTGATTGTGTCATATAAATTTTTAAGTGGATGGTATAACAAATCTGTTATAAAAATTTCCTGACTTAGGAAACTGGCAACAACTGTTGCATTGTGTGTGGACTGATGAAGTTGCTGTGAGCTCTCTTCAGGGTGAATCCCTTTCCCCTTTTATTGTTTGTCATTCTGTAAGCAATTCTGAAGTTCACTAATCAACAGTATATACCACAGAGCCTATCAATTTCAGGGAAAAATCATATACACAGTTATTAGTGTTAGAATTGAGAGGACTCAGAGACGAGTGAAGTAACTTCTGTGTTTAAAAAACAATAAAATACGTCAAATAAAAAGATACTCTTTTTTGTGAAGAGTGCTAAGAAATGCAGCCAAGAAAGGAAGGACAGGCAAAGCTCTGAGCAGTCTGTATAATATGATGGCTATAAGACAGCTGTGGTCCTGGGTCATCCACAACAGCTACCTGATGGCAGGGGGGTCAGGGATGGATGGCTACTGATGTGCTGTTTGTTACTGAAGGACTCATTAGAAACAATCTCAGGATTTAGTGGAGTACTCATTGGAGTAGCCAAGATCCGGTCAGCCACAGTCCCTGCTTCAGTAAGAGCAGTGAAAAGCAATTGAGTAAGACATCGAGTATCAACTTCAGGCCTCCACATGCACATGTACACATACATCCATATACATGATCCCACCCATGTATACTCACATGCATGTGAGCACATACCACATCACATATACTAAAGAAAGAAAACTGTTGAATGAAAGAGAAATGAGAACATGTGGCATTGTGTCCAACTGCTCTATGCAGCACAACACAGTTGTGACATTGTGTCCAGCTGGTGTATGCAACACAACACAGTTGTGAGCAAATATATAG
This sequence comes from Mastomys natalensis, assembly GCA_021653895.1. Classification (NCBI taxonomy): domain Eukaryota; kingdom Metazoa; phylum Chordata; class Mammalia; order Rodentia; family Muridae; genus Mastomys; species Mastomys natalensis. The sequence continues at coordinate 368,630 of JAJTUV010001448.1, forward strand.
TGGGAGTTTACTCAGGTTGCCTACGTAACTGTAGATACAATTATGTCCTTATGCCTGCTGTCATTAACACATGAGCACTGATAAGAATTAATTTCGATTTTATAATATCAAAGACAGTCATATATGTTTCAAATGTTTGAGCGTGTCCAGTTTTTCTGTTTCTCTTTTTTGTTAATTCTTATTGAAAATACACTCATCTGGGCCCCACTTTTAAATCAGGCATCTCAAAATTCAGTCATAATAGGTAATAAGAACAGTATTCTGTTTCCTTTTCCTATTTCACTTTCTGGTAACTCTGTCATTTGAACTGACGTCTGTTGTGGCCTTGCAGTTGTGCTTCTATTGATCATCATGCTAATTGTTCATTAGATGTACTTACTTCCTAATTAGTTCAGTCCTATACGTGATATTTTATAGCTGCCTGCCAGGAGCAGTCAGTGTATAAGCTTGAGCTGTATTGTTCTACTTTAAACATCTCGTGGTTCTTACTGATTGGATGTGCATGGACTTGAAGTTGTTGGAGGGTTGGTTTGATTCTGTTTTTACTGTCAAAGTGTGTAGAAGTTGCCCTCTACTGGGGAACTAGGAAAATTATGTTGACACAGATTTTTCAGTTTCCTTAAAGACCTAGTTAAACGTGTTTGTGATTTTTCTGGTGTTCATTTCTTACTCTCTGACACTTTTAAGTTCCAAAGATATGGAAATGCTTGTAAGAATACACTTACAAATAAATATCTAACTTGCTGTGGTAGCATCAGCCCTTGGAAGGCAGAAGCTGAAATATTGTTAAGTTTGAAGCCACCCTCAGTCTTATAGAAAGATCTTGCCTCAAAATGCTAACAACAATAACAAAAGCAAATGGGACCAGGAAGCAGACTCTGTGATTAAAAGCCCTAGCAAGCCGGGCATCCTGAGTTTAATCCCCGGGGCCACATCCACGCAAGGCCAGACACAATGTGCATGTCTGTGATCCCGGCACTCCTACCAAAACAGGAGGCTGAGAAGGAGAAGGAGCTTACATATACATAGGTAAACATGTACACACAACCAGTGAATATATGTTGTGACTATAGATAGAGCTATTTCTGCTCCAAATTTTCTTTTCCTTATTTATAAAATCCACTAATTAAGACTTAGAGGTAACTGTATTGGGATGAGTCTTAGCTGAAACATATAATTGCTGTGTATAATTATGCAAAGTGAGTCATTGTTGTTTTAACCATTTACCTTCAGAATGAAAGTCTAATACTTGAAAAGTTCTTTCCACAACTCATTTGCATTTTCTTAACTAAAACGGTAAAGTTTGAACATGTTGATGTAGGGTATGTTTGTGTGTGTATGTGTGTGTGTGTGTGTGTGTGTGTGTGTGTGTACTGAGCAGGATTCACTCCTCCCACATGTGGAGGGCAGAGAACCTTGGGTGTTTTAAGACAGGTTTCTGCTTGGCTTTCCTGTGGTTTGCTGCTGTAGATCCCAGGTTAACTGGCCCCTCCCCGTCTCACCTCAGGGTACTCAGGATTACAAAGGTGCTACTGATCTGTACTTGGCATGGATTCTGGAGATGCAAACTCAGGGCCTCAGACCTCATGCTAGGTGCTCTCCAGCCCAACTTCAAGGTGATCTTGTTCAATTCTTTATACTGCTCCCCCACCCCCCAAAAAATAGTATTTGAGTTATTGGAAGCTAAGTGGTCTGCTGGCCCAGTCTCTGCTTTCCCTCCTGTTTTCAGTTCAGGAAGCTCAAGGTAGCACGACTCCAGAGAGATTCGGTATCTGAGATCACGTCTAAGTTGTTCATATTCCAGGGTTGTTGGTGGGTTTTTTTTTGTTTCCTTCTACCCATTGATACTTAATTTTAAATCGTGTGCACTAAGTAGAAACTGATTCTCAACTGTCATTCATTCATTCACTGATCCATTCATTCATTCACTGATCCATTCATCCATTCAGTGTTCCACCAAAAAAAAAAAAAAGAGGGTAGCACCAGCAGGCACTGTTCTTTTGTAAACACCAATGATTTGATTAGCAAATACATATGTAATCCTCTAAGCCAGTGGAAACGTAGAGCCAGTGGTACTCCCATAACCTAAAAGGTTAGTTAGTACGTTACTCAAACACCACCGTTTACGGGAGGCATTAAATGTGTGAGTGTTTTATGCTTGACTGCACACTCTTTTTCTCCTTTGTTCATCTTTTTCTACCCCTATTCTCCCGTTCCTTGGGCTGCATCTTGACCTATTAGCCATTAATGTGACTCTTGTCCTGAATCCTGCTTCTCACAGTACCTGTTAGCCGTGCTCTCTGTAAGCCTCTTGTTTCCTGTGCAGACTATTAGATTACTGTCTTGGATTTTAAATGAAATAGTATGAAATGAAAACCACTTAACACAGTTCCTACTATATAATATTTCTCAGTAAATGCTGGCCTTTTGTTTCTTGATAGTATTTGCTACCCACTTGTGGTTTGTATAGAAATGGTCTGTCCCCGGATAGTTTTGAGTGGTTGGTCACCAGGGAGTGGCACTATTAGGAGGTGTGGCTGGCCTTGTTGGAGTAGGTGTGGCTTTGTTGGAGGAAGTGTTTCGCTGCAGGTTGAGTTTTGAGGTTTCAAATGCTCAAGCTAGCACCCCTCTCCCACTTAACCACTGCCTGCCTATTCACTTGCTCCCCACCAAGCTGTCTCCTTGTGGCTATACCTCTCACCATGACTGTAATGGACTAAACCTGTAAACCAGCCCCAATGAAATGTTGTCCCTTCTAAGAGTTGCCTTGGTCATGGTGTCTCCTCACAGCACCTGAAACCTGAGTTTCACTAAAGTACTGCGTCTAAAGCAAGAAGCTCCTCAAGTTCCTACAGATGCTTTCAGGTCAGGCAAGCAAGCTTTGGCAAAGCACCAAGTCGTATGGAATCAACCTCTTGCCATTAAGAAGCTAGGCTTCTTGTCTATAGTGTTTGCTGCGCTACTAAAAAGAACTGTTGTCATAGTCCCCTGAAAGTCACATTACAATCCCTCTGATTGCAGCTGTGTTCCCACAGAGACCTTCGGGCCAAAATGAACCTTTGGCAGCTAATCTTGCCTTGTAGTCTAGTCTCAAAAAGTAATCCTTTATTTTATTTCTTCCTGCTGCTTCCTAGGCCTGCTGCATATAGATAAGGAATTGTAAGGCACCTCTTAGGGTTTACTTAGGGTGTTTTACAGCTGTAAATGTTCAGAAGATATATGTGCTGTTTCCTTGGAAAACACAGGAAATGCCCACACCCATGTCGTGCTGTGAGCATTGATTGGACCTCAGTTGTTCGAGTCCCTGTTAATCTTCATAGAAAAGACCAGGTCAGCAGCTAACTATTTAGTATAGTATGGTGAGTTCTCAGAGCTAGAGGGAACAACTAATTATTCAGCTTAAAACTGAAAAGAGAATCAAGCATGGTGGCCATACATCTGTAATTCCAGCATTTAGGAGGAGGTGGGCACAGGACAATCAGGTGTTCAGCGCCAGCCTTGGCTACATAGCAAGTTTGATCCCATATCCAAACAAACAAACAAAACCAAAAAAGAGAAATCATACGTGTTTTTTCTTTTTGTGTTTGTTCTTTATCCACTCTGCAAGTCTGACTATTAGGACCCTAAATTCAGTTTGTTCTGTTCAGCATTTTCATTTCCCCTCCCCCCCGGCCCTTCCTCTCCACATCATCTTGAGCAAGGAGAGCCAACTTTGGGCCGTAAATGCTAAAGCCAATATGAGAAAAGGAAAGTTGTCCCAAGATAAGTAGGCTGTGTCTGCTGGCTCGGACAGACGACCTAACCAAGTCTGAGAAAAGTCAGTCGCGATCGCAGACTCACCGTCTCTGACAGAGCCTAGGGAATCGGCAGCTGGAGTTGTATAGATGTCATTGTGCATACCAGAGAAGGAGGAATTGTATGCCCACTTACAAGTCATTTACTGTCCATCTGGGGAAAGATTAACAATTGGTTAATCACATGGTGACTGATAAGGACCTACAGAGAACTGTGCCGAGGTATTGTAGGGTGTGGGTGGGCCCACTGAGCAAGTTAGCAGAGAGCAGTCTGTTGCTCTTCTCTCTTTGTAAAATACAGTTGTTAATTCAAAGCAACACTAAGACACAGGGATCTGCCGGCCAGGGCACCTGTGGCCATTCCTGTTTGTTTACCTGTTGTCCCTGGCTGCTTTCCAGGTACAGCAGTGGAGTGATTCCAACAGGGAAGCATCAGATAGTTATCTAGCCCAACACAGCTTCCGCTCGACATCCAAAATCCACTGACTGAATATCACCACACCTACAGATTACCCAGGGAGCTTGCCAAAAGGAAAATTAGGAAATAATAGATCTGGGGCATAGCCCACTGCTGCTGGTTCTGAGACCGTATTCCAGTTTATTGAGGGTCTAGATTTTAAAAGGACACTTAGCAGATTACTCCATTTGAAAAGCAAAAGAAGAAATTTTGAGTTGGGCATCAGTTTCATTGGTCAGAATCTTACCTTGTTTAAGTGACAGTGCCCAGGGGTCAGTGTTCCCTTCCAGGAAGGTTGTCATTACAAAGTGCTTATCTGGTCAGCCTTTCCCTCTCTGAGGCTATTGGCCCTGGGATTATATTTGAAGCTTGGTAATGTGTGTTTAATTGACCCAATGTTGACTAAGTTACTGGGCGCTTCCTCTTTTGAGGCTTAATATATTTTTGGAGCAGAGACACTGCCCACTCCCACATTCTTCAGATCTTTTCAAGGCTGCTTAAATAGAATCTCCCCAGGAGAAAGGACTACTCTGCCTTGTACCCATTATAACAGAGCCAGGTTCCCTAGTTGAAGCACTATTCTTTCCTATACTGAAACCCTCAGCCTGGGCTATCTGCATCACTCACTGACTTGTGGATGAGAATGGCCCAGCACTCATCAGCTGCTCACTCTGCTGAGTAACCAGAGCCTTTGCCTCTAGCCCAGGAGTCTTAGCTCCTAAAGAGCTGTCTTGTTCTTTCCCTCTCTCCCTCCTCTGCTCCCTCCTCCCCTTCCTTTCCTGGTCCTTCCTGTTTATCTCACTGGCCATTCAGTGCAACGGTATCCTCCTGAGCCTCCTATAGGCTTCAAGCTGGATTCCGTTGTGTCTTTAACTTCTCCTCTCCTCTGTATAAAGACCCAACCAACCGTGTGCTCAGGACTCAGTCAGTTGTGTTCACTGACTGGATGCACGGTTCAGGCCCAGACAGACACCTACTGCATCCCCACTGGAGGCCTCACAGACCACTCACACTTGTCTCACCCGAGGAAAACGAGCCTATTCTTCGCTGTGGCCATCTTGGCTCTGTGGGCTTCTGATTGGTCAAGAACCTTCTAGCTCAGAAAACTAAGAAACTACCCTTCCTTCCTTCTTGTCACTGTCTCCCACATGCAGCTAATTGATCCATTCATCCATCTTCAAGGACCTCTCCATCTTCTGTCTCTATCTCTAAAACCCCATCCCCAACAGCTTCTGCCTAGAGTATAGAAGAACAGGCCTCCAGGCTGGGTTCCTCTCTTCTATCTTCTGCTTTCTTCTCTTCTAGCTGTCAGCACACCGCCACCACAGATTCCTGTCCCAGGCTTATGACTTCTCAGACTCTTGCCATGATCGCCTATCTCTGATGCGAAGCCCAAACGCCACGATGGATTGAGGAGACCATTCTGTGTCGTTGGGTTTTCATCCCTCCCAACTGCACTGCCATGGTGCAGTTTGAATCTCAGCATTCTTCTCTCCTCTTCCCTCTTTTGCCTCCCCGCCCCTCCCGAGTCCTCTCAGGGCTCTCTGAGACCCTGCTTTTGTGTGCGCCTCACATGATAGTTGCTTGTCTCTCTCTGGTCCCTGAAGGCTCAGAAGGTATGGATGTGTTTGTGTCGTTTGCCACCATATACCTCAGCTTCTAACAGAGCTAGTGCATCTCTCTCAGGCTGTGTGATAACCATAGTCATTGTTGTTTGATTAGGTGGCTTGTTGATTTGGGGACTGGGGTTGGGGGGGGAGGATAGAGTCTCATTTAGCCCAGGCTGGCCTCAGTATCTGAGTGTTGTGCTTACAGACACACACTTCCACAGAAGGCTATTTTGTCCTTAAAGAACCTCACTGAACTAATTTGTTGTTGGTATTTGTGGTGTCACACCCATTGTTGACTGCATATCCTGCCTGTTTTGTTTAAATTTAGACATCCTCAGAACTGCCCATACCACCCATTTAGAACTTCATGCTTTGAATTTGTTAACCAGAACCACTAGTTACACTCTGGCTTGCCATAACCTTGTTCCTGACAGATGAACTTTTTAACGTATCTTCAACTGTTAGCCACAAGGCAAAAGGCGGAGAGCTGGAGGAATCGTAGTTGTTGTTGACTTTTACACGAATATACGTTCAAGGCTCTAAGGAAAGGTATTGTAAAAGTTTAATTTTCAAAAAGCTGACAGCATGATTTTCTCACACATGTGGAGTAAATAAGCTGGACTTTGGCTCAAATGGATAATAAGGCATCACCAGATGGTAAATGGCTTCTGAGGCAATCGTGGATACTTATATAGGCCACCAGAAAAACATATGGAATTCATTTCTATTATAGACAGAACTGGTTAGTTTTTATTACAGGTCAATAAAACAATAACCTTTAGACCCTTTTTTCCCTACAAGACAGATCATTTACAATACATGTGTTTCATAGTAAGGCCACTAACTAATAGAAGTAGGAGTCAGGGAAGGTGTGTATGTTCAGGTAGTGAGTCCTGGTGTTGGCCAGTGGGCTCCGGCATCACACTACAAGGAAGCTGCTTCTTTTCTGTCCCATTCCCAAGGATCAGGACGTTTCTCTTTAAGTGGTTCTGATCTCATGCATATTGGTGAGAATACATTTAGAAGAAGGCTCAAACTGGCCTAGGAGGAAGGACTTTGAAACCAGGGAGGACTTCACACTAAGAGCAGCGCTGTCTCTAACACATCAACAAAGGAAAGAGCTAAAGAGGCCAGGATTCTAGTTACCCACACAAGAGTCAGCTAAAAGCACCTCCCACCCCCAAGGAAGGAAGGTGGGCCTTCCCCTACACTTCTGCAAGGGAAGGCAGACAACAGTGGTAGTGGTCTGAGGTTAGTTTAAGAAAATATTTACTCTTACTGTACCTTTAGCCAGGCCACTGATTGGGGAGAGCAAGTGTTATATCTGGATTGTACCTTGGCCAAGACATGGCCACTCAGCTCACATGGCTTATGAGGAGGTTGGCAGGTGAGGACTAGACCCAGAGGTCCCAGGATCCTTTGCAGAGTTGACCTTCTGTCATTTTTTTTTTTCTGTCAAGTTATACAGAACTCTGGAGACTGGTCTCAGATATCAGTAACTGAGATCACTATGGCTGTTACAGCAAAATCTCTTCGTAAGTTTTTCTATTAAAAGTATGATGAGACATTCATTTCAGTTTTGGTTTTTATGAGTCCCATTGGTGAGAGAGGTATGCTATAGTTCTGCCTGGGTTTCCTGGTTTATTTGTGTATGTCTGAATGTCAGCATGAGCCTTGGCCCTTCCTCATGCTATCTTTAGACTGTGTTTACGCAGTGACTGACAACAGGAGCCTAAATGGATCTGGGTGAGTTTTTCAGGAGACAATGGAACCATCACTTTATGGCTTGAGTCCTCAGGTGTTGCAGGCAGAAGGCTTTGCTATGACCCCACCCTTAGAAAGGGTCAGTGCCTTCTTCCAGAAGTGCCCAGCTTCCCCCTGAGAGGAGTCACTTAGGGAAGAGAAAGGAGAGAAAAATTAAGACTTTTGTAAACCTTATCTATTTGACTTTCTAGCCTTCAGTGCTTATTGATGGCACTGTTTAAATTTTGAGTACCCCTCTACTTTAATACTGATGTTTACAAAACCTGAGCTTTAAAGGACTCGCCTTACAGTTCATTTCATGTCATTAAAAGGCACACTGGTTATAAGCTCCTCTCTGATTGAACTCTTAAAATAGAACTCCAAAGAAATGGCTTAATATTTATTACAAAGATTTTCACTTTTAATTTAATTTATATATAATTTAGGGCATAGAGGTCTACCACAGTGAACATGTGGAGGTCAGAGGACAATGTAAAGAGTCTGTTGTCCCTTCCACCTTTCCATGGGTTCTGACCATTGAACCCCAGTTAGGAGGCCTGCATCATCAAATAGCAAACACCTTTACCATGAGCCATCGTGTGCACCCTCGAAAGATTGTATGATCATCAATCAAAAGTATGGGCTCTGAAGTTAAGGAGAGAGAAGTCCCCCAATTCAACTACTGTGTTTAAAGTTCAACTCCTTACCTCGTACTTAAGGATGTTTATAGTACAGAGCTCATATGGTGGGTGTGAGGATTTCATTAAATAATAGACATAAAGCCCTTAGCACAAGCTCTGACACGAGTACTTCGTAAATCCAGGCTGTTATACGTTTAGTAATAAATAGGATGACTTCACCCAAACTTAATAGTGTTCTTAACAGCTGATGGCGATGGAGATGACTCGGTTCTAATACAACTGAAAAAAGAGGTTTCAGCATTGTCTAGTGACCTAGTTGTAGTTAATGAACTTGAACAACCTTCCCTGAAAAATAATGAGGAATAGTCAAGCTAGAGTGTCCTGTCCACCAGCAAACTGTAATACCTCAGAACAAAACGTTGTTAGTCCTTTGTAGAAAGCGAAGAATGCCGGGCGGTGGTGGCGCACGCCTTTAATCCAGCACTTGGGAGGCAGAGGCAGGCGGATTTCTGAGTTCGAGGCCAGCCTGGTCTACAGAGTGAGTTCCAGGACAGCCCGGGCTACACAGAGAAACCCTGTCTCGAAAAAACCAAAAAAAAAAGAAAGCGAAGAATGGAAGGGCATCAGGAAGAACAAGGAGCCCAGGCACTGCGTGATATCCAGTATGCATCACCTCTAGTACAAGACAAATGTCACCAGAGTGATAGGGCTCAACCTTTCTCCTAGGTCAAGTTCTTATCCTGTCAAGATATCATGCTGGTTTCTCAGAAGTGCTGCTAGTGCTGGTGACAAGACAGAATTAGCATAATATAAGTTTCTGTTTTGTTTTTGTTTAGGAGAATTAATGGTCACGGGTAAAACTTTGTTAGGTTATAAGCCAACTCAAATGCATATTCCATGTACCAAACACTTAACTGTTAACCCTCATACCTGGGTAGCTTGCTGTTGCTGATAAGACTGAGCCCAGGCCTCTGAGGCCTTGGGTGAACTGGTGTCTGTCTGCTCAACTTCACACATTTCTGTACATTTCTGCTCAACCTCTGTCCTAGGGTTTCATCACTGTGAAGAGACACCGTGACCAAGGCAACTCTTACACATAAAGCATTTCACTGGGTCTGGCTTACAGTTTCAGAGGTTTATTCCATTATCATCATGGAGGGGAGCATGGCAGCATGCAGGCAGACATGGTGCTGGAGGAGCAGAGAGTTCTACATCTGGATCCAGAGGCAGGGAGGAGGAGACTGCCTTCCACACTGGGCAGAGCTTGAGAACTGAGACCTCAAAGCCCCCACAGTGACACACTTCCTAATAGCCACTCCCTATGGGCCAACCATTCAGATGCATAAATGTATGGGGGCCAAACCTATTCAAACCACTACAACCTCTTATGGCTTTAGGGTGCCTCTACCTTCCTGGGACTATCCCTTTCTGTTAATTTCCCATCCTCAACTTCTCTTCTAGACCAGCATACCCTACTGGTCTATGAGCTATTGAAACATAGGCGCTATATTGGACTCACCATGAATCCGACATGAAGGAGCATGCTGGCATTTAACTGGATGTTTGATAAATGTTTCTAAAATGATATGAAGTTGAGTGGTCAACTGCTAGAAACTTTTCACTTCTACTTTACTTTGTATGGTTTGGAATGCCACCCAAACTATATTCCAAATCACTAAAGGACAGAAGTAGCCTTTCAGGCTGCTGAGGTAGCTTAGCAGGTAGAGGCACTTACTGCCAAAGCTTTACAGCCGACTTTGATGCCAGGCCTCCGTGGAAGGAGGAGAGTGAACTTCTATAAGTTGTCTTCTCATCTCCACACAGGCCTTGGGGTAGATGTGTGTGCACATACACACAAAGTAAATGTAATTTTAAGAATAAAGTGTAGCAGCCCTTTTCTTTATTATTGTTATTGGGGATCCCTTAGCCTTTCTAAGTAAAAATTGTTTTGGCTTTGGCCAAATGTGCTATTGAGAACTTGCTTCATAGAAATCCATGGAATTGATAAGCCACAGCACGCGCTGTAATGATGAGATTTTAAAAGTATGACTCTTAGATTAAACTGCTCTGCTTCCTCTTGCCGTTTGCTTGAGCTTGCATAATTAACTATATTCATTCTATCATTCAATAATAAAACATCTGTATAGGGATATTCACATGAGAATAAACTAAAGAAAGCTATTACAATCATTGTTCTTGTAGTATGTCTCTTGTGCAGTCACTGCACATACTGAGGCTGTCCATCAGTGAAAAGGACAGCCCTGGGTCTCCCTCTGTCTGTCTGTCCCTCTCCCTTTTTTCTGTCTCTCTGTGTGTATATGTCTCTCTCTCTCTCTTTTTCTCTCTCTCTCTCCCTCCCTCTCTCCCTTCCCCTCTCTCCCTTTTTTCTGTCTGTCCATTTCTCTCTGTGTCTTTCTGTCTCTCTCTCTTGCTCTCTCTCACACTCTAAAATTTCAAGCTCTCAAGTAGAGTGCATTAATAAACATATGAAATGCTTTTTCTTGTGTAAATCACAACGAAGCTCTGAGACATAAAGGAAGAACTAAGAGAGAGGCACCATCATCTGGTGTTCTCAGGTGAACCCTGTCATGTTAACTCCCAACTCAAACATACTTTTAAAGGAAGCTAAGAGCTTGTACCCTGCCTCATTGACAACAGCCTCAAACTGTTTCCTGTCATCGAGGAAACAAATCTTTTGCTCGTTTCTGCCTGGGGAGGCAGAGGGGCTGAGGTGTTCCTGTGTGGCTGAATTAGATGAAAGACTTTCTTTCCACCACGGAGACACAGAGTCTAATCAAGTGAAATGAGTTTTGAGATCGCAGTTCATTTCCTCAGGGAGATCAGTTCACATTACAGAATCACGACATCTCATTCATCACAGCCGACGTGGTCTTTGCTCAGGAGAGGACCCCAACTGGGACCAAACCACCTGTCTTCCCTCAAAGAGGGGCACTTTACCCAAGCTAGACTGGAAGCCTCGCCATCCGCCAGCTTCCGCCATGTGGGACATTTCCACGGGGAAGGAAATTTAGGTTTAGACAGGGGAAAGTTAAGTTTGAGGAGTGTTGAGTGGTTGTAGTTTGAATGTTGCCTTATATAAATGATCACTAAGTTGCCATTGGTGTGATGTAGGAGCGCCATCTTTCCCTCCTTGTTTTGTTAAACAGGACTGAGATGACTGGCATTGCCATCAAAACTGGCAAAGAAGTCTTTCTTGGCCAACAAATGATCATCACCTGTCTCTCTCGTCTCTTCCAGGGCATTGTTGTGACTCCAGTGCTCCTGCTGCTTTTCGTGAGTATTTGGATATTGCTTTCTTACCTTTTATTGGTGTACTTTATTAAACAGCGTCCACTGGACTACAGACGTGACTCAGTGGTAGATGGCTTCCCCAGCATGCCCAGAGCCCAGCATTTGCACCCTAGCACCATGACTCCCTAAAGCCTTCCTCAAGCCTCCAAGGTCAGGCTTTACAATAGCACTGAAATCTGAATTCTTCGTGCAACCTGGTGTCATAGTCTGAGACCCCCTCCCAGCAGAGCTCAGAGTGTTAACCCTGAGACACTGAAAAACCACGCAGCATCTGGTCCTAGTGATTAGACCACCAACTCCTGGATAAATCATTAAATTATCATAAACTAGTGACCTGTGGCATGGATTACACATGTACTATTCATCTTTTTTTTTCCTTAGTAAATCCAAGTAAATTAATAGTGACTAGCATTGGATGCCTTTTTGAGAAAAAGAACCTTGTAGTAGGAGATCTGGGACAGCTGAGATACCAAAGGTGGTACTTACTGCAGCTTGCTCCCTGATCTTGGGAATACCACCACAGCGTTTCCATTTTAATACTGAAAACAACACCCAGTGCAGCCCATCTCCCAAGGACAGTAACACGTGCTGTAAGGTGGGGGAAAGCCAAAACTACAAGTAGATTCAGGTCACTGAGTAACTCAACCAAAGTTGTTTTGAAAACAAGAAATGCTAATTAACTGTCTTATTTCCTTTGGCACTAAGCATATGAGAAATTAGATGAAAGATTATAATAGAAATTAATGTTATCTCATGCTGAGCAAAGCATATGTAATCATAAATGATACCTAAAATATTTTATGAACCGTTCTTCCACACACACATATCTTCCAAATGTAAATCACTCCACTTATCATGGAAATGGAGTGGGGATGCGTGTCTGGGAATGCAGTGAGGCCACTTGACTAGCACTATTTGTCAGTGAATTAAAACTATGGGGAAATTTATTTAATTATAGTCTAATTACCCAAGTTGGAATTCAATTAGAGTAATAGAGTGAGGGACTTCATTTCTTACCAGCTGTGTCGGAAGGAGAAGGGGCCAGATATACTATCAAACAGTTGGATTCTGCATCTTTCATGAAAGCCATTACCTTCAAGTAATAAGCCACAGCCTCACCTTGCCTTCTGAAATGCCGACTCCGATCTGCCAAGGTCAGAAGAGTCATCAGATCACTTCCCTCAGCAGAACAAACCTTTTCTGCATTTGGGCTCCTGCAATTTGCAATGTGTATCGAGTCCAATTATTTGCACTCCTTCAGAAGAAGTGACTTGCTGTGTGCCTGCCCGCACATTAGATGTGAGGACCTAGAGTTATCCATTAGTGGTTTTGACCAAGATTCAGCATCCCAAGAGAAACTTAGCAGAGGCAGCCCTCTACGGGTACAAAATGCAGGTGAATGTGAGAGTCACAGGGCAGGGAGGGAGCTCGGCACCTGCACACGCACAGTGATAGGCTGCGTAGCCTTGTCTGTGTATTACGAACCATGGATGCCTTGTTCATTGACTTAGTTAAGAAGAGCTGTGTGGTTGGGAACACACCTCAGTGGTAAAGCACTTGCTATGGGGACCTCAGCCTGAGTCCGAGGGACCATGTAAAGTGCTAGGTGTGAAGGCACATGCTTGCAATCCTGGTGTCAGGAAGGGAAATCCCAGAACTGACTGGCTGCCCAACCTGGCCAAAGTGGGAGTTCAGGATAATAAAAGCAAAACAAGGTGGAGAACAAACAGAAAAGACCTTTGGTCTCACTGTGCATGCGCGCGAGCCACACCACACACACACACACACACACACACACACACACAGCATGGGAACAGTTTCAGCCACAACTAAGTGGCTGAGATCTGAAATGTGTGGTACCCTATTCTGATTAAAGACCCAAAGGAAAACTCCTCCACACTCACCCTTCTTTCCATCCGCATGTCATAACTAGGCATTTTCTCAGCGGATGACTGTTTCAGCATCGCATTACTGCAAGCTTCCCACCACTCACAACTGTGAGCTTGTGAACTTCAGTTGGTCTGACAGCTTAAAGTAGTGAGATTCTAAGTCTAGTGAAAGGTGCTCTGACAGCCAAGAAGCTTGGGGCTTCCCTTCCAAGCAATGGGTTCTCCCTGTGGCCCCAACGGCCTCATCCCACATCAGTAGCTACTTCAGTGTTACTTAACTTTTAGTTCATGTTCATGGTGTCCTTCTGTCTGTTGGGCTGTTGTAAGTTTTGCAATGAGAATTTGTAAAATACTTGGGTTCCGGGACTTATTTACTGAGCTGGACAAATAACTGAGATAAGTTAAAATATCCCGTATTAATAAAATATCCCATAACACATCCCATAAAAGCCATATATTCTTTTTCTACACCCCTAATCTGGGTTGTCATTGTTATGTTAAAGTCCTAGCTTCCTGCACATCCCAAAGTGGCCTTATTTGAAAACAGTCATTGCAAATGTAATTAGTTCAGATAAGGTCATACTGGAAGGGTCCTGAATCTAATGTGATTAGTGTCTCCATAAAACAAAGAGACAGAGATACACAGGTGAACCCCGTGAGGCAATGGAGGCAGAGATTAGGCTGTAGGTAGCATCTACCAGCCAAGGAATTCCAAGGACTGCTAGCAGTCTTCTAGATCTAGAAGACAGGATAGAGGATGTCTGTAGACACATTTCTGAGGAAACATGGCTGCACTTGGTTTCAGACCCACAGCCTCCAGACTATGAAGTGGCATTTCCGTTGGTTTAAGCTTGCCCAGCTTATGGACTGTTACAGAGCCCAACAAACTAATATGAGCCCTGGAAATTACCTCAGCATTTTTTTTTTTTTTTTTTTTTTGGTTTTTCGAGACAGGGTTTCTCTGTGTAGCCCGGGCTGTCCTGGAACTCACTCTGTAGACCAGGCTGGCCTCGAACTCAGAAATCCGCCTGCCTCTGCCTCCCAAGTGCTGGGATTAAAGGCGTGCACCACCACCGCTGGGCCCTACCTCAGCATATTTTAAAGATGGAAATTGGGTGTTATTCAACACAGTTACTAAGGAGTATGGAATCTCAGATCTCTATACCGCTAACCTCTCAGAATTTTCCTTCACTGTCTTGCTCCAGCTGAAGCCTGTCCTCTGATGTCCTCTGATTTCAGTGTCACACCTTTCCTGTCACAGAGCCTAGCAGCAGAGTCAAGCATTGTCCTTCAGCCTATCCCTTGTCCTCCGCTCTGGGACTCCTCACTGATGTTTTCAGACCTCACATGATTGAAATCCCAGCCCCCAAGCCCAACATGTTTGCCTTCCCTGCACCTCAGCAACTACCCCACTAAGGCAGATCCGCCATAATCAAGTTTCCCAACATTCCGTGTGACCAGAAGTGTTCTTGGTATATGCCGGACTCCAAAATCCTTCACTCACTGAAATGCCTAGTTTATTTTTTAGCTGATCATTTTTCAGTATCTTTCTGTGCCCACCCTATCTTTATCCTTATACACTCTTGTCCCATCTCCTTTAGCCCGTGCTCTCTGTCTATGATTCCTCCATTACAGGGCACGTCACAGTCTTGTTTAACCTCCTTAGTGTTCTGCGTTCGCCCACACATCACCAGTGTCGTAGAACCACTTTAGGCTCATCCCCAACTAGCTTACAAATAAATAAGACTCTTGACTATGCTTATTTTATTTGGCTCTGACAATTACTGGAAGTAACCCCTAATCTACCCTTCTAACTTCTGTCTTGTCTACCTCCCCAGATACTTGCTGTTTCTCCTCACCACATGCTCATGGTCCATCTCACCTCGTAGCAGCTTCCTCAAGTTTCTCCTGTTCTTCCTCCTTCTGGTCTCTCCTCATCTCTCTGTCTTCTCCAGCTCCAACCAGGTCACCAAACCCACCTACCTCTAATCCCTCCAGGAATTGGCTATTTATCCAATAGTTTTAAATCAAGGAGCAAGATTTTGCACAACAAAAGCCTGTAAGCATGAGAATTGAGTCTTAGGTCTAGACCTTCAGGTACAGGATTTAGCGTTACAGTACATAGCAACAGACCCAACTTCACAGCCCAGTCCTACCGACGCCAGCTCTGCACCTTTGTGCCCATGTCCCTGAACATGCTGAGCCATCTTCAGTGTGATAACTGCCCCTCCATGAAGTCGTGACAACCCACTGTCAGCCTGACCGTTCTCTGATCTCCCCTGCCACAGCCCTCTTCGATTCTGGAGAATCGTCTCAGATTTTCTTCTTAGCCTCTCATATCTTTAACTCCTCTCTTCATATCAACTAATGCAGAAAGGAAATCAGGCGAGAAACAGGAAGTTTCCCAGACCCCATGTGCCCACGTCTGTCATCAGAGTCCTTCTATTCTGCTGCTCTTGTGAAGGAACTGACTTTGCTCCCACTGTCTATTTAATGGCAGAGTTCATGCACATTTCCCTCTTATGTATTAGCAAACTTTCTCTTATATAATTTCTAATATTCTATAGTCTATATAGATGTTAAAATTAAACTCCACCTTGTCCCACTTGCACTCCATCTTGTATTTACTTAATAAAACAATATTTAAATCGACTCATTGCCAATTCAGTAATGCAAATTGAATTCTTATGTACCGGGAACTGTCTTCCTCCATGGATAAAGCAGTAAGCAGAACAGAGGCATCGTTATTATCACAGCGGTTATATCATAGTGGAAAGAAACAACTAAGGAAAAATGCAGGGTATTGATGTGAGTGAGTGTGACAGAGGAGAGAAAACAAAGGGACTGAGAACTGGCAGAGAGGAGTGGATGCCACCAGTACAGCCAGAACCAAGTCATGTAAAACCAAAGACATGGAGGTTCAACTTGAAAGAAACAGGAAATAACTGTGTGAATTTTGGCAAATGTTCTGATGTTTGTTAGTTTGTTTTTTCTTTTCATTCTTTCTAGACAGGGTCTCCTTGTGTAGCCCAGGCTAGCCTTGAACTCTTGACCCCCCTGCCTCAGTCCCCTGAGTGTTTTAGGTGGTCACCACCACAATCAGCGTGCTGATTCTGGACACGGGTTGAGAATTTCTGGGTTATAAAAGGATGATGGTGGAGACTGGATGGCCATTGTAAAGCTACTGAGTCTCATAGCAAAACAGATTATTAGTTTAGACCAAAGAAGTTGAAAGTCTGGTGGGAAGTAGTTGAGATAGAAAACTTGATCACGAATAACTGAAAGGGACCGAAAGGTCAGAGGGAACGACAAGCCCCAGCCTCTGCTGAAGTTACTATTGAGCAGCCTTCAAGACACCCAAGCAGAGACATAGATAACTAATTGTTTGAGTCCGTAACTCAGGGTCCAGTCATAATCCATTGCATTCATACTGGTCCAGTCCGGATCACAAATATTCACTGGGAAGAGCTCAGCATCAAGGAAATTCAAGTTTGACTGGGGGAAACATGGCAATGGAGGGAAAAAAGTCTCTAAATCAAGCTGTGAGATACTGTAGAGTTAAGACATCCATTAGGCCAAGGATTGCCATTTTTGCCTGGGAGGAGTATCAAGAGATTCTGATGCCCAGGGTGTAGCTGACAATGTGTTTCAGAAGATGGATGGTGTGGGCTGTGGGTATTCGGTCAGTTAAATGATCGGGCCATTGGTTTAACACGATGGCTGTCATTGGGGAGCTTACCAAAAGATATTTGCATAGAATTATATAATCAAAGCCTGGTTGAAATGTGCTTAGGAAAACATGAAAGAAGAAACATTTAAATTAAGAATAATTGATAACATTGGGGTTAATTTTTAAATAAAGCTACAAAAACATTAACAAAGTTACTAAAGGATCAAGAAGGTTTTTTTTTTTTTAAGTTGAAAAAAGTGTTCCTTATTTGTATTGAGAAGAACAGTCTAGTCATAGAGGGGCGATTTGATTCATAACTAAAATGAAGACTCCTCAGACCCGCTCTTTGAATAGAGGAACAGAGCCCTTGTGCACAGAGAGTGCGGCAGCCTCCTGATCAGAGAACCCATCCGTAATGACGATCCCTGGCAGCTGAACAGAGATGCAAAAAAAGCAGCTGGGCAGACTCCAGACTCTTCTGCTTCTTGTCCTGACAAGTAGGAAGTCAGGCTGGTGGTGGGGAGTAAGAAAAGGAAATAGATGTTGGGGTACACAGTAGACGGGAGGTCGGTGATCCCGGCGCTGGGCCATCCTCACCCTCCACGTTTGCTGCTGACTTTAACTTCCACCCAATGAGGGGTCTGCATGTCTTATCCACGACCTTATCTCCAGCACCTAGTACTTATAAACTCTCATTGGAAGCAGAAGCGTGGTTGGTTAGCAGTGGATTGGTCAGTGTCTCAGGGATGAGCAAGGATTCAGGAGTCAGCACAGCGTCACAGCCTGTCCCAAACAGCCCTGCCTTTCATTGGCTAGGAAAATAAATTACACTTTTTTCAGTATTAAGTAAACTATCCATTATTTTACTCAATATGTGAGGACCTAACTGTACACTGTGAATATTAGAAAGATCAATTGGACATTGATCCTTGCCTCGAGGAGCTTATGGTTTAAAGCAAAAGTAGGATACATGCATAGATAATTAGAAGTCAGGGCAGAAAGTTTAGTATCACACATATTAATAATATATTTTAAAGATTGCTTAAACAGGAGGCATTTCATAGACCAGAGGTAGGCTTTTACATGAATTTTTATACCAAAAGGAAAATTTTATTTGAAGAGCATGAGACGGTATCTTAGGGTTTTACTGCTGTGAACAGACACCATGACCAAAGGACATCTATAAAGGACAACATTTAATTGGGGCTGACTTACAAGTTCAGAGGTTTAGTCCAGTATCATCAAGGTAAGAGCATGGCAGCATCTAGGCAGGCATGGTGCAGGCAGAGCTGAGAGTCCTACACCTTCATCTGAAGGCAGCTAGTGGAAGACTTGCTTCCAGGCAGCTAAGGTGAGGGTCTTAAGCCGACACCCACAGTGACACACCTACTCCCAACAAGGCCACACCTACTCCAACAGGACCACACCTCCTAATAGTGCTACTCCCTGGGGCAAGCATATATAAAACATCACAGAAGGTATCCAGAAACTTCTCGTGTTCCTCAGGGACTAACCTGCTTCCATCGGGTCTTTTCAAGTGCACACTGAGACTGTCTGTGTCCAGCATCACTGTAACGTGCCCGTCTTTACCCCCTTCGAGATGGTTGTCACTCATGCTATTAAGTAACCATTGTGGTGTTTATTATTCAGCAGCATATGATAAACCCCATGTTTCATGGTAGTTGTGTATCAGGTGCATGCCATCAGTGAGTGGGTGCACCTCTCCCCCACTTATTACATCAACCCATTTCATAGGACTTGGTTTCTCAGCAATCTGGCCCCACATCAGGATGATGGATAGTTATGAGTCCCTGTGGCAATGGAACACTTAGGTACTCAGACATACGTATAGACACTGCACGTGTACCAGCCTATTTCCACCTGCCTATGTCTTATTGATCTGACTGTCTCTATTGTTGGATTCCCTTTCAACAGTTCTTAAACCCAGCACAGGCCTGCTTTCCTATATCCCCGCTTAGGTCAACTTGTTTTTCCAAGTGTTTTAGTAACTTTCCTTTCTGCTATGGTAGGCCCTAACAGAAGCATGTAAGGAAGGGGTGGTTTCTTTTGACTCACAGTTCAGAGATACAGTCTAGACCTCCACTTAGCTGCTTTCTCCTGTTCATACACTGTGGAGGGAGCACTTCCACACTTATCCCCCCAAAGCCCCCTTCCCAGTCTTCAACCTCAGTCAACCTAATCTAGATGATCCCTCACAGACTTGCCTGCAGGCTGTCTCTTCAGGGTTCTAGATCTTCCCAGGCTGACAGTCCGTATCCAGTTTACATCATGGTGTGGGGAAGGCAGAGTGATGCTTACTGAGGAGCTGTCACTCCACGCTCATTGTGAATATGGCAAACAAGACTATCTTTAGATGAGAAAACAGGTCCCACAGTGTTTCAGAATTTGATCCACACTGCACAACTGTTAGCGAAGACAGGGCAGGGTGTGTTGACCCTCAGTCGAAGGCTTTCCTGGGTATACCTGGGAAGCTTGAGTCTTTAAGACCAATCTTTAGCACTCAGTTACTATTTCCTGAACATTTACAGTCTCCATAAGACACAGAAGGCATAATTACTGCCGTGAAGGAAGTCAGGGCAGAACTCCAACAGAGCAGGATCCTAGAGGCAGGAGTTGATGCAGAGGCCATGGGGCTGGGGTTGAGGCAGGGGGAGAGGGGGCTTGTTGCTTGCTGGCTTGCTCAGTCTCCTTTCCTATAGCATCCAGGACCGCCAGCCCAGGGATGGCCCCACACCCAGTGGGCTGGGCCCTCACCCATCAATCACTAATTGAGAAAATGCCCTGTAGGCTTATCTACAGCCCGATCTCATGGAGGCATTTCCTCATTCGATGCTCCCTCCTCTCAGATGACTATAGCTTGTGTCAGGTTGACATAAAACTAGCCAGCACCCTGCTGTTGATGTCATGTGTGATAATCATTATTTTATATTATGTTCCCAATTCTGAATCACAGTCAGTTGCCGAGAGTGGGATGCAGAAAGTGTTAACAGTAAGTGAAGAGAACATAAAGAGGAACTGACCATTTGATGCTCGCCCCTGAGTTACACTGAGATGTTTCAGCTCAGAAATGCCTTAAGAAGGATCTTCTCTTAAAGCTGAGGTGGCTTCTCCTCTCCTGTGTGTGAACAGGTTTCACCCAGAAGTTGTTCTCTTAAGACTTTTTTGTGTAATCAATATGTGAAACTGATTGCAAATGCTGTTTCCCACGCAACCCCCAACACACACATACACACACACACACACACACACACACACACACACACACACACGCCTTACTGAATTATAACAGGGGAGGCAGGGGTAGCCAGAACATGTGGGAGGCACTTTCAAAAACTCTAGAGATGACACTGATAACACCATTCTCCCCAGCCCCTTTCCCCCTAAACTCCCCCACCCCCAGGCCTCTGCTGCTGGCCTCAGACTTCCCCTGCCTAGCTGAACTCAGAAAGAACGTTGGTCAAGCCTGTCCCTCTGTCCCTTGACCTGTTCCAGCGCCGGCCCCTGGGGGCTGAGCCAAGACGAGCACCCAAATGGAAAGACGCTACCTGCTTACTGCCCCTTGCCCTTCTGTAGAAATGTAAATACTCTTTCTGTTTAAGTGACTATCTAGTTGACTGTCTGGTTGCTTAAATAAACTCAAGATTTTAATGAACTCAAATAAACTCATGAACTATTTGGTCAGAAAGTCAGGAGCCAAATTTGTTGCTAGATGCCTCCAAGGACCTCTGAGGACCCCTACCTCTAGTCCTCTGCTTCTCCTAGGGTTAGGAAAGGCCATTTTACAGTGTAGTAGGGTGCATCTCACTTAGAGTCTACATGTTTGGAGAATGACAACCTATGATGTATGAATAGTTTCCATCAGGAACTGGGTACAGCTCAACGGGACATTTTGCCCTGAAGCCGATCCTCAGAACCACCAAAAAAGGAATTAAAAAAAAAAGTTCCCATTAAAGTAACTGGAAGTAACCTTTTCACCTTACACTATAAATTAGCATATACATAAACACAAAAGATAGTAAGCTAAATGAAGACGGAGGAATAGGCATGTGCCACATGATCTTACCCGTGTGAGGAAATCTAAAAACATCAAACTCCTAGAACCAGACTAGAGTGATGAGTGCCAGGTTCAGGGCGATGCCAAACCCAGGTACAGCTTTCAGCTTCAGGAAGATTTGGCATCTAGTTATAGCATGGTTAAATGATTTATTAAGAGATATTTTTATCAGATAGACAAATTATGGGAAGTGATGGATATTACATAGCTTGATTATGACAATCATCACACACCGTGTGTGTGTGTGTGTGTGTGTGTGTGTGTGTGTGTGTAAATCACTCTGTCTCACGTTAGTCGTTGTTGATTCTCCAGCAAAAGAGATGTGCTGCCACTTGCCGTTCTACAGTATAAGTGTACTGTATAAGTACAGAGATGTACACATCTCTTTCTGTTTTTCCTAATGAAAGTGAAGGCCAATCATCAGGAGTAAATTATTTAATACAATAATGTTTTCATAGCAGAAAAGAGACACAAATAGCAATGCCTGAGGCTAATGGGTTTCCCCATCAGATAAAAGGCTGATCACACCACAGAACAGGTGACGGCCCGTGCATAAATGACAGCTTACAGGTCAGCTCACCCTCAGGAGGGATTGGAGAGGCTCCGTCTGTTTTCTTACGTCAGGTTGATAACTGATGTGCAGCCACTTAGCCTCCTTCATCAGAGCCATCATTTATTTGTCTTTCCGAGCCTGGTTACTTTGGACCAGTCATACTTGCTCTTCAAGCGAAGTCATTATTAAATGAATGTATTGGTAGCAGTCAACTATGCTTCCACTGAACCTTGCTCTGCCAGAATTAAACCCTAAAGCCCCAAGGCATCCATTGTGTGTAGTGAATTAACGTCCCTCTGATGAATCCAATCTGGTACTAGCTATGTGCCATTCTTCAGAGTGTTGAGAAGAGTCACTCAAATGATTTTCTGTGTTCTGTGGCTCAGTCATCCCCCCTGCCCCTTCCACTCCCCACCACCAGCAAAAAAAGGAGAACCCAGCTGTGGCTTCTACTCCTGATGCCTAGCCTACCTTCTGAACCTTCTGGAATCACTGTGGAGTAGAATGGAAGGCTCCGGAGCTGTACTCAGGGATCCAATTGTAGCTACAGTAACCATGTTCAATTTGTTCAACTATAAGCCACTAAAGTGGGGTTAATAGACTCACTTCACGAGGGTTCTGTGAGAGTCAACCTATCTAACACATTCTAAGCATTTAGACCAGTGTCTGCCACATGGAAGTCTACACTCCATGTTGCTTCTGTATTCATAGGAGGTGACTGGTGGAGAGAGGCTGGACTGATCCTGTCTTGAGTTGTGAGTTACCTAAGACTTTGTCACTTACTTCAAAATGTTAGGAGAGTGAAGAGAAACCACATCAGGCCTCCTTTCTCCCTATGTGTTTATAAGTGTTTAAAATTGACACATATATTTCTTGAGCACCTGGTACATATTAGATTGTGATTCTCAAGGTGTGGACCCAGGGGCAAATGCAGCAGCAGCACCTGAAACCTTCTGAGGTACATTGGTCTCGTCAGAGCCCATCTCTGTCACTCTGGTAATGTCCAGTCTAAGTGTCCTCCTATTGTTTCTGAGTCGGTAAAGAGCGCTTCCTCAGCTGTAAATGATGAGCAAGCCAGCGTTCCAACCTTCCAGGGTGTGTGCTTTCCCTGGGAGAACAGATTTGGAAATGAGTAGTTCGGAATTCCCAGAGGGCCAGTGGAACCGTGGCCCATAGAAGCCAAGGGAAGAATTTAGCAGTTGGAAGGGCTTTGCAAAGAATTCCTAAGAAATAAGATTTAAATTGCATGCAGGTGTCAGTGGAAGGAGGGAGACATTCCAGAGGCAGAAGCTCATGGATACTGGATGACTGGCAGGCTGCTCACGAACCTCATCTTCTCTCTTATTATGTACTATGTACATATGTGTACTATGTTTATATGATGTCTGCTCCTCCATGAGGCCCCGACTTCCTCCCAAATTCATGACCTGCTCTTTAATCTCACACGCATGCACATGTGCACACGTATGCACACAGCCGACTGAGTGCATTCAGTGCGTCCCTCATGTGCACGCGTGTTTAGGGCTGGCCGCTTGGGTTTAGATAACTGAGTTAGGGTGATCATCCCCAGGGAAAACTGATTCTCCATCTCTCTGCAGCCATTATTGCCTTTAGCCCTAAATATAGAGGGGGGCTCTTGTACACCTTCCCCCATCCATGGTGGCATTTCTACTGGTGCTTTGATTATGCAAGTCTTGTTTAGCCAATCATATTGTGTCTTGTTTAAAAGATACTCTCACAGCAGACATTCTAATCCTCTGGCTCTTAAAATTCCACCCTTTCTTCCACCATGTTCCCTAAACCTTAGGCATAGGGGTTACATTGTAGACATAATGATCTTGGTCTTTTGTTGTTGTTGTTATTTTTGTTGTTGTTTTAAGATTTATTTATTTTATGTATGTGAACACACTGTCACTGTCTTCAGACACACCAGAAGAGGGCATCAGATCCCCTTACAGGTGGTTGTGAGCCACCATGTGGCTGCTGGGAATTAAACTCAGATCCTCTAGAAGAGCAGCCAGTGCTCTTAACCGCTGAGCCATTTCTCCAGCCCAATGACCTTGTTTTTTAAGAAGTAGCCCTTGAGGCCACTGTTGCGGCCCCTAACACTTAGAACATGCTCTGGCAACCAAGAAGAACTCAGTCATATGGGAGTGTCTTGTGTCCTTTGCAGGGCTCACAGGGATTTGGCCTGATGAGGGCAATGAGGGAATAAAGAAAAGAGACTTAAGCACACACAGCCTCTGCTGGGGTTGGGTGAACTGGGCTGTCTGCTGGAGAAAGTCAGTGCACTTATGATACAGAGTTGAGCAGAGAGGCAGGGCCATTGCATACAGGTAAACAAGGAGGTAGGTTCTATTCTGTATAGCTTGATTCAGCACACAGGCTTAGCTGATCTCCATACGAGCAGTCTTCAGGACATTTTCTACACATACAGACCAGAAGGAAAGACTTTGCCATTTCCTTCCAAGCCTCACATGGGGATAGAGGGGGGTCGGGGTTTTGCCATTTTTCCATGAGTCTGAGGCTATGGAGTCTTTGACATAGCTGTGCCATGTCAACATGACACATTCATGCCTGTGTGCGCTCTCTCTCTCTCTCTCTCTCTCTCTCTCTCTCTCTCTCTCTCACACACACACACACACACACACACACACACACACACTCAAGGCTTTCTTCATGCCCTATAAAAGTGACTGAACATAAAGGATTTAAATTCTCATATATTGAGTTTTTATGTTTCATTTCTTCCTAGTATAAGCTATTAAAGCTGCAAAACCAACCTACTTGGGCATTTTCTCCTTTGACGTACAATATTTCTGCAAAGATCAAGCAGTAACTGAGTTGTTGGTTTAATGTGCTGTATCTAAAACCTTGGCAGTCGAGATGTGTTAGCTCCGTGAAACCCAGGCTACGTGCTGAACTTGCAGCTCGTCCTGCTAATTACTGGTGCCTCCGTCCGCTAAGCTCATCATGGAAGAAGTTGTCCATCATTCCTAGGGTCCTTTTGTCCACGTCAGGACCCTCATTAAAATGTGAAGAAGCAGTTATTCCAGCATCAGAGATAAGTCTGGCCTTCAGCATGATTGGAACGTGTACTTTCCTCGAATGTTTTCATGTGCTGTCCTGTGGCAGATGCTCTCTATCTGTTTTTCTGGATGCCAGCGAATGCTTCAGAGCATGAGAAACCTCCACAGGGACGCCTTTGAATCTTCACACTGACCACACGTAGTCCCTGTGGCCAAGTCAAAAGAAAGGACTTATTTCAAATCAGAATCCAGCACTAAGAGCTCTTTCCTTTTAGAGCCAGCATCCCTGCTTCCCTTCCTCTGCCTTTAGGAACCCAGTTCATTACATTGCTGGATAACGTGGGCTCATCGCTCATCTGACAGGACCTCAGAGGAGGGTCACTCTAACCTGTTCCCAATCAAGTAGTTCTCAGGTGTTCTAGAGGACAAATGGACTCTGGGATCCTAGATAACTTCCTTCTTGGCACACTGCTGTGTTCTACTGCCTTCTAATGTGGATTTCTAAACATCAAGTATACAGTGGCCTTGTGATGGGAGAAATTAAAATACATGCTACTTTAAAAATAGTAATGAAATGTTTTATCTGTGAGCTTACAGAGGCAATATGTCTTCTAAAGCAGCTTGGAAAACACTCTACCATCGATGTACATGTCCCCAGCACATGAACATTTTTAAATATGAGTAAAGTTAGGTAGAAAGAGGAGCCAGGAATGTGTGAGCCGAGCCCTGAGATTGAGACAAGGATTGTTTCTACCCAGCAGTTATAGCTGGAATCCTGCTGCTTCTCGTCAGACATTCTAAGTCTTGTGAATTGAAAACTTTTTTATTTGACGTTTCTCCAGTACCTATAACTTTTTCCTGCTTTCAACCATTGAATCAGGAAGAAATTTTAGAGTTAATGTTTGTGGGGCAACCATATTTGTTGAGCACATCAGGTACATGCTTGATCTGAAGTAGTGTAATTACTACCCTTAGAGTTCCATGAGAAGCAGTTCATGGACCAGAGGTTCTGTGGACACATCTTCCTCAGCCTCACCTGTGTCTGACTCTGCATTTCTTTACTTTATGTCAGTTGTATAGGAAAGGGGCCAGAGGCCACAGTTTGGGAGATGGTTACATTGACAGCCAGTGGTCTGTGCAAACAATGGTATTAAATGAGCGTAGGTCCCCTGGTGGGTGGACCAAATTTATTGAAGATGGATTTCAGTGGAACTTCATTTAGGTTGATGTTACCTGTAGGCTTGCTGTGAGTTCTTTACTGTATTCAGGTCTGTCTCTTGTATCCCTAGTTTTTTGTTTTGTTTGTTTGTTTGTTTTTAAGAACTTTTATCATGAAGAGGCGTTGTATTTTGCCAAAGGCCTTTCCTGAATTTGTTGATTTAGTGGATTACACTTACAAGTTTACATAGTTGAAGATCCCTGCGTCTCTGGGATGAGGCCTACTTGGCCATGGTGTATGATATTTTTATGTGTTCTTATATTTAGTTTGTAAGTGTTTTACTGAGAAGTTTTGCATTTATGTTCATAGATGAAATTGATCTGTAATTCTGTTTTCTTTGTTGGGTCTTTGTATGGCTTAGGTATCAGGATAACTTTGACCTCATAAAATTAATTGGACAATGTTTCTTATGTTGCCATTTTGTGAAATAATTTGAGGAATATTGGTGTTAATTCTTCTGGAAGAATTCTGTGCTAAAACCATCTGGCTCTTTTTGGTTGGAAGACTTAATTCCTACTTCTGTTTCACTAGGAGTTAAGGTCTGTTTAATTTTTTCGTTATGTGATCTTTTTGGTAAGTGGTATGTGTCAAGAAAATTATCCATTTTTGCTAAATCTTCCAATGTGGTGGAGCATAAAACTTTACAATTCTCAGGATTTCCTTGGTGTCTATTGTTATGTCCCCATGTCACCTCCAACTTTGTTAATTTGAATAGTCTCTGCCTTTAGTTAATTTGGCTAAGGGTTTGTTACTCATAATGATTTTTTCAAAGAACCCCTTCTTTGTTTCCTTGATTCTTTGTATTGTTTTTGTTGTTGTTTCTATTTTATTGATTTCAGACCCGAATTTGATTATTTCTTCTTTACTCTTTTGGGATATTATTTCTTCCTTTTGTTTTAGAACTCACAGGTGTGCCATTAAGTTACTTGGTATAAGATCTTTGAGATACTCACGCACACACACACACACACACACACACACACACACACACGCTTAGTGCTCTGCACTTGCCTTTTAGAGTCACTTTGATTGAGTCCCACAAGTTGAGAATGTTGTATTTTGAATGGATATATGTTGAATAAAAATATTCATTTCTAAAATGTTTTAAATTCCTGTTGTTTCTGTTGTGGCTATCCAGCTTTAATCTGTGGGGATCATATAGAGTGTGGGGTATCTGTTGAGATTTGCTTTGTGTCTAAGTTCGTACTCAGTTTTAGAAAGTTCCACAAGCTGCAGAGAAGAAATTATATTATTCTGTGTTTGGGTGAAATGTTCTGTAAATATCTGTTAGGTCCATTTGGTTTGTGACATGTTAGCTCTAGCATTTATCTGTTTAGTTTTGTCCAGATGACCTGCCTAATGGCAAGAGTGGGGGATTGAAGCCGTTCGGTCTCACTGTGTCAGGTCAGTATGTGATTTTAGCTGTAGTAGTGTTATTATGATCTTGAGTGCCCTTGTGTTTGGTGCATAGATGTTAAGAACTGTAACGTCCTCTTGGTGGATTTTTTTCTTTGGTGAATATGTAGTGTCCTTTATCTCTGGTTAGTTTTGGTTTGAAGTCTGTTTTGTCAGATATTAAAATGGCTCTAATGACTTGTTTCTTGGGTCCATTGCTTAGAATATCTTTTTCCATCCTTTTATCCTAAGATAAATCCTGGATATTAAGGTGTGTCTTGTGGATGCAGCAGAAGAGTGGGTCCTGGTTTTGTATCTAATTTGTTGGTTTGTGTCCTTTTATTGGGGAATTGAAGCCATTGATGTTGAGAGCTGTCAGTGACCATTGTTTGTTATTTTGTTGTTGTGATTTGGTTTTTTTCCTTCTTCTTTGGATTTGCTGGTCTGATATTTATTCCTTGTGTTTTCTTGGATGTAGTTAACATCATCAGGTTTTAATGCTGTCTGCTAAGCTGCATTTGTAGATAGATACTGCTTGAAATTGGTTTTGTTATGGAATGTCTTTCTTTCTTTGTCTATTGTGATTGAAATTTTGCTGGTTATGGTAGTCTGAGCTGGCATCTGTGGTCTCATAGAGATGTAGAACAAACATCTGTTCGTGCCCTTCTGGTTTTTAGAGTCTCCATTAAAAAATCAGGTGTAATTCTAATAGTCCTGCCTTGGCCTCTTTCTCTTGAAGTTTTGTTTGTTTGTTTGTTTTGTTTTGTTTTTGTTTGTTTGTTTTTACTATGAATGACACTTTATTCAGTCATTTTCTTTGTTTTGTTTTTGTTTGTTTGTTTTTACTATGAATGACACTTTATTCAGTCATTTTCTTTCCAACTGAAACTCTGGGAATTCAAAATGAACATCCTTGCCTGTGAGCTTCTTGTACACACCAGAAAAGTTTCGACCTTGTGCTCCACGTTGTTTTGCTGTGCTTTGTCTACATGAACTTTTTTTTTTTTTTTTTCGAGACAGGGTTTCTCTGTGTAGTCCTGGCTGTCCTGGAACTCACTCTGTAGACCAGGCTGGCCTCGAACTCAGAAATCTGCCTGCCTCTGCCTCCCAAGTGCTGGGATTAAAGGCGTGCACCACCACCGTGCGGCCTGCATGAACTTTGATGAGCCGGCTGCCATCCAGGTTCACACGGATCCTCTTACCCACAATTCACTTGGGAGGACCAAGTCCTCAAGGACGGCGTCACGCACTGCTGTCAGGGTGCGGCTTCTGGGACGCTTTTGCTTATTTTTCGTACGGCTTTTCCGGGTTGGCTTGGGCAGAATCCTCCTGAGCAGTGAAGACCCGTGTGCTTCCCGCTGAACTTTTTCTATAATTCACGAACTAGCTGGACCTGGATTTTCTGGAAAGATTTCAGCTGAGGAATTTTTACAAAAATTATGATAGCTTTCCGACCACCACCAACTTCAGTTTCCTTCGCTGCAGTGATGTTGAGTTCCTGCAGCTGCGCCTTGAGATCTGAGTCCATCTCCAGCTCGAGCAGCGCCTGAGAGATGCCAGACTTGAACTCGACCGGCTTCTCACAGTTGGGCTTCACAGTCTTGGCGCTCGAGCTGAACATGGCTTCGTCCTTACAGAGTACCAGCTTAGAAAGAGGCACAGCTCTCCCGAGAACAGCTCATATCTCTCTTTCAGTTTTTAATATTCTATTTGGAGTTCTGTAAGCTTCTTGTACCTTGATACCTTCAATGTTGTTTGTTGTAAATATTTTCTGTGCCTTGACCTAAGTTTCTTCTCCATCTTCTATTTCTAGTCTTAGATTTTGTCTTTTCATAGTGTCCTAGATTTCCTGGACATTTTGTTTCTGGATGATTTTTTTTTTAGATTTAAATTTTTCTTTGATCAAGGTATCCATTTCTTCTACCTTGTCATCAATGTCTCTCTTCAATCCCTTGTATTTTGTTGGTGAGATTTGCCTCTGAGGTTCCTGTTTGAGTCACTATTTTTTTTATTTCCAGTTTTCTCCCAAGTTGGGTTGTCTTTATTGCTGGGCTCTAATGGAGATATGTTGTCCTGGCTGGTACTGTTTTTTTTTTTTTTTAACTTTGCTATCTAGGCATCTAGGTGTTGATACCTGGTTTTGTCTTTGTTGGATGGGTGTGCAATTCTTTGGTTTCTTACGCCCTCTCTGGATCTTAGGAGCCTGTGGGTTGCCTGGTAGGAAGTCCTTCTGAGTCCTTGCCAGGTGTGACCACTGGGGATCCTGGGTAGAACTTGTTCTAGGTATTGGGAGCTAAGAAGCAGACATGCGGATGGGCTAAAGGGGAAGGTCCGTGAGAGTCCACATAACGGAGGAGGAAGGCCGGATCTTCCGTGAGGATCTGTGGAGTCTACAGGAAATGGAAGAAGAGACAGAAGATGGGCCCCTGCACATGGTCTGCTAACTGGCTGGGAATGAGACTAGGGCATTGACTGGGAGCGTGGCGAGGAGGGGGGACAGAACCTACTTGATTCCCTGGCTGCAGCGGCCAGTGGATTTCCAGGCAGAGACTGCCTCATGTTGGTAGGTGAAACCAAGGGATTGGGTGAGCGAGGGAGTCTGTAGGAGAAGATCTGCTTGGTTCCCGGGGGGAAAAGTAAAAGATCATCTACCTGGTTCCCTGGCCAGAGTTGCCAATATGTTTCCAAGGAGAGACTGAAAAAAAAGAAAACATTTTAGTAAACCCTTTGGGAGAGCACTCAGAAGTCAAAGCTGGACATGGTAGGGCATGGCTGTAAACTCAGAACACTCGTAGCTGAGGCAGGAGGATCTTGAGTCCAAGGCCCACTAACCTGAGCTGTATAGTGAGTTCTAGGATGGGCTAGCCTACATAGAAAGATTCCGTTTCAATATATGAGATGTCAGTAAAAAAGACTGGATCTGCATAACTGTTCCGAGAGATTGGGGTCATTCCCCCAGTACTTGATTTGTTCTGAGAGTCTGCCCTCAGTCATTGCTCCCTCATTGTCCACTGACAAAGTTACTTTCCAAAAGGCATTCCTAACTTGGACTTAACAGGCGAATTTGAGTCCCATCTATAGGAGCATTAAAAACGAGTTACAGGGCCAGGAGGAAAATGGTGTGGCTTTAGAGAAGGTTGTCAGGAAAGGGCTGAAGAGGGATGAGAACATGTATGAGCCAGGCTGTCGCTGGCCAGAGAGGTTTGAATACCAGGAGGAGGTTGAGGGAAACAGTGGTTCTTGATAGCTGAGGCTTCGCAACTCCGTATAGATGAAGGCCAAGGCTGCAGTAAGGAGCTCTGTGAGGCTGACGTGGCAACTGTCAGCAAGGGAGAAGGAAACCGGGACTCGTGCTCCGTGGGGCATTCAAATTTTTAAACAGGCGTATAGAAATTTTAAGTTGAAAAAAAGAAGACTGGGGAAGTGTCTCAGGAGGTAAATAGCTTACCACACAAGCATTTGAGGATATGAGTTCAAATCCCCGGGACTCTTGTAAGGCTGAACACAGAAGTGCATGTCTACAATCCCAGCTCTCCTAGCATGAAATAGGAGGGAGAAGTGCCAGTAGCTTGTAGGCCAGCTACCCGGATGTTCACAGCCGTAAACAAGAAACCCTGTCTCAGACAAAGGGGGAAGCTAGGGCCAGTAGCTGAGGTTGTCTTCTGACATGCACACGCATACCATACACACAGACAGATACAGAAAACAAGCAGAAAAAGAAGTTATGGAGTTTTTTTGTTTTTGTTTTTGCTTTTGTTTTTTTTTGGTTTTTTGAGACACTGTTTCTCTGTGTAGCCCTGGCTGTCTTGGAACTCACTCTGTAGACCAGGCTGGCCTCGAACTCAGAAATCTGCCTGCCTCTGCCCCCCAAGTGCTGGGATTAAAGGTGTGCGCCACCACTGCCCGGCAAGAAGTTATATTTTAAGATTTCTCTCATTTGCTAGAACTTGTATAAGAATGAATTGTAAAGGATCTAAGATTCTCTTTGACTTAAGAAAAGTTAGAAAATATTTTATTTATATCAATAAAAATGTTGTCTATATAAGAGAATGAGACGTGTTTATTATTCTAGGAATCTACAAGTGGATGCAATAATCACTTAAGTTATGACTGTAGGTGAAACACTGTGGTATATGTAAAATAACTCTACCATCCAAGAGTGTTAATAAAAGTAATTTAAGATGATTATATAACTTCAATTTTTCCTTAATCTTAGTTTTATAATAGAATTATATGTTAAAATAGTAATCTATTTACATTAAATTCTTAAAAATCAGAGGTAACTTCACTTTCTGATTGTTGATGACTGCCAAATTTTTGGTGCTTGTGAGAGAAATACTGAAGTTCAGTCTTCACATTCCTGACTTGACAGCGTCTTTGCCGGTGGTTCCCGGGAAGCCTCACCCCTGCTCTCTGTTTTGCAGCTCGGGTCATCCTCTTCCGTGCCTTTTACATCCATTTTCTCTCAGCTTTTTATGACGGTGGTAGTTCCTCTTGTCATTGGACAGGTAAGGTTGTCTAGCTGTTTTTTTCTCAACAGGTCACACTGGGAATTCTTAATAAAGTCAGAGCACATGAGGGGAGAAAATGAGAGAAGACTGAAAATACACGTTTTCTACATTTTCATCTTTGAACTTTTAATTAACAACATTAAGCCACTCTGCCCTTGGTTTCCTACACAAGAATCCCCAACAGACGCAAGCTGGATTCTAGAGTCCTCCGTTCTTCTTAAACAACGGGGACTCTTGTATAGTAGCTTCTTAGGTGATTTGTTAATTTGGGGGTTTACGTCAGGAGAAGCCATGGTCATGGGGACGAGAGTGGTAAGTCTTAGAGAAGTCGTCTACAAGGATATTCACAGACCATAAGAGCAACTGCACCATAAATTTATTTCTACCTTTCATTTGCTGGATGACCCTGGGCAAGTCATTTTAATCTCCCTAGCTGCCAGTCACAATTTATTAAATATTATAATCACAGTACCTCAAAGTATTGCTGTGAAATATTGATGAGTATAAAGTTCTTGGAGTATAGTCTGACCCAGTGCACACTCTATGGCTTCAGTCACCACCACCACCACCACCACCACCACCATCATCACCATCATCACCACCACCACCACCATCATCATCACCATCATCACCACCACCACCATCATCATCACCACCACCACTATCATCATCATCACCATCACCATCATCATCATCACATTGCCTTGCCTGTGTATACCAAATAGGAAGCAACCCTTTCAAATGTGGTCCATAAATATGACCTCCACACAGATGGTGCTTAGTACTGTCTGCAGTGGGGTTCTGTGGGCAGAGGATTCTCAGACATGTTGTGGACAAGAAGTGTATAGGGTAAAGGAAGCAGGAGGGAGGCTGGCTTCCCACCAAGGCTTGCACAGCCCTCATGCCGAGCTCTGGGGCTGGCCCAAGCCCTCTGAGTGGTCCTCTATTAGGGCAAGAACACAGTTTTCATGTTTTCTCACGGTCATTGCAGGCTGGCCTCACTCACATCCCTAGGGAAAGAATAGCAAACAGAACAGGTAGATCCATACAGAGCACCATAGCATCCACTACACAGACATTTTTAGAATTAATTTTACACTTAGAAAACAGGCTAAATTCAGTGTTACTGGGGTGATTTAAAAGCCATCAAAGATTATGACTTAATTAAATACAAAATAACAGTTGAGAAATAGACCCCCATGGCAATCATGTAATGAGGATTTTGAATAAGCATATTCCCTGCTGCCTCTGTAGCCTCTGCCCTGTTCTTACCCTGGCTCACCTGAACCTTTCTCGGTTTCTGTTCATTCCTTCAGATGGAGCGTCCTGCCTATCTCCCACCCAGCTCATTACTCAGCTGACTCTTGAACTCACCCTCGTTTGAACCGTGCGGTTCTCCCCCCTTCACTACTTAGTACCCCTCCCAACTCCTAACTCAGCCCTTCTCATGATGTGGGTTTATCTTTTTTTTACTATTTGCCTTGCCACATCGCACACCCCATGAGTTTAGAAGCCATGTTTATTTTATTTCCCATAATATTCCCAGGCTACAGGTGTTCGTCCAGTAAGTGTTCACAGAATGAGTGAATGAATGAATGAGTGAATGAATGAAAAGTAAACAAGACTGTTTCCACGCGGTGTACTCTTGTTGAGGCATAAGCACTCCTCTCTGCCCTCATTTCTCTGTTGTGAACAGCATCAATGTGCATTCATGCTTCCCATAATAACTTGGAACACATAATTCTTCTCTTAGTGGATCTTGGAAAATCTGTATTAACAATAAATACTTGGCTTAACACGTGGACACAAACATGCATGCCCGCACAGTTCAGTCTTTAAATATATAAAGTACTGTCGACCTTTATGTAAAGAATCTTTACCCAGAGAGGCTGTTGGGTTGTTGATCGTTCATCCTCTGTGTGCCCAGGAGTAAAACATCCAGTAAGGCAGTAAAGGTAATCAAAAAGTAGTATGAGTAGCTTTTTTTTTTATTATTGAAAATAAATTTTATCAAACAGTATATTCTGATCACACATTCCCCTCCTGCATCCCCAGATCCTCGTTCCCACAAGCTCATCTGGCCCCACACCCAACAGGTCAATTAAAACCTAACAAGCTAGGATAAACTAGCAAACAGAGAAAAGGAAAAGGGAATGAGAAGTACATACACATCTATACACATGCACACACACATGCACACATACATAAGCAATACCCATAAAAACACAAAGCAGGAAACTACAGCAGATAAACAGAAGGCAAGTAAGGTTAAAAAGAATTAAGGCATTATGAGACAGAACATCTCCAAAAGGTACTGCTGGGTTGGCATGGGACCTCCCTTAAATGTGGTTTGTATACCCAGTGAAACCTCACTGAGAAAACTAATTTTTGCCTTGTGAGCAGTTGTCAGTTGGAGATAGCTTCTGGGTTAATAAGGATGGGCCTGTACCTCCACCCCGGCTCAGCACTGGACCAGTCTAGCCTTGACGTGTACACACCTAGGATGGGTAGCTTTTTTATTTCATCCTCGTAGGAACCTCTGGCAGCTTTCTGTGATTAGAGAATGTCCCTTCCTTGTATCCTCTAATCTTAAGAGTGGGTGGTCACCAGCATTGCACTGACGGGTCAAGCTTGCCTCCACCCTCTTCTTGGATCTTTAACCTTTTTCATCCAGGAAGTCACTAAACGCCACCCTTTCTCAAGGTTTTTCCTTGAGAACAGATATCTGTTCAATGTGAGAGAGGGCAGCATACCTAGCCATCTCTTGTCTAAGCCCTTATCCCTCCTGAACCCGTTTCTCTGTCCTGAATGTCCTCCAGTCCACCCCACATCTCACTGCCCCTGGGTAGCCCTCACAGTGAGTCTGCTTGTGGTGTTCCTCTTTTAAGATCTCTGTGCTCCCTGTTATCACCTCCTTGGCCCATGGATTCTTTGACTTCACAGTTTTGCTTACCCTGCCTCTGCCCTGCACCTTTGTACCCCTCCCCTTCTTACAGGCCCCTCTCCTGCCACACTGTGTCCTCTTGAGTTCTCTTGAGTGAGCCTGCATGTGCCCCCCACACCCTCTGCCTTCGTCTTTCAGAAAGCTGCTCGCTCCTGCAGCCTCCTTGCTGAGCCCTCTCCACCGTGCCTGTTCCTGCTCCCCTGGCCTACACTCAGTGCCAGCTCGCCCTTAGTGGGCTCAGCACATCTTTCTCAAAGAGATGATCCTCTACGATGAGCTAGAAGCAGAGGCGATTCCTTCCCGAAACACTGAAGTTTTCAGTGCTTCTATCTTTATCTGCTCAGTGTGTCTGTCTGTCAGCCTGTGTGGTGAGCTCCGTAGGCGCTTGGTTGCTCACAGGTATATTCAGTGCCATGCTCGGCAGTAGGGTTTAAGCTATACAAAAAGATTGACAGAGAGAGCTTTGAACTTACCCACAGGGGGCCCAGCACTCGTTTTTCCTAGATTGCTATTTGTTCAGGATTATGTTTTTAGGTCTGTATGTAGTAGCTACTAGATAACAATGACTTTTTCTTTCCCAGCAATCACCTGCAAAACAAATCTTGGAAAGAAAATTGAGTACAATTGTCCATCAGGTTCTAAGGGAATTGGCTTCAGAGTCCCTACAAACAAAACCCATGGGGTTTCAAGTCTAAAATCGCATAGTGTTTGCTCATGGCATATACATATCCTCTGCAAATTATTTATAAAATCTAATCAATAAAGTTCATATGCTGTGTAAATAGTTTTAAAATAGTTAAGGAAAATAAGTCTGTACAAATTCAATAAGTTTTTTTCAAATACTTTTCATTTATAAACCCATGGATACAGAGGGCAACTCTAGGGCCATAGCAGAAGAGGGGGGTCTGCCTACAGGAGAAAGTTTTATTAGTTGAGCACTGTTCTCTGAACAGTGAGCCTCAGATCCTGAAGACTACAGGGAAGATGAACACCTCTGGTGCAGGGTGGCTTTGAACAGGCCTCACCCCCTTGGCCTCCTGCTCCTGGGACTGTCAGAATCCTCCTGTGTCATGCAGACCGCATCGGATGATGATAGCTGCTGCACTTCCAACAAGCATGCCTGTCTGGAGCACAGGAGTGGACAGTATACGCAGGCCCCTGACAGAGGAATGCAGGCCCCTGACAGGAGGAAATGCAGGCCCCTGACAGAGGAAATGCAGGCCCCTGACAGGAGGAAGAGCGTCCTTTCCTAATGCACAGGACCGTGCTTCCAGACAAACAGCAGGCTCACGTGGGTGAGGATCAGTCTGGAACAGCTCAGTTCTCAGACACCAGCTGCTTACCTTATCTGTGTTCATGCAGTGATTCTTCCAGCTCAAGAGCTAGGCATCCGGCCTGCTGCCGGCCACTCCTCCCCTCCAGCCACTCCTCTCCTCGTACCTCACTTTCTCTCTGACCCAGCTTACAGGCCACAGTCTAGCCCCCCACCCTTCCCTTCTGTAAGAACCTTCACAAAAGCCCTGTCCCATTTGCACCTGACCACCTACCTGGTCTGTGTGTGCAACTAAGCTGCTTAGATCTCAGCCACATCACGAGTAAGCTTTGTTCTCTCCACTTTCTCACCTCAGTCCACCTCCACTTTCTTCACCGACTCTCAGCAGAGCTCTCTGCATAGTGCAGCAATCACAGTCCCCTCGTGCTTTAAATCCAAGGCATCAAGCTAAAAGTGTCATCTGAAACCTCTGCACAACCCACCCATGCGAGGTTTCGTCTTTCTTTCGTCATCACCCCCACCCTCTTGTTTTAGGTCCCTTGCACTTCCCTTCCAGCCCCACCTCTACCCCACCCATCTGCTGTTTCTCCTGCACCCGCTCCTCCTCCGGAGCCTTTGCCCTGGCCCTTGCCTCTTCCCACCTTCCTCCACTGGCTGCCCCAAGTGCCACTAGTCACAATCAAGCTACCTCATTTAAACTTCTCTCAATACACATTTCTTGCTTCTTGCTGGTTTGCTTGTTTGTTTTGATTCCGCTCCCAACTAGAATGTACGCTCCCCTGTGTGCCTAGTTTATCTCTGTGTTGATATTCAACCAATTGACTCACCTAAATTGTATACTGTGGCCTTGGAGGACCTTGCAGGAAGTGTGCATGGATATTTGTCTGGTGGAAACCGTTCCTGGCAACATTTGTAACAGAAAAGGCCAAATTACAAAAGCAAACTTCTCTACAATTTTTTATATGAATCCTTAAAATAAGATTAAAATAAGGTCTGTCATTATTTCTTTAACAACATGAACTGAGGAAGAAAGAAGGGTAAGTATGTGAACTGAGCAAAATTTCCCAAGCCTTCTATTCATGGTAAGACAGCATCAGATTTCACCTTTGGACTCTATTCCTGGGATGGATTTCACTTCTCTGTCTTTTCTCTGAGGAATACCTGCTTTTGGTTGAAGTTCCCAGCCTTACTTGAGTATCTGCCAGGCTTGCGTTGGTCTTCTAGTTCTGTCTGCCTGTTCTTGAGGAGGGAAAATTTCTACACTTTTACTGTTTGCCTGCCTTCCTGACAAGCTGAGCTCTAAGTGCATGCAGCAGATGCTTCTTTTACGCATCGTATTTAAGGATGATTTATGAACAAACATTAATGAACCTGAGTTCCTATCACCTTTCATTATTTTCTATCACCCTGGTTAGTTTTCAGATTAGCACACTCACAGCCCACCTCGTCTCTCTCTCTAACAGTGAAGCGCATGTCTGTCTGTTCTCAGGCTTTTCCATTCTTGATGTGTTGCAGCTTGCGGCTGGCCGTTCATGCTGAGTGGGCGCTAGCTTAGCTGAATGCAGCCAGTGGCCTTAGTTCTTCAGCATTTTGCACATGTGAGGTTCAATTGGATCTGAAGTGTTTTGGGTCTTTCTTTTGCTTCACACTGTGTGTGTGTGTGTGTGTGTGTGTGTGTGTGTGTGTGGTTGTGTGTGTGGCTGGCACATGTCCTATGGGATGGATGTGCTGTCAACAGTGAGACATGTCACCAACCCAGAACTAGAAGTGAGAATGAGGACCACTCACCTGCACAGGCTGTGTCTACAGCGTCTTCAGCCCAGTCAGTTACTCAGTGATGACTACAGCTGTGGTCCCAGATGAGCCGCAGGAAAGTTAAGGGAAGTTAAGGATTACCCAGGATATCAAAGGAAGGAGCAAAACCAGGATTCAGGGTCAGTCTGTACATTGAGCTGATACCGGGTTCTCTCAGCAAATGCGACGAGCTTCTTGTTTTTTATGCAGGTTGTCTGGGCTCTCTTTGCCTGTGTTGTCAACTGTATTCCCAGCAAGACGTCTGAGCGAAGAATGAAGCAGTAGGGTGAATTTTCCCAACTACTGCTCACTCTAGATGGGGAACCACTGATGGATCTTCCCAGTTTGTTATTTATTTACACTCTTTTCAACGTATACTAATATTAATTAAACCCTAATCAATATTTAATAAAACATTTTAAGAGAAAAGTGTTATAAACATTAGCTTTAACACCACCAGTCTTACATCCATTTAACAGGATGTTAATAAAGACCCTCTTTATGAAAATATGTGAATTCATTGCAATAGAGGATGACCACCAAAGAACCTGAAACCATCATGAAGAAAAATAAAATGTAAAACTCAGGCTTAACATAAAGAATTATCCATCACACATTCTCACCCCAAACTCAATTATAGATGTAAAGACCGAGTAAAAGAAAATGAAGACTGTTGGCCTTCCCGGTCATCCTGATTGTCAACACTCTTCATCTAAGATGAGCTGCCCTCACTGGCTTCTAAACTGAAGTCATATTGCAACCAATATGAAACACAGCTTATTGGAAATGCAGTCAAGTTTAATTTTCCTGTAGCCTTGCCTGCTATTTAATTTAAAATAACGAAAATCAAAATATTAAGGCTGAGACAATAAAAGGAAAGGCTTCCTGGGGGAGATGTTTTCCCTGCTCTACTGGGAACAGCGAGCGGGTTAATGAGCATTCGTCAGTTAATTTTTAATGCCTAAGTTTCTCTGAGCACTGAACAAGTGAAGTTAGGATAAGTTCTAAGCAGAGATAGACCTGGCCATCTCACCTGGACTCCTCTTCCCACCTCTGAGAATTCTGCCAGGGACACAGTCTCAGAACACACTGGTCTCGCTGACAAAGCTTGGTTCCTTTAGGGTCACTAACACTGACAATGTGGCCAAAGTCTGGAGAATTTTTAGATAGCACAGATTCCTCAGAAACACGGCGTGACTAAGAAGTAGTTGCTGAATTGCAGGATGAACAATGCTTTCTGGAGCTGAGTCCAGACCACATCTGTGAGGTACATCAGCTGCTCTTCACTCGGATTGCTTCCCAACAACACAGTGCCAAGATGGCTGCTCTGAGAACTGAATTTAAAGCAAGATAGAGAGGCTTTGTGGAGCTAGAAAGATGTAGAATGCTTGACTAAGGAGACATAGCTGGATACCACAGTGAGCCTGGAAATCTGGCATGCTCTGTTCCTCTACGGTTGTCACTGCCCTTGTGGGCTCATTCAGTTCCCAGTTTGTACTTAATTCCATCAAGATTAAGTATCTGGCATTTACTCTTGAATCTTTAGGCTAAGAGGATCCTGACTCAGGGGCCCTTGTCTCTTGCCATATTGAAAGCATCCTACACTACCACAAGGCCGAGTGCCTTGTAATGAAGTTTTGAAGAGACTATCAGGTTAACTGAATCAAATTACTGCTCATAATGTTGATTGATGATTGGAGCTTTGCCTTGGCTTTAATGTGGCTTTGGCTTCCACACTCCACCCATTCGTTTTTATTTATTAATCTTCTCAGGCTGGGCCATGGTGGGAAGAGGATGGACATGCTTACTTTGGGAATTGGGATCAGAGAGGGGGATTATATGTTTTTAAGCATTCTATACTAGAGTAAGAATAAATGTTCCATCTGGTGGTGGTGACGCACACCTGCGGTCCCAGCACACAGGAGGCCGAGGCAGGTGGATTTCTGTGAGTTCAAAGCTAGCCTGGCCTACAGAGAGAGGTAGTTCCAGGACAGCCAGGGCTACAGAGAAACTCTGTCTCAAAAACTAAAGGAAAAAAG
This sequence comes from Mastomys natalensis, assembly GCA_021653895.1. Classification (NCBI taxonomy): domain Eukaryota; kingdom Metazoa; phylum Chordata; class Mammalia; order Rodentia; family Muridae; genus Mastomys; species Mastomys natalensis. The sequence goes on from JAJTUV010001448.1 coordinate 408,578, forward strand.
AGGAGTCAGTGTTCTCATAGATGTCATTAGTTTCTGTTTATTTTAAAGCAGCTGGACCATTAAAATTTGGAAGACTATATTTGTGATATAATGTTTTATGAAATGACCTAAACTTTTATGAAAGTCCCTTGGTAGCCTTCTGTGTCATGTTTGAACAAGACCCATGGCACACTGTTATAGAATTCCTGTTCCAGCCGGGCGGTTCTGTGGCGCGCGCCTTTAATCCCAGCACTTGGGAGGCAGAGGCAGGTGGATCTCTGAGTTCGAGGCCAGCCTGGTCTACAGAGTGAGTTCCAGGACAGTCAGGGCTACACAGAGAAACCCTGTCTTGAAAAACCAAAAAAAAAAAAAAAAAAAAAAAAGATTCCTGTTCCATGCACCAGTCCCTGAGCCCGGGTGACAGGCCTGCTCTGATCTCTACACAGAACATTTTCAACTCTAAGAAATGAACACCAATAAATAAAATAAAACAGTTTGAGAACTCTCCTTTCCTATCAATATGTTAGTGAGCCGATTATTACTGTAACGTAAGACCTGCTTTTTAAAGATTCCTAACCATTGTTGCTCAGTCTGTAATACTCACTCCCTTCACTCCTGACACACAATACCAAGTGATCACCTTTCTGCAGAGACTCTTACCTAGGGTACAGGCAGTTTACTCATTCCTTGAGCCAAGGTCACTCTCCAAGAGGTCTGACTGAGAGTACAGTGTCCCTTGTTACCGCCAGTGGGGACAACCTCTGGGGAAAGCCTGAAGCCATAGATGAGACTGAGCACATACAAATACATATACATGTACATAGAAATGAGGTCTCATTGATAAGTTAGCCCAGTGAAAGATTAACTACAACCATAACATATAATTGTATTAAGGTATTATGAAATTTATTCACAGTTTGTAAATTGTTTCTTTCTTGAATTTTCATTTGCCATATTCAGAGTGAATTTGACCCTGGAAACTCCAGAAAACACAACCCTGGCTAGGACAGACAACTCAGACCTATTTTGTTCCCAATATTCTTAAGGTTGTGCTCCATTGCAAATTAAGCCTTTTTGAGGGCAGGATGGTCGCCAGTGGAACCCCTTCACCTCACAGAGGTTCCCTGACCTCATTACTACTAATGGATCCCTGGTAACTCAGCCTATTGTGAAATTTCACATTCAATTATGCAGGACAGTGAGTGAATCAAAACATAAAATGTCTCCACTATCGCCCTTATAATGACACTTTACCACTTCCTTCAGAACTGAAAGGACCTTGGAGCTCAGCGGCTGATGTGCATGCCCAAGCAAATAGGATCTTCAGTATCAGACTGTCCTGATTTTAAATAGCTGAATTGGTCTTAAAATCAGAAGGTGCTACACTGTAACTTTTATTTCACAAGTCCTTTTGTAGAAAAGTTAGGACAGGTTTATTCATTTTTAAGTATTAACCTTAGAATTCTAAAAGCGTACAAATGGCATTTGTCTTTGGATTCACAAAAAAACTCTAGATATTCAGATGTGAATTATTTAAACTCCCACAACACATGCACTTTTGCTTTTCAAGCATGAGTTATAATTTAATTAAAAACTTCTGGTGCATTGCTAGTGTTTTAAATATTAATATGTTCCATGGATCACTTTCGATTATCTACTGTCTTGAAATTCTTGAAGATGTCAGATTTTTAAGATTCCCAAAGTCGCACTTGGAATTGTCTGTTGAGGCAAAGGGGACTGTGATAATTACACACATCCATTACGACAGCAGAGGACATAAACTTGGGGGAGGCTTAATGGGCATGTCTCCGTGACAGCTAGCAAAGAGCATTTGGCATGATTAAGGACAGATTTGAATGCGCTTGAAAATTCACTCTCATTATGGACACCCAGTGGAAGTTGCACCACAAATACTGAATTCCCCAGAAGAAGAACGGAAAGGCAGGGAAGCTTTGAAATCCACTGTGGCCATCATCCAAATTATTCTCTTCCCATTCTGTCTTTGCACTGTCAGAATCACTTTGTGATGCCCATCTCCATTTCCTACATCTCAGCCAAGAGGCGACCTGTTGATCTCTGTGTTTCAGATCGTCCGAAGATACATCAAGGACTGGCTCGAGAGGAAGAAACCACCTTTCGGTGTGGTCAGCAGCAGTGTGCTTCTCATGATCATCTACACAACCTTCTGTGACACCTTCTCCAACCCAAGCATCGACCTGGACAAGTTCAGCCTCGTCCTCATACTGTTCATAAGTAAGTCACAAGGACAAGGCAGGACACCCTGGCTGTCAGCCGGCCTCCTCTGCAGCATTGGGAAGCAGGCCCATGCTCTGCTTAGCTGAGACTATGCTTACTAACTGACCTGACTTCATCTGTATGTTCTTTAGGAAGATAGCAGCCTGACATTTGAATCTTAGTCTGTTTTTATGTTTCATGCTGCACTCTCTGACCTACAGTAGTGTTAATAGGAGAAACTGTAATATGTATCACATTCAACCCAATCTGTGTTGTAATTCAATAAGTCACTAAATTAATTTAAACTCAGCCTGGTCTCTCTTTTCCTTTTTAAGATTTATTTATTCATTTTATGTGAATAAACGTTTTACACTGTCACTGTATTTACACACACCAGCAGAGGGCATCGGATCCCATTACACATGGCTATGAGCCACCATGTGGTTGCTGGGAATTGAACTCAGGACCTCTGGAAGAGCAGCCAGTGCTCCTAACTGCTGAGCCATCTCTCCAGCCCTCAGTCTCTGATCTCTCATGATTTCAAAAGGACTTGTGACATATGATGTTATTGTATATTTATAATAATTCAGCTGCATTGGATGATATCTGAAGTTTTCGTCATAGTTTCTAATGCAGTTTTAAAAGAAATGGTTCTTTGTTCTTCAGGAGCAGCAGACTAAAAATGTCAGTAACAACTAAAGCTTAAAACGCAGATTTGTATTCTAGTCATCCTTGTAATTTCAAGCATGACTTTGATTAATACCATAATACCAAATAATCTTCTTTTATCGTTGAGATGAGTTGTTTCAAGGTGTACATTATGTTCATGTTTGTGCTCTTCAGCTCCTGGTGTAAGCCAGTTCTTTTAAATGAACGAATGAGGTCATTAAATCTAAGATAGTCAAGAGGGTTCTAGATCTTCCTGAGTGCTGCTGTCTGTATGTGAGAACAGCTCAAGTCCAGCCATCTTTTGGCAGTGTATGTCGGCTGAGTTGTGTTTAATTCCAGCCGGGTTGGTAGCACCAGCAGACTGCAGGAGCCTCCCATGGTTCCTGTCTCCACTCACCCGCTGTCCTCTTCTGTCTTTTCTTCAGTAGTCTCCGTTCAGCTGAGCTTCATGCTTTTGACTTTCATCTTCTCCACAAGGTAAGTGGTTTGGTGTCTCCCGTTAGCTTCTCTCTGCGGCTGCTGTACCACTATGCTGTCCTGCATTTCCCACTCTCGCTGACCGCTTTGTCTGTGCTCCCCTTTCAAACTGCAGACATCGCCACCTCCCTCACGGGCTTGCACAGCCTCCTGTTCTCCTGGCCTCCGGGAGCTTTCTGCTGACACCTCTAAGCTGAGACCTTCTGTCTAGGCTTTCTCCTATGTCCCAGCGCGATCATTTTCCTTACCATGTACCCATCGTCCCCGTTGCCTTAGCAAGATATTTAAAATGCACTTAGTCTTTTTCTCTGAAACTTCCTCTTCCACCTTATGTTTAAAGAGACTATCTTATATTTTTTAACTAATTCACACACATAAGCAATGTATCTTGATCATGTCCTCCCTTTCACGCCCTCCTTGTGGGTTTGTGTAATCCACTGAGTCCAATAGCACTAGGGTTTGCCATGCTGGGCCATCATCGTATTAGCTTGATCTTATGCAGGCAACCATAGCTTGCATTTGATGACAAAAGACGACGTCTGCAGCTCTTACGTTCTTTCCATCTCTCACACGAGATCTTCCCTGAGCACCCCCCCCCCCCCCCCCCGTGTGTGTGTGTGTGTGTGTGTGTGTGTGTGTGTGTGTGTACACTACGTTTCTAGCCTTAGCGTCAACTTTTTTTGATACATTTGTTTATGTGTTTTGGTTGATTGGTTGGGTGGTGGGGTTTGTTTGGGTTTTCTTTTTTTGGTTGGTTGGTTTGGTTGGTTTTTGAGACAAGGTTTCTCTGTGTAGCCCTGGCTTTCCTGCAAGTCACTTTGTAGACCAGGCTGGCTTCAAACTCACAGAGGGCCACCTGCCTCTGTCAACAGGTACTTCTTACAGCTTCCGTGATTTGGGTCTGGTGACCACAGCGTTGTTCTAATATCTCCAAAGCTTAGTTAGAAAAGAAAAGATAGACTATTTTAAACATAAGGGGAAGGCCGGGCGGTGGTGGCGCACGCCTTTAATCCCAGCACTTGGAGGCAGAGGCAGGCAGATTTCTGAGTTCGAGGCCAGCCTGGTCTACAGAGTGAGTTCCAGGACAGCCAGGGCTATACAGAGAATCCTGTCTCGAAAACCAAAAAAAAAAAAAAAAAAAAACATAAGGGGAAGCAAAATGAAGCTCATCCTGTTAGTCCCTTTTGCCATCGTGAGGAACCATGTACATCCGTTCTGCCTGTGTTGAGGTTAAAATCTGTTGTTTCCTAGAAGGACTGCATGCTCTCTCGTTTCTGTCACTGAGGCTCTCCCATGCACACAGCCTGGTATCCACGTTCTAGTCCATCTTTCCTGCTGTATGCACGCTTGTGTGTGTGTGTGTGTTTCCTATGTAGCCCATGGTGGCCTTAGACTCAATGGCAGTTTTCCAGTCTCAGCTTCCCAGATGCTAGGATTGCAAACATGTGTCATCATGGCTAGCTCATCTTTCCTGTTTTTTTTTTGTTTGTTTGTTTTTTGTTTGTTTGTTTGTTTTTCAAGACAGGGTTTCTCTGTAGCCCTGGCTGTCCTGGAACTCACTCTGTAGACCAGGCTGGCCTCAAACTCACAAATCTGCCTGCCTCTGCCTCCCAAGTGCTGGGATTAAAGACGTGTGCCACCACTGCCCGGCTATCATCTTTCCTGTTCTTAAAGGCCTATGCTAAATGCCACTTCTTCCACTGGTGGAATTCATTCAATACATATTGGGATGTATTGAATGCCTGGGAATTGAGAAAGATGTCAGAATGCATGTCTCAAAAAAAAAAAAAAAAAAAAAAAAAAGAGGCAATTTTAGTCCTGCATGACTTCACAGAGTAAATATGTGATCTCTGAGGGCTACACTCAGCCAAGCTGTGGTCAGATGGCACTGCCAGAGTGGTGGAGTTGGCTACTTGGGAGAGCCAGTCATCAAGAATGGTTCTCGTGTGAGAAGCAGGGGTGATACATATGTTAGCACACATGCAAAGCAGGATGTGGTGGACAGCGGCAGAGGAAGACCCAGACAGGCACTGGTTGTGAGAAGGTGCAGTGATCAGCTTCCAGGCCAGGGGCTGCAGGTGTTCACAGTGAGTTCTCACAAGACAGAAGTCTTGACATTCTACCAAGTTTGTGAGAGGCTGGGGCCTCACACTAGGTTCTTGGCTTGTGGAGATTTTGGTTTAGCTGATTGTTCAGAGTCAATTAAAAAAAAAAAAGAATTGATTGCTATAATTTGAAACATTTTTCTAAATTTGAGGTTATGATTTATGAAGTAAGAGTAAATTCTAGAGAAATTAAGTCATAGAGAAAAACGTGTGTGTGCTGTTTTTCTGTGGTGAGGTAGTTTTAAAGTTAGCCATCTTGTCAGATGACATAATTTGTAGATATCCCCTTAGGGACTGAGCATTGCCTGAAAGCTATCCTAGTTTGATTCTTGTTGCTGGGATAAATGCCTTGGCCAGAGCAATACAAGTGAGAAGGCCTCATGTGCTCAGGGTTCCAGGTTCCGGCCCAGCACTGCAGGAAGTCAGGAAGCAACTGGTCACATTACACCCACAGTCAAGGGCAGAGAGCAGTGCATTAACGCATCATGCTCAGGAGCTTTCTCTACTCACAACCCAGAACCTCCTGCCAAGGGAATAGTGCCACCCATAGTGGGCAGATCTGCCCACCTCATTAACTTAATCAAGGCAGCCCCCACAGACATACCCCTAGGTCAGCCTACTCTAGACAGTCCTTCAGTGAAACTCCACTTCTCCATAACTTTGGATTGTGCCAAGTTCACAATTAAAACCAATCATTAAAAAGCATAGAGAGTGGGCATGGGAGTACAGGAAGAGGGGCATTGTGACTAATCCAATTAAAATCCTCAGTTATTAGTGTGCAGAACTGATCTTTCATTAGAGTCCTGGTCTCGAAATCCTGCTTCATCCACTATATTCAATAGGGACTTGAACTTTCCCTAACCCACTGTTAGACATACACATTCTTTGGCAAACCATACTGTAGAATAGCTGTTCTTTGTGCCCATGCTCCAGGGTAATGATCCTATGGCCCAAAAGTAGTCTCTTAAAAAGTGGGCAGTTTTCAATAGAATAAAATTTAGGAAATGGCCTTCTTGCTGTTTCTTACTGCGAGATCTCATAGTTCTCCGGGATATAACTTTAGAAGGAATGATACCTGCCCTATACCAGCCTCTGTCCAAAGGACTTCGCATATGATGTTTCATGCAAATGAACAGCGACCTGATTATACTGTTACATCTGATGCTGTTTGTCAGAGGAGGACCCACGTTTACAATTCAATTTAGGAACTTGCCTAAAAGTCAGATTATCCTTCCAAGTAGTACACCTAAAACTGACACCCTTTTTATTTCATATTTGCAGAATGCTTTGCCATTCACAGTTGTTTTAAAATGTATTTCAGTTACTTTTAAAATTCATGATATTGGGCTAGAGAGATGGCTCAGCAACTATGTTTGCCACTCTTGAGAGGACTAGAGTGGCTCACAAAACCTGATAGAGGTGGTAACTCCTGTACCAGGGCATCTAATGCCCTCTTCTGGCCTCCTGGAACCTGTATTCAGTGTGTACATAGCACACACAGACACACACATACAAATAATTTAAAATAATAAAAATAAAACTTATAATTCATAATACTTATTTCACTTAGAGTATTTGTAAAGAATGTTTAGCTGAGCTCTTTAAGTTCACACAGACACACACACTTGTCACAGGTCCCAGGGCCTATAACCAAGGTCCGCTGTCTCTGTGGGGTCTCTTTCTTTTCTGACTTTTGTTCCTTTCCTACTTGTAATTCATGAAATCTGCCTGTCCCCCATCTCTTTCTCCGTCCCCCAGCCTCCCATTCCCCCCCCCCAATTTCCTTATCTCTTTCTCCTTTCTTCTCCCTACCCTGACCCCATGTTTACTTTTTCCATAGCAGCTCAGTTAATCTAGGATCAGTTTGGGCCTGAAAGGGAACCCACGTGCATGTTCAAATCCTTCCCTGTTCCTGCCACGTGCAGCTCCACGCTGAAGATACACATTTGGTATCACCTGGTTGGAAAATTGAGCTGCCTTGCCACCCCTTGCCTCTCTAATTAGGATTACTTAGGGTCTGGAATGTCACCATGCCAAAGAGCACTTAAAACTGCTGGCAAGTGATTACCCTACATTCCCATCTGTCAGTTTGCACGAGTAGCTCTAGGGTCCAAAATCCCAACTCCAAGTGGACTTACTGCTCAATAGGCTTGTAATTTCTGCTGCTTTTCCTTACGGGTGGGGTAGGGGGCGGGAATAAATAGAGACAGTGTGTTTCTCAGAGAACGGAGAGTTCACAAAACCCCTCCTTGAGACCCAGCACAAAGTAGGTACTCAGAAAATGTAAGGCACACTAGGACATTTATGTCATCAAGGTAGCTCATCACATCGAAAACTAGTACTAGCAAGTCCAGGTCTCCTTTCTCTGCCACAGTTGCTAGTAAATGAGACTTGGCCCATCAGCTGCAGGTCAGCCATACACGGCGAGTCCACAAAACTTCTGCAGCTTTGGGAGACTTTCCTAGTTCTGTTAATTTTGTTTTGTTTTGATATTGAAAAGCTCTAGGAAAAGAAAGCAATGATGTTTAAACTGTGTGAAGGATACTTTAGTAGTCACTGGAACGACTGAACCCAGTAAGACGGAAGTCTGTGTGTACTTACCGGCCTCTCACCACAGTCCCGAGAGGAGCAGCTGCAGGGACAAGGGAGATGGGGTTTAGTAGTAATTCCACAGTGGTGTGCATTTGGAGGTGAGAGCCCACACCCCAGAGTTCTGGGAAGCTTGTCTAGTGCCACACAGCTTGTGACCAGTGAGGTGCTGGGGTCTTGTTAAAAAGCAAGACAGAAGGCTAACAAAGAGTGCCTTACAGGGACGGTCCCTGCAGCACATTAGACAGATCTCCCTGCCTCTCTCTGAGGACCTCTTCTGCCCCCATTCTGTTTTTCTGCTAGAGAAACCTGACATGCCTTCCTCTGTGGGTACAGAGGAAGACAAAATAAATATTACGTGGAAACGGCTGATTGAAAGCTTTGTTAGAGAGAATTTTTAAGAAACCAGTTGGGAAGGAAAGGAAAGAAGCACCTCGGGGGGAGACAAAGTGATCAAAAGAAATGATAAAAGCAGGATAAAAGAAAATCAATATTAAAGAGAGGTATGGCGCGGTTAGAAAATGAGAAGGAACACAATTGCTGGAGTTTACACAGAGATGCTCACCGCTGGAGAGATTCAGTACAGCGAGCGGGACACGCTGGCTTGCTCTCGTGTCTTGACAAGGGTGGGCTACGGACCTGGAAACTGCTCGCTCCCATCCATTAGATCCTGAAGTGGGTTTTGGTTTTGGTTTCTGAGAAGATAAATTGGCCCCAGATTTGGGGCAGGCTACTTCCTACTTTGTGACTTTGGGTGTGCTGGACTTCTGGCCTTCTTCAGAAGAAGCAGGACAGAAGATGCCACCTCCTGCTATGCTGTCCTGAGAAGACACACTGGATGGTTTGCTGTGGGTGCTTGGCTTAAAATCCACACTGTGGAGCCAGAGTCAGAGGACAGTGTAAGCACAAGCCCTCGATTTCTATCCCAAGGCCCTGTCCTCCCTCCTGCTATGGAGCCCAGCCTAGCTTTAGTCTCTTTACTAGAGAACAAAGCAACAACCCCAAGTGTCCCCTGAGCCACACAGGGAGAGGAGGTGAGCTCCAGGTCAAGCAGGAGCCTCCTGGACCCCGCTGGAAGTGAAACCCCAGTGCTCTGAGGACAGGGTGGGGGAGTTGACACCAGGTGTGTCTGTGGGAACGTCCACACAGCTCATGTCCTGCAGTGTTAGGTGTCCATCCCTCCTGGAGGGATGCCTCTTCAGTCTGCCACATTGCCTCCTTACCTGAACATCTGTGGTGAGTGGATGCCTGCCCTGGCATGAGTCGCTCCTGCAGCTTCTGTATTTTTCCACTCACTTTGTTTTTCTACTTTGCTTCTGGCTCAAACAAACAAACAAACAAACAAACAAAAAACTAAGAAGCTCTGTTTACCCCTTTGTCTGGTCCTCTTGAGACTATTGGGAGGCCTAGATTTATCAGGGTTTTTTTCATATTCATATCTCTGTCCGCCCTCTCTTCTTCCCTCCTGCCCTTCACCCCTCCCCCACCCATGGTCCCTTATAACAACTCACCTCCTATGGCATCGCTCCTTGACTCCACCCCCCAATGGCTACCTCTTCCCTGTTCCCATTCATGACTCAGTGTGCCTCTCCATCTAGAATGCTCACAGCTTCCAATGTCCGTAACGTCTTCCTCTCTACAAGTGATAGTTGTGATAATAAAGATGTCACCAGCACTACCATGTGTAAGTTCTCACACACATTTGCATTTATTTATTTGCACCATGGCCACCCTCTCTGTCCTCAGTCTCAGCTGGTTCTGTTTTCGTGGCTACTGCTTAGGAACACGTCTGATCCTGTTGCTCCAGTGTTTCCGTTTCCGCTTGCCTCACCTAAGTCCACACGCGGAGGCTGCTGTTTGCCAGCTGTGCATACGCCTCCAATCTCGGACTGTGGGCTTACCACCCTAACCTCCTGGGAGGGTCTGTGTGGTCCACTGATAATAGCCCACCCACTCCAGGGACAGCATGGTCTTCTCTTCCATGACCGGTCTCCTCTCTCCCCCTCTCCCTTCCCTCACATCTGACCCTTCTTTTATATGCAGTATATTCAGTCATAGCTCAGGTGTTTGCCTGATACTTCCCTCCCTGTTGGGCTCACCACAGGAATGAAAGGACAAAAATGTCAGTTATGAGGCTTGATGTTTAAAGAAGAGGAAAATCACAGCAGACTTAGAAGTCTGATGTGAGACAAGAAGCAGACTGTTGCACTCCAGTGCTATTCATCTGTGGGAGCTCAGTCGGCTCCCTGGGTCTGAGGTCTCCTCCAGATGCTGAGACTAGAGGGAGTGCTGCAGAGGCTGCAGACACTTAGCATGCAACCTTCCAGCCCCAGACAAGACCGTTTACACATCCTCTTGCTCTCCCTGTGTTAAGAGAGGCCTCTAACACCTTTGCTCCAGGGAGCATTCAAAACAGGATGTAGGATCTACTAGGGATTTTTCTAAATAGGGATTAAGATTTTTCTCCCATCAAAAGTTACAAATGGGTAGACGAGGTTACTAAGGGAAATGTAGAGTCCTTCATTAGAAACCTTTAAATATTGGGTGGACATAGGATTTGGAGCCGAGCTCACTTCATCTGTATGTAGTTGACTTCTGAAGCATTTTTTGGTGAGCTACAGGAATTATACCATCCATAGGAATTGAGAAAGAGTTTCTAAGACAGAGGGAATATTTTATTGTTGTTTTGTTAATTATCATCATATTAGTTTCCTGATTTTGACTCATGATTTTCTAAACTTTTATAACTGGGCATAGGAACTTTGATTCTCTAAGTAGAAAGCCTCTTTCACTAGGGCTGATCAGCAGGATGCTAACGTGAAGATGGTCACACTTGATATAAGATATGCTTGACTTTTCATACAAGTATTTGTAAAACTCCTCCCCATCTCCTTCCAGGAATAACTCGGGGTTCACACCAGCAGACACAGTGGCTATCATCTTCTGCTCTACACACAAGTCCCTCACTTTGGGTAAGTGACTCACCGAGTTAAAAACTACATACTACCCTAAATAATTGTGAAACTCAGAAACTTCTCAAGTTAACTGATCAGGACTGCCCATTCATTTAGACCAAGAACAACAGCCAAGGGCAGGGAGCCATCATTCTCGAGTCTGTTATTTGATCAAACCAATTTCTGAGGCCTAATTAAGAATGCAGGATTTAGCTTAATTTGCAATCATGTTTTCATTTTGTGAAAAGTGATCAGTGCAGAATGTCAGCCGAAGTTGGTTGGTGTCCCAGAGGCCTGTTTCTGAAAACACAGTTGGCAAAGCCTTTCTTAGGTGGCTCTAGAATAATACCTGAAAAACATTGGCCTTTTTTTTCCTGGTTTCTCATATCAAGATGACAATAGTGAATGCTATTACTGTGGCTCAGGGATTGATGTCAGTTTGAAATTCATGTTTTAATATTGTTTTCTACAAAGCTGATTGAGCCGTAGTGACCCAATTGGATTGACAGCAATAAAAGAGAAGTCATATTTATTTAAAGGAAGAGACTAAGCTGAAGAGTGCTAATGTCTGTGAAGGCTTATCCAATTTAATGCATTATCCGGGTGACCTAAGGGACATCTAGAACCCGTGTTCTCAGTCCTTAAAACTCACAAAGTAATCAGGAACTCTTGGGAAATGCCCTCACGTGTGAACTCCATGAGTTGTTGGGGTATTGCATAAAAACTCACATTAAACATTCCTGTGCATTTGGAATGTGATTCACGTGAGAGAATGGGCAGCAGGAATTGTTAGTTTAAATGTGGTATGCTGGGGTTCCAGTCACGTGACCCTGCCATAGGACTTGCTATGGAGTAAAAAACCAAAGTGTCTGATGATGTCTGTCCCCTCGGACCCTCTTCCGAGCACACACAGCTAGTTGAACCTTCTGTAGGAAGCACACCGAGGGAGATCGTGTGGTTTTTTTCTTTTTGGTTTTTCAAGACAGGGTTTCTCTGTATATCCTGCATATCTGTATATTGCTCTTCTGGAATTGCTCACTCTGAAGACCAGGTGGGCTCAGACTCACAGAGATCTGCCTCCTGGGTGCTGGGATTAAAGGCATGTGCCACCATGCTCGGTATTTCTATTTTTATAAGCAAATGCATTCAAATCTAGAGTCTCTCTTCCCTTCCCTTACTTCCAGCGTCATTCTCTTTGCCCTTTATGCTTTCTGAAAGCTGATTTGCAGAAATAGTTTTTTCCCCTTCCTATCTCCCTCTTGCTCCAGCCCACTGGTTCCAGCCTTTTTTTTTTTTTTTTAATTTTTATTTTTATTTATTATATGTAAGTACACTGTAGCTGTCTTCAGACACCCCATAAGAGGACATCAGATCTCATTATTGATGGTTGTGAGCCACCATGTGTTTGCTGGGATTTGAACTCAAGAGTTCCGGAAGAGGAGTCAGTGCTCTTAACTGCTGAGCAGCCCCAGAAATAGTTGTTTTGCTAAAAGGATTGGATGAGCTTGGATTTCTGTTTGCTTGTAAAGAGTTCCCCTAAGAAGTATATACTTGGCTTTTCCAGTGATAATAAGATACTGTAGCAGCCAGTGATGACACAGTATTGTGACATAACATGATAGCTGCGACGGCACACTGATGGTAAGACACTGTGAGATACCATAGTAGTTTGTGGTCAGAGTGATTGTAAAACACTGGTAGTTTGTGTCCACACAGGGATGGTAAGATGTTTCGGTAGCTCATAACCACGCAGTGATGGTAAGACACTGTGGTACCCACTGACCACACAGTGTAAATCCTTAACTGTTTTATACTCTGATGGGCCTAAGCTCTCTGAGAACTGAAAGCCCTAAATACTTGGCCTGGCCTGGCCTCAGATTCCTGAGGTCTAAGGTGAGAGACTTTTGCTTCCAGTTCGTGGATTCTGCCAATCCTTGCTCCAACTCTGCTTTCCTGGTCTCCTCGGTGCACCCCATTGCTTCTCGTTATCTGAGACAAAGCACCCTTATTTCCACATATACCAGGGGCTCCAGGAATGACTACTAGAGCAGACTTGGAAAATCCAGTAAGTTTGCTCTGCTCATGTTCACAAGCCTTCTCCTGGTGTCCTGGTGTCCTAGGGCTGGCAGAGAATGTCTTTGCGGTGACCTGAGCTGCAGGCCAGTCATTGTGCAGACAGAACTTTTTTGTTTTGGAAGAACATCACATTCGGTGTGGAAAAAAAAAGTCACATTCCAGAAAGTGGAAGGAAATTTCATATAACATCATCCAGAAATATTTTTTTGTTTTTACACACAACGATGAAATACAACAAATTATAACTTAGCACTTTAGAAATATATCTTTTCCTGTGTCAAATGCTGTCAGAATATTTATTTCCAGAGATTTTTACATTCACACACACATCTCAAGTAAAATTTATTAAGGGAAACTTAGAAATGACAGTTTATGATTCTACCTGGTTCATATTTAAGGATAGCCCAGGCAGGCCACGTGGTACCCATGTGACTTGGAACGCCTCTTCAGTCCCCTCCGTGCGTGTGTTCGTTCACCTTTGGTTTATTTTATTGTTCTTGCCTTGCCCTGTCTTGGTCTCCCCCATGTGCTCACATCTACACACATGCTGTATTTGATTCATTGCTTTTATTAGCGCATTTGCCATTGATTGATTAGTTCTCTGTATTAGTACTTTTTCTATTGATTGATTGCAGATGAAGTGACTATTTGACCTTTAATTATGAGGCTTCCTATTGGAAATGACATTGAGCTATGGCCTCACATAATCCATCTGGAAAGCCTGACGTGATGCTGTTCCCTGGAGTTCCTTCGCTAAGGAAGGAAGCCTGCAGGAAGTGCAGAGCTATCACTGCTTCATCTGAAACAATACTACAGGGCTTGTTTGCTGTGCTCCTCCAGCTCCAACCGGGTCGGTGGGTTGCCATAGAAGCCAGGAGCTCTCAGCGGCTGGCTACTCTCCAGTTTGATGGTGATATTAGTGTAATAATGAAGGCGTTTTACATAGCAGAGATTGAAGAGCAGCTCAGCTAGGACGGGCTCAGAGCCACAGTAGTCATCAAGAAAGAGATGAGATCCCAGATGTCCTCTGGAGTTGGCATTTTCCTTTTATTTGTCTTTTTCTCTCAGGGATTTAAAGAGTTTCAACATACGTAAAAAAAACTTTTCTAGGTACACCTACGAAGAGAATGGTTCAGGATGTTTGCGGTCCTTAAGTCTTTATTCGGCTTATAGGTTTGCAATTTGAATAGCAAAATAAAAGAATATCATCTCAAACCAGGTCAGCTATTGACAGTAATGATAGTCCCAGTTTTTTTCTTATTTGTAAAACCATTCCTGAACTTTCGAATGCGCTCCGTTTAAAATTTAAATTGTTTTGTTTTCAATGGCTTATAAATGTCATTTATAGACATTTGTATAGAAAGGCAAATCAAGGCAGCCCCTCCTCCTGCTGTCCACACTACATTATGAGTCTGTGGCCCCTGCTCAGCAGTGGTAAGAAGCTAATAGCTGGAAGCTAAAAGTGGAAGCTTTTAGGATTCAGGAGAGAGTGGGGAGAACCGAGCCTGAGCCCAAGCTAGATCCCTGCTCCTGGTGCTGAGTTACAGGTCTGTCTCTCAGCAAGAGCTGGACCAAATCCTGTAGCCGGAGAGCCGTCACACAGTGAGAAAGCACACATGGTGCGTAAGTTCTTCCAGCTTTAAGTTTCCATAGGTCTGTTTCTGATGTTTCCCTCTTTATAAAATAAATCTTCCTCTTACGTGTCCGAGGGAAAGTTCTTCAAAGCGATGGTGTCTCAGTGTTGCAGCTGTGACTGCTGTCTAAGAGGCTAATAAGCACCTCCCAGGGCTGGGAAGATGCCTCAGTGAAGCCTGTGACATACACCTTGAGGACCTGAGTTTGAGTCTCCAGAAGCCATATAAAGGTGACTAGTGTGGCATGCACTTGGAATCCAGTACTCCTGTGGTGAGGTGGGAGGTGGAAGCAGGAGACCTCCCCTGCCCCAGGAGCCCCAGGACTAGCTGTCAGGACAGATAGCAAAGGTTGCTCCCTTCATGTGTGCTCAGTGGCACACCAACACTGCCCCTCCCCCAACACACACCACTCTGTATCTCCAAGACACAAAGGGTTTTTTTCTAATCCTCACACTGTCACATTAAGAATGCTTAAGAGAAATAAAATTACAAAGTGATCTTTTATTCAAGTTTAATCGGAAGCTTTTCAAGATGGTGAAGAGTAAACTTCAACTAGAACTGAAAACTTGAACAGTCTGATCAAAAAACCAAAACTTTGCAGATCTGGTAGTCTCTTTACCCCAAAGCCTAACTATGATTCTGTTTGATACATGAGGATTATTTTAACTGCCACAGAACTGGGCATCACTTTTTGAAACAGTTATTTAACCATTGATACCTAAACAACTGTGGTGGTTAGCAAGTCTGTAACTACTAGCTCACTTTGCATATGACAAAAGAGAACATAATTTAACTTAGCTCAGATCACATAATTAACAGATGCTGGTACTGGATATTATACATATAAGACCTTGGCGTGGATTTGAATTGTTTTATTAATTATTTATCAAGAAAGTTATGAATACATTGTTCTCATAAGACATTTCAGAATACTTAACATTTCTAATTATTCTTTTTTTAAAAAACCATTATTTCTATGTGGCTCAGTTATAACCTGACACTTGTCTCTTATTTTTCTTTATTATAATGAAAACATACTATTTTCAAGTGGTCTTCTTTTTATGTGTGCATAAATTGTGTCTGTGTAAGTGTATGCGTACACATGTGTACAGGCACCTATAAAAGCCAGAAGATGTAGTGGGTTCTGGGGAATCTCGGCTCTGCTGCTTATACTTGGTCACAAGTATTCTTGAATGCTGAGCTATCTCGTTAGCCTCTCACATGGGCCTCAATCAAGGGGACCTTTCAGGGGGACTACTATCGGCAGTCATCCTCACATACAGCCACTGTGCCTTCTAACAGCAGGCTATTAAGGAAGAGATGGAAATCTAGAGTAAAGATAGGAAATAGAATTTTGCAGTAGAGCCATGAATACATCCCATCTGTAGTCTGCCCCTCATTACAGTTACTGCCTAGTTACAGGCAGACAGTGTGGTGGTTATTCCATTTAACAATGTCTTGGAGATACCACTGAACTTAGGGACCCAGAAGATTTTTGTCACTATGCTAAAGAAAAGTAAGGACAGCCTTTCATGTACCTGTTTTTTTGGTTTGGTTTGGTTTGGTTTTTCAGAAGGGGAGAGGGCATACTTTAACAAAGTGTATTTCTCAGAGCTTTTGTGGGGGTTTGCACTAGATTTGATGTCACTTTTGGTATAGCTACATTTTTGTGGTCAGAACTTAGGAAAACCCAGGGTTCTATGTCCCAAGTAGGAGATTCAAGGTAAGGAAGTGTGTTTGAAGCGTAAGCCTCAAGTATCGCATACTGTAACACCGTGCCAGATACTTAGCTAACCACCACCCCAGTGCCCATGTCCCGCCTGTTTTCTGTGCCAATGACCATCAGATGCCTACAGTTAGAAAGCCACTAGGAGAAGACTCCATCCCCCACTCTGTTCCCAACCTGTGCTCCCCTACTGTCCCCCAGTGTGACATGAGCCCTGGTTGGAGGTTCCCCCCCCCCCAGTGCTGACTGTGAAGCCTCTGGTTTGGAGTGTCTCCCGTCCCCCCCCCCCCCCCAGTGCTGACTGTGAAGCCTCTGGTTTGGAGTGTCTCCCCGCCCCCCCCCCGTCCCCCCAGTGCTGACTGTGAAGCCTCTGGTTTGGAGTGTTCCGTCCGTCCCGTCCCACCCCCCCCCAGTGCTGACTGTGAAGCCTCTGGTTTGGAGTGTTGTTCCCCCCCCCCCCCAGTGCTGACTGGGAGCCTTGTTTGAGGTCATCCCCCAGTGCTGACTGGAAGCCTTGGTTTGGAGTGTGTCCCCCGTCTGACTGGGAAGCCTTGGTGTGGATGTTCTCACTGAATTTTACTGAATTTCTGACCTTTACAAAAAAACAGTGACATAGAGTGATTCTTGAATTGATATAAAATTTTTATATTATTTTATTTAGCTTTGTTTTTAATTGTTTCTATACCTTTCATTGATCTATTCAACATGTTTTCAATAGGACTAATAAAATAACTGCATATATTAATTGGGTATTATCGGGGGAAACCATGTGCTAAGTACTGGTAACAAGAAGTAATTACTATAAAATGCTATTATGCAGACTTCTTTTCAGTCAAGGTCACGTGTGCACTGGTCACCTGTCAGTCCAGCACCAGCTGCTCTAAGAGCAAATCTTCACTGGAGGGTTTAGGTCCTATTGCATAAGAAAGGACATACCAGAGAAGCAGTGACAATAAATACTGTTATCTGGCTCTCTAGCCAAAAAGAGACCTTACTAATTAGCATAACGGATTCAGAAAGAGGATGAGATTCGTGCAATTACTACCTTGCTACTTTGTATGATAATGATCATAAGTGGGCTCCCATTGATATCCCTGTGGGCACCTAAAACTTTAGAAACCCTGCCTGCTTGCCGTAAGAAGCTAGCAGGTCCCACAGCTTGCACAGGAAGCCATTGCTGGTCATGCCAGAGCTTGACCCCACCTGATTTTGGGGGGCACTCCTAAGGAGGGTCTGCGCCTGCCTGAGACCGTGCAGATTGTCGGTAGCCTGCCCTGCCTTAGCTGTGTGGGAACTGGCTGTCAGCTCCTGCATGCCCCAGAGAGTGCTAGGATGGACAGAACTAGGGTTCCGTTTACACCCATGGTCTATCCTTCCCACACTGATCTTAAAGTTCTGGATGGGGCACCTTGACTCAGTACCTGCTGTGAGTTCAGATAATCTTTCAACATAGCAGGGTCCTACCTGAAGTTGTCACATTTAGCTCAGTGGCCAGACGGCCACCAATTGATTGCACAGTGCCACCTTAGATTAAATACTATTTTCCGTTGTTAGTCTGAAATAAAACATTTTGTTGTTAAGATATCCACTCACATGAAGATACTAAGAGTGACTGATTTTTTTTTTTTTTTTAACAAATAAAATTCAACTTCTCCTGTGAAGCAAGTTGCTTTGCCTCCATTAGCCCTGCAGGTAGCAGTGCCCACAGAGAAACACGGTCAGAAATTGGATTTTCAGATGTGTTACTGGCTAATTTTTTGCAAGTGAGGTCCAGCCTGGCAAAGGGATTTTTGCCCATAAAATGTAGTATTTTTAAATTTTCCCAGCTGAAATTTTCAGGTTTCCTTGCCCTAAATATACTTTTCCTAAGAAAAGCAAAAGTACCAAAGTTTATATAGCCTAATTAATAAAAGAGTCAAAATAGAACAGTCAAAAGCTTCTTTAAAATTAAGACTATTTTTTCAGATGGGTTTGAGGGGCTCATGAGGCCTCACACTTCCCTGGGAGAGGGAGAGCTTCTGTTTCTCAGTGTGTAGCCTCTGGTGTGGTGCCGCTGCTCCTCCAAGTAAGCCGCTGTCCTTGCTCCTGTACGTAATCCTAATTAAGCTCACTGGTTCCAATGAAAAAAACAAGAAGGAAGAGAGAGCGGAGGAGGGGAGGAGGAGAGACGGAGGAAGGAGGAAGGAGAGAGACAGAGGAGAGAAGGAGGGAGGGGAGAGAGAGAGAGGGAGGGAGGGAAGGAGGAAGACGGTCCTTATTGCTATTTAATATCAGCTCTTTGTGTTATAAACTTTTATTTCCATAGTCAACTACAAAGAGATGAATTGTACTCATTGGTAATCAGCCCCTGTATACCCTGTACTTCTGAAAGGGACATTGCGTTTAGAACTGAGGGGAAGGCAGCTTGTCATCCTACATTTTACCTTTTCCAGCCCTTTCCATGAGGTCATTGCCACACCCTGGAAACCAAGAACCCACTTCCCAAGCCTTCTAGTCACGAGTGCGTTCTCTGTGAGTTACAGAGGGATTTGTTTATTATGATTGTTAATATTGAGAAAGTTTGCCTGTAGCAAACTAAAATGTGCATCACAGAACAGCCCTGCTTACCAGGTTAGAAGTGAAGAACCTCACCCCGGAGATGCCACTCTCTTGAAGTTGCAGCTCTCCGTCTCACCTGGCAAACAGGCAGGCGAGGAACATCCCTTTCAGAGTTACATCTCCAGTTATTTATGTGATCTTGTCTATTCCCTGACGTTCCCTTAACTGAAGCAGGCACTATGATCTCGTCTCTTCCCTGATGTTCCCTTAACTGAAGCAGGCACTGTGAGTCTACGCTTAGTGCCAGCGAGCGCTGTGCTTTACAGTAGAGAAAGCTGAACCTGCAGCTGGAGAGCAAAGCACACACATCTGTTGGCGACCTTTGGCCTTTGAAACTTTGTGGCTCTTCCTTTACCTCCCCTGTTTCACCCTACCACTAGATAGGAGAGAGGGAAGCATAGAGGGAGGGAGGGGGAGAAGGGGAGAGAAAGAGAGAGAGAGAGAGAAGAGAGAGAGAGAGAGAGGAGAGAGAGAGAGAGAGAGATCCTTGAATCGAATTTCTTCTTTCTTCTTTGCTTGTAGCTGGCCTTTGTTACCTGGTGGGTTCTTCCTTTTCCCACCCTTTATCCCTCTGGTTTCTCACTAAATAGGAGAGAAAATTCAGAAGGGGAGAAACAGAGATCTCTGAATCTAATTTCTTTCTTCTTGTTTCTTCTTTAAGCATGACTACTAGTAAACAGCAACCAACTCCCATAAACGACCAACAGCCACCCACCCCACCCTGCCTATCAGGGCCCAGCATTTATATACTGTCTGGAAAATCCCCAGAATTCCAAATGTCACGAAATGACAGAAACTATCTGCAGCTGACAAAAGCATGTCTCTGCTAGAGCACGAGACAGATCACAGTCAGCTGCTGAGGCCAGTCTGAAGCAGCCACACCCCACACCTGGGATTAAAGTGAAAACACATTCTTATAGCATTTCTATGTTTCTTATTAAACAAACCAAATTCCCCAATAGTCACTCTACACATCCCTAGCCACCCCCAGCTACAGGCCCATCCACGGGAACAGGATGGACAGTCAGATGCCCAGTGCTTAAGCTGCAGGGCACGTAGTAGGCCTTTGACTAACAGAATAGAAGGAGATAGAAAATTAGACACAACTCAGAAGATGGTTGGGCCACATGAAGCCACTGAAGCAGAGACTTGTGCATGGGCCCTCCCTGTAGGTGTACTTTGTGGGATGCTAGCCAAAGACAAGTCATGTTGGCAGCTAAGGACATAGCTCAGTCAGCAGCTTGCTACTTAAGCATGAAGGCCTAAGTCTGATACCTAGAACCTGCTTTACAAGGCTAGATGGGCTAACTCACTTGTAACTGGGTGCTGGGAAGGTGGTGGCTGGGGAGGTAGTGACTGCACCAGGGTTTTTTTTTTCTGTTGCTTTGATAAACACCATGACTGAAGCAATTTGAGAACCAAAGGGAAAGTTTGTTAATAGTAAAGAGGCCATGGCAACTGGTGGCCAGACCAGGGAGCTGAGAGCGCATTCGCGTGCGTGTGTGTGTGTGTGTGTGTGTGTGTGTGTGTGTGTGTGTGTGTGCGTGCACCGCGCGGCACAACAATGGCTGCTTATAAACAGAAAGTCCAGGAATCCAGAAGTTGTTAAGTCCATGAGTCTGGATGTCTCAGCTGGTTTTCAGTACACACCACAATCTCAAAGAAGTAGGCTCTACTGCTAGTGAAGGAGTGAACTTGGTAGCAAGCAGGCAAAGAGCAAAAGCTTCCTTCTTCCATATCCTTTGTTTGTTTGCTTTGCTTTCTTGTTTGCTTGTTTTTCGAGACAGGGTTTCTCTGTATAGCCCTGGCTGTACTGGAACTCACTCTGTAGACCAGGCTGGCCTTGAACTCAGAAATCCGACTACCTCTGCCTCCCAAGTGCTGGGACTAAAGGTGTGTACCACCATTGCCTGGCCTTCTTCCATATCCTTAAATAGGCTTCTAGCAGAAGGTGTGACCCAGATCAAAGGTGTGTGTCTTCCTACCTCAAAGGTCCAAACTAGAAGTGGATTTACCCACTTCAAACCAAGCAACCAAACAACCAAATGAAAACCTTACAGGTGTGGCTTCCATTTCTGGGTTGTAGTTCATGCCAGATGTAGTCAGATTGGCAACCAAGAATAGCCATTGCACTGGGCCATGTGATGTATATGCAGGAGGGAGCAGGGACCAGCAGCCTGAGGAGCCACAGGGGTTCATTCTGTTAGGGAGGGCTGCAGAAGAGTGGGTCTTAGCGGGAGAAAAGGGATTTGGGAACAGAGCAGGGGGTCAGCTTCAGGCATGGGAAGTCTGCTCTGGTGGAGTCTGGACCTGTGGTCCATTACCCCTGAAGATGCCGTCTCAGTCTGCTGAGCAGATGAAGTCACTCACAGTGGACAGCTGGAGGGGAAAGAGCTCTGAGGACTAGTGGTCCCCAGAGAGGAGGAAGGTGTTAGTTGTGTTAAGAGAACAGATACAAAGTACACTTGACCAGACACACATGCAAGGGTGAAAAGCCTGCATTCTCCTACAGCTGAGTTAAACACTGCCAGGAAGAAGATGGGAAGATGCTGTGAGTCATTGGAAGATGGGCCTGGCAATCCTCTGGTATCCACTATGTGCACGGCACCATATAGGGTTAACTTGCCTCATTATCTCTGCTGATATTCATAACAGCCTTGCACAGTACTCATGACCTCATTGTCCAAAATAGGAAGCTGGGAGGGCTCAGATAGCTCACCCTGGTGTACACCGGGAGGACCTCACAAAGCCAGCGCGTCATCCTGCTCATGATGCCTCTTACTCCACATCTATCAAAAGCTTGACTCGTGAGCCTGGCCCACTTTCGACTCATGTGGAAACTGTCCAGGAGCAGACAAGCCAAGAACACCCTCTGTCTTTATAGACCTCTGTTTCCTCCTCGGCCCTAGCAGTTCCAGTATGCAGCAGAGGCCTAGCTGCACCTCCCACTCACTGACCTTCACTCTTCATCGTGCTTGGACTATTATGGAAAATAAAATTACCTATACCAGATTAAATACATCTATTAGGTATTCAAAGAAGGAAAAAGAAGACGGGGGCGGGGGGGGGGAAGAAAGTTAAAACATTCTTTCCAGAATTGACTCAGAGTTTTCTCAAGTTCTTCTGGCCAGAAAACTAAGTGGAATATATTTTTTTTCTCAGTTTTTATGTCACTAAGACGGAATAAAATTGGAGAGTACAGTAACAAAACAGCTTCAAGCCAAAATAAAACACAGGAGTCTGACTTTAGCATTTTTTCTTTATTTTTAATTGTGTCTGAGCCTTTTCTTTCTTTAATATCTTTTTATTTGTGCATGTTTGTATGCATGTGTACATGTGTGTTCTCTGTGTGAGACTGCCTGTGGAGGCTGAAAGAGGGCATTAGGTCCCTAGCAGCCAGAGTCACAGTCTGTTGTGAGCCACCTGGTGTGGGTACTGGGCACTGAACTCCAGTCCTCTGTAAGAGCAGTGTCTGAGCCACTGTTCTGTTGCTGTGAAGACACCATGACTAAGGCAACTCTTATAAAAGAAAGCATGTAATTGGGGCTGGCTTACAGTTTCAGAGGCTTAGTCCATTATCATCATGGCAGGAGCATGATGGCATGCAGGCAGACATGGTGCTGAAGAAGAACCCGAGAGCTCTGCATCCTGATCCACAGGCATCTGCAGAGAGAACTGGACCTGGCAAAGGCTTTTGAAACTCCAAAACCCACTCCCAGTGACACACTTCCTCCAGCAAGGCCACACCTACTTCAACAAGACCACACCCCCTAATCCTTTTCACTCTATAATGACCAAGCATTCAAATATATGAGCCTGTGAGGCCATGCTTATTCAAATCACCACAAACAGCAAGTGCTCTTAACCACTGACTCATATCGCCCCCCACCCCCCACCTCCGCCCTACAGAGTCAGCGGTTTAAAGAGAAGTGGATCTGAAGACAAATAACTGAAGTTAACTCTCCCCATCAAGACTGTCTTGTCCTTGTATGTCAGATGCACTGTTGCCCCTGAGATTTTTGTTTATCGTGAACAGTGCCACGGAGAAGAAAATCCCTGCTAGAAGATGACTAAGCCATGCCAACAAAACAAGTGCGTGCTCAGGCTGGTTAGTGAGAATCTAGGTCACAGCTTACATGTGTGTACCATTAGGATTCAGTGTCTTCCTGAAGTCCCGCTGACTGCCAGTGCACTTACGTTTAGAGGTGACAGAATCAATCACAACGTTCACATCGTAGCATCAGCTCGTGTTTTGTGTTGCATGTGACAACAGTGGGTGCGTTGTTGTAGTTGTTGTTGTTAATAGAGGTGAAGCATATCTTTAAAGTTGTCTGGGGAGCTGGACAGATGGCTCAGTGGTTAACAGCACTGACTGCTCTTGCAGAGGACCAGGTTCAATTCTCAGCACCCACATGGCTCACCATCATCTGCAACTCTAGTCACTGGAACTTCAGCTCCCTCTTCTGGCATCCCCAGGCACTGCACGCATATAGTGCACAGAAGGCATGCAGGTATGCATACAAGGAAACAACTCATACAAGGAAGGTGAAAATAAAATCTATTTCTAAAGTTCTGTTGAGTAAAGCAAGGATCCATTCTGATCAGATAGAGCCTTTCCTGTGTGGTGACCACGTTGTGTAGTCTTCCAACCTTTTGTTATTTTTAGCATGCGAAGTACTCGCTCTATGTACTGTTTCATTCACATCTTACGAGTGTGACCATTAGCAAGATTTGTCTCCTCAGTGTAGAAAAGGAAGAAGTGACCTCCTACTTTCTCCACACCAGTATCCACAAACACTGTGGCCCCTCCTGGAAGTTACAGCCAGTGTTTGAAGAAAGGCTCTGTGGCTCAGCAGTTCAATTCAGCCTTGAATTCCTACTGCTAATTGTTTCTGCACGTGCCAGCTCCCTCATCTGCTGCTGAGACCTTCAGTCCGCAGAATTAAATGTTTCCTCGTCAGCATCTGCTGAGCTGGCCCAGGCCATTCATTAAACACCCTTTCCAAGCACAGTATACCTGTTCCTAACACCAGCTGCCCATTTGGGGCTTTTCTTGCATCTTTACTACGTAAAACATCGCATAAAGTTATACAGATGCAGCCAGGCACGGAAGGTGGAGAGGCATCTTTAATTTTCCTCATGGGCTAAAAGTGGCCATCAAACAACTTTGGGTCAAAGTAAGTAAAAGCCACCATCCTTAAGTGCTGTTGTTTAAAGAGGTGCCCCTTCCTGCCGGGCTGTTCGGTGTAAACATTCGTTTCCTTGGGCTTTCGCCTCTGTTGTTCTGTTTATATTGTCACAGATCCCTGTTCTGGGGCACCTAAGGCCCTGTCGGAGAGCACAGGCTACAGAGCTGGTACACTGTTTAAATCCCACCTACACCCTACGTCTGCGTCTGGTCTGGGCTGCGTTTTCCTGTGTACTGCCTCACTTTCTTCTGACCTGTGAGGATGGTAGTAGTTCACTCAGTCTGGAGAAGTTGACAGATGTGGCTCAGAACAGGGCCTTGAACAAACACTGTACTCTCTGTCCTGCCTGACCCGCAGACGGGCTACCTGTTATGTCTGAAGCCTGGCCTACACAAGGCGTCATCACCAGAAGATCTCGTGTGCCTGCTCCTCTTTCCTCTCAAGGTCTTCATTACGAGAAAACTGCTTCTTTTCTTCATTTTGCACATAGCATTTATTCATGACTCGAAATTTTCTTTTCTAAGCCTATTCATTTACGACAAAGGAACTTTTTAAAATTTTACTTTTGAAGTATGAAGGAAGGGACTCTATCTATCTATCTATCTATCTATCTAATCTATCTATCTCTATTTATTGGTTTTTTTTGAGACAGGGTTTCTCTGTATAGCCCAGGCTGTCCTGGAACTCACTCTGTAGATCAGGCTGGCTCGAACTCAGAAATCCGCCCGCCTCTGCCTCCCAAGTGCTGGGACTAAAGGCGTGCGCCACCACCGCCCAGTGGAAGGGCCAGTCTTTGGGAAATTCCTTATCAGAGTCTGTGTAGAGGAACACAGTAGCCCCTGCCTGCACTGGAAGGGGTGATGCAGTGAGTGGCTTACAGTCATCCAACTGCACAGGCAGAGATGTGGCAGAGTGCTCAGTGCCCCTCAAGGACAGCAGAATGTCCGGGCCCATCGGGTATGATCTGCTCAGCTGACATCTCTGTGCTCCCTTTGCCTGTGAGACGTCACCGCAGATAATTATGGATGTAACTCAGGCCTTGGGTTAGAAGGTCCTGTTCTCTTTCTGCGTATCTATTAGACTGATGCAAGATATCCTCTCTCTTGCTAGAGACAAGGGTTTGCCAGTCTGCCTGGGGCCACTGGTGGCCACTCAGTGTCCAGCAGTTTGGAGATAGTAAATCTTTGTGGACTTCCATGAGCCCAGAGTCTGGGGGTGCTGAGTGAAGCTCTAAGAGTTCTGTCTGACCGGATCTGGTGGGACGGCTTATTATATAGAAAGGATAAAAATGCTTTCCTCTGGTCTCTGTAAAGTTCGGACACACTCAGATGCTGTGGTGGCTCACACCAGTGATAACATGACAGACAGAAGTTTCTGTTATAGGTGGAATGCCAGACAGAAAGCAAGCCCAAGGCAAGGATATGCCCAGACTGCATGTTAGAATGTTCAGTGCATTTGGAGCCACCATTTAGATACGGAAGCCATTAAAGTGTTCATATCAGTCTGTGTCGTCCTGTCCCCTTTCCTAAGAACCTCTGCAAAAAGTTTAACTTGTCATCCTTAGAACTTTCCAAAATCGTTTGGGGAAAACCCAGAATGGTGCCAGAACGGAATTCTCAGATCCGTGCAGATTATACACCACCTAGACAAAAAAAAAAAAAAAAAAAATCTTACCCTCCATGCCTCTGATGGACAACCAAGTCAAGCAGGGCTCACCACCCTGACATGCATAGCGTTTCTTTTATAGCCTCTAAAAGGGAGACAAATTAAAATAACCGAACTCTCTTCACTTTTGGGGTTCACTTTTCCAGTCATCTGTGTGTGCTGTGGTCTCAGTCATATGTTACTGGATGGAACTTGCTGATTGCTAGCTTTGACCTGGTGCCCTGTGCGTTGGGCACCTGCCAAATGGGGAGGACCTCTGGCTCTCTGAGGGCAGGGCCTTTGTCCATCTGTCACCGCATCCAGAACGGTGTCTAGAACCTAACAGATAAATGTGAACTGTTGTATATTACTTACTACCTCCTTATCGTTAGGAGCGAGGAAGAAAATTAGGTTCATTTTACTGATGTGAAACAGTTTGTGGGTCCGAGTTCCACCTCGCTGCTGGGGCATTGGAAGCCGCTCAGGGAGACGACACACAGGGGCTCTTTGCTGTGTTCCTTCCTGTTTGCCATTGGGGTATTGGCTCATAGCATGCTGATATCGGCTCAGGGGAGGCAAAACGCAGCCTAAGATAGGTGTCCCAGCCTGGTGTGAACTGGGGCTGAGGCTGTGGTTCCAAACTCCAGTGCACCTGGACACGCCTCTGGGAACTGAGGAGGAGCCTTCTACGGAGACTCAGGTGGCACAGATAGGTAACGAAGGCTTACCCCCACTCTGGTTCTTGATGAGACAGTCCTTGTTTGTCCATACTGTTTATTCATGGTGGAAAATGGATGCATACAACTTACTCAGAGTGGATCAGTGACTAAATACCTTTTGCAGGAAGAAATGTCCAGGATGGGAAGCTTACTGGCTAAACCCTGCAGCCGGGCCATCCAGATACCTCACTAGCAGAGATCTCTGGGCTCTATGCAGTGTGCCAATTGCATGGTCCTCTTAGTGGGATGTCATGGTCATGAGCTCCAGGATAAGAATCTGGTCAGGGACAGATTCAATTGCCTACTGTTCTCAATTATGAGAACAATAAGTAGTCCCTTAGTCTGCTCGACCTTACCAGTTTTTCTGTCTGGTGACACAGTTCCACTTGCCTACACAGTTTAAGTAGCTTGCCCAACCAAGATCAAACAAACAGTAGAAGTAAGATTCTAACCTAGGAGTGACTCCAGTCCTGGACTTCTTAATACCATATTAACAAGCAGTGTAGGCCACTGCTGCAATGAATGATCAGTTGGGCCTGGAGACATAGCTTGTGCTTCATCATGAGCATGAAACCTGTGTTCAATTCCCAGAATATTTAAAAGGTTAGATGCAGTAGCAGTGCTTTAACCCTAGCCCTGGGAGAGCTGGAGAAAGACAGATGCCAGGAGCTCATGGGCCAGCCAGTCCATCCTAACAGGTACACCCAGGCCCCAGGGAAGGACCCTGTGTCAAAGCCACGGTAGACAGTTCCCGAGGATCAGCACCCAAGGTTGCCCTCAAGCATTCACACAGACCTGTACAACATACAGTTTAATCTCACATATGCATACACCTGCACATACACAAATAATAAGGAATGAAACCCCTACACGAAACAGTAGCTGTTGTTACTGAAGATTAGCCTTGCTTCAGGATCAGCCTAAGCCTGTTCTAACCAATTCCGAGGTTGTGGTTAAGGCCTTGCTAGGGCATTGTTTCATGTTCTAGAAACTATGTATAATTATTCTTAGTTAGTCAGCCAGATAAACCTGTGCTCACGAGTGTCACTTTCTGTGACGCTTCTGTCACTGAGTATGGAAACAGTGAATGTGCGTAGATGGGCTTGTGTGGTAGTGAGAGAACATCAGTTATTGATGTTTGAAAAGAGTAGCCATGTTCCTCAAACAGTGACTGCTCTCCTAGAGTTCATGATGGTGCAGACCCACCTGTTTAATCTTAAGGGCAAGCGTGAGCTTTCCTGGGAGACTCAGAAGAGAAACAGATTTTCAGTAGCAAGAAGTAGCACATTCTTTCAGTCTCAGCACAAGATGCTGGGATGCTAAACGTGCGGGTGTTTCTGAGAACAAACTAAGCACCAGCAGCTCCCTCCAGAATCCAGTGGGACTCTGAGCAAGTCATCTGGGTTCAGACAATGACCTTGAAGTGATTCAGTAGACTATGTGCCATCTCCCAGCTAAGTGTCACCCATGTATATATTCCCACCAATATATACAGATCCTTGAAGTATTTAAACTCTAGTCAGACACTTCACCACTACCTCAGATTGCATGTTTGTGGGTCTGATTTGTCTCCCCCCACCCTCCCCACTACGATATCAGATGAACATACTCTTCTCCCAGAGCAGGGTGGGCATGCATTAGCTTCAAAGTCTAGTGGAGTGACTCAGATTGGTTCTAAAACTGTCTTTTTTGGTATAGGAAATATTCACATGTTTTCTGAAACAATCAATTATGTGCTGTGTACCTGTCCCATACTTAAACTCAGTAGAAGAGTTAGAGAAAGAAAATAATGGTTCCCTAAGTTAATCCAGAGTATGTGATAGGCCTAGAAAGTATGTCCTCGTCCTTCAGAAGACAAGTCAGGAGGAAGGCCACCGTTACAGTGGAGGTGATACAAGCTAAGTCTTGATGAGCCCATAGGCCTCTATACATGAAGAAAAAGGTCAACATCTAGGTTGACCTTCAAGTTCTAGGCTTGAGCCAGTGACAGCAAATGCCCCATGAAGTTTACTTTAGTAGAATCCACAGAAATCCATGCTTAAAAATAGTTACAGCAGATCCATTTCTGCCTTAGCTATAGGCGTGGGATCAGGTGAGTTATTTACTGCATGAACTTACTAACCCCCCCCCCTCCTCATCAGTGGGAAAGTGGCCACCCACTTCCAAGGGACCAATGAGGACTGGCTAAGACTCTTCAGACGTAGCCCTTAGCAAGCAATGGCGCTTTCCAAATGATGGCAGCCGTAATTATCTTTCACTAGAGATGAGTAGGTGTGGGACTTGATGAATGGGCCCTGGAAACTGACTCAGCTCCTGATCAGGGCATTGGCTTTAATTAATGGGTTTTGAGAAGATTAATCTGGCTGTGGTTTGTGGGGTTGATGAGAGGAAGAGGTCTTGACTGGTCTGAACCGAACTTGATGAGGAACTGAGCTGAGATGGTGAGAATGGAAACAGCAAGGAGGCAAGAACCTGCCAAACTCCATGACTCCCAGGGTTGTCCTGGGCATTGAATTGTGGAGAACGTACAAGCCAGTGACAGCAGGGACTGCATGGGACTCACAGGGGGATGGCAGGATGGTGATGTGTCAGAAAGGCTAACCATTTCGCTCCTTACAGCCATAGCAGGTAGAACAAAGCTGACAGCAAAACCATTTCAAGGGGAAAGAAGGGAGGAGGGAGGGAGGGAGGGAGGGAGGGAGGGAGGAGAGGAGGGAGGGAGGGAGGGAAAATACTATGCGCTACAAGTACTGTAGGTAAACTCTGAACAGTGTTACAGTGTTGCAACATAGATCTTTTTGTTGTGAGTCATAGGACAGCCTTGGATAGTAGTTAAAGAACAATCCATGTTTAGTCTTGCGGGGAAATGCCCATTTCTCAAGGATCAGTCAAGAAATGCTCATCTAATACAAGGCAGCAGTATTGCAAGTTGTGCACCATATAAAGGGAATTTTCTAATTCAGAGAACATAAAATAAACATATTTAAGTTAGGGGGAGCTTGTTCTTGTCCATGCCATTTCATCTTCTCCTTCCCGGGTCTAGGATAAAAGAAAGCCCTTCCTCACTCTCTAGAAGAGGAGAGGGCGTGCTTGAAGTCCCTGTGTGGCAGGTGCCAGTGAAAGCCCTGCTTACGGAGTGTGCTGCAGTGTCAAGCTCTGTTGGATAATTTTAGACAAATGTGTCATGTGTGACATGGAAATATGGCACGCTCCACATTAGAGATGTCCCAAGTGCTCGGATCAGGTAGTAATGTGCAGAGAAAGTGCTCTTTATCTACCCACGCGGTGTGCGCAGTGAGCAGTGGGAAAATGCTTCCCATGGAAATTACGTTCGTCAGAAAGGAATCCATTTACAACCTGCACCTTCTAACATCTTCCAGACAATGCATTGTATTAAAGAGGCATTTTTTGATTAATGTTTTATAAACATTTTTCAGCATGACAGCTTAAAGCCCCTGTAAAATTGTAAATGTGCGCAGTGTTCACTTCCATAAAGTCAAATGCCATCGCATAAAGTCTGCTTGAATCCTGTCAACCATGGTGACACAGAATCAGTACCTGGGAGCATTAAAATTAATTTGCTTCATTTATATTACTGTAGTGATAGCAGATGAAAAGAATCTCATATTTCAATTTTATTTTAAAAGGAAAACTCAACTAATTTGTTTGGGTTTTTAAGTTATTGCTTTTTTTTCTAATTAACAAATGAAGAAATGAGGTGATAATCTGTATAGTAGCTTTATTATGGAATTTGGAAAAATACAAACCCATTCATTCCATGAGGTTTTGTTGGGTTTTGTTGTTGTTGTTGTTGTGTTGTTTGTTGCTGTTGTTTTTCTGAGCACCTACTATAACCGTCAAAGATGAATATGGAGTAGCTGCTGACCCTGCTGGTGGGGAAGGAAACATTAAGATGCAGGTCACTGGTAAGAGCACAGGAGTCCAGGGCTGTGTGGGTCACGTGGTCAGGAGTGGAGCCGGCTCTGCGGTTAGTCTGGCGACTGGAGGATGCACTCTCAGAGGAGGCTAAAGCATAAAGTGGGTACCAAGAAGTGATGAGCATGTAGACACAAGAGCCGAGCAGAGGCCAAGGGGTGCCCTGGGCCAGCGGGGATGGAGAGGAGCCCGGAGGCACCCATGGAGGCTGGAATGCAGGGATAAAACAGCCAAGCAGCTACGAGATCTAGAGACGAGAACTGGAGGGGGGTGGGGTGGGGGGGT
Source organism: Mastomys natalensis (assembly GCA_021653895.1). Classification (NCBI taxonomy): domain Eukaryota; kingdom Metazoa; phylum Chordata; class Mammalia; order Rodentia; family Muridae; genus Mastomys; species Mastomys natalensis. The sequence goes on from JAJTUV010001448.1 coordinate 439,393, forward strand.
GGGATCAGAGGTCCCCTGCATCTCCACTCCCCTACGCCCCCATCCCCCTGCATCAGACTGCACTAAGAATGCTCAGAGCACTCTCAGTAGGGAATGGCTCACAGTAGGGAATGGCTGACATTCTGACGTGGTGCCTGAGTGTATCAGCCATTGAGATAGGAGTGTTTATTTGGGCCCATGGTTGCCAAGATTTTAGTTTGCGGTCACTTAGCCCTGTCTCCTTGGCCTCTGGCAGAACATGAGGTTTGAGTACGTGGTGGAGGAGCAAAACACCTCCTCCAGTTCATGGTGGCCAGAAAACGAAGGTAGACAGAGGAAGAGGTTGGTGACCAATGACCTTTCAAGGGCACAGCCCACATGACCTAAGTCCTTCATGAGGCTTCATCTCTTACATGTCCCGAGAGGCCAAGCCTTTAAAGCTGGGCGTTTAGGGGACGATCACTGGGCTGGAATGCAGCCTGCTTTCTGGTACCTAGCCAACACGCCAAAGTGCCGGTGGAATGAATGAACTAACGAATGTTCCCGTGAGCTATTCACCCTGGAAGAGAAGAGGACAAGGGTGTATTCTAGCTACAAGCTGCTGGAATAAAAACTATAGTGGTTTCCTGGTTCCACATGACAGATCCATTACCAGGTGGCAGAAATCGAGTATGCTGGTACTCTGGCTTCTGAAGGGGCCTATAGCTTATCTGTAGCGTCTAGCTGTTGTCCAGATATCCTTGGACTCCTGTCAGAGGTACCCCAGGTCAGACATAATAAATTTTCAGTTAGAAAAGAGTAGTGCTGACAGGGAACGTGCTATCTCTCTGCCTTGCCCGCCCTTGTCTTTCCAGTCCTTGGAGAATAGTCTGCCTCGATCACGCTCAGCCAGGACTTAGAAGGACTGAATGAAAGCAACATTGAAATGAACAGGTTGAGAGGAACTCTAAAAATAGAAAAAAAAAAAAAATGATGGAAAAGGAAGACTTGAAGACCCAAACAAATTGAGTGACTTTAATTGCTGGAGTGCCCCTCCCATCACTGAGATGGCTGTGCCAGCCATAGGGTCACTGAAGGCCCTGGGCCTCATCGCTGGACACCAGGCTTCTTACCTCTCACATAGTTTCCAGCACTGTTTTTAACGTTAGTCACCAGGGAGGTTAGGGATAGGAGATGTGATTATGTGATTTATAACTACCAAGGAGGCACATGAAGAGGTGGGTAGAAGGCCCTATTTAATGTGACAAATGCCTACACAGCTGCAAACCATCTTGGATTCCTTCTTTTCCCATTCACGCAAGACACAGTTAGAAACAGGCCACCAGGGTCTGTCAGGAAAATAGATCTACCGTTCAGTAAATGGATGGAGAAAAGAGCCACGAGGAAACCCAATAGCTGTAACAGGAGGAAGTGGCCAAAGCTGGGACCCAGGGAATTAGGGTTCTCAGACCCTAGATGTCTGGAGAGGAAGTGGGCAGCAGGGCTCAGGCTTCCAGTGAGATGCGAGGAACACAGCGAGCTACCAGTAGGAGCCAACTGCTGGGTACCAGTGCCCTGCAAAGATGTCAGTGCGGAAGCAGAGCAGTGGGCACAGTGGCGCAGTGAGCCTTCCTGTCCATCCATCTTCACAGCCACACTGGCAAGAGCATTGAGGGGACCGCCAGCCAAGAGGACTGAAGTTCACTGACTCCCTGTGAACAAACGGTGTGTTTGAAGATGAGAGGCATGAACTGAGGGACCTGCAGCATAAGGGAGCTTCAGACCTTCCGTTCAAAGAAGGGCAGGACCATCACTACAGTAGAAGCTTCTAGAAGGTCAAACCCTGGCCCTGTTGGCATAGCCCTAACAGTAGCTTTGTTTTTCATCCATGCGAAACCCCAGCACCATCATGGTGTGGAGATCAAGGGAGTTCACGGTCTGCTGCCCTGGGGGAGCTGTAGTCCAGAAGACTGCGGCGCAGAGGCCAGGCTGCACAGAAAGCAGGTGCACACAGCTTTCTCTGTGCCCCTGGGTTGCCGTGCACATGGCATCCTCGGTGACACCACCGAGGGCAGTGACCTTGGAGTGAAGCTGCTGTGTGCCTTCATCTCTACTTTGTCTGCCTCATCGAAGTCGAGGGACCCTCGGGCATCGTGTTTAGTCAGCTGCTATAATTTTCAGTCATTCTGTTACTTGATAACAGCAGCGGCACCTGGCACTGGCTTCTCTGAACCCACGTAAGCTTGCTGGAGAAAAGCACGGGCTTGGATTCACGGCGACAGAAACGGTGACTTGGATATTTAGCTGAGCAGTGATAATCCTAATTCTAATCAGAAAGCCTGTTCTAATCACTTTTAAGGACAAGAGATCTCTGCGTTTCTGTCTCTTGTTACCTCCTGGCTCCCTCACACTGTACCTCAGTAACCCTTCTCCCTGGGTCTCCTCCCTCAGGGGCAGCAGAGCTCATGAACCCCAGTTCTGAGTATCATCATGTGTGGACCCCCATGGAGAGCAGAAAGGGGGTGTGGCTTACATCTTAGTGCTTCCTCCTATGCGAATTTCCAGTACATAGATTTTTAGGCTTTTTTCAAAAGACCTATTGTATTTTATTTTCTTTTGTTCTTTGTCTTATTGTTATTGTTATTTGTTCTGAGTTTTATAGTGAACATGGAAATAGAAGACAGAAAATGTCTCAAGTGTACGAGGGAATCCCTGAGAGAGATTCCTGTTTGGGAGAGCTGAGGGTTTTCAGTTTGCAGCATGGCTTGTGTGGCTATAAAAAAGAGAGCAGCCATGAAATACATTTTTGCATAAAAGTTTGAAATTTATTACAAGGTCAAAAATAACTGACAAACCAAACCGTCCCTGTTGTGTTGTAATAAAAGTTATTTACGCGTCACCATCAGGCACGTTTAAGAGCTTGGGCCCTTTTCAGAGACCATTTCAGGAAAACAAGAAGAAGGCTGAGTGCTTAAAGCACTTGGTTGAGAGCTGACATGTGTACACATGCAGTCCTGCAGAGCAAGGCCATAGTGAACAATGACAGTAGCACTCCAGCTGACTGTCTGCGTCACTAGCTAAAGAAGCCAAACGCATGGCCTGCAGGAGCTGCCTAGCCGTGGGCGCACCCACTCGATTAGAATAGCATGGTGGACTCCATTCAGTATTTATCGATTGGGTTCCATTGAGCCCATTACTGGACACTAGTTTTGCAGTTTACCTGATACATACAAAATTGTTTCATGACTGGAAAGCACACGGGAATCTTTGACCATGAGAATAACACCCAGGGGCTGTCGGTAGAGCAGATGCTTAGCAGTTGGGAAGTCTGTTTGCCCAGCCAGAGTATCTTCCCTTGACAGCTGTCTATACCATGTCTATACATACAGGCCTTTGTCTTCCTGTATCTTTGATCTTAGGAGATCCCTAACAACCACATAGTCAGAGCACCGAGCAGGAGGAGATCCACGGTCAGCCTCTCCTTAGCCCGTTCCAGTCTTCTTAGAACCGCCCATTGCACACTCTCCCTCCTCCTGAAGAGGGAGCTGTCAATTTTGAGTGAGAGGTACTGCCACCACCGAGCACAGACCACCCTCCCCTTTTCATGTGTTCCAGTTAGAACTTAGAGCCTTGTGTCCTGAAAGGAAGATAGATCTGTTGGCTTTATTTGGCAATTTCCCATTTCAGGTCTGGGAATACACTTGAGGAAATGCAGCAGTGACCCATTCCAGAGTTCTGAAAGTCAGGTTGACACCAGCCTGACTTGGCCTCTGTTTTCTGTCTTCTTTGTTGAACAGGAATCCCGATGCTGAAGATAGTGTTTGCTGGTCACGAGCATCTCTCGCTGATATCCGTGCCCTTGCTCATCTACCACCCGGCTCAGATCCTCCTGGGAAGTGTGTTAGTGCCAACGATAAAGTCTTGGATGGTGTCGAGGCAGAAGGTGAGACTCCAGAAAGATCTGACTTGGATCCAGACCAGACTGAAATGCTCTTCCTAGATTCAAATGATTCATATACTTACTTTTTTCTGGTATATCATTATTCTAATGCATGTTTTATTAATGAAATATAATAACATGGGGAGATTACTGAGTAGGTTAAGTACTTGCTCCTCAAGAATGACAGCCGAGTCGAAACTGAAGCGTCTACAGAAAAGGCTGGGCATGGCAGTGTACTCTAACTCCAGTCCCACAGGGGCCACTGGCAAGCCAGTCTACCCTCAGACAAAGGAGAGAGGCCTTGTCTCAAACAACAGAGTAGCAAGTAGCCAGTCCATGGTAGCCCATGCCTTTAATCTCAGCACCCAGGAGGCAGAGGCAAGTGGATCTCTGTGAGTTCAAGGCCAGCCTGGTCTGCACAGTAAGTTCTAGGACAGCCAGGGCTACACAGAGAAACAAAATTGAAAAAAAAAAAAAATGAGCAATTGAAGAAGACACCTGCACACAAGGACACGTGTGTGTGTGGGGTGTGTGTGTGTGTGTGTGTGTGTGTGTGTACACTCACACGTACAAATAAATATATAATTATAGCATACATTTGATCAGGAAGAATGAGTGTTGAATGTCTTCTTAGAAAAGACAGTAATATTTGTACTGCAATTTTCAAAATCTCCTTAACATATTCGTATTGAAGAGAATCTTGATAGAATGTTAAAACATGAACTACCACGTCTTGTGCACTTCACTCCCAGCCTTTCATTCATGCTTTTCTGAAACTGGCTGAAACTGGACTTAGCCAGAATGCCATTTTCACTTTTAATTTCCCAATATGGTAAAACTGTATTTGGGGATTAAAATACAAAAGTTAACTATCAAAAGAGCCCAAACTGTATAAATTTCACCATACTTAACACAAGCTATTATGACGTAGGTCCTACGTAGGTCTTTTAGATTTAGTCTCAAAGTATTAGCCAAATACTTAAATCAGTGCTTCAAAGGAAATGAGCACAGAGCATGGTATGCCGATGGGATGCTCTCCTAATGGCTTGGCCTGCCAGGAGTAACTTCTGTGTGTCCCCCAGGCAGTGGCTGCTAGTTGGAGATATGTGAGAAGAGACAGCCAATGGCAAAGCGCCCTGAATGACAGGGTGCCACAGGGTGCACACCCATGGAGATGCATGTGCAAGGCACGTCCAGTTCTCTGCCTTGGTCAGACAGTGGATGCTGGCATCCTGCTTGGGTTCACAGCCAAGCTGCATCAGAACTTGCTGTGTCCGTTTTAAGGCTGGCAAACAGGACAAGAGAGTTGGACAATTTGCCCATAGTCCTGTGGCTAACTCGGTGCTAGACTAAGGACTAAAAAAACCTTCTCTATTTAGCTGTATATCTATAACACAAAGACAGAAATCAAATATCACTCTTAGAAGACTCAGAGTAAGCCTCTGGGGTCCAACCTGAGATGTTTAACCTATCTGATTCATCGCTAGTTCAGTGACCTAATGGCAGCAAGGTCAGGTGTTGGCTTGGCCACAGAGCCTCTTACTCAGCAGGAGACTGCTTTCATTCTTCTTTCTTCATTTTCACCTTATTTGGAGATTTTTCTCTTCATGTATCAGTGTGTACGTATGTTGCTCCCTCAGAATGTAAACGGATGGGTGTTGACCAAAAATGAAAATTAGCGGGGCCCATGTAGTCCTAGCTGCTACTCAGGGGACCAAGGCATGTGATAGCAAATTCAAGGCCATTCTGGGCTACAAAAACAGTCCAAGACCAGCCTAGGCAACTTAGTGAGACATGTGTCAAAATAAACTTTTAAATAGGCTGGGATGTGGCTTAGTGAGTAAGTACTTACCTAACATATGTGAGGCCCTAGACTCGATACCCAGTACTGCAAAAGAAGACAGAAGAAAAAATTATTTGAAAATCCAAATATTCTTGGCAATAATATTCATTCACAATAAACAGAAATTAACTGGACTGGATTTGTCTTCTAAATGTCTTAAACTTTTGAGACTTAACTGGCCTAACTTAGAATAACCCAAAAATCCTGGACTATTTACCCAGTGAAATAAGCACTAAGAATCTGCCCTCAGGGTAGCATGGTCACCTTTGCTTTGCAAATAATAAAACAAACTCCAAAATATCCATCCAGTGCAGGGCAGAAGCCTACAAGTAGACAGGCCAGGCCTAGGAAGATGACGTCAGCTGACCAGTGGGCTGACAGAAGTGTGTTTCTATATTGTCCAGCTAAGCGAGTGTGCCTGTCAGCTTTCTGTTGCTGTAATAAATACTCGAGGCTTAGAGAGAAGGAAGGTTCATTTTAGCTCCTTGTTTTTGGAAGGGTCAGTCTATGACCTGTGACTCTGTTGCTTTGGGGCCTGTGAGAGGGTCATGGTTGGAATGTCTACAATAAACTCCTTTCACTGCTGGGAACAGGAGTCAGAGGGCACACCCCCAGTGACCTGAATCTCTTCCGCTAGGCCTCACCTCCTAAAGGTTATCTGCCATCTTCCAGTAGTAGTACTCCTCTGGGGACCTAAGGGACATTCCAGACGTAACTAGTATCTATCAGTGGCCTCTTCCTCCAGGAGCATATATTATCTGGCACAAATTGACATTTTCTTCCTCGGTTGTGGACACTGTCCAAGTGTGAACTGTTGTCATGTCTTCCAGGGAGTGAAGTTGACGCGGCCAACAGTGTGACCCGGCGGCACCTTCTTGGAGCGGTGTACATATTCACAGCGTTGTACAGACAGGAGATTCTGAGGACTTGTCCTTGTGAATGTTGCTTTGATGCCTATTTTATTTTTTTACAGAAAAAAATATGATATACCTGTTTAAGTGCCTTAAAATGTTTTTGACAAGAGCGTTATTTCCAGAACATACGCTGTTGGTCACTGCCATGGGTAGTGTACAGTATTTTGGACTTAATTTTTTTTCTCCCAAGGCAGAAAAAAAGTTCTAGGGGCAAAGTTTTTTCCCTAAGGGACAAAAAGCTAACAGGTTTTCTTCATACTGCCTTTGTGCAAGACTCTAATAGCACTATAACGTTCGAAATGAGGTCATGCCATCCAGAAACCTCCTTCCTGGTGACAGTGAGATTCCAGAGGCTCTTTCGCAGACTTTGATTCACCGTGTGGTTCTTTGTTTCTAAGACTGTGATGTGCCTCTTATCAACTCAGCAGGGGTCGTAGATCTCAGAGATGCTGAGAAGTGTGAGGCACCTCATTCCTTGACACCGTCTTCTCTAGACAGCCCTTCTGTTAGTTCCCACACACTCCAGAAACTCTCAGTCCCAGCACAACAGTGTGGTGGTGTGTGTGTGTGGGGGGGGGTGTTGCAGCTTAAATGTGTTATAAGCTGCTTCAAAGACAGTCCTGATGAGTGCTGAGGTGAACTCAGACAGTGGTTTGCGATGTTTGCAGTCATACCTTAGTATGCTTCTCCTCTCTCTTCCGTAATTCCTTAGTTGCCCGTTTCACTTGCACACTCAGCTGCCCCGTGCAACACACAAACATCACAGTCAGCGGGAGAGTCGCAGAAATCAACAATGGATTGTGTTCACATTCCACGGCTGGGACCAAGCGCATTCCTGTTACACGGCTCCAGATTGTTCCTGTTACACGGCTCCAGATTGTTCCTGTTAACACGGCTCCAAATTGTTCCTGTTGGCAAGACGCAACCTGTTACACCCTTTAATTAAGCGCACTTGAGACGTCTGAAACAGTTTATGAATGAGAACATCCTCCTCTCATTTGACAGATGTTCGCAACATCTCTTAAGAAATTAAATCACATCGCCTTAGGAGTCAGAGAAAGTCAACATGAGGCCATGGGTGTGAGCTAATGTTACACGTCCACACTGCTAGTCTGTTGGAAGAAGGGCCGGCCCAGAAGACAAGGACCTCCCACCCACCGAGCTGTCAAACAGGGCGACTCCTGGAGCTGGGTGGGCATCCGCTTTCAAAAGGACTGTCTGATATCACCTTTGATGGCCAGGAGAGCCTACGCTGAACCCAAGTAGAAACTACAGCATCATCCGAAACAGTGCTCGGAACCCCTTTCCTGTGTTTCCTTAATGCTTTGATTAGTGATTTAACAGGCATCACGGCCTCACCGGGCCTCACTGTCTCCCCAACAGCTACCTTTGGTGTTGGTAGTGGTGGCTGTGGACCCACAATGAATCATTCTTTCAGAATTCCCCGGGCTTATCAGTTGGTTGCGTTATGGTTAGCATCCGTGGTGTTGGTTACATTATGGTTAGCATTGGTGTTGCTGATGATGGTAGTTTATGTCATGATTATCGTAGTTAGTGCTGGTGTTACAGTGTTAGCACCAGGTCTTTTGTGTCAGTGTCTCGGGACCTCAGAACTCTGAGCAGAGCTAGAACACTGGTGTCAGGCCTTGCAAAGATCCACGCTGCACAGCCTGTGGATCCGCTGTGCACTGCAGGGACGAGGAGGCAGTACATCTGTTCGGTTTTCAAGTCTTGCCCCTACACCCTGGCGGCTTCAGAGGACGTGGATGGAGGCTGTCTGCCTGCCAGAGTTGTAGACTCAGCCCTTCTGTCATTCAAGCACTGGTCCCCGCCGACACATCTACCTCTCTGTGCGACACCTGCAGTAGGTGTGACTACGACAAAGTTCAACTGAAAATGCTATGATAACATTTTATCTTTTGCTTTAAAAATGTCTTTTGTTTTCAAATTAACTGATTTATATCATGAGTTTTGGAGGCTTTAGTAACGTGTCCATGACTACTTCTCCTTTTACCCCAATGTGATAGCATATTTTTCATGGTAAGAAAAAAATAAAATCAAATCAAAATTTGCTTTAATTCATGCTCATTAGGTCGGAACTGTCAGCTTAAAATATTTCTGGTGTTTGTGCACTGTCAGTGTCTGTTTTATACACTTGTTTGTCCAGATGTCCTTATGAAAAGAATACATTAGATGTGGTCATGTTTACTCATTTCCCGCCTGGAACTTTCTTTCAGTGGCTGACACTTTAAGGAATGGTACTGCAGTCTTTACATGTTGCAAGAGTCTGTGGATTTTTTAAATTCTTTCCTGTTCTATTTTAAACTGACACACCTCTGGTTGAAGCTCAGTGTTTATGCTAAAAACCAAATTGTTTCCAAGAGATGGCTAAATGATGAAGTGGGTTATTTATAATGAATGGAAAATTTAAAAAAAAAATTGTATGATTAAACAGAGAGTACTTGACGAATCTCTGGAAATGTTGTGGCTCATTCTCACACAATTTCTGAGGCACTCATGCTGCTTCCCAAGGATTTCTTAGATTAACTTCAGCTCAGTGCAGCACAGACAGACAGACACACCAGCGTCTTCCCTCTACCCACGTCCACACCCCAAACCGCCTCCGCCAGACCGTGCCATAAAAACCATCCTTAATTTACTGTCTGTGTGTCAGGGTTAAGGGGCAAAAGAAAACGCTTGTGGCAGGGTGGTAGGACTCTGAGTGCTGGGGATGTGGCTTCCCTCCCCTTGTAGCTTTGATTGGTAGAAAAGATGATGCTCCAACAAGCCTTTCTAACCCTGGGGCTTTTTTGAGGAGCTTGTTAGAGGGTGCCAGACTTCTGTGTCCTTGGATTTTCTGTTGCCTAGAATCCTCTTCCCTTTGGAAGCCCGATAGAAATGTCACCTCTTCCAGGAAGCTTTCCTGGGTTCCCAGTGAGTGCTAGTCTTGTAAGAAGCCTGTGCAATTGTCAGTTGACATTTCTGTCTCCAGTACGGCACACACATCTGTGGTTCTCCAGGCTCAGAGTCGAAGCCAAGCGTTTGGGAGAAACACCCTCGATCAGCCAAGCTACATAGGTCATGCTAATATAATTTAGTGAGTAAAATTTTTTTTTTTTTAATTAACGGATTTATTTCCTGAATTCTCTTACGCTGGAAAACTAGATAAACATTAACATCGTTGTTGTCTTCAATTTGTATTTAGACAACAAACAAGGTCTCCTAAGACTTTATATTTGTTGACAAATCTTTCAATGTAAGGCGTTTTTCTCAAATAAGTTAAAATCCTTATGTAAACAGAGGACGTATCTGCTGACCCAAGGTTAAGGATTGTTTACATGGTGCAGGTTACCACCATGAGGACTAGTGGGTACCACATGTAGATGTCATCAAACCGAGGAAGCATCACCTGGCACCCATGCCCAACTGACGTGACTGCTGCTCACGAAAGCCCTGCTATACTCACACACAAGGAACTGTGAACATGCTGGCCGTCTGGGTATATGTGAAGTTAAAACTAAACGGTTGTTACCAGGGCCCCTGTCCCTCACCACTGTGACTCTTGGGTTCCCACTGGCCACCCTCCCCATCTCCACACTAATCCTTGAGTCCACCAACTGACTTATCTCAGTCAGCTTCCTTGGCTTCTTGAATGTGCGTTGGGCCTCCTGTAACTGGCGAGATGCTCTAAAACCCCATCTCTGATTGCAATATAAGCTGACAGAAGCTTCCGCCTTTGCACTTTCTCTTGTTTAGACTGGTTCCCATTCCTGATCTAGACAGTGGAATGAGTCAGCATGAGTTTCCATACGTGCGGGACAAAATGTACTCCCAGAGGTACAAGAGGAAGGTATGTGTGTTTCTTGAAAATGCACCAGAGAAAAAGAGACAAACAAGACTCTCAATGGTGATTCATAGTAGACAAAATAAAAACAGATGATAGACTGAGTTCAAAATATTGAGCTAGCTCAGTGGCTCAGCAGGTTAAGGTGGGCTGTTGAGCTAAGTCAGATTCCTATGATAGAAGGAGAGAACTGACTTGTGCGTGATGTCCTCTGACCTCCCCATGTGCCATCACATACACACACACACACACACATACACAATGTAATAAAACTTATTGAAAACTTGGGGGTCTACATTTTTGCCAGCTACTATTCTTTATCCTATGTAATTGGCAAAAGGCTTAAACCTTCCAATCTTTCACAGAGTGATAAGGGTTGGAGTCAACTCCTGCCCTGATAGTGGAAGCATAGATGAGGTAGAGTTTGTGGGGAGCTATCTAGTCACCAAAAGTTAAATGCCTGTGTCTTTCCATCTAGTTCTTTGGTTTCTTGAGTCTATGGGCAAGAATGTTTGCAGAGCCTTCGTAGGACAAAGCACCCCCAAGGCATCCAAAGCATGGAGGTGTTTAATCTCAGCAGACACAGTTGAGCTGGAATAAAAGGCAAGGTTGCACATTGTGGTGTACACCTAGGAGGAGGAGCCAAGACGGACAGATTCAGGGTCATCCTTGGCTACATTGTACCTTCAGCCAAGACAACAAGACCTTGTTTTGAAAAGAAAGGGGTTGGGAAGACAGGACATTGTCTTATGACAACAATACACGTGGAGGGAAAAAAATGTTGGGAAGAGATACATTTTTAACTCTGTGAGATCCTTTGATGGTGTGTTTGTGTGTGTACGTCATTTGCTCTATTAAAGCACAAGTTTGTCTGGAGACCTACAGCTAACACCTGTGCAACTCTTCCTCAGTGCCTGGCATGACGACAAATTGTGGGACAAAACGCAGGCGGGGTCCGTGGCCCCAGGCTTGGCGGTGGTGGTGGCTGTGGCCAGGTCTCGAGCGTGCGGGATTCAGGCCCGAAGCCCGAAGCAGCAGCCTGGGGTCAGAGTACTTCTCGCCCGGGCCGCTGTAGTTCCCACATGGTTGAGACAGTCGCTGAGTCGAGTCGTAGAAGTAGGCCAAACAAGACACACTGACTGAGCTTCTATGAAGTAGTTTTATTGACGAGAATGGTGAATCTGGTGCACTCCCTCCGAAAAGCCAGGAGGAGTTCCCTTTTATTGGAAAGGGGCTGGACTAGGGAGGAGATTTAATTACCTATGTCCCCCGGCCTCATTAATATGCAAATCTCAAGGCAGAGGGCTCGTAGGCACGGCCCTTACCTGTGTCTTATGTGACTGAAGTTCACAGGTGAAATGGAGAGGGCCCCGGGTTCTGGGGGTATGGCCACACCTGCAATCTCAGGGTTCCAGGCCAATGGCAACCCTTCCATGGCCCGACAACAAATAGTTGATATACATTATCTTGGTTGACTCTCCAGCAGTGCTATGACATAGGTAAAATTAACCCCATTTTCCAGATGAGAACATTGAGATGCTAAGTGGCTGACTCAAGGCCACGAAGCTAATAAACGGGAGCATTTAAAGCAATCTAGCATAAATTTAGCGGTCGGTCGGTATTCCAGAAAGCAGGAGTATGGAAGCGGTGTTTCACTTCTCATTTTACTTGGATCACACTTTGGAGGGTTGGAATGAACATGCAATACAAACCAAGGCTTCTGCTGTTTCTTGAGGGAATGCCATGATTCACCTCAGCCATGGAGCATTGGTCAAGTAAAACATGTTTTACTTTAGAAACATGAAGTCCTAAGCAGCCAGGACTAAGTCAGTGAGACAAATGGAACTGTCCTACCAAGTAAAGCTGGAGGCATCTTGAGATGCCTAGGAAGTCCCACCAATGAGGGCAAGAGAAAGAAGAGGGTGATGGAGGAAGAGGGCGCACAGTGTGACTACACCTGCTTCTCTTCCACCACAACCTTCCCAACCCACTTCCATACCCAGATAGTTTTCTAGTGATTCCATCCACAAAACCTCCCTTTTATCTCTGCCTCCCTTCATGGCCCTCTGTCACAGTCTTAAAATACCTTTCATAAGCTGTTTGTCTCTCCTGCAGGAACACTGGAGAGCCTATGAGACACTCTGCTGACACCTGTCAGTCACCTATTATGTGACAGGCACTCTGCTAAATGTACAGATAGTACAAATGAGATTTGCCATTTAAAAAAAAAAAAAAAAGTTTTGACACTGGTGTAATGATTCCCACTTTACAAATAGACAGAAGAAGGCCATGAGGCTGAATACCAAGTCCCACGGCTCATAATGGACAAAACACAGATTTCACTGGATCTTGGATGTGGCCAACCCTTGTGCTTCCAAACATGTGTCTACACAAGTTCTCTGTCTCTGCCTGTGGAATCGCCCACCAGTTTATACCAACTTGTATGAGTCTACATGTCTCCCCCTAAATGATTAATTTCAATGGAACCCTTCCTTGTATGTCTCTGGATCCCTGGTAAGCAGCAGAATCCTGGCCTGATCAGTGAACTGAATAATGGGTTGCTCCTTTTCTATGTTGGAGTTTCGGATTATCAAACAGTATTGTTAGGTGGTGGCATGTGATTTGATCATCAGTCTGTGCCTAGGAGGCATTGTACTGGCAATCACAGAGCTCCCAGAGCCCACCCCCTTTTTAAATAAAAATCAATCAGTACAAGGTTGAGGAGATTGCTCAGTTGGTGATGAGTTTGACACACAGCATGAGGATCTGAGTCTGAGCCCCAGTCACTTGTAAAAAACAGATTTGGTAGAACCCCAACACTAGAGACGCAGACGCAAGGGGATCCCTGGGACCCAATGACAAGTCACCCTACCTAAATTGCCAAGCCTCAGCTCAATGAGAGACCCTTCGTAAAACAGCAAGGTGAGTGTCTCCTAATGGATGGCACTGAGGTTGCCTCCCGGCCTCCACACCAACACATGCATATGTACACACAAAATCAATACCAATAATGATGGATCGTCCAGAATTGATGAGACCCTCACAAATCCCCTCCAGACCCATGCTCCTTATGGCCTTGGCTGGTCTATAAACATGTGAGGATCCTGGGAAGGCTCCAACATCTTTCTTGGGAGAAGCATATAGCTTCTAGTCCAAGGTGAGTCAAACAGTCCTTCCATCTGTGTCCTTCCTCTACCTCCCATTTCCTGCATCCCAGAACACGGCCCAGTCATCCCAATGCTAAGTTAGGATCTAACGGGAATGCATGCATCAGGAGGAAGCCTGGGCGGGCACTAGATGGATCTCAGTTGGGCATAACAAGGCATGGGCAACTGGTTCTTGTAAAAGAAGCCATACATCTACCCTTTACCTCTGGGTCACAGGTTCAAATCCAGCCAAGGCTTGTCTGACAGAAAATCATTACCAGCTCTGTGTCAGGCCACTTGATAGATGGGAAATGAGTTTCTGTCTCCATTCAGCAGGCAAGTGTCCACACCACACACTTGGCACTGAGCTGCTTTCAACTCTGTGGAGACACAGTGGAAGTTGTGTAGAGTTGCCCCCGTGTCGGGCCGGGTTCTGAGGTTAGACAGAGCCTGCATTTGGTGTCTGCAAGGGCCTTGACAGCGCTCTCCCCTTACCCTTTCATGAGCACTTTATTAATCAGTTGGCTTTTCTTTCCCTCTGACAGCATTAACAAGGCATTTGAAGAAATGGAACAACCGAGAAAAAGGATGTTGAGAAAATGGGCATGGGCAAAAAAGGATGTAGGCAGGGCAAAGGATGGGGGCTCCAATAAAGGACCTGGTAGCTGGGGAGCATGGCGTGGGAGGGCATGTCATCCCTTTGTCTGAATCAGGGCTGTCCCTCTCAGACTCTACACTGACTTTGCAGCCTCAAAACAAAGGTAGCCAGTGTCACACATTAGATATCTGGGATGTATTTTATGCCGAGTCCTGGATCGAGTTCACTCACTTGACAGCCTTAAGAATTTACACATTTCAGTAATAAACGAAAACCGCTTCCAGGGAGTCTTCAGGGCACCATCGGCCTTGTCCCAGCTCGGTTCTACCAGCACCACATGTATTTGGGGACACAGAGGGCCTGGAGTCTGGCTAGCTGCTTGCACAGTATGTCAGCTCCCACAGGGGCTCTGACTCCCCAGCAATCACAGCTAGCATCCCAGAAGGAGTAGAGAGAGCAGGACAAGGAATGAAAGGCTCCAATAAGGGACCTGGCACCTGAGGAGCATGGTGTGGGAAGGTCAGAGTGCAGGAAGTCGGAAAGACATTGCTCCCAGGATCTCCTGCTGCACCCAGGGTTATCTTATCTCACTATTCAGTGTCTGGAAGCAATGGAGTAAAAGGAGACCCATCCCTTGCCAGCATCTTCTAGTCTAGCCTGATCTTGGGCTCACATGATATTACTAACTAGAAGCATGCCTGTTGTAGCTCCTGCTGCTTATGAGTACCAGAAGTTTAAAACAGATTTCCTGCTGGACCAAGGCAGCTCTAACCGCAGGTGCCGCCACCATGGTCACATCCTTTCTGAATGGGGGTAACTCCACTAGTGTGGAACAGACTCACCAGACTGAGCAGGGCATTCTAGAAGCGACCTCTGACCTCTGAGCATGAGGAGTGCACGGGCCCAGGGCTCTCTCTTCGCTAGTTCATTGTCCACCGTCTCTGCCACCAGTGCCTTTAGCCCATAGGTGGGTCTCTACACAGCTTGTTTGCTGCCCCCATTTCTCCTCTTCACCTTCCCTTTAGGAAACAGCAAGTTTTCAAGGCCAGTTTTCAGGAATTGCCCCCTGCTCACACATAGAGGTCCCCAAAAGGGCAAAGGTTGGCAGGACAATAACAAGCTGTGGCCCTGGGCACTTGAAGCAGGCTCGACTTTCTGACAGGCTTCAGTGCTCCTAGAAAGGGCCACACCCAGCTGGTCCAGCCCTAGCAGACATACCAGGGAATCACCCACACCAACAAAGGCAAGCAGTACCTGGACTGGGATTTCCCTTTCTAGCCTGGGCCTGAAGGACTCAGGGACCTGTCTTGACATTGCTACAGCCAGCTTTTGAGGTCAAGCTAGGAGCATCCTAGTCACACTCAGCCAGCCTGGCACAGGCAGATGCTCTCACAACGGAAACTAAATGGCCTGAGCCCTAGCACCGTGGTTGTGAGCCTCGCTCAGATCGCTTTGCCTGGCTGGCTTCTGCTGTTCTAAATAGAGGAGCATGGTGATCCCGCCCCCAGTTGTTTCCAGAAGGAAATGGGGCCACAGGATGACATGATGTCCAGCTCAGAGAGTTGAGGGTTGTGCATCAGACATGCTCCCAAAATAGATCTGAGTCTCTGAGGAGTGTTTAAACTTATCATTTTATTGACATTAAGTTCATTGATGAAGAAACATGGTAAGAGAACAGTCTTTTCTTCCATCTCTCCTAGCCGTGGAGTTCAGTGAAGATGTTCTCTGTTGGAGGAAGAGAGGGAGAGAGAGAAAGGGGGCAGGGTGCGAGGGTGCTTCCCACCAACTTAGAAGACCTGGCTACACAAATGTGCCCGGGATCCTTCCAGACTTAGACTCAGTCTGCCTTATTTGCCTGTATTTATACACAGAGTGAAATATCCATGGTTGCCTGCCTGGGAACTCTATTTTTAGTTGTTCAGACTCTGGCTTCCCCTTTGATCTTTCCTGGTTCTTTTCTGAGGATTTCCGGCCACTGCTTTCCTGGGAGAAAGGGGGTGAAACTGAGCATTAGTGGTGGCTGAACCCAAACCAGAGGAACTCACATCAGGTCTTAACAGCTCTGCGGGGCAACTTCCTCGCCCCCTACCCCTCAGGACAGAGCTGGTGCTGAGAAGAGGGTTCTGGAAGCTGGGCAGCCAGTTGCATTGCCCGTGCATAAGAGGACCAGACGGCAATGGCTTTTATTTGGCCTGTTTATCTAGCTATGCTTGTGGAAGAATGAGACAAGAACCTGCCCTGGAATTTTAGACGGGCTCTCTTCTCCAAAAAAAAAAACAAACCAAAACAGCACCATTTCCTAGACAGAGCAATAAAATATATATTTATAAATATTTTCCAAGACTGCCCTCTAGTGGAAATCTAGAAGCAATAACACATCTTATAAATTAGGACTTGGGATTCCAAACTTCTGAGTAAAAGCAGACATCGAAGGAAGGAGACCTTCACACATGCTCTGAAAGTTTCTCACACTGCCTTTGTGTCTAGAGTGGCAGTGGGGTTTCTCTGAGCTGTACTTTGTTTCAACCAAACACACACACACACACACACACAAATTGAAGAGTGTCTTGCCTTTTAAAAAAAGAAATCCTGCTTCAGCTAGAAATTGTGTTATAAGAATATTTTAAAACTGGAAGTGCAGGGACATGCCGGGAAGGACAATGGGAGAGAGTGCCCCATGCGTCCTTAGGCTGTGTGTGTTTGAATCTCCGGTGCTTTTATTTTGGCTGAGGAAGGAGCCAAGGCTGCAAGAGCGTCCAGCCCCACAGGCCACACACGCTGCTGGGTTTTCACCTTGGAGGATATGGGACAATGAGTCATTTGTGCCTCTTCCTGGCTGTTCCTGGCCAAGGTCAGCTTTCCCACTGGAACTCAGCAGCCTGGCCCAGTGCCCAAGCTGTCTGGAGCCTTTCAGTGGTGCAGAGCCCAGGAGAGGGTTGAGTTCCACGGCTCTTCCAGGCCCAGCCCCCCTCTGCCCCAGGGCCCCAGTTTGACTCTGAAGCAGCCTTGTCCACGTCATAAAACCCCATTCACTCTGTTCCATTTGGCAGGAAGGCCTCTTCTCAGAGGCCCGAGGAAGTGGGTTGTCCTTAGAAAGGGTCCCAGCTGAATTCTGTGAGGAGAAGACATGAGTAGTTCCTGACCAAGCTCTCCCTCTCTAGTGAGCTCTCTGAAGACAAATAATTCTAGCCTGTTTGGACTGGTTCTGATACCTCATAAACCACTGTCACATAGAGCAGTAACAGTAAAACAGGATTTTCCATGAGTTTGTCCGTTTGACAAATGCATCTTGAGAAGTGACTCTGGACGAGGCACTGTCTAGACTCTGATGAGCAAGACAAGTCAAAGGCCCTTGACCTTGGGGAAATACAGTCTAGTCGAGGACAGACAACATGTAAGTAAATACATCACTTCAAGGGCTATGAAGGAAGCTAATAATGAAGAGCTAAGTGACACCTACTCAGATACAGTAGTCAGGCAGGCCTTTCTCTTAAGCACCTACTGTGTGCCAGCATCTGTGGTATGTATGACAGTCACTATAGTTGAGAAAATACAGCCTGTGCTTTCTGAGATTTCAGAACACAGTGGAGAAATGGATTTTTTGTGATATCAAAGCTGAGGGCAAGGATCCACTGTTGCTCACAATAAATATACCAAGTAGATCACGGCATCTCTAGTTCACAGAAGTGAAAACTCCGTTTAAAGGATAGGAAATTGCTTTCCCAAACACGTTGATTTTATCCATAATGCCATAAAGGTTTGAATTTACTCATATCTTGCTCCCACATGGTGTGTGTGTGTGTGTCTTGATAGAAAATCAGTGAAATTCCAGTACCCTGATGGGCCCAAAAGTTTTATGAAGTTACTGCACAGCCTTAAGTAGGTTAACAATACACTGCGTCACCTATCTGAACACCTGGATGAAGGGCTCTTCCTAGGGTAGAGAGTAGAGGTGGCACACTGGCTCTGTATGTAAGCAGATATGTCGTTTCACTAGCTCTTGAGAGTGGTGCCCAAATCTGCAACTTGATTTCAGAGTCTTACAGCATGTGTCCTGATGACACATGCCCATACTCCATTGAGCCAGTTCAGACACAAGTCCACACGAGATCCCTTTTCGTTAATTTTCTTTCAAGTAAATGTGCAGTGACAATTTTGGAATTTTGGTTTCTGTAAAAACAACAACAACAACAATAACCTAAAAACAAAAACATAGGTATATTATAAGAATATGTTTTTGTTTTACTTCAAGGTACAATATGGGCTGCTTCAGATTGTTCATAGCACCTGACTGTGATTTGCCTCGTGCTCTAGCCGGGGTGTGATTTTCCAAGCATAATTTCTGTGATTGTTTGGAATGCTGGGGACTTTTCAGCCGGTTTATAAATGCTAGGGTACTGAAACTTGGGGTGGGGGCATTGATGGTTGTTGGTTTGTTGCTGTTGGTTGTTGTTGGTCACCATTTGTTAGGTAGTTGTGTGCAAAGAAGAAACAAGAAGAAATTAGATATCCTGACGGCAAAGATCAAACTTGCCCCAAGGAACTCGACTCCTCTAGTCAGCAGGAAGCAGACTAATGGTAATGTATTCCTCTTTCCTCTCTATCCTTCTTTTTTCTACCCAGTGCTAGGGGGTTGAAAGGGTAGAAAAGGGTGAAGAGTGGAAGAAAGAAGAAACCACAAAGTAGCCAAGTCCAGCTACATGAATGGATCTCTTGACTCTGGGAAAAAGACACTTTCTACTGACACAAAACTCTTCACTGACTTGAACCTGAGCAGGGACAGGAGGAAGGAAAGGCTACCAGGTGTGACCCTTGACTTCTTTGGCAGCTGGGGGAGAAAGATAAAACTACAGCAGGCAGTGTGTGAATGCAGAGAGCTTCCTCTCCTCCAAAACCGGTCCTGTGTGTCCATGTGGCCTGGGTCATTTCACGAGCTCCTTGGGTGACAGGTTGTTGACTTGATGCTAAATGAAAACCTGAATGTGCTTTTCAAAGAATTGGGTGCTCAGAACTGCAATAATTCAACCTGGGATCTCAGACTCCTGAACTTCAGAGAGGAACATGCTCTGAGGGAAAGGCAATGGAGAATGAGGGGCAGTGAAGTACAGGAGAGTAGTTGTCATGAGGGAGGATCTACTTGGATGTGCCTCAAATGCTGGGTTTCCTTTGAGGGATCGTTTTCACCAACAGCTACTCCTTTAAGGCAGGATCTGGGCCTTATTGCCCTTAATCTCAGTATGAATCATGTCATATTGCAGGTGTGCACTGTTTCCCTAAGTAGCCCAAAGATTTCAGAGTCTTAGGTACCATAGAAACTCATCAAAGTAGGCCCACAACCACATGGTGCAGGCTGGGAGAAAGACACCCAGAGGGCTAAGTGCCATTAAGATGTGTGAGTAAGTGATGGGGAGATGGGAGAGAAAGAGAAAGAGAAAAGTTGTACATTATGAAGAGAGGCAGAACTGGAGACATGAAGGTGGTGAGGAACAGCCTGATGTGAGTAGCCTGAGGCCATGGTGAAGTCCTGGCAGGTGCTGCCATCCAGGACAATGTTGAATACCTGGCCCTACCACAACACAGGTCTGTGTCAATGTTTCATTGCCCATGTCACTTACTAAAGGCCACACTGATCTGTGATGCTCCCTGGAGCCATATTGATGTCCTGGGGCTGTGCAGCACTGGTCTAGACCCTTACCAGCTGTGGAACTTGGGAGTGGGCACTGGTGGTGTGGGCACAAGGAATATGTCCCCA
Organism: Mastomys natalensis; assembly: GCA_021653895.1. Classification (NCBI taxonomy): domain Eukaryota; kingdom Metazoa; phylum Chordata; class Mammalia; order Rodentia; family Muridae; genus Mastomys; species Mastomys natalensis. Next base: position 459,388 of record JAJTUV010001448.1, read on the forward strand.
CCCCTTGCTGCTTGTGACAGGTAGGAGAGCTGGTCCTATTCCTCGATGGGGCAGTGCTGGAGAGCTGTCCCTACCCCTTGATGGGGCAGTGCTGGAGAGCTGGCCTTGGTGGTGTGGGCACTGTTCTGAGTTCATGAGTGTGGAGGTCTTGCCATATCCCAAAGTCACTGGTTTGCTCTCTCTTTTCTGGCCTCCAGCTCTAACAATCACTCTGTGTTCTCCACTCCTGTAATGGCCCCTGAGCCTTTGTGGAGAGAGGCATGATGGAGATGTCCTATTTGTGGCCGAGCACTCCACTGACACTCTGCACTTTAACCAGTTTGTTTCCGTGCTAACCACCATGTTCTGCACAAGAAACATCTCTAATGAGGTCTGAGGACTGCACTAATCTACGGGCATTCAGAGTCGTAGAAGTCACTAGAAGGCAGTTTGATACTGTGCCCACTTAGCAACATAAGACAATTGCTGTTTCCATACACTTGACTTCTGCTTTCCACTCAGGAAGAACTAATCACATGCATGTGTTTCTCTTACTAAAAAATGTGAAAGGAACATGTGTCTAACAACACGGCTCTTGGAGCCCTCCCTAGTGGACCACTCATCACAGATGTCTCAAATGGCCTAATTCTATGACTTGTTTCTACCATGATCTTAGCCAAAAGGCAGAAAAGCAATTGACTTGTTTCTATCATGGAACTATTTCATGCACTGTACTTAGTAGAAGTTAATTCAATTTCCTGTTTGTGACACACTCTGTCCTGGATTCTAGACAAAGCCAATATAGCAGAAGTCTTGCTTTCATGAAATTTGTGTTCACTGTAAGCTGAGGTAGTACTGCTCAGGTCTGTCTGCATAGTAGAACCTCTGGAAATTATTTTTAAGATACATGGGTACGGACTCCATTCCTGAAACATCAGATTTAATTGTGCTGGGAATTTGCTATCAGTGCCATATTGGGGTGACATGGAGTGGTACAAGGAGAGCTCTGAGGCTCTACAGATACTCCTTCTCCATCACTTATTAATATCGGACGACATTTCTTCTGTTGTAGCCAGCTTTCTGTGACTAGACCAAATATCTGAGATAAACCAACTTGAAAAGGTTCACAGTCTATGTTTGGCTAGCCCCATGGCTTTATTGAGTAATGGTTGCCAGTGGTGGAGCAAGCTGCCTACCTCAAGCAGCTCAGTAGCAAAGAGGAAGAGGAATGGGCTGGATTTCACCATCCCCTCTAAGGGTGCACACCTCATAATCTAAGGTCTCCCACTAGGCCCCACTTCATAAAGTTGAGTACTAGACTGTTAACCCACAGGCCTTTCGGGGTGGGGGTGTTCAAGATCTAAACTAGAGGCCTAGTACTGGGCTGAGGGAAAGTTTATGACCAGCTTTCCTTGCCTCAAGAATTCCACCACAGTGTAACGGTTCACTTTTATCTACTCCATTTCCCACAGGAGGCGCTTCTCTTTTGAAAGACAGTCCTTGCCGATTGAGGTCAAGCAATCTGGGTTTCAAAGATGCTCAGTCTTTGCCCTCAGCCTCCCTGAGCTGCTAATCGACTGTCTGGCTTTTCCCTTCTCACCACTGCAGTCTCCATTGTCTGCTCAGGAGCCTTATTTTTCTCTATGGTTCTGACTAGCAATGAACCATGACTGGGGTAGAAGACATCTTTCTTCCTCAACCCCCGTCTTTCCTGATAACACACAGCTTCCCTTCCTTTCTGTCCCCACTTCACCATTCTGCACCCCAGAACGATCTCCCCATCTCTAACTCCCTTCTATAAGCTTCTGCCAGTCACTTCTGCCACAGCGAAGGGACCAGACTTCTGGAGACAAATTAAACTTCACAAACTCTTGCCATCTTTATCCAGATGAAGCAGACAGGAGGTCTGCGAAATGCCCCCACCAGCAAGTTAAGGAGAGCACAACTGTTGGCTTCTTTGTTCAATATACTATGAGGAGTTGATGTTCATCCCCAGACTGTCTGGGCAAGTAGAGACTCAGCCTAATCAAAGGGCTTGTGCTTACACATGCCCTACAAATAATAATAATAACATAATAGTACTAACATGGTGCTACATTTGGAGCTTGAAATGAGCGTGACATTTCCCCTGATGAGGTTAAGCAGCCTAGCTCAGGAGGCTGCACATTTGCATAATAAAGATCAGAAGTCACTGCCTTCTATGTCTCTCTCAGCACCAGTAGCCTGGTGTCCTTGATTCAGGGACATCACAACCTACTGTATGCAGTCCTGTGCAGCGATTCTAATCTTGGCCTTGCATGTGAAATGTCGGGCTTTTTTTTTTTCTTTTGGTGTGGGAGAACAACAAATTATGTTTGTAAATGAGAAGGTGCTGGCTGTAGCCGATAGTACAATCTGAATGCACAGAGCAGTGTCTGTGACCCATGGCACTAACCTAGCTCCACTCCATTTCTCCAGCCTATCAGTTGATGGGAAAACATCACTCTAGATATAATAATTAATCATTAGTCAATATGGATATCCCCATTGGTTCCCTGCCTCTCAAGCAACCTTGCCTCGTCTGTCTATAAATCAAATAAATGCATTCCTTAATATCCCATAGAATATATTTCTGGGCAGCCTCTTTCCTCTATAAATTAACAAAACACTTTGAGAGGAGGAAAAAAAAACCCTCTTATCGGCAGAGAGAGGAAGATGTCCCAAGGTACCATCTGAGGAAAGTCCAAACAGAGGAAGGTTGTGGGGATGGCTGAGTCTCTGAGACATGGCTTGTGGTAGTGTCCCTTAGCCAGGTAGAGGGATGGCAGTGGTCATCACCTTGCCATGTGGCCCCAATGACACACATCCTTTGTTCTCACCCCCTGCCCTGCCCCCACATTCATTTGGGTCCAGCAGCAGTGGCTGTAGGTGAATCACACCAGCACACGCTTCTACTCCACTCCAGACTCTCTCCAGAGTCTCGGGAATATTTGCAGCATCAAGAAACTCGCTAAAACAAATGAGCCACCAAGTGTGGTGGAAAGACACGTGGGTCTGGGGATCAGGGAAGATGGAGGAAGAGAACCCAGCTCCCGGCCCTGGGGCCTTGTTTCCATCTATAAAGAGGGACTCGTTCTTCTTGTGCTTGCTGGAGCCTTACACTTCGGGGCCTCGAGGCAAAGGGACAGAAAGATCAGGGAAGGAGGAGAAGTAGACAATAGCAGCGTTTATCATCTTACTGGGTTGTTTTTAAAAAGTAAAGTATCAGGACTGGAGATGTGACCCACCCAGTACACACAAAGCCCTGGGTTTGATCCCTAGCATGGCACAAACTAGCATGGTGGCACATGCCCGTAATCCCAGTACTCTACAGGTGGAGGCAGGGGGATAAGGATTAGGTTCAAGGCCATCCTTAGCCACAGAACAAGTTTGAGTTTGGGAACTGGGGAAGAAGATTTTGAAAAATCTTCCAAGAAAGATAATCCTTTCTTTATAAATTTATTACTGGCCTATATATAACTCCCTCTGTAGCCCAGGTTGCCCTCTAACTCGCACAGACTTGCCTACCTCTGACCTCTAACTCACAAGTGCAAGGATTAGAGACATACATCACCATGCCTGGCCTGATTATAAAGTTTTGAATCTTAAAATTCTCTATCCAAACCTTTCCACCCTTTCCAGAGGGGGGCTGATTAAAAATACAGCTTCACTTTAGAGCCTAAAATATATTACACATGGGGGCAGGGGGAAGGGGGAGGGAATGAGAGAGAGCACAGTCCCCTTACTATCCAGTGCATATCTGGCAAACAGAGACAGTTTTAGTTGTTTCAAATTGGGAAGAAGCTACTGGCAACTGTGAGGCTGAGACCAGGCTCCTAGACCAGGCAAACTGCTGAGCATCCTACATCAGGACAGCCCCCTCCCCCATTTCAATAAACTTCCAGCCCCCAACTGTTAATAACATAAAGGTTGAAAAACCCCGTGGCAGACTATAGACGAAAAGAAAACAAACAAAAACCACATTTCCAGATGAGTTTGTGTTCCTGGGAGATGCTTTCTTCCTGCTCCAGCTCAGACTGGAGGTGAGTCTAAGTTCACGAACCAACAAGAACTCCTTAGAGCCTTGGTCTGAGACACAAGCTTGTCTCCTGCTCTGGAGACAGCTGCCCACAGATCTTTAACTCATTTTGGTGAAGGAAAACTTCTAGCCCTGTTGCCGAGCATCCAGAGCTGCCCAAGGTACACGATGTTCACAGTCCATGCACACCAAGAGTTCTTTCTAACAGTGAGCATATCCACTCATTAAACAGTTACTGATGGCTTACTGTGTATTAGGGAATGCTGTAGGAGCTATGTACTGAGATGGAGCAGTGAACCAAAAAGGCCTCACCTCCGGGAAGCTCTGGCCTGTGGTGTGCTATGAACACACTTAGGTAGAAATCAGGGCTGAGACTGTCCTACAGAGGGACAGAGGCAGAGGAGTTGAGAAATCACTATGGGGCAGGGGAGATGGCCTAGCCATTAAAGGCTAGGCTCACAGCCAAATACACAAGCGAAGGGGCTGTGGACAAAGGAAGTCACTAACGAGGCAGCATAACAACAAGGTTCTGAGGGTTTGGGTTTGGGAAATAAAATTCCAGACAAGGACTCAAGAGCAAGAGAGAGAAATTGGGGTGGGGGTGGGTGCTGTCCTCGGGGTATCATGGCTGCTCTGGGAATGTGTGTAAATCAACAACGGGCAAGGACCTGTTTAACCCCATCAGATGTTCACATACTATTCTGAGACAGACGGAAATCCACTATCGATGTCAAAGACAGTGACATTCATGACATTTAACGTGAGTTTTCCTGGCAGCTGCGTCACTGTTCATAGAAAAGGGGGAGGGTGTTGTTGTCGTTGTTGTTGTTTTAAGTGTTTAACATTCTCTTTTGCGTTTAGAAAACCAGACAACCAGAGTCTGAGGAGATGCAAACACGAGGGTCAGAGCCCAGTCCCCAGCACCTACACAAATAGCTAAGTGTAGTGGCGCACATGTTTAATCCTAACACTGGGGAGGCACGGGTAGGAGGAGCCCTGGTGCCCAGTGGCCACCAGTCTAGCCTAGCCAGCAAACTCCAGGCCACTGAGAGACATTCTCAAAAACAGCGATGATACTGGAAGTTGTTTTCTGGCCTCCATATACATGTGTTTGCACACATACTATACATATGCAAGCCCACATACCACACATATGCATACATACACATCATGTACACACATAAGCACATACACATGCATACATGCACAGAATAACCAAAGAACTCAAACACTAAACTCTGTGTATCACGAAGATAGCCCTGACACAGGGAGGGGCTGTTGACGACACTGCAGCCCCAGTGACCAGGCAGAGCAGGGTCATCTTAAGAAGAGCAGATTCTAAGGTTTCATGCTCTCCACTTGATAAAAGATTCCCAGGATGCACCACTTGCAGGACAGGAAAAGCTGGGATGTAACATCAAAACATTGTACATTCCAGAAAGTCTAGTTAATACCAAGCAGTCCAGGCAGTGAGGAGGGCCAAACCATTTATCAAATCGCCAGCCCACCCCAGACAACTTTGAAATAAACTGTGGCACTTGTTTAAGTAGTTACAGCTTGATGACCTGTTTGTTCGATTAATTAATTTTTTAAAAGAAACAAACATTAAAACAGCAAATAATGTAGCCAGCCTCAACAGAACCACAGATCAGGAAAGCTACAGAGTGCATGCAACAATTTACCAAAACTGTCTCCACAAAGTACAAGTAATTAGAATGTCAGAAATAGCTTCTGATTGATTAAAAAAAAAAAAAAAAAAAGTCAGGCCCACCCTTCCCCTGAGCTGTGGCCATTAAATCAGCACAATAGATATAAAAGCATTTGCTTAAAATAGTTTTCAGCAACTGGTGTTCCAATATTCTTCCTTAAATGTGTGTTTAGCCTCAAACCTTCTTTCTTCCAAGAAAATGTTGGCTGAACAACTCTGTAGCTGTTCTTACAAGGGGAAAAAAAAAAGCTATTTTAAGATGTTGCATTTTGAGTCTTTTAATGGCTTCGTGCTTTGGTAACGGCCTTCAGACTAAGTCCGAGCTTCCTGCTCCCTCCCCTCAAGGGTTCTCTGAGCCAAAGTTAGAGGACCTTCAAGATCGCAGTGACCAAAGGGCTCCTCTGATTCTACAGGCTATGGTGCCAGCTGCCCTTCTCAAAAGAGAGCCTCGTGGACATGGATCAGCAAGAGCGTCTGCTCCATAGCAAGAATTGCAGCCACTGACTACGACTGATTAGAGGGGCAGGATGGCCTCAAGTGGTGAGTGTGGGTCTTGCAAAACACCACTTTACACGGACGAATCTTTTTAATGTGCATGTTCCTCTGTGTGTGAGCGCACACACAAACACACACATATGTATAACAGGGACCTGTGGTGGCCAGAGGAAATTCTCAGGTGTCATCCTCAGGAATGTCACTGAGAGACCATGTCTCTTAAATGGTTTGGAGCATATCAACTAGACCTGGTGGGTTGGCCAGAAAACCCCAGTGATCCACCTCCCTGGTACAGGGATTACAAGAGAGCACAGCACACACATCAGCTGCGTCTTCATGCATTCTGGGGATCATACTCAGGTTCCTCTGCTCATGGAAATGAGCACTTTCCCATCAGCTCTCTCATCAATCCCATAATAATAATGATAATTAAGGAACAGTAGTGGAAAGGAAATGACATATTGCACATGTGACCAAAGAATGGAGTACCTGTAGAGACAGTGTGTCTGCTGTAGGCTGCCACTGAGAACCAAGGCATGCCGGGTAAGTTGGCTGTTTACAGGTAGATAGCTAAGTGCTACACACATTCATTCTGCTAATACTGGAAGGATACTTTAGTGACCTACTGTTCTGGGAGGATGCTGGCTGCCTAAGCTTATCTGTGAACGACGACTCTTCCTGTTGCTGGGACTAAACACCTAGCAAATAAAACTCATGGGCAGTAATATTTATTTTGGTTCACAATGTGGAGGAATTTCCGGCCACGTAGCAGGGAGGGCGGCACAGAAGCCGTGGCAGTAGAAATGTGGCAGAGGCTACCCACAGTCAAATCAGCTGCTGGAAAACACACGTCGTTCGTCAGTGTCAAGGCTGGGAAGTCCCACATCGGTGCACATGATGGAGAGAGAGGCTTGCTCTTTCCACACTGGGTTGTGGGCTTGTACTGCACAGGTACATTTCCCAGGCTGTGCTCCATCAAGCTCTCTAAAACTGCTTGCTCTGGATGTGCCCCACAGTGACTGACCCAGGATGCTGTGCTTGCAGACAGACAGACTGCCCTCACCTACACCTGCCTCACTGAGTCACCCCTCCAACTAGTTTTGGAACGCCAGCTTTGAAAAGAAAACTCCGTTTTGGGTGGTTTAAGAGAGACTCAGGGAGGAGTGCAGATCTTTCTTTCTTGCAAGAGCTAAACCTCAACCCGACTCTTTTCAAAGGGTTAGCGAAGACACGGCTCAGCCACTACGGAGGACAGAATGTCTATTTCTGCGGGCTCCTTAAGGCATCAGAGGAAGCTTTACGGCCACAGGAGCCTAGCTAATGAGCAGGTTATACAATATTCATTGTGTCAAGTTTAACTCTTCAAACAGAACGTCTAATTGCAAGAAGGAAAAAAAGAAGCAAAATTACAGACATTAAGACAACAAAGCTGGAGAAGAATTCCCTCTGTTGATAAGTCTGCCGTTTGCCGCTTCCTGGGCTCACTACACACTGACAGCAGGCGCAGTGGGGCCTCGGCCTCATCAGGAATTCTCATTAGCTCGTTTTTTGACTAAGACACTCGTGGAGCCACCGAGGGGCCCAGTCTAAGGGTCTCTTCAGAGAACAAGGTTCTTGTCCCCTACAGAGGGATTCAGTTATCACCTGTCCTCCTGACATAAACCCCCATCCCATCGTCACTCCTGGCAAGAGCATCTGCAGCAGGTTCACTGAAGGACCCTTTTTGTCCACTGTGGCAATACGGAAGATACAGATAGCAAAGTCCAGAAGCCAGGGCCACACCCAGGGTGACTGACAGGCAAATCAGGATTCCCAGCTGTGGAGCCCTGAGCTGCATCACCGAAGGGGCACTGACTCCCTCTAGCTTCACTTCAGGCCTTATAAAGACCTATCAGAGGCCCTTGAGGGATCCGACTGGCTCCCAGATATGCCCGAGGTACAGAAGTCAAGGCTCGGAGTGGCTGATTCAGCTCTACTCACTTTGAGACCAGACCTGCTGAGGCCTGGGAACACGAGCAGGGTACAGAGCAGGGCCCAGCACAGACCCATTAGAGGCTGTCATCCTGTCCTGCAAAAGAAAAATGGTGTCAAAGGAGTGGATCTTCACCCAATTTGCAACTAGGTTTGCAACTCACTTGTATTCTACGGAGAATTCCAAGCCTCCTGCTTGCTTTAGAATAATCAGATAAGATAGAAGAACTAAATAGATAAGTATGTATCTGTTACTGACAGGGATGGGTAGCTAATGGAAACCCCACTAGAACAAATTTGGGGTCATTTAAGAAACTCCCAGATCCAAACAAAGGATTCTATCATTCCTGGTGAGAACATTGAAGATACCTATTAATGGAAGGCCACAGCAGTGAGGAACATTCTTACTGTCGGTTTCAATAACTTTAAGTGAGAACACTATGCCATGTTTTATTTGGTGTATCTTCTGCAGTGTCAAAGGGAAACTAAATCTTCCGGATGTATGTTTTATATTGCCCATTGATCTGATGACTGGTACAACACAGTGTTTTGAGGCTAGTTTTATAAAGATGGAGTAAAGAGGAAAGAGAAATTATTAAGCGAAGCTAAGTGGGAAAACAAATCACTAAAACCATCAATTTCCTACAATTTCCAATAACTCCAGAGACACTGCATAGACTGGAAAGGCTGGTATTGATTAGGACAAGGACACTGTGCATCATACACTACTTTCTCTTGGCTTTGGCTGCTCATCCATTAGCTTCTTCCCAGCTGGACACTTCCCACTCTGGGGCTAAAATATCAAGTCTCACCTCCCCCAATCCACACTCTTAACTGCTAGCCCTTTTGAGGACAGGCAGGTTTTCAAAGAATCAAAATCAGACCATTCTGAGTCCTAAAGGCAGGAGAGAGAATTAAAAAGGTGAAATAGGTCATAAAGAATCTGAAACAAAAAGCTTTCTTTTCTATTGCTTCTGTGTGTTTTGATGAAACCAGATTTCCCTGGAATAAATCCTGAGTTTGGACACACATGCCAGAAAGGAGAATTGGGGGAAAGGTGTGAGAAAGCAAAGAACTCATGAGTACTGCCGTTTGTTTAGTACTTAATACAGAGGTATACATTAGCACTTTACATTAAAAGTATATTTCAGATACTAAAAGATACACACATCTCAGGGTTCAGCTTCTCTGGGTTATTATCATACCCAGCTCTTCTAGCCAGCAGCTCTGTTTCTATGAAGATACATCACACACCTGACGATAAATTTGGCCACCATCTTCTTTTTTCTGTCAGACTCTCAAACAGCTAAGTGGTTAGCACAATTCAGTGGACTACCTCATGAGCTATTACCCATGGTGGGTGCTTGGGATGGAAACAACAACACTGTCTAGGGCACCTTTTCTGAGAGTCACAAGTGTCTCCAACTTATAGACATCCAGGGATGGTTGTAGGCTTGGGTTGATCTCTTCACTGAGTTGCTGGCCATTGCTGCTTACAGTATGTATGAAGGTGATTAAGAAAGACTCTGTATCCTATGATAACTTTGTCACTCTAATGCTGGAAAAAGCAGTGTCTAGGATGTTCACATCTGTTGTGGAAATTACTTTAATCCCTGCCCAGGGTTTCCACCCCACCTTTGGTTATTGAATTCCCAGATAAAAATACACACAACCTTTATATTTACAATAAGCCTTAAATAGCACAATAGCTGGGCAGCTACCTCTCTCCATACTGTTAGAATGTACTTTCCTATTGATAACCCCATATTATTACATACTGTTTACTGTAGGTAACAGAAAATTATGTGTGTGCACCATACTGGGCATGTGCAGAGGGGTGGGAAAGCTGGGGTGAGGTGTGGAGGAGTGGGGCTTGGATTGCTGATGACTTCAGGTGAGGGGGGTTGGGACAGCCGTCAGGAATGTGGGACTGGGCTTTCTGAGTGGGCCGGGGTGGAGGGAGGAAGGATGGAATTTACAGGACCAAGTGTAGAAGGTGGGCAAGCTGGGAGTAACAGTAGATCCTGAGGAGCAGAGTCAGATGAGGCATGTTGAAGCAGGAGAGAAGCATGGCCCTTGGCACAGAGGCAGCAGGCTCTGCTGGTCAACTGCAGTGGCTGACAGGCAGCGCTCACGCAGGCGGTGTTGGTAGACATTTCTTGGGCCACTGCATGACACTCTTTTCTCCAGTGTTTCCTTCTCTCAGAAACTTGAGGAAAGCAGCAGCCTAGTCCAGACACATAGTAAATGGACAGTGGATCCACCCCTCCACTCTTCTGTTGGCACCTAACTCCAGTGCAATGCTGTAAGAGGCGGGGTAAGTGGGTCACCAGGGATTTGCACCCTTAAAAGAGAGATCTGAGGGAATGAGCATATTCCTTCTTCCATGAGAGGAAGTATAGAAGATACCATCTGGCCCTCAGCAGACAAGGAAGTGATCTAAACTTGATCTTGGACTTCCCACTCTCCAGAAGTCTGTGAACATAGGTGTATTGTTTATAAGTTACTCACAAGACGTTGTGCTGCAAAAGCGGGAATGGATGGTAGCACTTGCCTGGTGAGAAGCACAGGAAGGTTTTGCTATTGGAAATGCACCTTGGAAGTCATGTAGGTCCTTCAAGGAACAGTCTAGTTAGAGGGTTGTCAGAGGGAAGGCATGACACATAATGTTAATCATACCTAAGGAGGAGGGACAGACCCCCAAGTGTCCTGGGGGTGGGGTTCTGTTGGCAGGTATGTTTCAGAAACTCAACTACTCTTTCTAAGTTTGAACAAGTTATAAATTTTAACAACTAACATCTTATTAAAGGGTTTGTTTCATTAGCACACCCATTAGCACATGCATGCACACATGAAATACACAGTTCTTATCCTTGGGAATGACTAGAGGAGAGCAATGGGCCACACCATGTCACCTTGTGGGCTACCCGGGCAGGCATTTGACACTTCAAGGCAATACCCATCTCCCAGTATGTCAGGCAGGCGTCCATGGGGGTGGGATTTCCACACGTAAGTATGGTGTTTCTTTTAAAGTCTCATTCTCAAGATGTCTATAATAAAGCAGACCTAGTTATGCTTGGATTAGAATGTAACATTTGCCTGACTTGTCAAATAAGCTATGCCACTTTAAAGACGGGCCGGGTGTGCGGGCTTTGCTCTAGGCCAGCTTTCCTGTGATCTGTGCTCTGCTTTTAGGAGTGTCTTGGTGGGGAAAGCTTAGGAGCTGCGCTGATGAGCAGCAGAAGAAAAAGGGTTTCAGGGTGAGAACAGGAAAGGAATGTAGGCCACTCTGTTGACCACATCTGTGGCTGAGTCTGTTAGCCTGAACAAACCCCAAACCAATGAATAGCAACTTAGAGGGCTGTGTGGTGGCACACACCTTTAATCCTAGCAACCTGGAGACAGAGGCAGGAGGACCTCTGTGAGTCCAGGGCCATGCTAATTTACATAGTTAGTTCTACGCCAGCTATGGCTACACAATAAGACTCTGTCTTAAAAAACAAAAGAAACAAACCAAAAACCCCTGACAGATTGCTTTGGCGTATAACTCCCAAGGGGACACAGGGAAGGCATGACTGCAAGAGATTAAGGCCAGGCTGGCAGTTGGGAAACAGAATAGGGAGTCAGGCCAGGTTATAAAACCTCAGAGCCAGTCCCAGTGGCATACTTCCTCAGGAAGGCCACACCTCCTAACGATTCCACAACCTCAAACAGCGCCACCAACTGGGGCCACATGTTCAAACCACTTGAGTCTGTGGAGAACACTGTTCATTCAAACCTCCACTGAGGTGGTTATTGAGTGTGTTTGCTCAGAGATGTTTCATAAAGATAAATAATGGGAAGGTTCCCATCATGAGAACTTTTAGTTAGGAAGTTGAGATTGTTTGTTTTAGGTCTCTTTGTTTCTTTGTTTCGAAAGGTCACCAGCAATGAACCTTAAAGTCCTGAGACATCAGCAATAAAAAGGTGGATTCCCAGTGAGACACTCTCTTAGTCCTCATTCTTCTCTCCAGTCTAGGCTGCGAAGAGCCTTCTGCATGAAGCCCTGAGTTCAATCTCCAGCACTGGATAATCTGCCATGGAGCCAAGAGCATCAGAAGTTCAAGGTCACCTTTACTTACATAGTGATGTTGAAGCCAGCCTGTACTGCATGGGTTTTTAAAACAGGAGAAAAAGGGGCTGAAGAGAGAAGGAGGAGGAGAAGGAGAATGTAGAGAGAATATGGTGTGTAGTGTATGGATGTATCACCTGTCAATTAAAAAGTCTATGGCCTATGGTTTATGCTGAGGCTTGGTTTGTTGCTATGTATTATAATGCTAAATTCTGTGCCTGAAGGTCTAGGCCTATGAGTGAATTCTCACTGTTACAAGCTTTTGTTGTGCAAACCTTGTTCCTTGATTTAAAACTATTGGATAAATAAAAACGGCCTACAGCCAATTACTGGAGCATTTAGAAGTAGGTGGGTTTTGAGTTACCTGGTTGGGAGTGGAGAAGGAGAAGAGAGAAGAGACCAGGAAGAGAAGGAGGAAGTACGAGAGGAGAGGAAAATGCCATCATGAAGGCCGATGGACCATGAGCATGTAACCAGGAGAAACAACAAGGAGAGGCAGCCAGGCCAGCAGTTAGAAGAGTAGCTTAGGGGTTACCCCCAGTAATTGTCAAAGCCAAATAAAATAGTCTGAGTCTCACTTATTTGTAAGCTACTTGAGGATAAACCTAAATCGGTTCTACTACAGGCTTAGGCAGGAAATAGAAGATGGGACATGCAGGAGGAGGAAGGATTCTGGCATAGAGCCATGTACAGAAAGGGAAGATGTAAGAGACAGATGCACGGTACCTGAGCACAGGTAGCCAGTCAGTGGCAGAATGTAGGGTAAAATAAATGGAGTATCTTAAGTTATTATTCTAGTCAGAGAAGAACCTCGCTCAATTGCCAAGGTATTTGTAATATATATTTCGAGTCTGAGTCATTTCCTGGGGCATCAGGCGAAATTTCTACAGAGGAAGCAGGAGAATGAGGATGAGGAGGAAGGGAGGAAGAAGAGGAGGAAGTGGAGGAGGAGGAAAGCTCATTATTTGCAGTACCCCTGGCCTCACAGATCCACGGGAACACTAAACATTGTGCTACCTGCAAGCACAGAGTTCTCCAAGGTGTGTGCTGTCTCCCAGGATGTAACAAAGTTCTAACTGCCCTCACCCTGGGGGCCCAGCTCCACTGAGTACATTGAGTTTAATAAAACCTGTTTGCTGCAGCATACCTTGGAAGTACAAGTGGTCCCCTTCACAACCCCCACCCCGGCCCTGGAGGCAGCTGCAGCTGCTCAGGGCAGGTGCATTTTGCTTGTTTTCTGGAGAAAGGAACTTGCATTAGCAAGTTACAAGTGGAAACAGAGCACTTTAAAATGAGGCTGGCGGCCAGCGTCATGTGAGCAACCAGCAAGCAGCACCTGGGCCAGTTCCTTCAGCAGCATCTGGCCTCTGGCAAGGTATTAGCACTGGTGACCCAGGCACTATGACCCAGGCTGCGTGTGGCAGAGGATGACAGGGGGGCCTCTGTGTGTCTGTTGAGACACTACAGACAATTCAATTCTGGTCCAGGACACAAAATATGACTTGGTGATTGGTAGACCACAGAAACAAAACCTGGGACTCATAGACTGAGTTTCTAGTAAGTAATACCCTGGACTACCCCAATACCAGATGCTGAATAACAGGAGTCTAAGTACACAGAACTGGAGGGATTACTTTATTTCCTTTTGGATGACTTCACTCCTTTAATATAGGAACGTTTGATAGCTAGGATATACTAGGAGAGTGTGTACAGCTAGCTATGTTACTCCTCCTCAGTAAACACAGGTATCTAGGGAAGGCCACCGGCACAAGATTACTCCCAAACAAAAACGAAATCCACACCAAAGAATTCTTCATTTTGACAAAAGAGCCTCTTCTTAGATTATTTGATTCAATGGAAAGGTTTTCATCTTCAGTTCTTCAACTTATTACCAGTCCTTTGCTGCACCCTGTCAGCTACATCGTTAAAGCATTCATAAGCAAGGTGTGCTCGGTTACACTTGTGATTCCAGAGCTCAGAAGAACCAACGCCCAGGACTCACAGAGTGGAAAGAGAAGACTCCTTCCACTTCAGGACTCCAACATGACCCAGTCTCCACACAGGTGCTATGGCATGTGTCCTCACCTTCACACATACACACACACACACACACACCCCACATGCACATCGTAATAAAATCACATCTCATTTTGAGTAACGCAATACTTATGCAGAACTGTGTAAGTACTCTGTATAGTACTTATATACAGTCTAAGTAGCAGGTTGCATTCATGAGTTCAAGTATCACCCTGCACACTCACACTGATAAAGCCCCATGAGGTACATGCTGATGTTATTATGACCAGTTTGTTTTTTTTAAAGTGTGTATACATGTGTGTACTCATTCATAGGTTTACAGGTGCACATGTGTGAATATGTGAGCTGTGTGTACATGTGTGTAGGTGAGAGATAAGAGGATGTCATTCACGAGGCACTGTCCACCTTGCAGTTTACATAGAGCCACTCATTCAGATAGGGTGTCTGGCCAGTGAGCCCTAGGATCTGCTTGTCTTTGCCTCCCCAGTGCTGGGATTACATGGAGGCTACCATGTCCATTTTTAAATGTGGGCCCTGGGAATTAAACTCAGGTCTTCTTTCTAAAAGCGTAGGTACTTTTTAGGCTGCGCTATCTCCCCAGCCCTCTTTTGAGATAGCACACAGCTGTTGCACTGGCTAGCCCAAACGCCTGGGCTCAGCGATCCTTCTGCCTTAGCCTCTCAGGAGGTGGAACTCTAGGTGAATTCCACCCTACCCACTGCATACTTCCCACTTTTAGAGAGCATGGCCCTGAGACTGGGCAGGGAAGTGTCTGTCTGTCCGTCTGCCTCCTTCACTCTGGTTTCCCTTCTTCTTTTACACGTTTTCAGGACTCAGGTTCAATTCTTCAGTACCAGAAGGAAGGGAGGATGACATTCCAGGACTGTGGGTCACGCACAGGGAGGCTGCACACACAGTCCTGCTCTCGCTCCACTCTGCCTGGGCTCTCTAGTACAGAAGCCACAGGGACCCAGCACCTGTTCTAAAGTAGCCATGGGGAGAAGAGACCCTACACTCCAAATTAAGTGTCCCCAGTTACTGGGGGGCACACTGTGCTTTCTAAGGAGTCTAGTGTCCCCACAGACTGGGCAGGGGCTTTCTATATGAACAGAAGTGTCCTCTTCGGGGTGTTGTCAGAGCGGGTGGCAGGTATCTGCCTCTTCAAAACAAATCATCAGTTGAATGGAGTGGTGACAAAGGTGCCTGCTCTCTGGTGACAGCCGCTGTGCATGCTTGCAGCAGAGAGCCTGTAGTGCCACACTGCTTTGGACAGACACTGCAATAGAAATCAACCATTAAGCGTCATGGTCCACTCAGTCCCACCGCTATTTTCAAAACTAAAAGTGTAAGGCCACCCCTTCCTTTAGGCGTGAGTAGTCCATTAGTGGGGAAAACTGAACTCCTATTTCATGCCAAAATAAACTCCATTTGGATAAAATGATGCATAAAGGGATGAAGAGGTGTCTCGGTGGTTAAGGACAATTGCCACTGTTGGGCAGGAGTTCCATTGCCAACACTCATGCCAGGTGGCATAAAACAGCCCGCGAGTCTAGCTCCAGGGACTGTTGACCTCTCTGGACTCCATGAGCACCTGCGTACACAGGGCGTATAGTCACAGATAAAGACACAGACACACACACATACACACCACACACCGCATACATACTTGCACACACAGGACATAGTCACAGATACAGACACACACACATACACACACCTGCATACACATGGTGTATAGTTACAGAGATACACACACAACTGTACACACCTGGTGTATAGTCATAGACACACACATACATACACACACCTGTATAACATATGGTGTATAGTTACAGACAGACACACACACCCCTGCACACATGGTATATAGTCACAGACACACACCACACATACCTGCACACACATAGCATATAGTCACAGACCCACATACACACACCTGCACACATATGGGATATAGTTACAGACCTACATACAAACACCTGCACACATATGGGATATAGTTACACACACACACACAACACACACACACACACACACACCCCTGCACATACATGGCGAATAGCTACAGACAGACAGATATACACACACCTGTACACAGATGGTGTATAGTCACACAGACACAGTCACACACATATACACACACAGAATTTTCTAAAGATATGTTAAAATGCAATAAAAATCTATTAACAGTTCATTTTCTTTTAAAAAATATTGAAAACAAGAATGTCCTTTTAAGCAAAACTAATTTGCCATACATAACAGAAGGGGGAATAAAGCAGGTTTCCCTCCTAGGATAATTTGGTTTTCATTTATTTATTTTTGATCACTTTATTGTAATGAACCAACAAATAAAGACATCACACAGCCCTTAAAAAAAGCACTAAATACTTTCCTACTTCCAAATTCTATGCATCTCAGAGAACTTCTATATGGCAAGATCTGCCATTCTAAAGCCTGGGAGCTTAGCTTGGGGTTTTAATTTTTATCAATTACATTTTATGGACTTATTCATCATACACAAAAAAGAAAGAAAAAAAAAACTATTCCAGGGTTCAACTAAAAAACCCAAGGGTAATACAGTTTGCTATATTAAAAACAACTGAGTGTAGATGGAATCTAAGTACAAATAGTGGGCTCTGAAAAGTATTTGGAACCTATAAGGTGGGTGACGGATACAGAGTAGCTGAGGCTATGTCTGTGATGAATACAGAGTAGCTG
The DNA here is from genome assembly GCA_021653895.1 of Mastomys natalensis. Classification (NCBI taxonomy): domain Eukaryota; kingdom Metazoa; phylum Chordata; class Mammalia; order Rodentia; family Muridae; genus Mastomys; species Mastomys natalensis. Next base: position 476,464 of record JAJTUV010001448.1, read on the forward strand.
AGGTTATGTCTCAGAGGTAGAGTCTTTTCTGGCATGTGATGTATAGAGACAGAGTGATTATAGTTATTATATTTAATGTAAGTATAAATATACAAAGTTGACATCCTCAAAATGATGAAATGAGACAAAGAAACTATAATAAGCTCAGTCATTGTTTAAAAAGTGTTCATGGGCCAACAGGATGGCTTAGCAAATAAGTGTTTGCTGCTAAACCTGATGATCTGTTTGCCCCCTAGAACACAAATGGTGGAAGGAAAAAATTCACTCCTGCCAGTTGTCCTCTGACCTACATACTCAAGGATACATGTATGCACTTGCACATGCACACACACACACATTTACACACAAGGTGCTATTTTATCTATTAGCAAATAATAAAATGTGTGATTTTTTTAAAAACTAAGATTAATAGAACTATAGAAAAACTACAGGACGTGTTTACAAGTGCTAGACCTATAAACCTTTTAACCCTCTGGAAGCAACAATGCCTGCCATACTAAAATGAAATTCTCTCTGATGCATCCTATAACATCAACAGAAACCCCTGAAAACATAGAACTGAAAAAAGCCAGAAGCAAAAACAACGTGTTATGTGAGTTCACATATGAGAGCTCCTGGCCTAACCAAATTGAAAGAGACAAAAGAAAAGACCTGAGGTGATCAGGAGCTGTTTTACTTTCTAGTTGGTTGGTTGTTTAGTTAGTTAGTTAGTTTTTGCTGGAGATTGAATTCAAAGCCTCCTGAGTGCTAGGCATATCTTATTTTTAACTGCACTGCATCCATCTGCAGTTGAATCATCTCTTACTGAAGATGAATGACTTATTTTAGTGATAAATGACCAAGCACATGTTTTACACACACATCATACATGAAGATTGTTCAGGGTAAACACACAAGTTATCTGTGATAAGATATATTTGTATCTTACAGTATTGGCCAGTCATCTTTTGTAATAATCTCAGCTGTAGTCTCTTTCTTAATAATGACTGCTGTCCGTACAGACATTAGACATTGTGTGGTTTTCATGATACAAAAACTGCATGCTTCTTTTTAGTCAAATAATTGTTTCCTGGGACCTAACCACACGTAAGTCAGGGAGCTCCTTCCTGGGGCAAACACCCTGGGCACGTTCCACCAGGACTCACGCTCCTGTGAGGGCAACACTCATACTTGGAATCTTGGCTCCTGGCAAGTAGGAGGACCTGCTGGTATGGATGGCGATGTGGTGGGTACCAGGGCTTGGGCCGTGGGAAAAGGCAGCTGAGCAGGAAGCTAGAGTCAGGGTGCCACAAGTCCTGCTTGCAAGGACATCTAGGATTCTCATCCTGGCCTTTTCTGAGATGTGACAACCATGGGCCTCAGTTCCTGTCCTTCAGATGATGAAGTGAGGTCTTCAGACACGCTGGCCTGAATCCTCGGCTCCCTTTGCCTCTGCAGTGATTTTAGTGCTGTTCCCAAGATCAGTGTCGAAAGTACAAGCCTGGATATGGGACGTGTTTCATTTCTAAACACTGCAAATTTGTCCTTGTTTTTGTTAATGCTTATGTGATGTACTTGGACTTGTTAATGTGTATGTATGTGCACATGCGTGCATACAGGATCGTGGATGGCAAACAAAGGCCAACATGGTCTTTCCTAATTGCTCACCAACCTTTTTTTTTTTTTTTTTGGTTTTTTGAGACAGAGTTTCTCTGTGTAGCCTGGCTGTCCTGGAATTCACTCTGTAGACCAGGCTAGCCTCGAACTCAGAAATCTGCCTGCCTCTGCCTCCCAAGTGCTGGGATTAAAGGCGTGTGCCACCACTGCCGGCAACACTTTTCTTTTTAAGACCTGTGTCTGATTCTTGCCCAAAGCTCCCAGACTGTCTAGGATGGCCAGCACACCTCTGAGGTTGACACACTCCATCCTGCAGGAAGCTCCTTCAACAGGAAGGTAAACAACTCAAAATAGTTTAGGAAGTCCCTGAAACTGACCAGATTCACTGCCAGAGTAAGCAATAAGAGTTTAGAGTCCCGCTCAGAGGAGGAAGCCAAGTTGCAAAGATGACTATCAGGAGAAAAAGACAGAAAGAAGACTTGAGACCAGACCAGCTGCTGGGAGAGGTTTAGACCAACCCAGGCTGGACAGGACTCTCTCTCTTCATTCTCTCTCTCTCTTTCATTCTCTCTCTCTCTCTCTCATTCTCTCTTCTCTCTTTCATTCTCTCTCTCTTTCATTCTCTCTTTCATTCTCTCTCTCTTTCATTCTCTCTCTCTCTCATTCTCTCTCCTTTCATCTCTCTCTCTTTCATTTCTCTCTCTCTTTCATTCTCTCTCTTTCATTCTCTCTCTCTCTTTCATTCTCCTCTCTTCTCTCTCTCTCTCTCTCTCTCTCTCTCTCTCCTGCTGAGCTGCCTGCAGCTGTGGAGTGTGCTATGGCACCCAGGGTTGTGAGCTGTCACCCATGCTGGGGTGGCCTTGGTGATGCAGCTGTCTGCGAGTCTATGTCTGTCGTGGGATCCCTATCTGAGGTGATCAGAGGTGTGTGTTGAGTCTCCACAGTGAAAGTTTTGTCACACAACTGTCCTACCACGACTAGTTCTACATTTATAGAGATTCTAGAATACAGAGCACAATCTTAGGCATTTAAAAATACATTTTTTTACCTTTTGATAGTCCCATGCTCAGGCAGTATTAAAGTTTGGCTATTATTTGTAATTGAAGGCAATACCGTCTTCTTTTAAAAAAAATTCTAAAAAACTTTAGTGATGCTAGCTATGACAGTAGTAGATGAAGAAAGTGGGCTTTTTCTCTCCCTTGGTGACACAGATATTGCCAGATTAAAGGTGGATAAAGGCAGGTTTATTAGGAGGCAGCTCTCAGGTGGATTCACCAATCCCACAGGTGAAGGTTGGTGAAGTCACACATCCAGGATAAAGCAAGGGGCTTTACTGGTCTTGGGCACAGGGTGATGCTGCATGAGCTACCAGTTGGGATTGTGCCATATAAGGTAAAGAAGCTGAGTGCTAGGGTGGCCACTCATGGGTGAGTTGCAGGAAATTTAGAGCCGGGGAAAGATGTCAGTTAGCCCGGAGTTTCTCTGTGCAGATGAGGTTAGGGGAAGGAGGGCAGATGGGGTTTCCCAGCTGTGCAGGGGATAAGCAGGGGTTCCAGCCTAACATAGCAATCCAGATGACCCGCACAGTTATCCTGTACTATGCACACCCACACTCTCCTCCAGGGTTAGGGTTATGGAGAATGCAGAAGGGAGGAGCATGATCTCCCAAACTCTTCTGAAGAGTCTTTCAGACAATGTCTTATCCTGATTGCCTTATTCTCCACAAGGTTCTATCAGTCAAAACCTCTATTCCCCAAGGGCTGTGGCTGCAGCTTCCTGGGAATTATCGGATACATAATGCCTAGCGAGATGAAGGTGAAGTCTCAGGGGAGGCATCAAAGCTTGGCCATGTTCTTTTCACAAGAGCAACCGGAGAATGTCTCCAGAGCCTTTGTTGGTAATTCTTTCAAAAAAGAGATCAAACAGCTGCCTAAAAGAGGAGCGGAGATGGTACGCCTAGGTCTAGCACACCTCCCCACTTTAGACCTACAGGGCATGTCTTACTGTCTGCTTCCATGAACCTTGAAAAACCACACATTCACCTAGACACACACGGTTCTCAGGTGGGGTGGAGCAGCTCCCCAGCCGAGTTGCATAGACACACCCTAAAGTCTGTCTTTTCTTCCCCGTCTTTCCCCTAACAGGAAGTATGGCGGCTGTCACCATTAATCCTTAGTGCCAATAGGAACCGTCCTTCCATGTCTAAATTCAACCTAAATCCCATGACTTTTCTCTAAAAGCACATTCAGACCCTGAGCCTCCAACTGTGGTTGTGCTCAAGGTTGGGAGAAGAATTAGGAAGAGGTAGGACTGACCATGTGCCTGGTGTTGTCACCTGAGTTGGCAGAGGGCAGATGACTCCATCTTGGTTTGTGCACCAAAGGGAGGATGTTTGAAGCCAACACATCCCAACACTCTGTGCTTCCAGAGGAAGATGGGGTGAACAAGTTACCCCTGGGACTGACAGCCAACAGCAAAGCTTAGTGCTAAAACAATTTCACATAGAGTACTCTTCCCACATGTATTATACTAAAATGAAATTCCAAAACTTTAGGAATCACCTGAGTGGTTGTACTGGCCATGCCTGCAATCCCAGCATTCAGGAGGCTGTAGTAAGAAAGATGTCTAGTTAGAGGCTAGCCTGACTACCCAGCAAAACTACTATCTCAAAACCAACACAAAACAAGATGAGTTTTTAAAACAGGCTTTTAATCCAGCACTCAGAAGGCAGAGGCAGGGCTATCTCTGATTTTGAGGCTAGCCTGCTCTACAGATGAGTTCCAGGACAGTCAAGGGTATGTAGAGAGACTATCTCAAACAACAACAAAGCACAAAAACAACCCAGAATCACCTTAGGTAACAGCAGAGAGTCTGTGGCTTAGTAGTTCTCAAAATGGATCCCTAGGGTCAGCGCAAACACCAGCATCATCCTTGTGGTGATGACGATGAAGGGAATAGATGCAGGGTGCTGGTGGGTGGCATGGCCTTGGTCAGCTTTGGTGTCTTGATGACTGCAGGGTTGCCACTGAGGGACCCCAGATGTGAAAGTGGGACAGGTGGAGACTTCTCCAGAGGGAGTGGTTGTCCTACCACTAGGCACACAGTCTCCACTTCAGAAAACTGTGGAAAGTGTCTTATAAACCAAACACTGGATGAGAGACCACATTGCCAGGGTAAATGAGACTGTAAACATTCAGGGAATTTGACCTCCCCTAGAATTGCAGACACACATTACCCCCCACTCCATCACCACCATCCCAAATGAAATCAAATGTATTAAATCCAGGGCTCTGAGTTTCTGTCCTGCTAGGACAGAAGAAATCTCAATCCTTCCTAAGACATGAGAAAATTTAAGAGTCTAGAAAATTTGGTGAACTGTTGTTCACCGTGTTTTCTAAAGTCGGTGGTCACCAGAAACAAAGGCTTTTGTATGAGATGGTGTCTGAAGCTGGTAGCCCATGGCTCACTCTGGTGACACTTCATCTCATTGGTCACTCAGGAGAATTTCTTTTGGAGACAAGAAGATTGCTTCTAGACACAGCCTATGATGCCTGACATGATCCTGTCATTCCCACACTTGTGACCAGAGAGGACCAACAAATAAGCAACAATGGAACGTAGAAAGCCACTCTACAAACCATGCTGAGAAGAACCAAAACGCAGCCACATGTACAAAAATAATCCTATATGTCTTGTAAAAACTAAAATCAATGCCATATATTTGAGGGTATCTACATACTGAATGTGTTAGGAATATATTTCATATGTAACTGGTGCAAAAAATTAGTAGCAAGATATTTTGCACTTTTTACATCGTAGCCTTTGGTATTCGATATCCTAAACCTTTTTATAAAGATTTTTGTGTGTATGAGTGTTTTGCCTTCATGTATAGCGTGCTGTACATTCATGAAGTCCCCATGGAGCCAAAAGAGGATGTCAGAATTCCTAGAACTGGAGTTAGAGATTGCTGTGAGCTGCCGAGTGGGTCCTGGGAACTGAACTCCAGCCCTCTGCAAGAACGGAAAATGCTCTTAACCACTGAACCATCTCTCTAGCTCCTCAGTGTAGATCTTTCACTTGTAACACATCCCAGTTCAGACTAGCAGAATGTCATGTGCTCAGTAAACCACACTTGGTAGGCAAGCATCAGTGTGTGCCAGGGAGAGTGGGTGAACAAGGCGATGCTGTCTGGTCAGGTCTGACAACAGCAAGGTTCCATACTTAAGATGTGTAAGATGAGGTAATGTGTCCTGAAGACTAAGCAGCACACATAGCAGTACGTGTGTGCACTGCTTACACAGGAGAAGGTACTTCAGCAAAGTAGCTAATAAATCACCTCATTGAAGTGGGTGGTGGTGGCACACTCCTTTAATCGCAGCACTCGGGAGGCAGAGGCAGACAGATCTCTGTGAGTTCAAGGCCAGTCTGGTCTGCAGAATGAGATCCAGGATAGCCAGGGTTACACAGAGAGACCCTGTCACGAAAAACAACACAAAGTTACCTTGCTGAAGCAAGGGTTGAGAGCTGCAGTGTTGTCCCATTTTACAGGTGAAGCCTGATTCCCAGTCCTCCCTCATCCTGCTTCAGTTCACAGAGCTTTCAAGCTATGACAACGGGTTTCCTCAGGGCGGCTCTGCTTCCAATACCATTGCATCCTCATCTACAGAATGGAAATACACCAAGATGTCACTGAGGTGTAAAACAATACAAGGTTAGCATGTGGTGTAGGGAAGGACACACAGCAAGGGACTCATGTGCTCACAGAGGTCCCCCAAAGTCCCCAGGAGCTGGTAGAGTGTGACAGTGAGAGAGAGCAGGCAAAGAATCAGGAGCAAAAGAGCAGTGAGCAGGACTCAGTCCCCGCTCCCCGTGGACACCCAGCTGTGTGTCCTACAAAGTAAAAAAGCATGTCTTTCTTTCACGAATCTGTTCGAGGGCATTTCATACTAGCAGTTTGGCTGGACTTGATATATTAGCAGGATGAAATCCATTACACTGTCATCCCTCGGTCCTGACCAGAACAGTTATATTAATGCCACACACAGGAAAGTCTTGTGGTGAGTTCTGTGGTTATAAATCAGCCGGTTTGTATTCTTTGGCAAATCACTTAACTTCTCTGGGTTGCCCCGGGTATAAAATAAAATGTCTGAATTGAATATCTCTTAGATTTCTTCCAGTGAGAGAACTATACATGTGCTTAATGCTTTGTCTAGAGACAAAAAATGAAAAATGAGCTGCTCTTACGACATGTTTACATGGATTCAGGTCTGGCCCATAATCACCACCACCATCTTCCTGAGCCCTCCTGGATGGGGACATCTCAAACAGCACGATGCCCTGGAGCTCACAGTGCAGGCCTGCTTCAGAACCTGTTCTTCACGGTTCCAGGAAGCATGCTGCCATTTCTCATCTGAACAGTTCTTCATTCTCCACGGTGAACTTCCTCAAAGCTGACCAGTGTTTTTATATGGACATTGCTGACTCAAGCACCTTTATCATAACAAACGTTTTAATGTCTTGATAAATGAAAATGAAAGTAAATCGAGATTTCTGCAGATTCTGAGGTGTTCAGATTGTCTCTAAGACAGAAATTCTATGGTTCTCTCCAAGCTCAACTCTAATTTTGCCTTTTTTTTTCTAGACAAAATTTTATAGTTTCTACTATTAAAAACCAGAATCATTTAGTATTGTGTATAGCCTCAGCCTTGTATTTTGATCCTAGTTCCACCCTCCTGAGAGGATTGAATCAATGTTTGGATAGCCCAGCCTTGTATTTTGATCCTAGTTCCACCCTTCTGGGAGGGGCTGCAGAGGATGATTGAATCTGTACACAGGTGAGTCTTGTAAACCTTTGTCCAATTAAAACCTGTAAAATAAAGGCTAGAGCCAAGGATTGGGCAGTAGAAGGGGAGCGAGAAAAAGGCTTAGGGGAGGAGAGAGTGAGAGGAATTCAATATAAAAGGTAGAGCAGAAGCAGAGGCAGAGGCAGAAAGAGAAGCAGAGGTAGAAGCAGGAGGAAGCAGAAGCAGAAGGAAGCTGGCGGTAGAAGGAAGCCTACGACAAGGAGCCGGAGCTCCAAGGGCAAGGACGCGGCCTGGATGAACCGCAAGTTATAAGGGATCTCATAGCCGGGGATTAGAGTAGTGTAGTGGTAAACCTGCCCAATCCAGGCGTGCTATTTATACCATAATTATTGAGTTGTGTCTTCCTTTACTGGTCTCCATCGGGCAGGAGATCTTACAGCGAGCAAATTTGGGGCTTAAATAACTATATCTACTACAAATTGGTGCCCAACTTCTACTACAATTTAGGGCTAGTCTGTTCCTTTATCCTCTCCTTCACTCTCCCCATTAAATGATGAAGACAAACAGCGTTTTTACTAACATGGGGGGGTCTTCTCTTTCTTTTTCCTCCTCCTTCTCTTCTTCCTCCTTCCCTCCTCTCTATCCTCTCTTCTTTTTTTTTTTTTTTTTTTTTTTGTTAGTATGCTGAAGACTTCCCCCAGGCCTGGTGAGACCTAGACAAGCACTCTACCACTAAGCCATATCCCCAGCCCTCATTCACATTGCAATGGTTACTAACTGCAAAGCAACATGTACATACGGAGCTGTACACAAAGTATCAACAGGCATTCTCTAGAAGGGGCCATTTTGCTTCAGGCAAGGTCAAGAACTCTGGCCAGGTACGATGGCACACACACTATCTGAGCACTCTCAGGAAGCTGAGACAGGATGTTGGACAGGTTGAAGCCAAACCAGAGTGAATCTAGGTTCAATGTGGGCTATATAGTGAAATTCTCTCTCTCTTCTCTCATCTCTCTCTCTCTCTCTCTCTCCTTCTCTCTCTCTCTCTCTCTCACACACACAACACACACACACACACATACACACACACACACACACACAGCTCTGAAGTTAGGCCACAAATGCCAGCTGTGTGACCTTGGGCAAGTTCATACCAGAGAGCCCATTTCCCCATCTGTGAAATAGGCAAGAATTAGTTTCCATGACGATGTGGTAAGGACTGGACACTTTAGCAGTGATTAGAAGCTGTTGTCAGAAGAAAGATTAAAACCAGGCTGCCAGTGTCCGAGATGGCTAGGACAACTCAATTGGAGGCAAGAGAAGTTGCTTCTAATCTTGGAGTCTGGATAGATAGGCAGGATGAACAGACCAGCAGAAGTGAGCTGGAAAGAGGTTGTAATGGTGGGGTCAGCCATTTGCTGCAAGCATTCGGAGATGAAGTGGTATTCCCCATACCCCTTAACTAAGTTGCTGATAGAGGAAATGGAAGGAAGAAATAAGAATTCACAAAATTTGGAAACTGTTTGTTAAGGAGGCAAAGGAAGGGAGTCAATAAATGCCCGACATTTAGAAAGCTTAGAAAAATAGTAATTCAATGCAGTATCTGAAAGGGAGCCGTTGGCGGCAGTCAATATTATAAATGGCGGACATGTGGTCTGAGCATTCATTCTCCAGCCACCCTTTACTAAATGCCACCAAGTGCAGGTCACGTGCTGGGGCTATAAAAATGAATAGCAGGCACTTTCCTTGTCTCTGGGGCTGGTAACTAAGACTGGTGTAGCAGCAGAAAATTACAAACAATGAGATAAATGACCACAGAGACGTGACCACATGCTGGGACAGCAGCATACAAAGAGAGGATCCTGGAGTGCAGAGAGAATTTCCTGTTCCCTTTGAAAACCTGCTCAGTGGCACTGTTGAGGAACTCTGGTGAACCGCTCCATCTATAGTTGTTATGTATCATCATTGTGTGCTTGCCTCATGGAGGCACCTGGCCTACCACGGCCCTGAACTGCCACGGACCAGCTTTAGGCCGGCTGTCATTTCTGTAGACCTAGCTCTCAGACCGTGTTGAGTAGGAATCGTCTTACAGCTGCTTAGCTTCAGAGTTTCAGCACCAGGATGTTGGGAATCAGCAGAGGGCTGGGAAGATGGCTCAGTGGGTAAGAACTCATGCTACCCAAGGATGAAGACTCCAGTTTGGATTCCCAGCACCCCATACAAGCCAGGTATTACAGCACGCACCTGTGACCCCAGGGCTGTACAGGATGGAACTGGGGGTCACTGGGAATAAGATGAGGAGCGACAGAAAGGGGACACCTGGCATCCTTCCCTGGATTCCATGCAGGCTGTGAACATCTGCACTCGTGCACATGTATCTCATATGACAGCAACAGCAGCAGCAGCAGCAACAAGAACAATTTACCTGGAGGTACAAGCTAACCAGGATGCATGCATCTCTCTGTTCAGAAGTCCGTGCTTCTCAGGGACTCGCTCAGCCTGGACTTTACTGTACTTCTCACCACTGCCCTCTAAAATGTTCTGATTGGGAAACTGAGGAAGAGAAAGGTTAACTGTCTGAAGTCAGGGCTAATCAGGAGTTGAGGGCCAGGCTCCTGCAGAACAATTCTGGGCCATCCTCAAACCTCTATATGGTTCAAATGGTCACTGTGTGATCAAGAAAATAGACTGTGTTGATTCTTGAGGGCCTATTAAAGACAGCCGTTCAGTTTCCTGCTTCTCTAACTGTGGCAAAGGTCTGGTTAAAACCTGGAACTTTCTCTCACTGCAGACCTGACATTCTAAGCCTGCTGTTACCTGACTGTATATTGTAACATATAACTTATACATAACATATGACATTAACACACGCCCCCACTTCCTGAATCATCCTTAGGTCATTGGACATTGCATGTATTTTCCTTTCCTTCCCCAAGGCTAATTTTCTCAGAGAACAATTTTAAATGATGAGAATATTTTTCATTGTCTCTTTGTTAAGAGTTAATGTAGCATTTATGTCCAAGTATCTAAATATCATCCACTATTTTTATTCCTTCCATCCTGCAATTTATTACCTGAAATAACAGTAGTCACAGCATCTAAGCAGTAGCTAGGGCTGGGGATGTGGCCAGGGTGGGTGCTTGGCACACATGAGGTCCTGGATCCAATCTTCTCCAGCAAAGGAAGAAAGAAGAAAAGGAAAAAATAGAAGAGAGCCAACGAAGCTTCCTCCCTGCTGGAGCGGGAACAAATAAATGGGGTCGTCTCCTACCTTGCTTAATGGTGGGAAATAACAAATCCCAAATGGCAAAGTCCATGTTAGGCTTGTATGTTTGCTTCCTTTAAAATATTTTCAACACAGGCCACATCTGACTGAAAACCAGGTAGGCTGCCTGAAGACCTTCCACTCTCTGTTCCCCCAGACCCAATCACCCAGTTTCCTCCCTAGTACAACACAACACCAACTGTCCCTTCCCTCACCCCTGCCCACATCTCCTGTAGAACCACCTCTTCCCAACCACTCTCCCCTACTTGTTACTTTGTCCCAGAGCCCAACACCAACAGGCGCCCCTGCTAACCAAAATGGCTGCTTTTCCAAAAGTAACAAGTGGCCTGGAGGCTGACTCACACCCCTCTCTCTGCTCCTGAGATCCAATCCCCCAGTTTTATTCCCACTTCCGTAGCTGGAAACCTGCTGTGGTCTTTCTGTCTTTGTGACTCCATCCCCAGTGAATCACAAAGATCTCTTCCAACCTTCTCTCCCCCAGCTCATCCCGGTTACCCAACCTCCAACAGCAGCAGGCAATCCTTGAGAACACAGCAGCTCATCGGGCAACACACGGCAACAAACTCTCAGAAAATCCAGAGAGGAAAAGAAACCAAGCAACAAAACACCCACCTAGCAAAGACAAAGCCAGAAATGAGCACCTAGACCATAACTATCCCAAACCCAGATGCCAAGACACCAGTTTAAAAACACAAACAACAATAGCCAGGGTAATATGTCACCACTAGAACCCAGTAATCCTACTACAATCTAGCTGAAGCACAAGAAAACAAACTATACAAAGATAGAGGTTCTTAAAGAGGAAATGAATAAATCCCTTAAAGAAATCCAGGAAAACACAAACAGTAGGAGGAAATAAATAAATCCCCTTTTAAAAAGCCAAGAGAAAATGAACAGTTAAAGGAAACCAATACAACTGTCCATACCTGAAAATGGAATAGAAGCAATAAAGGAAACAACTGAGAGCACTGTGGAAATGAAAACCGTAGGAGTTCCCACAGGAACGGCAGGGCACGCTTCACCAACAGAATACGGAGATGGGAGAGAGAATCTCAGGCATTGAAGATATGATTTTTAAAAATGGATAGTAAATGAGTCAAAGAAAATGTTAAATCTAAAAACTCCTGACACAAAACATCTGGGAAATCTGGGACTCTGTGAAAAGACCATACCTCAGAATAATAGGTAAAGAAAAATAAAAGAACATTTTCTGAGCTCATGAGCTCAGAAAATATTATCAACAAAATCATAGAAGAAAATCTTCCTAACCTAAAGAAGGAGATGCCTATAAATGTACAAGAAGCTTACAGAACACGAAACAGATTGGACCAGAAAAGAAAGTCTCCTTATCAATATAATAAACAAAACACTAAACACACAAAACAAATAAACAAGAATATTAAAAAGACCAAGTAACATGTAAAGGCAAACTATTAAACTTCTCAATGGAGACTCTAAAAGTCAGAAAGGCCTTGACAGATATGTTCAGACTCTAAGAGACCACAGATGTCAGCCCAGATTACCATACCCAAGAAAACTTTCAAAGTCCCACTTTCACCAATGGACAAGTCATCCAGACAATTCAAAACAGAAATACTGGAACTAAAAGACTTTATAAACTAAATGAACCTAACATATTTATAGAACATTTCACCTATACCTTATGGAACTTTTTCTAAAACTGAACACATACTAGAACACAAAACAAATCTTTAAAAGATACAAGAAAATTGAAATAACTCCCTGCATCCTATCAGGCCACCACAGATTAAAGCTAGATATCGACAACAAAAGAAACAACAGAAAGCTTACAAACTCACGGAACCTGATCAGCTCTCTACCGAATGACAAATGAGTCAAGATGGACATAAAGAAAGAAATGAAAGACTTTCTAGAAATCAGTGAAAATGAATAACCAGCAGACTCAAACGTATAGCACATAATAAAAGTGCTGAGAGAAAAGTTTATGTAGGCATGAAGTGCCTACATAAAAAAAAAAAAAAAAAAAAAACCAAAACGGAGAGATCTTACACTAGCAATTTTAATAGCACACAGAAAGCTTAAAACAAAAAGAAGTAATCACACCCACGAGGAGTAGACTGCAAAAATAGTTAAACTGAGGAATGAAATCAATAAAAAGAATACAAAGAGAATAAAAAGAATATCCATGAAATAGCCTTGTTTTTTTTTTTTTTTTTTTTTTTTGAAAAATCAACAAGATAAACACACCCTTAAGCAAACTGACTGAAAGGCAGAGAGAGCATATCCAAATGAACAAACCCAGAAATGAGATGGGGGATATCACAAGAGACACCTAGGAAGTCCAGAGAATCATAAGGACATACTTTAAAATCTTTTACTCCACCAATTGGAAAAATATTTTAAAAGTAGATAATTGTCTTGATAGATACCATTTACCAAAGTTAAATCAAGATCAGATAAACAATTTAAATATACCTATAACCCCTAGTGAAACAGAAGAAGTCATTACAAGTCTCACAACCAAAGGAAGTCCAGGACCGACCTTCAAAGAAGAATTAATGCCAACACTCCTTAAATTATTCTACAAAGTAGAAGCAGCAGGAACACTACCAAATTCATTTTATGAACTGCAATTATCCTGATACCCAAACACATAATGACTCAACAAAGAAAGATAGTTATAGACCAACATCCATTATGAACATAGATGCAAAAATACTCAATAAAATAATTACAAACTGCATCCAAGAACACATCGAAAAGATCACCAACCATGATCAAATAGGCTTCATCCCAGAGATACAGGGATGGTTCAACATATAAAAATCTCTCAATGTAATCAACCGTATAAACAAACTGGAAAAAAATATGATCATCTCATTAAATGCTGAAAAAGCCTTTGACAAAATCCAGCATTTCTTCATGATAAAATTCTTGAAGTGATCAGGGATAAAGGGTCATACCTAAACATAATAAATGCAATATACAGCAATCTGATGGCCAACATCAAATTAAATGGAGAGAAACTTAAAGCAATTCCACTAAAATCAGGGATAAGACAAAGGTGTCCACTCTCTCCCTTATCTATTCAACATGGTACTTGAAGTTCTAGCTAGAGCAATAAGACAAAGGGTATCAAGGGGATGCAGACTGGAAAGAAGTCAAAGTATCAAGAATTGCAGATGATATGATACTATACATAAGCAACCCCCATGGGTAGAAATGATATTAACTAAAAAAAATAGTAGCCCTCCTATCATATACAAATGACAAATGAACTGAGAAAGAAACCAGGAATCAACACTCTTCCCAATAACCTCAAATAATATAAAATACCTTGGAGTAATTCTAACTAAGTAAGTGAAAGACTTATATGATAGAAACTTCAAGTCTTTGAAGAAGGAAATTAAAGAAGCTATCAGATGATCAAAATATCTTCCATGCTCATGCTCAGTGGGATTGACATAGTAAAAACAACCACACTACCAAAAACAAGAGCAGAGTCAATGCAATCCCCATGAAATTCCAACATAACTTAACAGATCTTGAAAGGATACTTCTCAACTTCATCAGAAAACAACAAACAAACAAACAAACAAACAGGATAGCTAAAACAATCATGAACAATAAAAGAACCACTAGGGGTCTCACAGTTTCTGATTTCAAGTTGTACTACAGAGTTACAGTAATAAAAACTGTATGGTATTGGTATAAAAACAGACAAGTTGATCAATGGAATCAAGTTGAAGAGCCAGATGTAAACCCATACACCTGTTTTTTGATAAAGAAGCCAAAATTATACAATGGTAAAAAAAGAAAGCATCTTCAACAAATGGTGCTGTCAAACTGGATGTCGGCATGTAGAAGGCAAATAGATCCATATTTAGCACCTACACAAAACTCAAGTCCAAGTGGGCCAAAGACCTCAGCATTAGACCAGCTGCATAGAACCTGACAGAAGAGAAAGTGAGGAATAGCCTTGAACTCATTGGTAAGGTGAAGACTTTCTCAGCAGAACACTGATAGCACAGGCATTAGATAAAATAATTAATAAATGGGACCGCGTTAAACTGAAAAGCTTCTGTGAGGCAAGGAACGCTGTCTGTCAGACAATGTTAGCCCACAGAATGGGAAAAACTTTTATGAACTTCCACTTCAATTAAAGCACTGATATACAAAATATATTAAAAAAAAAAAAACAACAACCAAGAAAGTAGATATCAAAACAAAACAAGACAATCCAATTTAAAAATGGGGTAACAGATCTAAACTGAGAATTCTCACAGAGGAATTTCAAATGGATGAGAAATACTTGCAGAAATGTTCAACATCCTTAGTCATCAGGAAAATGCAAATGAAAACTACTTTGAGATTCCATCTTACACCTGTCAGAATGGCTACGATCAACAACATAAGTAACAGCTCATGCTGGTGAGGATGTGGAGTAAGGGGAACACTCCTCCATTGTTGGTGGGAGTGCAAACTTGTACACCCACTATGGAAATCAATACTGTAGTTTCTTAGAAAGATGGGAATCAATCTACCTCAAGACTCAGTTGTACCATTCTTGGGCATATACTCAAAGGACAGTCCAACCTACCACAAGGACATTTGCTCAGCCATGTTCACTGTGGCATACTGATAATAACTAGAAACTGGAGAATCAACCTAGATGTTCTTCAATAGAATTGATAAAGAAAATATGGTACATTTACACAAAGGAGTATTACTCAGCTGTTTAAAAAATGACATTATGAAATTAGCAGATAAATGGATGGAACTAGAAAAAAAAATCATCCTGAATGATGTATCCAAGACCCAGGAAGATAAATATGATATGTACTCATTTATAAGGGGATATTAGCTGTTAAGTAAATATAACCAAGGTATAATCTGTAGACTCAAAGAAGTTAAAGAGGAGGGGCCTGAGGTGTATGTACATGGCTTTCCCTGGGAGATAAAGTAGATTTTATGGGTAGACTAGGAGTGGGTGGGGATGTGAGTGAGTGGCAGGGATCAGGTGTGGGGGAGATAGGTGGAGGGAGAGAGTGCAGGGAAAGATGTCTGGAGTGGGGGGTGGTGAGTACGGTTTGGAGAGTGGTGTGGAAACCTGTTCAGTGGAAACTTCCTGGAATCTATGAATACAGAGTCCCAACCAGTCATCTCTCATAGCCAGGCAAGGCCTCCAGTGGTGAGAGCAGGGCACATTCAATTGAGTTGTTGGCCAAGGAGGTCCCATGAAATCCCCAATCTACCCAGGCTGCTGCCGAGACGGCTGCTGCTCTCTGCAAACTGCCAGCTGGGCCCCATGCTGGAGACAACACCCACAATTCATTGACCATGGAGAAGTCGAGCAGCTGCTGACGTGGCGCTTGCACCCCTGCGTTTCCGTCTCTTTGGTGCAGGAAGGTCCTGTGCAGGCCACTGAAAGGGAAACATGGACACCAACCCAGCTACAAAACCTTTGACCTACAGTCTGTTGTAGTCGCAAAATACGCTAGGGCATCGGTGGCACCGAATGTGTGGAGTAACCAACCAATGCCTGATTTGATCTACGGTTTTACAGGAAGGAAGCCATACCTGACATCGCTTGGGTAACCAAAAGTCAGACAGTAGATATCACAGAGACTTAGGGTGAAACCAAACTCTGTTGGTCTAAAAAAAAGGAAAAATCAATAATATCAATATTATTATAAATCTTAATAATATTCTGTGGTACTCAGAGATCAATGCCTTATCCAGTCATCGTCAGAGACGCTTCCTCTGGCAGCAGATGAGAACAGACACAGAAACACACAGCCAGATATTTAGGCAGAGTCTAAACTGGGGGGTTCCTATCAAATCCCTCACCTCAGAGCTCAAAGAATCCTGAAGAGGCAGAGAGACTGTGAGAGCCAGAGGGGATAGGGGACAGCAGAACCAGGCCCGTCAATCAACTGCGCAAGGCTCATATGAGCTCACAGAGACAGAAGCAGCAAGCACAGGCCCTACGTGGGTCCTGTAATATATACACCAAGTCCTCGGTGTATATATTAGCTTAGTATTTTTATGGGATTCCAGAGTACGTGAACAAATATGTCTCTGCTTCTTGTGCCTGGTCTTGGGGATCTTTTCCTACTGTCTGGTTGCCTTGTCCAGCTTGATGTGATATTTTTTATCTTCTTATATCTTATTTTGTCATGTTTGGTTATTGTAGAGGCTTGATCTTTTCTGGGGAGACAGAGGAGAGGAGAGAGCTGAGTGTAGGGTGGGGAACTGTAACCAGGACACAGTGCTTGAGAAAATCTATTTTCAGTAAAAGAAAAATAAGGAGAAATGTTTCTTAGGCAACTATGAGTAGCAAGTTCCAGAGATTCTCTGGTTCCCTTTCATAGGCTGTTTCCCCAGGACAAAGCCCCCTTTTTGTTTTATGACCCCCAACATCCAGGCTCTACTGTCCGCAAACCAGCCTGTGGCCTGTTCTACTGTCCCTAAACCAGCCTGTGGCCTGCTATTTCACGGGCCCTCCAACGCACAGACATTAAAACTGGCAAGCCTCCTTGCTGAAGTCTTGTGTGGAGCGTTAGAGTGACCCTCCTGGAAGTGCCTCAGGATCCTGAAATCGCTGCATCTCACCTCACTGTCGCAACTCAGGGAAGCTCTCGACAGAGCATCTGTGACAGTGAATCCCATGGGTCCTCTGAGCACAGTCCTAGCTCATTAGCATGGGCCATCCTCATGAGCTTGCTATACTTTAAAAAAAAAAGTAATTATTTGCTCTGAACATGACAGCAGTCAGGAAACTGGAAGGAGAAACTGACTTTCCATGCTACCTACTGAAGTGAACATTTCTGGTTTCTTTGGAAACTCAGTTGGGTCATGTGAGTTTTCTGGAAGCTGTCTTGTGAGAGGATGTTTTGCTGAAGCAGACATGTGAGAGGGCATATGATATTTTGTTGGAGCAGATGCTTAGAGGTCACATGATGGTTAGAAAGAGTATAACTATACCCCACAAACAGTGAGAGGAAGCTTTTGCATTCTAACGCTTCCGGCTGGGCTTCGCTGGGCTTCGCTGGGGCTTCGCTGGGCTTCAACTTTGTAGAGAGAAATGCTCCTGTAGGCTGATTATTTTTCAAAACCTACTTTAATAAGTGTACTTAAATTCTTTAAAGTCCCTTCTAGTGTACCACCTGCCAGAGGTAATGGAAAGGAAAGGTTAACAGGACAATGGAGGATGTGGACCTGTTTGTTAAAAATAGTTCTTTGGGGGCAAATCCAATCTGCATTGTCAGGATACCAGCAGTCCAGTTAACAGGAATTAGCAGCAGCAGCTCAAAACATTTGCAAACACCATTCACATTCAGTCTACAGAGGGGGGATGTGTGTGTGTGCACATGTATGTGTGCACATGGAGGTTCTCTTCTCTCAGCCTCCACCTTTCCTTTGAGGCAGTGTCTCTCCTTAGCTTCAGGGCTTGCATTTTTTGCAGCCAGGCCAGAAGCCAGCAAGCCTGAGCAATCCCTCTGGCTCTGGCTTCTGTAAAACCACAATTACAAGCTGTGCTGGATGCCTGGCTCATTATTATGTATGTGTTGAGATCTAAACTGTAATCCTCATAATTAAACAAACATCTTTAACTGCTGAGCCATCTCTTATTTTTATTATATGTAATACATAATTACATAAATATTACTACTATATATGTATACATGGGAGCTATCCCTTCTTTTATTTTTATTATATATAATACATAATTATATAAATAATACATTTGCATATATATATTATTTATACATATATGTATATACATATAATACAACACAAAACACACACAACACGTTGTGATTCATGAAAAATAGGGATTGGTCCAGGGTCCAAGCTTCCTGGCAGTGTAGCAAACTTAACTGGCTGCTTATTTCTCATTACTTTTATGGGCCTATGAGGAACAATGGACTAAAAGAATGTCAGGGTAACTGGATAAACTGCGAGCTGACTGGGAGACCTCTGGCAGGGTGTTGACTGTCAGCTTCATCTCATCGCTTGCATGGGGTTCTGTAAAGTCCCTCAGTGGGTGAAGAAGGTGTGGCAGGGATGGAGCTCTGGCCTGGCCAGACATTAGGCTGATCAGTGACATTAAACTGAGTGACACATTAAAGATAAAAAATGGTCTTGACAGGCCAGAGCAATGAACTGAATCTAACAAGATGAAATTAAACAAGGACAAATGTTAAATGCTTTTCTTAGGTCAGGGGTTAAAAAAAGAAACTCAAAATGGAGGAGATGGTTTCACCATCAAAGAAGGAAAGAGAAATGGGGGTGGAGAGAAACAGAGAGAGAGAGAGAGAGAGAGAAAGAGAGAGAGAGAGAGAGAGAGAGAGAGAGAGAGAGAGAGGACTGAGTTTTGGTTTTAAGCTGAGAACAGGCTATAAAACAACAGAAACAAACTAAAGTTTTTAAGTGTATTCTTGTCGTCTGTGTAAGAGTTAGTCATTCCTTTGTACTCTAGGTCAAGGGCCACTTCGGAAGCTGGATTCTAGGCACTGACTTTATTCCTGTGGCAGGCGGGGCACATGTCACCACTAAAAACCAAAGGGATTATCAATAGGCTCTGCCTAGTGCAGCTGCTTCCATTGCTTGCACGTGATTTCTTATATTGCACTGTAAACAGAACAGAGAGAGCACGTACGATGTGCAGTGCATTCAGAGGACATGGACCAGGTGGCTGACTGACTCCACAGTGTGCATTTTGGAAGCGACTTTGTGAAGTGTCTTCCTGAAGGAAGAATGTTTGTGATAGTGTCCTCTAAGAACTGAAACCCTGGCAGAGAAAAATCAGGCTTCCCACAGCAAACTTGGAGATCATAAAGAGTAGCATTTGCAAAATCTTCAGAGCTTTTAAATGTGCCTTCTCAAAAGAAAAGGTGCCTTCCCTCTTTAAAAATTTAAATTACTGGGGTGAGAATATTTCAGAGGCAGAACAATTGCCTACTTCTGCAAGGTCCTGGATTCAATCCCTAATACCACAAATGAGTAATAGTGTATATTATATTTATAATCTTACATTATGTCATCTGTGTGTGTATGGGTGTGTGTTCTACAGAGACCAGAGGTGTCAGACTCCCTGGCAGCTGGTGTTACAATGGTTGTAAGCCACCTGATGGGTGTGCTGGAAACCAAACTGCGGTCTTCTCACACCCAGGTAATCTGTAAGAGTAGTCCTGCTCTTAACCACTGAGCCATCTCTCCAGCTGCGTAAGTAAATAAATGTAATAAAGTAAAGTTGATTTTACAATAATATTTGGAAAACATTACTGTTTTATTAATAGTAGTATTTCCATTTTTAGAAACAGCCTTTAGATAAAAGACACACAGTGGGTACTAGAGAGATGGTCTCAGCAGTTAAAAGCACTAGCTGCTCTTCAAGAAGTCTGGGATTTGGTTCCTAGCACCACATGGCAGCACGCCCCCTTCCCCAACAGGAGCCTGTGTGCTCATGCACATGACAACAACCACACACACACACACACACACTTCCAGCTCCAGAGGATCTGAGATCCTCTCTGGCCTCCATGAGTACCAAGTATACACATGACACACATACATACATGGGAGACAAACATTTATACACACAAATTAAAAAAAAATATGTATTTAAAAAGGACACAAGTTGACTTGAGCAATGATCATACACCCAGCATGTGTCAGGGCTCAGGCATGACCAACATGTTCACGCTACAATAGGACAAATGGAAGTTTAACATTAAGAGCAATGTCTCCTGGAAGGTAGACTGTACACAGGACAGACATCCCCACCTCCTTCCCACAGTGCCTAGGAAGTAAGCAGTGGAAAGTACGCAGTGGCTTTCAAGTTTTTCAACCACCACCTGAAACAAGAGCCTAACATGAAAACACTAAAAATTCCTCCATCTGACATAGGGATTTTTTTCTATTTAATCTTTTTAGTGCAGGCTTTTGCCTACTAAGTTGACTGTATTTCCCACACTGTACTACAGAACAGCATACTGCAGATAGAAAACAACCGCATGAGACTCCTTGGGCATCCACACCAAGAACTCTGTTCAGCAGCAGCAGGTAAAAGTGTGGTTCTCCGAGCAGTGTAATGGAGCTTCATGAAAAACAACCTCAGCCGGGCAGTGGTGGTGCACACCTTTAGTCCCAGCACTTGGGAGGCAGAGGCAGGCGGATTTCTGAGTTCGAGGCCAGCTGGTCTACAGAGTAGTTCCAGGACAGCCCGGGCTACACAGAGAAACCCTGTCTTAAAAAACCAAAAAAAAAAAAAAGAAAAAGAAAACAACCTCCAGACTCTGAGCTGGAATGTTTTGTCTCCAGGTTACTGTTTGGTTCTTAGTCTGGCTTCTCTTGTTAAAAGATTTGCTCATTTTTAATTATGTGTATCTGTGTGTGGGGTTGTGAATGTGACTGTGACCTCTGTCCTGCAGAGGTCTGAGAGGGCGATGGAGTCCCCGGAGCTAGAATTACAGACGGCTGTGAGACGCCGACATGAGTGCTGGGAGCAAGCTTCTCTTCACTGTTCTTCCCAGTCCTCTCCCTTGCCTGCTCCCCTTCATGTGGAGAATCCTTTGTTCCTTTCCTGAGGAGTGACTGTGGGATGGCCATGAGAGGCAGTGGTACACTTCAAGCACTGCTAGCCCGGCTGGACATGTATTCTAGCTTCTCTTGTAAGCAGGTACTAATCTTCTGGTCACGCTAACAACTCCATTGTGGTTTTCTGCACTGAGCTGAGAAACTCTGTTCGGTGTCTTTTAAGGATTAACAGAGACCAGGATTATGACATGGGCCGGTTGGCTCTGGAGATGAAATGATGCACTCAGTGCCAGAGGCTGGCCCAGGAGAATTGACAGGATGGTGCTGACTGGGAGACAACAACGATGCTACATTAGGCTATCTACTTTAGTGCTCTGACACTTATCAGTGAAAAGACTCTGTGGTTATGACCTGTCTAAAACCATCGTGTTAGCCAGGCAGAGTGGCAACAACCTTTGATCAAAATACTAAAGAAGCAGTGCCACATGGATGGAGGTCAGCTTGGTCTATATATTAAGTTTTAGGCCAGCTGGGGCTACATAGTGACACTGTCTTAAACATAGCACAACAAAACCCATACTGCTACCTTAAAAAAAACAAAAGCATCAGCAGGGCGGTGGTGGCGCACGCCTTTAATCCCAGCACTTGGGAGGCAGAGGCAGGTGGATTTCTGAGTTCGTGGCCAGCCTGGTCTACAGAGTGAGTTCCAGGACAGCCAGGGCTACACAGAAAACCCTGTCTTGAAAAAACAAAACAAAAAAAACAAAACAAAAGCAAAAGCATGACCACCAGACAGCCTTCCCCCCCACCACTCCAAAGCTTATTTCAAGATTTTAACCTTGTTTGTGACTGGCCTATTCTGGAATATTTTTCTCTACATATATCTAAATACAAAGGTGGCCCACATCTCTCCGCCCCCCCCCCTCCCACACTCATTCACAGGCTTCCAACTTCTGTGTCACCTGTAGGTTGTTTTGTGTGTTGAGGCATCTGTGCCACCAGACAGGAGCTAACCGGAGAAGTCTGCAGTTGGATGCATTGTTCCTCACCGAGGAATGTTTTGAAGAAATAAAACACAATCCTAGCCTTTACTCTCTCTCCCTGTGAACAGCTAGCTAGTTTCAGTCACAAATGCACCTGTCTCTGCTGTCCAGGTTCTGAAAAGCCTCAGCATGGGTTGCGGCTGGCCCTGACTTAGGTGGCTTACCACCCCTGAAAGCAGACTGGGAGTGAGCTTCTGCCCTGTGACACGTTCTCTTAGTGGATCTCCTCACTCATAGGACATGAACATGTATACTTCAAAAACTTACCAAGCAACCAAAACAATCTCTCCAAGGTTTTCTTTCTCTTTATAGGTTGCGCACAGGACGAGACCTCACAAAACTGCCATGCTGAGCCTTTCGACACCTGTTTCCAGAACAGCTGTGGCATGCATGTGCCTGGCTATACTTTACATTCACTTCATTCTGGTCAGCATGCCACGACGGCAGCTACTTTCTCTGCACAATTCCTGTCACTTGCTCATGTATTGTGCGTTTCCGATCATAGTGATAAGACAGCCGAAAGAAGGGTTCCTTTGAATTCGTCTGAAAGGTTAGGTTCTAGGTATGAGAGCCGAGGAGCGCTCTTCAACTGCATGCTCTGAGCTTTATAGCAGCCCCACTCTGGAAGCAGAGACTGGATTATTACCACTGCCAGCAAGGCCTGGCCCCGGGACCTTCCTCCAGGCAGGCCTCCCTCTACCTCCTAAAGGTTCTAGACCCTCTTCAGAGAGCTAGGGGCCAAGTGCTGACATGCATGAGCCCCTGGGGGACGTTTCATGCAGTCACTGATGAACATGCCACCCCACTGAGCCCAGCAGCGGCCATCCTTGGTGTCTCTTCTGTTATCTCACCAGTGTACCCTGAACTCTACATGTAAACTCTTACATGCACATGCTTGAGGGGAAACACTTTGCAGTCTCCCACAAGGTACCACTCAGTAATACTCTATGGTATGGGAACATGTCCTTACCCTTGCAGGAAGCTTGAGGAACGGCTAGCCTGATAAAAATAATACAAAAATACAAGGCCTGGGGGTATGGCTTGGCAGTAGTGTTTTCATGGCATATGCAAGTCCCTGGATTCAATCTGTAGTATTGAAATAACAAATAAAAATGACATTCACAACAGAGGCAATCTGGAGAATATGGGATTCAGGAAGGGTGTGGGAGAGGACTGAGTACTACAGTGTGGTGTAACAGGTGGTCATCTGGGCTCTTCCACAAAACAGAGTGGAAAGAGATGGATTTCCCTAAAGAAACAGCTAGCAGTAACAGAAGGGAAGTCTGCACTGGTTTTTAATAAGGACAGAGCTTGCATCTTCTGACTTGATCATTTCAGCTGGTTTCCTACTGGCTTAAACTAATTCCACTTCTCTGAAGAGACAGATCATGTTTGCTCAGGAAAGCACAGCTTAACTGGGAGAAGAGTCTCCTGCCCTTTCCCTGGTGTGTGTGTTCCTGGGATCAACCCACGCTGTTAGCAACCAGCCAACTGAAGCTTACCTCCAGCCCTAAAATATTTCTTCAAATACATGTTTCACCCTTTCTCCTCACACGGAAATTAGTAGGCCACTGGATCAGGGCTGTTAACACTTCTTGATGACATAGAATTTTCCTCAGTTTACAAAATGAGCAGTTTCAATGATAATTTTTCTTTTCTTTTTTTTTTGTTGAAATTCGAGATCAAAGGATTGTTACTGTAATAGCCCTGGTGTTTCTGGAACCACTCTGTAGACCAGGCTGGCTCGAACTAGAATCGCTGCTCGCCTCCAAGTGCTGGGATTAGAAGGCGTAGGCCACCACCCCCGCAATAATTTCTATAAGTGTTATTGAAATATGAGTCAAAGAGAACTGGACTAACAACACTAGAGTACTTATCATGAAACACACACAGGCCTGTGAAGGATGAGAACAGTGAAGGTGTCGGCAAAAGCAACTACAAGTATAGGCAGAGTGGGGCCTGAAGAGGTCACATGACAGGATGTATGAGTCAGCTTTTTGTCACAATGACAAAGCACTTGAGAAAATCAACTTGGCAAGATGCCTTATTTTTTCCCTCAGCTTTTCTGGTCCAGGATCAGGTGGTTCTATTGCTTTGGCTTGTGGTGAGGCAAAACATCATAGCAGGGACCAGTGAGAAAGCAAAGATACTCACCTCGTGGTGGCCAAGAAGCAAAGAAAGACAAGGGCGAGTAATTCTAATACACCCTTCAAAATCATGTCCTAATGACTTAAAACCTACTAGGCCCCACCTCCTAAAAAGTCCAAATACCTTCCAATAGGAAGCTGGTGAGCAAGCCCCTCTCATGTAGCCTTTGGTGGCCATTTAAGATTTAGATGAGGCATCCAACTAGTCCAGTTGCCCTTAAACATCTGAGTGAAAGTACCTGTCTTATAGGACAAATGGAGCTAGAACTGGGCTTAGGACCACAGTCTGTCTCCCGTTCTGTATTTTCGAGGCCTGATGACGCTCTCCCTCTGCTGGGGAGACTGTTGAGAAGTAACTAGAACTAGGAAGATTCTAGAGAGGAACAAACTTTAAAAGATGGATATTTCAAAAACTAACAGTCTCTACAAATGGTGCCTGTCGACACAAGCCAAGGGGGCAGGTTTCTGCCTTGGCCTAGTGTGTAAAGGCCCACTCACCACCTATGTTTTTCCTGTTACACTTCAGTAACAAAACACTGTATCATTTTTGGATGTGGAGGACAGTAGCCTTCATAGACATTTTGGGACTTTCTCTGTTCCATGAACAGGAGGAAAGAAAATTCATTTATTGATAGAAATGAAGCAGTCAGCATCCAAGTGTGGGATCAAATTGTGTGGTTTTCTGACTGCAGTAACTCCCCAGATGACCCTGACAACTTAACCTCTTTGCCTCAAGTTTCTTCATCTGACAAAGACATTATTAAGTGACCATGAAGGGAGGACACAGGATTAGTTCTGCTAAGGACATCAGAGGGTATGTATGTGTACAGGTGATGATCTCTGCACTGCTCCTCGACTGCACTCCTCTGGACGCTGGGAACCCACCTTGCAAGCACCTGCACCTATGGAGGAATGGTGAATGGGTGCAGATGGACTCTGGGTTCCTTCCTCCACTCTCCTCCAGCCTTTCATCTCCTAACACTAGACACGATAGAAAAAAGGATAGAAAGAAAAGGGGCGACATTGTTGTTAGACTACTCCCTCCTGATTAGGTGAGTTCCTTGGAGCAAGTTTGATTGTCACTGTCAGGTCATCTAATTTCTTCTTTGGGCACAACTAAACAAACCTCAAGCATCAAAGCCACCAGCGACCAGCCAACAACCAATAACCCACACCTCGCGAGGTCCTAGCATTTATTTGCCCTCTGAAAAATTCCCAGAATTCCAAATGTCACATAATTGCAGAAACGATTGCTGCTGGCAAAATCACACCCCTGCTAGAGCATGAGGGAAATCAGTCAGCTGCTGTGGACAACCTGAAACAGCCCCGTATCCCACACCTGGGGTTAAACCAAAAACATATTCTTATATTTCTGTGTTTTTAAAGAAATCAAAATCCCCATTACAAGCGGGTCTGAGGAAGACCCACCAAAGATCTCATGGTCAGAAGGAAACAGGCACACTGAGTCCAGTCCCAATGACTGCGCCATTTG
The DNA here is from genome assembly GCA_021653895.1 of Mastomys natalensis. Classification (NCBI taxonomy): domain Eukaryota; kingdom Metazoa; phylum Chordata; class Mammalia; order Rodentia; family Muridae; genus Mastomys; species Mastomys natalensis. The sequence goes on from JAJTUV010001448.1 coordinate 502,359, forward strand.
AACGAGTCTGCATATTCATTCTCTAGGTAAAGATGCACGCAAGGGGTTTGGATGTACTAAACACCAAGCCATGGAAACCTAATACATGGACCGTTCTGATGTTACACAACCATACCTTTGAAACACTTAACATGAGATGTTTCCTGATGCAGACTAAAACCTCCAATATCATCCACCTACAGTGTGGGTAGAAGATATATTAACTTTACTGTATCACTTCAATATTTCCATTAAATCTAGGAACATATTAGCTAGGAGGTCCTGCAAGTCAACCTGGCATGAAATAATCTACCCAGACAGACCCAGCTTCTGAAGTCACGAAAGAGCCGCCACTATTTGTCTTTGGTCTGATTAAGTGAGTAAGACATTAGGGACAAGGCTCCCGTGAACTCAAGTCTTAAAAGATTCCCTTTTCAATGCAATAAAAATCTCACTGGATTCTGCTTCTATACGCTTCATAGAGGGCTGTTAAGGACATCGATAATGCAAAAGATACAGTTAACACTTGGCTACCTTTGTGATAAATGGGTTGGGCTACAATGCGCATAGATGTCTGTGTGAGTGTTTTCTAAATGAGATTAACACTTTAGGAGAAAGTCTGAAGTAAGCAGCATACCTATCTTCACCCTGGGCCTCATCCGACCAGCTGAAGGTTTAATAGGAAGGCTGACCTCAGAGGAAGAGGGTGTCTAACAGAACAACTCTAGGCTCAAACTGCAACCGTTCCGCAGAAGGGCTATCCTGCCAGTGTCAGTTGCTTCACACGGCTTTCTGCCACAATCATCCGCTGTTTCCATGGAGAAGCATGATTGACACACAAAGTTTAACCTCTGCCAGGATTTTTGGTTTCTATGTACATGAAGGGATTCTATTTTCCTGGAAAATCTTAAATCCGTTAGCCATGCAACTTGCTTGGCTACTAGGAAGCAGAAGTGGGCGGCATTAAGTGTAAGCAAAAACACACGAGCTAGGGAATAATTCTTAATACTGTCCCTTTGTCCACAAGTAGAGCTTTACCTATGAGCTCCTGTGACATCAGAGTTGCTTGTTCCAAACCTTTAGGTTTGGAGACTGTCTATGAGACCCAGTTGGGGGGGAAGCTGTCCTGTCCTGCCGTTCTTAGCTTCTTCTTTTTGTTGTAATTTCAATAGGGCTTCTGATAGAAACAAATAGTCTTTGCACTAACATATGCAATTTGTGGTAATAAACTTGTTTCTCTGGAATTATTTTATGCAGGCTTTCACAAACTGAGTCCTCCTTGAAGCCAGTTTTTGTGTGTGTGTGGGTGTGTGTGTGGGGGGGTGAGAGAGAGAGAGAGAGAGAGAGAGAGAGAGAGAGAGAGAGAGAGACCAGGATCATTTCCATTAGAAGGCTTGGAATAAATGGAGTCCACTTGGCTTGACCAGTTTTGTAAAGCAGGCCTTGAAAACTGCTCTATCCCAATTGTTCAAACGTTGAATGACTTTATAGAGTTCTAAACTATGTTTACATTACTGTCTGCTCAACAGACCTCAAACTACTACTAAGAAAACAGAATCCTTCAATACTGCAGATGATGGCATTCAAACTGGAGAGTAATGGGGTGGGAGTGGGGGCACAGATAGCATGACAATTTAGTTATATCAGAAAATCTGGCGTTTGCTGGGTAGATAAAAATGTGTAAAACCAGGAAACCAACAGACCCATAAACAACAAATAGATGGAAACAATCAGATCTCAAGATTCTCTAGTTCCAAGTTTATCTGAAATCTTAAGGCTGAACATAGCTGAGACATCAAAGCATTTATGAACTATTTTCAAAATCCTGTCCCATCTAAAAAGACAGTGTGTCATACTTTCTCCTATAAATAGCCAGACTTGCAAGTGAACTCCTATTGTGCACAGAGGGTAGTGTCTCATTTATTCATTTAGGCTAACACATAGATCCTGTCCACAGCTGCCATTCAATAGGCACCATCATTAACATGGTCTCTTCAAATCTCCTCCCTAGTTACCTCCTCTGACTTTTCAAGAAAGTAAATGTGGTGGTTTGAATGTTAGGCCCAGGGAGCGGCACTATTTGGAGGTAAGTGTGTCACTGAGGGTGTGGGTTTTAAGATCCCTGTCCTAGCTGCCTAGAAGCCGTAAGTGGCCTTCAGATGAAGATTAGAACTCTCATTCCTCATTAAAGTTGTCCTTATAAGAGTTGCCTTGGTTATGGTGTCTGTTCACAGCAGTAAAACCCAACCAAGACAGTAAGCAAGAAGAGGGACAATGCAAGCATCTCTTGCCCTAGACACAAGGGGTGCATACTGTCCGTCCTGTCCACTTAGGCAAGACTTTAGTGGAGTCACAGCTGGTTGGACGCGTTAACACTCACGGCTGCTTTGCCACATACAGTAGAAAAGGCAGCAGCTACTGGGATTAAAACCACTGCTAGATATTCAGACTCAGACCACACCCAGACTTGTCCTCTTAAGACACGGGCTCACTGTGCCAGAGGCAACTTGAGAAGAGCGTGGCCCTGCGGAGCACAGCCTCGTGAAGGTCAGGTGAGGGGAAACTTCAGTGTGTCTTCTTTCCACCAATGATTTGTTGGGGGGCAGGGAAAACAAACAAAACTTAACAAGCACAGACGGCTTTGAGAAGCCCAAGCCACAGCATGGTTGAGACTTTCTACAACAGGAGCAAGCCGATACTCTGGAGGACCATTGTCTCTCAAAACAAAAGTCACGTTAAAGACGGGCATGCATGTCAGTCTGCAGTGAGGGAACAGGTCTGTTCCTTGGCCTGGAATGCTGTCATCCGAGAGCCACAGTGACTATCAAAGACAACTGTCCCACAGTGCTTGTTTCTAATGAAGTTGACTGTAGCCTCCAGGGTGATGGGGCTCACACTTAAGTCGATGCTGCAATTTCCGACCTTGAGGAAATCCCTGAAGCGTTTGTTACTATCTGTCACATCATTAGGAACTCCTAGCACACATTACATATGGCCTCGAACAAGATGCTCAAGATGTGAACCCTCTCTGCAGGCTGAGGAGAACATGGTTCAGACCACATGGCCGCCATCTGTATTTGTACTCGTCTACAGCTCTGTTTGGGATAAACACTTTGGAAGTAAGAATTGATTCAGCCGGCAAGATTAGCCAAGCTCACAGACCAAAACAAAATGTGAAGGCAGATAGTCCAGAAACTAAGCACAAGTTCTGTTTCCTGCTAGACATTCTGTTTTGTCACAGCCCAAGAGAAAGATGGTGGCACCTATGGTTTGGGGGCATAGGGACACAGCAAATGTATTTACTCAAGTGAAAAAATTTCACCCTAGAACAATTGTCTTTGCTACAATCCAACTGAAAACCATTCAGACCATGAGGAGACTCCAGTTAAGAAAAAGTAATTTTAGCATTTACAATTTGTTTCAGAATTCTATCACAAAAAGGTATGCACAGGGGACAACACGTGCTGGTCCAGATGCATAATATGGTTCTTTATTACCATAAAATGGTAGCATTTCCCAAAGTCGATCTTGATTAAAAGCAGTTCCATGGATGAAAACAATATTCTGCAGTAGAGCTATTAAGCTAGAAATGGCAAGAGGGAAATAAAGACCTGTATGCTGGAGGGGAGGTCAGGGAAGAAATGAGCAAAACGGGATGCTACAGACTGGTGGGAGATAACAACAGAACTGCTTCCAGGGGCAGCTGAGTGAGTGAATGAAGGGACACGGTAACCTGGCAGCCTCACACACTCTAAAAAACAAATGAGAACATGTGTGCTCCTCTCTGAGAGACATCCATTTTCTCCTTTAGAGAAGCCATTTATAAAGGAGCAAATTGGTGATTTGTACTTACACACTGGTCCCTTTTCAAGCCCCTGTCAGGAAGTGATGAATTACTGAAGCTTAGGATAAAGTGTTTTATTTTCAGTGTGCACACCACCAAACCTTACAAAACATTTCGCCCCTTTCCCAAGTTTCTGATTACTATTGAAATGAGACAACTGTCATACACACACCTCTCCGGAAAGCATACCTCCCTCCCTCCCTAGCTTCCCATCTGCCCTCACTTCCCTCACCAGGCGACCGTTCCAAGACTGCCCCACCTGAAACAGGGATTCTTTTGAAGGAGGGATAAGGAAAGCCCTACCGTCCATGCAACCAAAGCACCCAAACCTTCAGACGCCCACTAAGGTCTGTTAAGAACAGGAAAGCCACCGCCCAACCACAGCACCAAACAGCTCTCCGCACAGCCACCGGGGCCTGAAGGCTCTGCCTGTGCCAATCAACATGTTGCCAGAGTACAACCCTTTCCCCAAGGCCACCTGCTAAAGCAAAAAGCAGGAGAACTCTTTCCTAGCCACAGCTCAGCCCCTGGAAACTGAGTTTAGGCCTCTGGGCTTGCACCTCAACCATAGCCAGAGTTACCCAGGAACAGCTGAGCTCCTCCCTGACTGGAGTAACCAACCATTGCTGCTAACACTCTTGACAGGGAGCAAATTCACATAAGGAGTCTAGCTGCACAGGAGGATCAGCAGACGGCTGGAGGACTCCAAGCAACTACCTCACCTGATGTGGCCAACCTTTACAGTTTCCGAATCTACAGAGTTGCACTCCTTTGTGGCGATACCACCAATAGGTGACTAAATCAACTGCTAAATTTCTGACCTCTTTGTCCCTTTATCGCCCAAGGCTGAAACCGTATGACGTCCTAGAAGGTTTTCATCTACTTGCTTTAAATGCTGTGGATGGTGAGCAAAGAGACAAAGGATGCCTCCAGATTGCCTGATCACAGGTTCAGGGATGACCACTTAGTCAGCTGAATACGTAATCAACTGATGGAATAACACTGCTGGAACCTTAGGAGAAACAAACTGTTTTTTAATTTTTGCATTCTGTACAGGCAGAAATAATAAAGAATGTGACTAAAGAACGTGAAAAACTTATGATTCCATCTGTAATGTAATACCTCTAACTTATTCCAATGTCAATTAAAAAACAAAACAAAACCCCCACCAACTACCACTAAGATTGTAAGAGAACCAAAAAGGACTCCATCCATCCATCTCTGAAGGGCAGTGGCTCCCGGTGTCTTCACATCCGCCTCTTCTGTGTACTTATGTATAGCACTGGAAAGACAAGAGAACGAGCAGTCACTCGAGTGGCACAGCATCAGTTTTAAAGGCTCCTGGGTCCCGGCCTGCATCTTGCACACTTTATAGGACTGTTTATACCATGCAGTGAAGGTCACTATAAAATGAGTTGAGTCTAAACCTGGCTTTGATATCTTACAAGATTATAACTAGTCTTATCTATACATGTTACTGACTTTACAAATTATAACCAGGAATCAGAAAAGTCAAAGTGCCTAAAGTTTAAGAATGATTTCTAACCAGCTATATCACAACTAGGCTTTGAGAAAAGCCAATCGCTGATCTTTTAGGCTAGGTCTCAGATTCAGAACACCTAGCACATGTGTCTGTAGAGACGGCTCATCATTTAAGAGCACTGCAGATTTTACACAGCAACACTGCTGGGTCCTTGGTACCTACACAACAGTTCACAATCAATTTGTAAGTCTACTTCCAGGGGGTCCAGTGACCTTGTGTGGCCTCAACTACCGGGCACACATGTGATGTACTTACATACATGCAGACAAACACTCATACACATGAAAAAAAATGTAAAAAAAGAAATAGCATTATTTTCATTTATTTCCCCAGTATAAAGTATAGTTGCTGGTTACTCTGATAATTCCCATAGGAGAAAAAAAATGAGAAGACATTTTTAAGACAGCAAAGTCCTTACTCTGAGATTGGTATAAACCTTTGGTGTCATCCAACATGTATTTTCGCCAGTCATACTGAGCACAGTGGAATGTGTGCTGCATGCAGATAGGACAAAAGGGGCCTACTGGGCTACTGGTCAAGCTGTCACCCTCTCCATCCCACACATCTTCAGATACTGACAAGCTTGTTCAAAGTGCACAGTAGATGCCTCCTCAAAGAGCCCAGCACAGACTACAATCAAGTGAACCAGGGTCCTCCTTAAGAGCCAACTACAAGTAGTGGGAATAATGAGAAGTGTTACAGCATGTAAAATGTAGGGGACCATCAGAATATGAAAAAAGCCACTGCCAAGGAAACTAGACAGGCCGGGTGATGTCACCAGAGGAGTGTCTCTGCATGGGTGGCTACTACCAGCTGCTCTGAGGGGAGACAAGATCATATTTATTTCCAAGCAAAAGGAGAAAGGTAAATAAGAATAACATGAAATAGAAGAAATTCTACGGAACTGCAAGCAAGAGACATATACAAAAGTCAGGATATTTATTCCTAACAAGACCTAACTTTTAAGGCTGTTAGAGGAGAACTTCAGAGCCATGCTTTCTGTCCCACTTATGACACATGGAGAGATACAAAGCCCCACACAAGGCATTGCAATCTTGAACAGAGAAAGAACCAAGGACAGGCTAAGAGCCGAGGGGTGTGCAGGTGACACGGGAGTAGCCTCCGTCTCACAGACGCACTGCAATAACACAGTACATGGTTACGTAAGGCACCAGGGTCCTGCTCAGTACACCAATATCCATCCCTCAGCTCTTCATCAACTGAGAAAGAGAATTTCTAATTCCAAAACTCCATGGACAATTCTCTTTCCACTCACAAACAGATCCGGTTTCTATTAAAGACCTAAAATACAAGCACAACAAACAAACAAAAGTAAAAGAGAACTTTAACATTATTTAGAAACTCCCCAGTGTTCTGTTACACACAGGAACGGCCTATTCTGAACACTAAACTGAGGGGAAGCTCTCACCATTGTTTCCTCGGATGAAGGCATCTCCGTACTTATTCTTCAGCTGTCCGTTGACATACTCCTCTGTCTGTTCCAGTGCTATGTTCATGTAGCCATCCAGGCAGGCCAGGACCCCTGTAGAAAAGTAAGACGGAATAAAAATTATAGGCTATATCTTAGAACCGACAATCACTTTATTCATTAGCCTTCAGACACATAATATAAAAATTCACACTGTAAACAAAACTCAATAGACTTAAACACAAAAGGCGCCTTTACTGGTGCCAATGTGAACGAAGGCTGGACGGGCAAAGCATGAGAGGAGTCATGCATCTACTACTCCAAGACAGGCAGCCAACTGTCACTCCCTCCTGGGATGTGTGATCACCACAGCAACTTTGAAAGCCTTCACAAAAGTATAAGCATTAGAATATTCCAACCAAAATGCCCTTCTTTGGGAGCTAGGGACAGACATGGCAACTATGCAGGGACAAATGAGCCTCCATCGAGGTGACATTTGTTACTTTAGCTGCTCGGTGAAATACGGATCTGGCAGATTTATTTCAGTCTTTCACAGCATCTACTGCAGCAGATGAATGGACGCGGGGTCAAGAGGAAGTCTCCACAATCTGTTAAGATAATAGACAGCAGGTGCTCCTGAAAGACCATCTCAAAGCTGTGACTCTCAGCAAGGAGCAGCTTGAGAACAGAGAGCAACATATTGCATTACAACATACTGCATTCTGTTTTGTCAGAGTTGGAACTATTTTTAAAATCAAAACTAATAGGGAAAAACAGCTACAAACATTCCAGGGAGCTTTCAAGGAAAACAGTTCGGGTGAATCGTTACTTGTGTTAAGATGGCATAAATTTCTAAATTCTGACCAGAAGACTTTTTTTCAAAGATGAAACTAGTAAGCTTCTAATTCTCAGTCTCTAAGCAAAAATGATATTTTTAAGAAAGAATAAAAACACTAGATTCAATTCAATTAACTAAGTCAATAGTCCCATTTAAAATCCTAACTTCATTAATATGCTGCTCGCTCTCTGCTTCTGCCCCCAGTATCCTCTAGACAGAGGATTCTTTTCAAAACTGTGTGTGTGTAATCTGAGCACAAGACATTAACTGAACAGAATTCTATGAGACGCGGTAAACTTTCAAAGAATCAGACTGGACTGTCAACTATCAAGAACAATAACTTCCTCGCCAAAGATAGCTTAAAACAGTTTCACAGTTTGCGTCTTCTCTACTATGCTACATTTAAAGCACATTCAGAGACTAGTAAGAAACTTCCACGGTATGATATGGAATTAAACAAGAGGGTAATTCAAAACATAATGTCACTATTACTCACTGTTTTGAGTTGAGAATGGGAGAGAACAAGAAGAAAGAGAAAGGGCTTGAACACAGCTGGGTATCATAGGAAGACCCTGACTCAAAAGCAAGCAACCAAACACACACAAAACATTGCCAACAGGCTATTTACGTCAACAAACTAAGACTAAAACAAAGTGATTTCCCCTTGGCTTTTTAAAGATTTCATTTTGCTTTTGATGATGTTTATGTGTGTAGGTATATGCACATGAGTGTAGGTTTCCTCAGAGGCCAGAGGTGTTGGAGCTGGAATTACAGGAGGTTGGCATCTGCCCAATGTGCCCACTAGGAATTGAACTCAGGTCCTCTCCGAGAGCATGATGCACTCCTAACTGCAGAGCCATTTCTCTAGCCCCTTCCCTTCATTTCTGCAGTGCTGGGGATGGAATCCTGCTACTTGAACTACTATTCCTTGTGCTGGAACTTAATGGGGTTACAAAATATTTATTTTCATTTTATATGTGTGAGTGTTTTGCCTACATGTGCATTGTCTTGTGTCTCCAGAGGTCAGGAGAGGCATAGGATCCCTTGGAACTGGAGTTACAGACAGTTGTGAGATGCCTTGTGGGTGCTGGGAACTGAATCTGGGTCCTCTGCAAGGGCCGACAGTGCTCTTATCTGCTGAGCCAGTGCTCCAGATCCTCCAGCAATATTTTAACAAAGTTTTCCAGTCAAGCTTCAGTAAGTCCTAGCTCCTTGCTTTCTAGTGAGAACTACAAAATCTCAGAGTTTATGGAGTTCAAAGTGACAATGTATTAAAGTACTTAGCACACATGTAAATGTGTGTGGAAAGGAAAAGCTCTAAAGAAATTTAGAAAAAGACCAAGAAACAGCCACAGAACTCTGCTGAATTAGTCATCTCGCTATGAAACAGCCTAAGCAGTTTAGCACATCTCAATTTGAGAAGAGTAGGTATTTCATTATTTTAAATAGAATCCGATATCATTTCCCAGAACTACTTTTTTTTTTATTTTTTTTATTTTTTTTATTTATTTTTTTTTTTTGTTTTGAGACAGGTTCTCGTTAGCCTGTGCCCGAACTCATCTGTAGACAGGTCTCAGAATACTTTTGAGTTCTTGACTCAAGCACAGGCTCTGAGCTGCAGCGCCAACCCTACAACACACATGTCCACCTTCAGTGGCCTCTGCCTTGTCTTCAGTAGTCTTCATTTCCTTTTCACGTTGGTCGTTTTTGTTTTGAGACAGGGTCTTATTTAGCCAAGGTTTGCCTCAAAATCATATGTAGCTGAAATTATCCTCAAACTCTGCATCTTCCTGTCTCTTCCCCAGTGCTGGGATCACAAGACAGCACCCAGAGCTCCTTAAAAAGGATTCTCTACAGGAACAGAAAAGTATCTTTGGATACTTCATTACATGACTGGGAAGGTCATGCTGTGAAATGATTCTGGCTAAATAAAAGCCTGCCAACTGTGAACTCTTCTTCAAACCAATGCTGCTGAAACCAGGTGTTGTCTGGTCCCAGCTCTGCACAGCAGAGTTGCCGGTGACTCCCTAGCTACCATCAGGGAACTTAGACAGACTTGATTTCAGAACAGACAAGAGACAGAATTCACAAACACTGCAAGTCAGAGGTACACTACTGGCAGGCATTTTACGATAAAAGGAACCACCTCAGAGGCAGAAGATAAAAACAACAACAACCAAACAAACCACAAACAAAAACCTGTCAATGAACAATGTTTCTGGTCTACTGAGTACATTTAAGAGGTTAGCCACATTTTCTTATTTTAGTTATACCAGTTATGATCAAACATGAAAATACTACCTCGATAATCCACGCCAGAATTTAATTTCACCACAACTGGCCGCCCGATGATCTGCTTTAAGAAGTCACTAGGGGTTTGCTTCCGCAGACTCATTTTTTAACAATCCTGATCAGAAACAGGAAAGAATGATAAATGTACAGACTAAAGTTAATTATTCACCAAAAAGCAAAACAAACTCTTGGGCCTTTAACATCTCTATAGGGAATCAAGCATGAAAGGACTTTGAGTGATGTACTGCTACACACACAGAGGATCTGTGCTTCATACCCATCACCTGACAGCCCTAGCAGCCCAGGGCACAGCCTTAGAGCTTTACAGAGCAGTTATTCCTAACCACTTGTCCCACTGTGTCACACACGTGACACCCTTTTAGCCACCAGCACCTCAGCCAGTTAATGATCACTTGTTCTATGCTGACAACATGTTCGATGCTGGGAGAAGGCATAACATTCCCATTTTACTGATGGAAACAGAATAGAAACATTAAATAACTTGTAGCAAATTGCGGTGAAACAAAAATATGATAGAATATTTAAGTTAAATTCAACTTTGAACCAACATTATACAAAGCAGGCCCACTCATCAACAACTGACATCTAAACATTTCCCTGAAAAGTCCTAATTGAAACCTAAAAAGTGAATATAGACTATAGACATACGAGTATTTCTAAGTTCTTTACATGTATGGATTCCCTTAAACTTCACTCCAATGAAGCAGTTACTCATGTGTGCAAAAGTGAGTGTGGCAGCCAGAGGCTGATGTGGGACCTTCCTCAGTCTCTGTCCACCCAATTGTTTTGAGACAGGGTTTCTCACTCCAGCCCTCATCTGTCTCTGATCTCCAGTGCTAGAATTATAGGGCTCTATAATGGTTTGAATAGACTCACAAGTGTGAATGCTTGGCTATAGGGAGTGGCATTATTAGGAGGTGTGGCCTTGTTAGAGGAAGTGTGTCACTGTCGGGGAGGGCTTTGAGGTCTTAAGTGCTTAAGCTCCACCCAGTGTGAAACACCCAGTCTTCTCCTGGCTATCTGCAGATAAAGATCAACAACTCTCTTCTCCTCCAGTACCATATCGCCTTAATGCTGCCATGCTTCCTGCCATGATGATAATGGACCTCCAAAACTGTAAGCCAGTTCCAATGAAATGTTTTCTTTTGTAAGAGTCGCCTTGGTCATAGTGTCCGTTCACAGTGATGAAACCCTAATTAAGACAGGCATGCTGTCACAGGAGGCTTTTTCCAAGGGGCAAGGATCTGAGGCTTTATGCTTGTTCAGCAAACCCTTTTCTGACAGCCACCTCCCTAGCCCTAAGAGGTACTGTTTTTATCCTCATTTCATAGATTTCTAAACACCCACTCAAAGCCAGACAGTGAGGTTTTGCTCAGTTACAGTCATGGCAGGAGCGCTCTAAGTAACAAGGGGAAGGCTTGAGAATTCATGTCTAAGAGTCTGAAACACACAACAGCACTGCAGACCCAAATTTACTGACCAGGCTTATCAAAGTTGGCCGTCATCTTTCAAACTTTATCTTGTTGCACAATAGTTACCTCTCAAAAATATTTCAATAAAGAGAAATACTAGTCACTTAAGCAAAACTTAAGAGTAGAAACTGGTTTGTGTTTCAGTGAAGTTCAGCGACAACTCTTATGTAAATGTCATGTATCATAGACTTAAAGGTTGGTATAAATATATTAAAGACTTATCCCTCTCCTAATTCTATATTTTTGTTTTCAATAAAACTACACATTCTTCTACAATTGTATTGCTGATTTCACTCCAAGTATATCCATTCAACCCACCCAAAGCTGTGAAGATGCTCTCCTGGTCCATGCATGCAGCTTTAGCCACTTGGTGAAGCTGGAATGCCATGTAGCAGATTTTTCATCAACTCAACAGAAGTGCAAACTTATATACTTGTACAAGGCAATTTAAAGATGTATGCTAGAGTTTTACCTTAGGAACTTAGAATTCAGAAGTTAAGCACTGTGTTAAGAGGCATGGATAAATCAAAGGGACAATAATCTAAGGAAAACAATTCTTTTTACCCAAGAAGCCAAGTACTCAGGTTATACTGGACCATCCACACGGCCTCGAAGTCTCAAAGATTAAAATAAGAAATTCATCAACTGATTGTTTTGCTCAACAAACTTCAATGTTTCCACTGAGCTGTCAGTTCATTCTTAACTCCACATCTTAACTAATAGCTAAAATTACAACTGCTGTTATCCAAGACTCTGGCCACGCAACAATTCTAAATATGTTGTTTTAAGCTTAAATAGAAAATGGTAAATACTGTAACAAACTCAATACTTTTTCATGAGTTTAGTAAAAACAAATCTTCCTGTTCATCTACGAGTCACATACTTGTACTGTGTACACAGGCTGTTCTATAGCTAAACACTGCTAGAGACACTATTAACTTTGAAGGCCCACACTCCTCTTTGGGGTTGCTTCCAGCCAGAGGCCAAATCCCACAACTCCAGTTCCTTCATGTACAATCTGAAATATGAAAAGCATCTATTTTGCATTAAAAATCAAACCCCAAAACAAAACCTAGAGTGAAAGCTGACTCGGTGGGTAAAAGGCTTGCTCTTCAAGCATGAGGCCCTGAGTTTGGGTCCACAGGACCACTAGAAGGCAGGCGCACTGAGACAACCTGGAACTCTGGCATTAGGGGCACAGACAGGAGGCTCCAGGGGACTTGCTAACCAGCCTCGCCTAGCCAAAACGTGAGCTCCAGGTTCACTGAGAGGAACCTTGTGAAGCCCATTAAAGCCAACCCCTGGCCTCCAAATGGAATGTGTACACACACTCTCACATCCTAACTAAAATCCAAGTTCTTGGAAACAAAGTTCATCGTAAATGCAGGATTTTTTTTTCAGCTTAATACTGCATATTTACTGGGGAAAAAAGGAAACCACTTATTTAAAGGTAAGTCCCTGTTCCTATTCCATAGAGAAAGATCAATGTAAGTGATGCATATTTTACTTACAGTGTTGTTCACATACTTAAATAAGGTTAAAAGATGAATGTAAACACAGTGGTATTTTAAACTATATGTCATATCTTATGTACACACATACTGATTACATGTGGATTGTGTATTTCTCTACATTAAAAAGTCTGCAAATTCTGTATTGTAAATAAATAAAATACCCCCCCCCCCAAAATAAAAGTCTGCAGTTGAATCAGAGACATTGCTCAGTGGTAAATATTATGTACTTCTCTTGCAGAGGACCCGGGTTTGATTCCTAGAACTTACATTGGGTGACACACAACTGCTTGTTAACTTCAGTTCCAGGGAATGCAACATCCTTTGACCTCCAAATGTAGGGATTATCAATTTAATTTCACCTATACCGTTTATACTTTAGGACAAAAAAACTGGTGAAAAAAAATATAAATTTAGGCTTGACAGTACTCACTGCTTTAAAACTGTTAACTATCTGTGCCTTTTTAAAAGCAGAAATATTCTTGTAAGCTTGCCCAAAACATCTCTGTTAAGCCTAGTCTTTATTTCAGTTAGCATCAACCTCTTCCTAGGGCAATGCGCACTCCATGGAGTACTCACTAAGCCTCAGGTGCAGGCTAGGGACGCAGCAGGGAAGATGTGGTTTGGGTCCTTGGAGCTTACTCTCCAGAGGGATAAACACGCAGTAGTGACATATTTCACAGAGGCTGTATGCGCTTGGGTACCAAGAGAAGACTGAGCCCAGACATGGCACATCAGAGGAGGATTTCTGAACCTGTGAGTCAAGTCTGACATAGGCCACCAGCTGCAAGGAGAAGCCTTAGCAAAAGACTGGGTCCCCGGGTTTGAAAGTACAATCTATCCCACAGGAGACAGACACCTGCAGGAGTGCAGGGCCACCTTCGTTCTTAGGTGAGAAAACACGATCTCTGGGTTAGCGTCCCCAGGGTCAATCATCAAGACCATTAGGAGGTTCCAGTCAGGGGGTCTGGGCCAAGATCAGACAATCTGTGTGCATAATCCTAGACTTTATGAGCTGGCTAGCTGGATACCATTGTAAGAGGGCACAGGAAAATCCTAAGCAGCAATCTGCTTGGTTCTGCTTCCTATTTTAGATGGCAGAGCACATGGCAATAGCTCTGGACTCCTGTCTCCCCAAGCGCCCATCTCTACACTTTATACAAAGATAGGCCCTTTTCTCAGAAGACTTCAGGCCACATGAAAGGATGAGCTAAAAGCAAGCCCCTCATTTGTTCTTTCTGCTAGATGGTTTGAAAAGGATGCTTTTGAAGTTATATGGAACAAGTATGGTTACCTCAAACTCAATGTATTCATCCCCAGGAAGGCAGACTTTGCATTAGTCTTCATTAGGCTTCCTTGGTGCACCCTGTTACTTAATGACTTGCCCATAAATCCATTTTGTACAAGTAAATTGGTCTTGACACCACAATTTTTTCCATCACTTGGCTCAAGTAATTTTAAGTTTTCATCTTTTAAATTGGATAAGGCAGAAGGAATAGTTCTGACAATTTCTGAAGCAAGAGATAAGACTCTTGAACCATAAACACAAGAAAAAGACTTCCTTCTGCCAGGGTCACCTTGGTAAAAGTTCTTCCTTTAAAATTAGTTACATTCACGTCTCCAAGTGCAGCGGCACCCTCTCCTGCTGCCTATGCAGGTCTGTCTAAGTGACCTATGTTCCTAAGTGGACGGTCATAGCAACCCATTTCTTGTCGGAAGCCACCAAGAGGTCTAGTATGAGAACATCTGCTCTACAGCAACTTTCTTCATAAACACTGAGGTAAAGAAGGGGAGGGGAGGTACAGTATGTGTGTCAGACTGTAGTCACCCAGTGATATATTGGCCATGTTAGACCCAGTCTTCTACAGAGATTTTAAACTTTAAGGGAACAAGAAAAATCTTACTTCTCTAGTAGTCCTGTCACCCGGACAGACTGTGTGCAGGAGGCCTTCAAGGTGGTGTCCAAAAAAAGTCCAATTCCCTCCTCATCTGTCTACAAACGACAGGCATAGCTACCAAAGCATCATGCATGTACTTCAACAGCTAGAATCTGCAGTCCCTTTATCAACAACCATTAAATAATACAGAAAAGGTAAACAGAAGCCTAGGAAGATGGCTGTTCAAACGCACATTGCTGAAGCTCACTCACAGTTTTTGTTTTCTACTGCGTTTTTCTTGTTTGTTTTATGTACTAGAGCAGGGGCAAAAGCACCGGCTACAGCATGCACATGAGGTGAGAAGTCACTTTTGGAGTCGGTGAGTCCAGGAATTAAACTCAGGTTTCCAGGTTTGGCCGTAAGTGCCGTTAATCAGGTTACTTAGGGTAACTCCTAAAAGCAAGCTGTTCTCGACCAGAGGTGATTTTTGTGCCCCACCCTAGGGACATTTGAAAATGTCTACAGATACTCTGTATTGTCTGGACAGTAGAGTGGTAACTAGGATCTAGTTTACAGAGGCCAGGGATGTCCCTCAACACTCTATAATGTAGAGCATCGGTTCTCAACCTTCCCCATGCTGCGACCCTTTATTACAGTTCCTCATGCTGTGGTGACTCCAACCATAGAGTTATTCTCATTGCTACTTCATAGCTATAATTTACTACTGTTATGATTTGTAATGTAAATATCTGATATGCACGTGCAATTCCTGAGGGTTGTTAGACACCCCCAGGGACTGCTGGTGTAGAGGACAGTATTCTACAACAAAGGAGTGTGTGGTACAACACGTCAGCTGACAGAAACACTGCCAGAGAGTCTAACCACTACCTGGTTCCCTCTTCCTTACACTGTTTTCTGGCTTAAGTAGCACAGGGTTTTAGAAAACTCAAGACTGGCATGAGAACCAGATGATGCATATATAAACCAGTTACCTCTCCGTATCTGTGGGTTTGTATTTATGGATTCAGCTGATAAAATCAGCTCACCTGGTAAAATGAAGTTGCACCATGGGTCTCTCTGCTACAGAGACACAGACTTTTACTGTCTCTCCCTAAGCAATATTCTACTGCAACCATTTACATTAAATGGAACCTTGTGAGTGATCTAGAGATGATGTGAAGAACACAGGACGCCTGCACACGTTATATGCAAACAGATGAAACTTGAACGTTTTCATATTGGAAGGGATGACTGTAGTACTTATCAGAAGTATTTTATCCCAGCATGGGGAGGCTGGAAGCAATCATCAAAATCTCAAAGGGGTTGACATTCCAAAAAAATAAATTTCTAGTGCTGGACACAAAAACATGACTTTTCTATTTTCCAGTCCCTCAATCCAAAAGGAGAAAACAAGCTAGGGAATTAAAAAAAAAAAAAAAATACTTTCTTTGAAGAAATTCTATTATGTAGTAGGCCACCCTTCAGTGAGAGAAGAGCTGATGCCGTAGTTACAGGTACTCACTTGGGAGGCAGGAAACCTGAGTTCTAATCTCCTCTGCTACTTAAATAGCTGTGCAGCTTGGGTAACTCATCACCATTTCACCTGCCATGGCCCCGGGCTCATCTGCAAAATAAGGGAGTTAGGCTAGATGGTTT
This sequence comes from Mastomys natalensis, assembly GCA_021653895.1. Taxonomy (NCBI): domain Eukaryota; kingdom Metazoa; phylum Chordata; class Mammalia; order Rodentia; family Muridae; genus Mastomys; species Mastomys natalensis. The sequence continues at coordinate 518,821 of JAJTUV010001448.1, forward strand.
CTGGCTGTCTCTTCCTGTTCCAGCATTTGATTAACATGTGCAGTAACACGCTAACACACTACTAATACTAACTACAACTACACCACACACACACACACACACAGATTGAGCCTGTTCCAGCATTTGATTAAAGTGTGCAGTAGTACACACGCGCACACACATGCACGCAGATGAGCCACGTCCTGCAACTTCAAACTTCCAATAGTAATTCCAAAGAGAGGCTGTGCTTTGCTACTTTAGAAACACACAGTAGGCACTTTCACGGTTTTCAACAGCCAGCGTCAGGATAACGAACCAGATAAATTACTAACACTTTAACTCACACCCAGAGATCAGTCAGGGGAACAGCTGAGTAGTTTATGAGACCCACACAATAAAACGGGGCGCAAACAAGATCAATGAACTTTAAAATCAAACTCGTCTCATTTTAATGTAAGTATAAAATTAAATACTGGTGACTGGCTAAAAAAATTGGTGGTCTTAGCTGAAACAGAAACAGGCCCACACAAGAGACAGGGAGATGGTGAGCCGAAGCGGTCAGCAAGGACCATTTCCTCTGCTCGTCCGTATTTACGACTTTCCGTCGCGCAGGGTTCGCGGGTGGAGGAGGGCGCGGAAGTCTCGCGCCACCATAACCCTGGGCGCTCACCCCAACCGGCGCGAAGCGCGCGCACGACGGGAGCGCGCCCGGCACCGCGAGGCCGCGTGGCCTGGGCGAGCGAGCGTCTCCTGGGGCGCAGGCCCGGCCACGGCTCGAGCCGCTCCACGCCAGCCCGGGCCGTCCGCGGCCTAGGCCGTCCGCTCTCACCCGGAGCGCCCGCCCGCGCCCACCCGCCCCTCCCGGGCCGCGGGCTCACCTTGCAGCCAGATCCGGAGCCCTCACAGGCCGGGCTTCCGTGGACGCGCGCGCCGAAAACCGAAACCGCCCCCGGCAGCGCGCTTTCCCGTCTCACCCAATCAGCGCCCTCCTGGTCTATGGCAGCTCGCGGGGATCAAAAAACGAGCAGAACGCACTAGCGCGCTTGCTTCCGAGAACGGTAGGGCATATTCAGCACCTAGGGCTTGAAGTAAAATCAGATATTCTGATGGTCTCTCTTTTGCCAGAATATCTAGCAGTAAGCAAAACAACCAATGGAAAACTAGAAATGATCTTTTGAGTTGTTTTTTTTTTTTTTTTTTACAGTAAAGAACCTTAAAATCATAGGAAATAGAAACTTACAGTTAAAACAATGGCTGTTGAATACCCCGAAATAGCCTTAATAATTTAAAGCAAATAAAAGTTAAAAGCCTCAAACCCTTAAACCGATTCTGCATATAAATTAAATGTATGAAGAGAACATTTCCATGGGAATGTTGAAACAAAATAATAATTAATGGCATCAATTATAAAAAGACATTGCAAATTAATTTGATTGGAAATTCATGTAGATACCATTTAGTGCTGGGAACTTGGTTTGGGATATTGGATGAATTCTTAGTGCATGCTTTTAGAAAATTTATGGAAGGACAAGGTTATAGAAAGACTTGATTTCTTCTACACCCATGATTTTGTCTTTATATTTTAACTTGTATTTTATATTTATATTTTAAATTTTAATTCCGTTTCTGATGTTTAACTATCAACAAAGTTATAATACCTTCAAACAACAGCTACACACCCCGTTAGGCTTACAGGATCTAAGATGCAGAATTGTTTTCTGAGGCATAAAATGGGTTCCTCCTTTTCTAAGTGCCTTTGATTGATATCCCAGACAGAGAACAACTGGGTGAGATTTGGTAAAAAACAGAAACATCCTACTGTCCGTTTGCAAAATTCTAGTTGATGTTAAGACCAAACAATTACAGACATTGATAAAACAGCATTTTAGGCTCTTGAAATATAAATATAAAATTAGCAACATGAGTAAAGTCACATTTAAATCAAAGAAGCATATAAATAAACAGCTTTATAAGTCAAGTTTGGGGCTGAGGATTTAGCTGCGTTTATAGCATCTACGTGCGAACTCCACAGTGGTAGGCGTAGTGGTGCACAGCTGTAATCCAAGCACCCAGGCATGAGTGCAGGGAGATCAGAAATTCAAGATTATCCTCAGCTGCAAAATGAGTTTGAAACCAGCCTGGGCTATTTGAGACCTTGTCTAAAAAAAAAAAAAGTCAAATTGTACTACATACTACATTTCTCACTGACTGTAATTCTGCGTATTATATGTAGACTGAGATAGGTAGGTAGAGATGGATATATACATAGCTGCTTTCACTTTAACACAGAGCTGTAATGCAGCCAGAGAGTGCGGCTGGTGAACAGGCAGTGAGAGAGTTTTGGGGTCTGTTTCATCTGCAAAATAGTTGCTACTGTCTTTGAGTGCAGAAGTCTAAAGTCCCAAGGCAACAAATGGTTGGGCCAACAAACTTATAAATCTGGTTAGTCCAAGAAACCCCTCAGCAGCTTAGAACTGTCCTTTACCGAAATACCAGACAGCTTTCCACATTCAGGGTATGCACTTGCTAGCATCTTTTACTGTATTTACAAGAAAAACATGTGCAAGACTTCTCCAGATTCCCGTTCAAAAGTCAGTCTTCAAAATCCTGCACATATGCTAATTTATTAGGGAGACTTTTTGACATCATAAAAATAATTCAGAAAAGCTTAGCTCAGTTTACTTAGCTCAGTGCTAGAATTATAGCCCGTGTTATCATACAGAAGTTATGGTTGACATTAGGACAGTACCCCTGATATACACTGCATGGATTTTGACACACGCATAGTACATGTGTCCACATTTATTATGGAGATACTCATTTATAAGCTATAGGGAGCATCCTCTGGACTTCGGCCGTTTTGTCTCTGCCTTCCCCTCAGCCATGCCAGTCACGCATTACTTTCCTTTCACGGTGACTCTGTCCTTCATAGAGTGTCACAGACTTGTCACCCTGTACACAGCCTTTCCAGATTGGCTTGGATCCCTCCACGCCTTTATAACTCATGTCTTTAAGTGTTGAGTAGTAATATTCCACGTGGATCCAGCACAGTTGTTTTCATTCATCCACTAAGACTGTATTCAATGCATCACAATCATTAAATCCCTATGTAGGTGTTTGTGTGGAATTAAGTTTTGAATTTTTAAATTTCTATTTTTAATTTTTAAGAAAATGTATTTACTTTGTGTGAATAACTGCTTTCCCTACATGTATGGTGTGTATATGTACTAGCTGTGTGCCTACTGCCTGTGCATGCCAGAAGAGGGTGTCAGATCCCCTGCAACTGTAATCACTGATGATTGTGAGCAACCATGTGGGTGCTGGGAACTGAGTTTAGACCTCTGCATGAGCAACGAGTGCTCTTAACTGCTGGACTACTTCTTCAGCCCCTGAATTTATTTTATTTTTTAAAATCCTGTGTCTCTATAGGTCATGCATGTGAACCTGCATGTGGGTGCCATGCTAGAAGAAAGTGATGGGTCCCCTCAAACTGGAGGTGGAGGTGATTGGGGGTTCTAGGAACAGACTTTTGGTCTTCTGGAGAACCACGAGCCCTGTAATTAAGTTTTGAGCCATTTGGGCAAACGTCAAGGAACTGGTGCTGGGTCATACAGTAAGTGCTTAGTTCCGCAAGGACTGCGCTGTCTTGAGTGTGTCTCTCCTTTTCACATGGTCTCCCCCAGTGTGGAGCTGTGGCTTCTGCTGCTCCTCATGCTTACCAGCATTCCACATCCCCAGTAGTTTAGATTTGGCCCACTTGAGAAGCACAGTATAGAATCTTATTGTCGTCCTAGTTTACAGTTTCACACTGACCTGTGATGAGGAGCATATTTCCTATGCATGGTGTCCATCAGTCTGTCCTCTCTACTCACGCATCTGCTTGGGTCTTTGGTCTATTTTTGAATTGTTGTCGAGTTATAGGTGCACCTGTGCCAGAGGCCAATGTTGAACGTCATTTCTTGGGACACACAACACACACACACACACCACACACTTTAAGATTTATTTATTCTGTATATGTGAGTACATTGTGGACCTCTTTAGAAACACCAGAAAATGGCATTGGATCTTCTTACAGAGTCACCATGTAGTTACTGGGAATTGAACTCAGGGCCTCTGGAAGAGCAGTCAGTGCTCTTAACCGCTGAGCCATCTCTCTATTTTGAGACAGGGTCTCTCATTGTGATCTAGGACTTGCTTACTCAGTTAAGATGGCTTACCAACAAGCCTATGGATCTACCTGCCACTGCCTCTCCAGAACTGGGATGACAAACATACCCCATCATGCCTAGCTTTTTACATGGGTCCTGAGGATAAAACTCAGGTCCTGTGTTTGCCCAGCAAGCACTTTACCGACTGAACCGTCTCCTCAGCTCAGAGCAGTCTTTGTAGCCTTTGAAAAGCTGTGTTCTTCAGTGTCATGTTTTCAGAAGAGAAGGTCTCATGGCTGGCTTATCTCATGAAGCTCTGGGAGTGTATGACTGACTGCATGATAAAAACAGGCACTAAATGGGATTGGCCAACATTTTCCAAAGCATATCTGAATATTGAACATCAGCATTACACTTCTAAGAACTTTGACTGATCTTGTTTGAACCCTGCATTAGCCAGTATGACACACTGGCAGAGACCCAGACCTTTCCTTGACCTTCAGTCTGGATAATAGAAGCATCTAAGCCATGCTACTCTAGGCCCACTCTTCTGCTATTTTCAAGGGATGTGAAAACTATTTGTTAAAACAAACGAGAAGACATTCTTGATTTGACTCGAGAGTTGAATATCTTCTGATTGATAGGCAAAGGACTAAGGAAAGGGGCGTTGGTAACTTTTTAGTGCTGTGATGAAACATGACCAACAGCGGCTTATAGAAGAAAAAGTTTGCAGTTCCCGAGAGAGACCTAAGTGGCTTGGAAGGCATGGCAGTAGGTTAGAGATCACATCTGCATCCATATGCATGAAGCTGAGGGGCGGGCCATGGGGGAGGGGGAGGGCCATAGGAGGGTAGGGCCATGGGGGAGGGGTAGAGGTCGGGGAGAGAGTGGCAGGGGCAGAAGGGAGACAGAGACCAAGACCCTCAGACCCCCAGACACCCAAATATATAGGACACACAGACACAAACAGTCACAGTCACAGTACAGACAGGCAGGCAGGCAGGCAGGCGGACAGACAGAAATACCAGGAAGCTGGGGCCAGCTAAAAATTTCTGACCTCCCCCACCTCAACTCCCACTGGCCACAGTAAGGTATTTCTTCCAACAAGGCTGCACCTCCTAAAAGCTCCATATTCTCCTCCAAACAGTGCCCCCAACTGGGGGCCAAGTACTTAAATCTCTAAGCCTATGAGAAATGTTTTACATTTAAACCATCACAAAAGCCAATATGTCTTTTGTTTTTACCTAAGAAGAGTTTCCATTCTACATTGTGGGTACTTGGTTTGGTATATTTGATAAGTTCATACAAGTGTTTGGACTTCATTACTGTCATTTTGATGTAACATGGATCTCAGTCGATGGGCTCTGGGTCTGAACCCCATGAGCAAGGTTCCCTGAAGGCTGTGAGGCTTTACTCTCCAGAAAGCCTCTCCTAGCTGCAGAATGCAGTGAAATGCTGTAAAGCTGCCCTTGTATTTTAATCAAGATGAACTTGAAAGGTGAACAGTATAAGTGGGGGAAATTATTTATAATTCCGTAATAAAAGTTTATGTCTAACACTCCAAATTTCATACATCTGCTATGTGCCGGCCCTGGGATATGAAACAGTTGAAGTTACCTTTACATTTGGCCTTAGATGAAAGGTCATAAATTAGAATGGTAGCTCTCGTCCTCTCTCCGAGCTCAGAAAATTTCCATATTAACATTTTCACCTCAAACATAAATGGTTACCCAGCTACAAGGAGAAGAGGTGCATCGGCCTTCATGAATTACAGTTTGTGTGGGAAACCTGTGGTACACATGCTGCTGCTTGCCAACTGCAGTGGCAACTGGTTTTACTGCAGTGGAGCCAATTCAAACTGCATGGGCATCTTACATAAATAAGGAACAGCATATGAGACTGGGAATATTTTAGCTATCAGCAAAAGGTTGCCAGGGTGTGCACTCATTTTAATGCTTAAAATGCATTTTTATATCTTCAAGGGTTTCCCCTTCCATGTTCCCCCTTATGCCTCTACCAAGTTGCTTACAAATAAGCTTGCTTTCAGTTTTCAAATGTTTATTTCTATTGTGGTTTTAACTGATAATGTGACAACTTTGGTTCTTTTGTTCCTTACAGAAAAAATACACAACTCATTCTATAATGACATATAATGAAATTCATCCCAAGATGTTGATGAATTGGACCCATGCTTTCTGTTTAGACTTTCAAAAATTGTTTATAGCAAAACCACAGATGTCCTTAATTTTCCAGTGTGGACCATCAAATCCATATGCTTCGCTGGTGTAGGCTGGTTTCACCATCATTGGTGGTAAAGTATAGTGAATGTATACAAGCAGGATCAAGCTCTAGAACATTCTAAGACCCCAGACCTTCACCCACAGAGAAACAAAATTTTAAGGCAAATGTTAGTTCTCAGTAGCCTTTAGCATTAGAAGCTGTCTTTCTCATAGGAGCTATAATATAGCTGAAAATTACTAATGTATTATCATGACTTAGTTCAGGAAATCTGCTATAACAATGTATTCTAGACTGGGTAGAACGATCAATTACAAAAAACAAATATGCATTACTCACAGTTCTTGAGGCCAGGAAGCACAGATAAAGGTACCAACAGCTTTGGTACCTGCTAACAGCTTCTCTGTGTCTTTGATGGCACCTTCTATATTTGTTTTCATGAGGAGGAAGGAAACAAGGAAACTTACTCTTAGCATCTTACATAAAGGCACAAATCCAGTCATGAGGGAGAACCCATACAACTCCATTGCTTTTCAAAGGCCCAACCTCTTTTTCCCTTTTGTTTAATAACCGTATTGTTGTGGTTACTATTGTTGTTGTAGTTACTGTTGTCGTTGTTAACCTCGTGGGTGCTTGCTTGCCTGAGCAGTGCGGGGAGTGCACGCCAAGGCATAAGCAGTCAGAGGGAAACCACGGTTAGCTCTCACCTCCCACCTTTATGAGCATCCCAGATCATCAAGCTTGTGGAGTGGTGCTTTTACTGACTAAGCTGTCTCGCTCACCCATCTTTTAGGTTTTTTTTGAGACAAATTCTTTGCCACTGATAGAGGGAAGTGTCAACAGGACGACAGGCCTAGCACTAGAGCGCGGATAAGCGATCACATTCAGAAAATTGCTTACTAGCTATAGTAGTTGGCAACTTGTGTGGGTATCTGAGAAGGGGAGCATCACATGCACTGTAGTGTGGGAAGGCCCACTGTAGTGCACTGTTACTGATGATCACCTGTCACTAAAAATGCTGTTGGCTTATTAGCCTAGGTGGGGAAATAGGAATTTGGGGGTCCCAGCAGAGAGAGAGGAATTCTAGGATAGTCAGGCGAGGGTTTGCCTGAACTCTGAGGAAGATGGTCTACATAAACCTAAGGAGAAGTAACTAAAAGATACGTTGAGTTACAAGCTAGCGAGAACGAGCCAAAACTTATGGCCTACACATTTATTCATATATAATTAAGACTCAAAGTCACTCGTTTCGGCGGAAAATTGAGCGTGAGTGAAAAGCCCTCAGTTACAAATGGCTTCGACTGTTGAGCATAGAATCTAAGCTTAGGAAAGTCCTGGGTAAAAATTGCAAATAAATACTTCTCAGGACAATTTCCTAGCTGGGCAGGAAGCTAAATACCTTTAAGAGAGAGTGAGGGAGGCCAGTGAGCTAACCCAGCTGGCTGGGGCTCTCTCTAACAGGAGCCTGAGGGCACAGTAGCTGTGACTTCTCTCAAGTTTGGCAAGGTTCCAAGAAAGGTCAAAGAGTGTGCTAGAGAGAGCTAGATGGCCCAATTCCTGTCCACCAGGGACTGACCAGAGAAAGGGAATGAGACGGAACCAGCAGCCAGCAGCAGGCTAAACTGAGTCAAGGGGACAGAGTTAACCACTGTAACTCATGCTGGCCTGAGGAGGCCGCAGATTTTCCTGGAGCTGCAGTGGGACTGAAAAGCCCCAAACTTGTCAGCTGGTAAAGCATTAAATTTACAAACAGTAAAAGAGAAAAGAAATTGGGTATAAATAATCATAAAAACAGTTTAAAATTGGTAAAATAAAGTCCTTATAGAGAGAATCACATATATTTAAAGAAATAAGGCACATTAAGATGAGAGACAATCACAGAGAACTTTCATACTCAATATAATGCAATTTTAAACGTTCTAAGGAAAGAAACAAAAGAGGAAGAGATAAATGACCTAGTTACGAATATGATTACTATCACATTGGTAACTCGTATTTTAATCCTGATAGCCAAGATTATGCCATCTCAAGGAAAAGAGCTTTAGAGAGACAAGAAAAGAGTGTAATGACAACTGGAAACATGCCTCAGAAGATAAATTAGAAAAATATGAATGAAACTGAGGAAAATATTAAGATAGCAAAGCATCAAAAAAGAAGAAAGAAAGAAAGAAAGAAGAAAGAAAAGAAGAAGAAGAGAAAGAAAGAAGGAAGAAGGAAGAAGAAAGAAAGAAATACAAAAACAGAGACAGATCTTAGAAGAAAAATTTAAAAAAATTATAAATACAATTGTGTGATACTAAGGCAGAAACAGAGGAAATAAGTTCAGAGCATACAGCACCACCATATAATGAAACTCAGGAAGACCCCAAAGGTTGTTGGAAAACCAACCTGAGCTTATCTGTTAGTCTATGACAAGTGAAAACAGCGTGGCTGCCCTCAGGAAGGATTACAAAAACATCCCATAAAAATGATAGACTTAAAACATTTAAGGATGCAACTTTAATAGAAAAAAATCCCTAAAGGTTTTAAGAAAAGCCAAACAGTCAAATGTTTTATTTGTGCCATGCAAGGTCATTTAAACAGGGGTTATAGGCAAGGCGTTCCTAGAAACAATGTTTGTTCTAGAGATAACCCAAGAAGCCCAGCCTTCTGGAATATGCACAAGATGTGGCAAAGGCCGGCACTGGACTAACAAATGTAGATCAACAAAGGACATACAGGTCGAAATGCCTAGAGGCCCCAGTATCAAATTCAAGTCAGCCATGTCAGTCAAAGCAGAAAAACTCTTCTACAGAACAGTTAAGCAATACTGCTCTGGATACAAACATTAATAACCCAGATATCAAAGCTACAGTAGCTTCAATAGATAAAATAGAAAACTCAGGAAAGACCAAAAAACAAGTGTTTTGCAAACTGCTATAAATGACAAAGTTAAAATTACAGTCAGACGGAACTGAAATTGAAGGCTTAATGGATACAAGAGCAAATATAACAATTTCACAAGATTCCTGGAAGCCAACTTGGCCACTTCAAAAGCTATCTATATAGCTCCTAGAATGTGGGATATTGTCTCAGGTAAAACAAAGTCTAAAATGAATTAAATGTATAGAATCAAAAGGTCAAATAAAAAATTAAAGCCTGAATATAGACAGTCATTAAGCTCTGAAACTGGCTGAGACATGAAAATGTCTCCAGCCCAGAACTTCAGCTATGCAAAGCAATAAATCCTGTTGGCTACTGAATCCCCAAGACTTATAATCCCTTCCTTTCAAATGGCATAAATAGAAATTTATATTACAATTTGGTTATACAATCTGTGGTGGTTTGAATACGCTTGGCTCATGGAGGGTACTGTTTGGAGGTGTGTCCTTATTGGAGTAGGCGTGGCCTTGGCTGAGGAAGTGTATCACTGTGGTGTGGGCTTTAAGACCTTTGTCCTTGTTCGTTTGTCTTCAGAACAAGATGTAGAACTCTAGCTCCTTCTCCAGCACCATGTCTGTCTGGATGCTGCCATGCTTTCTGCTATGATGATAATGGACTGGACCTCTGAACCTGTAAGCCAGCCCCAATTAAATGTTGTCCCTTATAGGAGTTCTAGGTCATAGTGTGTCTTCACAGCATAGAAAACCCTAAGACACAGTCCAAGCTAATTTATAAAGAAAGACAGATACCTTACCTGCTCAGAGAGCAAAGAATCATCTTTAACTGAATTATGCACATTCCATACATATATTAGTGTATAAATCTATATCACCTATGAAAGTTTATATGTTTACAGACAGCAGTGAAATTAAAATGAGCCTGGTAAGATTCACACTTGGGGATGCTGAGAAGGATTGCAGCATCCTGCTTGGTCCCTACCTCAGACTGCCTCAAAGCTGTTTCCTCAAAAATCTACATCTAGGACAGTTTCAGAATGGTTAGTTAGATCGTTCAGCATCACAGACTATTCCAGTCAGTACTTCAGTTAAGCTCTGAACTTTCTCAGCATGTAGAGACTGGATACAACTAGCTCTTTTTCAGACTGGCCAATACTGCAATTTTCTTGGGCCACCAAAAAGGAAAAAAAAAAAAACAATGTCCCCATCAGTAGGAAGCAATTTTAAGAGAGTGACACCCATTCCCAAAAGGCGGGTTGGATGACTTGGTCATTCACTGTGTGATGATCATTGCCATTAGAGGGGGTTGATTACCAGTTGTTAAATGTGTTTGGTCAGGGAAGAAACAAAGTGAGGGTGATTAGATTCAGGGATTTCTTTTTCTCTTTTGTTTTCTTTCCTCTATCTTTTTTTCTTTCTTATCTAATGTTAAGAGGAAAAGGGGGAAAAGGGATGAGAAGCAAAGAAAGGGGATATAGGTATAATACAGGAATAATAGGAATAAAGAACAGATTATTTAATCTAATCTTAAACTATAGAGTTACTGTTAGCCAAAAATCTTACATTGGGATAGTTCTTTGTATACTGATACAAACTTAAGCTTATATTTGGTTACATTGATATAGATCTTTGTATGCTGAAACAAAATTAAGGTTTTATTTGGTTACAACATACTTTGTATCACTCTTTTTATGTATTGTACTTATGTAATTCTTTAAAATGCAATGTTAAATTCTACTCCTTTTGAAAGCCGCTAAAACAAAGTGCTGAGGATAATTAAGAAATGAAAATTAATAGTTAACCAATCAAACTTATGGTTATGTTACATAATAGTCTAATTTATTATAGGTTGAATAAATAGTAAATAGCTAGAAACAAGCAGTGTTTGCTATTCAGACATATTATAGATAGATAAATAGATTTTTCAAAAACCTTTAAAAACCTCAGAGATCCATAGAATATGGCATTAAAGATGTTTTATCATTAAAAGGCATTTATGACAATGAAACATGTCTGCTCCTTGCAGCACCCCTGTTATGCTTCAAAGAAGATGATGAGCATTAAAAAAACCTCCACATGGAGTTTGCTTCAAATGTGGCATGCTAACCACTGGGCAAGAAACTGATGCTTTGCTTCAACTGCAGATAGAATGCTATCCAAACTGGACAAACAACATGCAGCAAATTCAATTGCTGAGCATTGCCAAAGCAGGGTAAGTAGTCCTTCATATTTCCTGCTTCACAAAAACGTCTGTCAGATAATCTGAGTCAGAAGGCTGAAGATGACACTCTAATGACACAGAGAAACTTTGGGGACTGTCCAGGCAGCAAGCTTTCCCTGCCATTTCTATAGTTTTGGAAGCTGCTTGCCTGTGCTTCCTGTATACTCAGATAATATTTATTCCTTCTCAGGTCTCTGATTGGGTTGAAGACTAGATAGTTATAGTCTCACATGTAAGAGTAAGTTGTTTAGGATTTAAGGAAATGCTTTTAAGTCTAAGAAGATTTTTTAGGTTGGTAATGGAAGTCATGATAGAAATTGATTTAGGTACAGAACTCCCCAAGACAGGATAGACAGTAGAGCACTTCCTCCCAGGTTGCCCAATACATATGGACTGGGCATTGTGAATTCAATTTTATTGATTTTATTGATGTTAGAGAAAGTGTTCTTTATTTAGACAAAAATGGTGAAACCGAGAGAGAATCTCTTGTGTACTGTTTGGCTGCATCACCTGTCAATAAAAGAAGCTGTTGGCCTATTAGCTTAGGCAGGAAATAGTAGATGGGGGTTCTGACACATAGAGAGGAATTCTGGGATAGAGTCAGGAGCAAGGGATTTGCCCTGAACTCTGAGGAAGATAGTAGCATGACTCTGAGAAAGATAGCTAACCATGTGGTGGGACTTAGAATAGAACAAATGTGTTAATTGAGTTATGAGCTTGTGGGAAAAAGTCAAAGCTTATGGCATTTATTCATATATAATTAAGTCTTGGAGTTGTTATTTCACAAACTTGGGTGTGGGTGGAAAAGCCTGCGGTTAAAGTGTCACTCCTGGGCAGGTGGTCCTGGGCTGTGAAAGGGAAATGCAAGTGAAGCAGAGGTTCTCAACCTTCCTAATGCTGCTACAACCTTTTAATACAGCTCCTCATGCTGTGGTGACCGTACCCTTAAAATAATCTGTTGCTACTTCATAGTTGTAACTTGGCTACTATTATAAATTATAATGTAAATATATGATATGCAGGATATCTGATATGTCACCCCTAAAAGGGCTGGGAACCACTGAATTAGAGCAAGCCAGTAAGAAATGTTCCTCCATGATCTCTGCTTCAGTTCTTGCCTCCAGGTTCCTGTCTTGAGCTCCTGCCTTGGCGTCCCTCAATGATGTACTGTGTGTCAGAAGTGTAAACCAAATAAACCCTTTCCTCCCTAAGTTGCTTTAGGTCATATTCTTTATCACAGCCATAAACACCAAGCTAGGACAATAGCCCAGGGTGATTTTCAGTCGGCCCTGCCTGGTCACAATAGCACACTTTAATTCTGGCATTGCATGCGCGTGTCATCATGCCTAGCAGTTCACCTCTAATGTTATATTGTAAATTGGCTTCCAACAAACAGATTTGGAGAATACCATCTTTCAGACTCTAACAGAGTATAACCTAGCAACAACAAAACCACCAAATCTCTTTTTCCCTTAAAATCTCAAGAAAATAAAAGGTACATTTGTTTCTGTTGTGACAAAAGGTGCTTCAAAATCTGGACACATTTCTAACAACTTCTCAAACATGGAGGACGAGGGGCCTCACAAAAGCAACAGCATCCTGCAGTCTTCTTCCACCGCGGGGCTCGAGGTGACATAGTCCTGCACGCCTGTAGTTACAGCTACTTTCGAGGCTAAGGCAAGAGACACAATGAGAACCTCATCTAAATAAATATACGAGTAAACAGTAATATTAAAGTGAGAAGTGGGGTATAAACAACTTCCTCCATGAATTACAGTTAGAGGTAAGTAGCAGGCCTGAACCCTGAAAGTCTTCTGTGTGTGTGAGCAAATGAGAAGACTCTTTGCTGACTCGGATGGGAAGGAGCAAGAGCTTCTGGTTCTTGCTGAAGACCAGAGGCAGCTTATAGATGATACGGAATGTGCGGAGGACAAACGGCTTCTGGTGCAGTCTGTGACCAGGACAGACGCTCCTGGGTTTACTGTCATTTCGGTGAGTGGATTAGGGACTGAGTGACTGGCCCAGGTGTCAGCTAGATTAGGCTCCATCATTTTTAGATTGCCACCCGTTCCTTTAAAAAACGTTTACCTATTTTTTTTATGCTTTCTTCCTGGCAGACAAAAGGTGCTCTTCAATATACATAGATGACTAAATGACTAAATGGATAAGCCCTCAACTGGTCCCAGGATGAGATTCTCTGAGTATCACAGATTAATAGATATTAAATGAAGGAAAATGATATTAAATAGATATGAAGGAAAATGATGTCCATCAGGGGGTCCTGCAGGAGTCAGAATGTAAGCACTCCTTGAACTTTACTCTCTCAGCTCCAATTGTACACAATTAATTAATAGATACATCTCCATCAGTGATTAAGTACCTGAAACATGACTACAGCTCAAGTCTGACTTCTCCATCTATTTCTATTCAGGGGCACAACATACATTAGGCTCTTCAATGACATATTCACTTTCTTAAGGATACCCCAGTTCCTGGCTGTAAAGTTAACGGGGGAGGGGAGGCGCATAACCCGTAGGTAAAGTGCTTGCTAAAAACATAAGGACCTGACTTTGCATCTGTGACTGTAAGTGATAGTGAGGAAGAGACAGGAGCTCTCTGACTGGCCAGGTTAGCCAGCTATGAGTGCCAGGTTCAGTGAGACACTCTGTGTCATAGTGTGTAAGTAGCAAAGGGTTGAGAAAGACACTTGGCATCAACCTCTGTGCTCCTCTCTCTCTCTGTCTCTTTCTCTCTCTCTCTCTCTCTCTCTCTCTCCATATATATATTTTGTTTGTGTGTGTGTGTGTATATATATATATATATATATATATATATATATATATATGCACATGAAGGTACATACACACAATACATTCATGCACACAACATTCATGCATGAAGAGTTAACTATTGATTAGACATTAATCAATTAAGGAAGACTAGAGTGTTAGCGCAACTGCCCACCCCCAAACAACTCAAACTACTCTTGTGTAACTTACTGTGAGAACAATTCAATCACATATTTATAAAGATTCAAAATTTAAAAAAAAAATAGATTCTGAAGAATCACTAAGAAAAGTTGGCAGCTCCTTCAAAGAGAGAAGAAAGTGGGTTTTGTCTTCTTGGGGTGTGTGTAGGTGTGGGGAGTAATACCTTACTAGGCCTCAGGAGTTGGGGTAGAGGGAAGCTCAGTGCAGCTCTGGGCGTGTCCTTTTAACCTTTGATGTTCCTTCTGTCCTCACCTTGTGCGGATGTTTCATTGACCTAGAGTACCTAGCTTCAGTATTGCCTGACCAAGCATAAAGCTCTGAAGTTCACTCAGAGATAAAAACAATGCTTAAAAGAACCATGAAAACAGTGGACATTTTTCCTGGTCAGAGGTGTTGAACAAAACAGGGGCTAGGGTTATTTACATATTTTGACCATTTTCCAGTTTTTTTTTTTCCTCCACAAATATCAATGAATAAATGAAATTTTAAAGTTTTTTAAAAAAAGAGTAAACTCCAACAATCCTAATTTGGGTACTATACAAAACAGCTGAAGTCAGACTGTGTATGAAATGTTTCCTTTCATGCTTATTGTAGCATAATTCACAATAATGAGGCTATGCAGTCAACCTACGTGTCCATCGTCACAAGACTAAATCACAAGATGTGGCCCACGTGTACCCTGAAATGCTGTTCCATTTTTAAGAAGAAAACATTTGTTGTTACAATACAGATAAGCCTTGTGAATCAGTCTGTCACAAAGGACACGGTCCTTTTGGGTTTTGGCTTTTTGTTTGTTTCATGTCCCACTTACATACAACATCAGAAGGAGAGACAGCCAGAAGCGCAGGATGGTTGCCAGGAGTCAGGAAAGATGCAAGCGTGTGCTTGAAGGAGGACAATGAACTTATAAAGGTGAGACAACAACAGCAAGCAGGAACTGCTCTTCACAAGGGAAGGAAGCACACGGACTGTATTGTACTCAGTTTTAATGCTCTACCTACTTATAACCCAAAATATTTGAGCCACTCATTGTCACCCTTAAAAAAACTTTCTCTCTCTCTCTCTCTCTCTCTCTCTCTCTCTCTCTCTGCTCACTTCACTCTCTCTCTCTCTCATCACACACACACACACACACACACACACACACACACACACAGATGAACATGTCTGTGATTCTTCCTAAGAAAAGAAATCCAGTTAAATCACAGAGATGATTCATCATTTTATATTAACACTGTTAGCAGTTCATGTGTTTACTCATTCATGCTGAGGTGTGAACCCAGGGCTTTGCTGTTCAGGTACTCCACTATGAATTATACTCCCAGCTTCTGGGTCAGCACTTGATTCCACTTTTCAGGACATAGTATGCTTATACCATCCACGGGCTGGACTTGACAGGCAAGCCTTCCAGAGATTTGTGTATTAGCTCATGCCCTGTTCTCCACAAGCTTGTACCTTGCTGCCGTTCCAGCACATCTCACTCCACTCAAAAGGTCATGCCTAGGCTGGAAAACTGGTGGATTATTGGTTCCATGTTTTAACTGAAATGTTCAAGAACTGAGAGTAAATGTGAACATTTAATGAGACAGATTTATTACCCTTAAGGAATAAGGCAAGTTGTAACGAGATGCCGTCATCCACTTATCATAAACATATGTCAGATCTTCCATAAGTAAATGGGAGGAAATTACAAATTTTCATTTAAAAAATTTTCAAAATTTGTTTCTTATTTCACCATTCCTGGGAGACAATGTTGGAGGGTAGGGCCACACCGTTTCTGTGCCTCTTACACACTGTTGTACAATTTAATCTTTAACTATAATTTATGAAAATCTTTAAATGCCTGTGACTATGAAATCATTTCATAGCAGCATAACACAACAACTTAACTTTTTTATAACTAAACGACTATGTATTTTTATTCACACCTTTCACAATGACACATATGTTTGTGCACGTGAGCATTCTACCAGGATATAGCACACATATGTACTACACAAATACATATACATAAAATTCTTATCTTAGTATTTGCTTAGATAAGGCTCACAGTGTAGGATCACTATTTCCAGGGATTTGTACATTTTATTGTTAGAATTATTATTTGGGAAGATGGAGTGGATCATAGAGCCTTAGGTTTGCTTGCCCAACACTCTACCACTGAATTCCAGCTCACAGATCGGCACATTTTAAATGCCAATTATGGTTTAGGTAATGCCCTAGGAAAGCTGATTTATGCTTCATTTAGGGTAAATGAGAATGCGTGAAGATGGCTGCCTTTCGTCTTCTTTGTAAACATTTGATTTTCTGTCTTTCCTTGTGGACCATATGTTCCTACAATACAAGGCCAAGGCCAGCCCATGATTATCCCGCTAAACACCTAGGCGCAGGCCCAACTCCAAGTATTCTAAGTATCTGTAAATCAGTATATTTGGATTTTTAAAGAATAAACATTTACTTATTCAATGTGTTCATTGTGCATGCGTGAGTGTGTGGTGTGTGTGTGTGTGTGTGCTTGTGTGCATGTGCACATGCATAATCACTCAGGCCGCGATGTATACTGGAAATCAGAGGACAACTGTGGGAGTCGGTTATTTCCTTCCACCTTTATGTTGCTCCAAGTATTGGACTTAGGTGGTTAGACTTGGCAGCAAGCACGTTTCCTTGCTGGGCCATTTTGCCAGCCCTGTCTCTGTTTTAGGGGATACTGAATTGAACTGTACATGATTCAGACTCTAGAGCCTGGAATTCTTTACACAGCAGTCAGCAAGCACGTTCTAGTTGACAGGTTTTGCTCTGGGCATATTTTACTGGATAAATCAATTTAACCCTCATAGAAACCCTGCAAAGTTACTGGTATCATCACCAAGCTGTAAATGAATTATCTAAGGCTCAGACATGCAACCTGCTCAAAGTCAAGTGGCCAGTAGTAGGACAGATCTGGAATTTGTACCCAGGAAGCTGTTGTGTAGCATCCATGGTCATTTAGTGCACAGTTGTGATTGTAAACTTGGGTGCCACAACAGGCATGGGTCAAATACTTAACTTTTTTTTTCTTGCCAGCTGTGGCATTTACAACCACCGTGTGAAATAATATATTCTATTACCACGAGTGTCTATGTACAAATTTTGAATAGGCCTGGATTTTCTGGCCCAGGGCCACTCAAAAAGTTGAAGTCGGATGGTGGCTAAATCTGAATCAACCACAGATGTGTGTACTGGGGTGTGGTTGAATCCCCACCTGCAAGTGTGTGCTGTGTTCGTGTGCATGTGTGCGAGTGTGCTCACAAAGCCACACACAGGGTCTCTCTACTGGAGCTAGTAATGCTTTTTTACAGCATAACTGCCTTAGCAAACAGGTAGCATAGTGACTGAAGACTTTCTGAATGAATCCTCCCGCAAACAAGTCGATAGTCTTCATGACCCTCACCGAAGCCTCCTTCAATTGGTCAGGATAGTCACAGAGCATCTCCAGTTTAGGCCAACTAGAGGAGGGGTAAAGTCACATTGCAAGATACCTTGTCACTGCTCCTTTGAGAAACACAGCCTGCTGCATATCTAATTTCTTCAGCCCTGGGAACAGCTTTAAAACTTTTTTTTTTTTTTAGTGCTGAAGAGCTGGTCAGTGTCTGCTGATTCATTCCAGTTTGTCAGCAACCTCTCTTCTGATTGATAGAATGTACTTAAGGAGTGACACTTTGGCAGCATGTATTTACAGGACGGTGCGATAGTTTATGGCCCTGGGAGAAAATGAACAGATCGTCCTGTATGTAAATGGAGCCTGGGCCCTGGCCTCTGTGTTCAGGATTCTCAAGCTATATAGAGTTTCACAACATCCTCTACTTCTAAAAGAAATTATCTTTATTGAAAAATTGGTTTGGGTGCCCTCAGGAATTAGAGGCTATGTTGCTGCCTGTGAGCCTCTGCTGGGTCACTGCTGTCTAGTACAATGTCTGTCTCTGGCGCAGGCCAGTTGTGAAGAGCTTGACCCACCCTGTGCCATGGGCTGCCCACTGCAGAGGACCTTCCCTTCCTGTTGTGATTTCCTTTATTGCAGAAGGCTGACTGTGAAGAGGTTTGGACATTAGATCCTACTTGCTCTTGTAGGTAGAAAAACCTTCCTGCTAAGGAAAATATTGAAGTGATGGAGTGTCCCTTTGTGGCCTGGGGGATTTTCTTTGTTTTGTTTCTTGTGTGAATCTTGTCATTGGTTTGAAACTAGTGGAGTCCCAGGACTCTGCATGCTGAGTAGGTTCTCAGCTCTGATTAAGGTACCACTGCCTTTAGGAGCTATCTGGTCCAAGTGTGCTGTGGAAGTCAGTAGCTCGAGTGCCTGACTTGCTACTGCCAGGGTCTCAGAGTCCCTCTGCACTGGCTACTTCACTGTGGAACCATGACTATGATGTCAAAAGGAAGTGATGACCAATGACAGCACCCACAGGACAGCTAGACTGAAGAGCTTTCCAGCCCCAAGGCAAACTCTGAAACTCCGAGACTAGAGCTGTCTTGTGGCAGAAAGGATGGTAAGTCATGGCCTCCCTTAAGTGCTGATCAAACTTGATGCTCAGGATGGGAACTTGATTTGGTTTTGAATTTGTGGTCCACCTGGTACTCCGCTTGGTATTTGTCTCCGCTTGGGTAATCAGGGTGATGGTGTCCGAACTGCCGTTTCCACTGTAAGCCCCCACACAGTGTTATCACTTGAATGTTGTTCACTTCTGTGACATGATCTACATCTTCTAAGACGGGGACATGAAAACTGAGAATCCGATTTTGGGAACATTCTACTTTTCTTGGGCTAGACAGATGAGCATCCTAAATTCCTCACCTTCCTTGCAAAGCAAAGAGGATTCTCCACTTTGAGGGAGAGCAGAACCTTGTTGACCTCGATTTCACTTCTGGGGATTCTGGATCAATGCTGATGGTGACCAACCTCACCTAGATTGCATCTTCCCATGAGACACAGGCCAGACCGGGTCCTGTCAGGTAAGGTGGCAGGAGGGACAGCCAGCCCCTCACACATAGCAGCTGGGGCATTCCTGAGTTCCAGTCATTATCTCCAAAGAGAGGGTGAGAGGGTTTTTGTTGTTGTTGTTTGGTTGTTGTTGTTCTTGGTAATTGGATATTGGTTGTAGATCCATGCCTTCCAGCTTCCATAAGTGGGACTCTTCTTATTTGAAGTAATCTATTAATCCATTTGTGGCTTTCTACCCATAAGTCGAATGACCTGCGTTCACACAGCTACTTCACAGTTGACTCTGGGAAGGTTATAATGGGCAGTTTATATAGCTCTGCATCCAAGCAAGCAAGCAAGCAAGGAAGCATCAGGTCGTTTTAATTCATTTGCCATTGTGATGCATACAGAGATATTTAGATGTTGGCCCTTTCTGAATGCAAAGGAAATTAATCCCACTCTACAAAAGTTCTCAGCTGTCAGGTTTCAGAAACGGGGTTATCTGAGTCCTAGGAATCCTTAGAGTAAGCTGCATGCCAAGCACAAGCTGGGTTGCTTTGCAGTCTTCATGGATTACCTTCAATAACCTCCCCATAGATCCTGGTGACCATTTTCATTGACAAAATAAAAGCACCTGAAACCCAATGTCTCCTTCTTGAAGCTCTGAGGTCAGAGTGAACTGGCATGTCCCTAAAGACACCATTGAGCAGCTCTGGCTTCCTCACAGATGGATGAAGGCTATTGGAGGGTTCCTTTAGGTCTTTGCTTCTGAGACTTCCCAGCTCTAAGGATCTCTGTGCCTGTGTCTGTTTGCTAACCGTTCTCAAGTTCATAAATGCATTTGGTTACAGGGAGGATTCTAAACCTTTTGAATTTTTTTCCTAATATTTTTATGTGGTTAGAGAGTTCAGCCCCACGTTTCCTGGATCAGACTCCTAATAGCTCACTTTACTTGATCATTTGTGTGACAGCTACAGGTCAAACAGACTCGGTCAGGGAGGCTGTACTACTAATCTTTAAAAACGTGACAAGAAAGCTTTGTCCAACACAAGGGCAGCTTCGTTTGTGAGCTGAAGGTGAGTTGTGGGTTAAGTATTCCTTTGCCACTTTTCAGACTGGACAATTCAAAATGGAGGGCTAACCGTGCTGGCTCTGCCTCCTGATTTACTGCAGGCGCAAATGTGCAGTGCATACCTTCATAAATCGTCCTCTGGTTCCGGTCCCTAGCTGAGCTCCTCCAGCCTGCTTTGTTAAAGCTTGGATTTGAAAAACTTTTTTTTTTCTTTGACAGAGCTATCTTTTCAAAATTTGCTTATATAACCTCAGCTAAAGCAACATGTATTTGTTTTTTCAAATAACGCCATTACTTGAAGTCTACCTCTTTGCCTTTGACAGTAAGACTGACCGCTTATCTTCATATTTTCCTAATGAAAACTCCCCAAGCTCAGGCTACTATGGCAGATTTACAGCCTCTGAGCACGAGAACTGACAGGCATTTTAATATGAAAGGAGATATGATGTCCTTAATGTACAGTGATGTCACTTCTAACAAGGGAGAAGCAGCCAGCATGCTCACAGCCACCATCAGGACTGCCCTGGCTGGGGTGGAAGAGATCTTGTCACTCCTAGGAAGGACACAGGGAATGAAGAAGGGACCCCATGACTCAGGTGCAAGATCAACACATGAGATAGCGGTCACCAGCTTACTGTGGACATACATTAGCTACAGGAAGTTGATGCTAGAACTGTCCAGACAGAGCTGACCTTGAGAAGGGCCAGGGTAAGGCCTGGTACTCTGAATGCCATTAAAACCCTCCAGGGAGTGTGCAAACGGAATCTAGATCACCTATTGACCGACATTTCTGTCCCCTTTATCCTGCCCCAAAGTGGGCTCAGAACTTAATGATCCAGACAGCTACACTCTCATTAGCAGGACGCCCCCATTGGTATGCCCACAGAATTGACAGTAAGAAAATGCCACACACTCTTGTCTTTTACGTGCAAATGAGGCCTTAAAGGTTTAGCTTTGTGTGGAGAAAATGTTGGTTCTTGTTGTAAAAATAAATTCTTAGAGGTTGCTATTCAAATGTCCTTGTCCTAAGCTCCTCCTTAAAAGTGCCACAGACTTGTGACAGAGGAGGGAGGGCTTTAAGGAGTTTGATCTAAGAAGGCTGCACTACAGGGCCACCTACCTGGGTGTGACTGGAAAGGGTCTTAGAAAGTGTCAGGGGCACCGTCCACTCTGGGAGTATGGGACTTGTAGCCTCAAGGAAAACAACACTCAAAAGTCTGTTGATCTGAAAAACTGCCGGAAGTATGAGGGTTAACTTAAGAACTGAGAGGGTTCTGCCAGCTCAGAGGATAGCCAAGCACTTAAAATTGGCAGCTCCATTAAATGTACTTCTCCTTAATTAAACGCAGACACATTCTGCTATCTACATGCTCAAAATTAAGTATCAAAGATTTATTGTTTAAAAGAGCCAAACAGCAAAGGCAAGGGTCAGGACTGACCAATATCACAAAGGACTATAATTTTTTTATTATGTTATTATCTAATTAATTTTAATGCACTGAGACAATGGTTATGAGCTTGGGCAGGCATTTCTGGGTTGTCTTCTACCCTGCCTTTGCAAGTTACAGGATGTGGGAATCTTAACTATTTCTTTAGGTCTCAGTTTCATTGTATGTCACCGGGAAGGTTGGTTTACTTCTTTCACAGGCTCTCGGTGATAATGAATTAAACCAATAAACACAAAACTATCCACTATTTTGTTCAAAGCATAATTAAGTGCAAAATTAATGTTAGCAATGTAGTATGTAAATTAGCTATTATTAAAAATAGATAAATATTCATTTCAGTCACATTTATTACATGTAAAACTACATTATTTGCAATTGGTGTACAGATAATCACAGGGATTTTTTCACACACCGTAATAGAAGATTAGTTTAGGCTTAAGGTCCCGGCATGGTGGAGTCCGGTGTGGAGGAGAACAGAGAGCAAGCAGGGGAATGGCGGCCAGAGCAGGAAGCTGAGAGCTTCTTCCTTCAAATGTAAGCACAAAGCAGACAGGGGTGGAACTGGAAATGGTGCCAAGCATTTACTCCCAATGCCCTGCCCACAGTGAAGTACTTCTTGGAGCAAGGCTGCACCTTCTAAACCTCCCCTGAACAACTGAGGACCAAGTGATCACATCCAGAGCCCAAGACATGGACATTTTTCATTCAAACCACCACGCATTCCACAATGAACACGGACCCATAGCACATAAACACATTTGGACATACATGCACATGCATTTGAATACACACGTACATGTATACGCAGAATGGTCAAACAAACAAGAAACCCATTCTTAGAATCATGTGCTCCCTCGTCTGGTGCACTTGATGTGTGTGGATATGAAGGTGTATTCAGAACTTGATGGCACCCACCATCTCTCAGGCCCACTTTCCATGCCCCAAGAGACTCCAGCTCAGTGACTATGGAACACCAAGCTGATTAATTTCAGAACGCTGGCATGGTGAGTTTGGACAGGGGTCCCAGCATCTGTAGACTTAATAGATACCTCGGTGACTCAGATGGAGGTGGTATGCAGAACTAACCACACACTGAAACCCTCGTGTCACCTGCTCCTGCTTGTCTCAGTTGAGAGGGTGACCCTTGGGGGAATGTTTAGCTCCTTTCTGTTTTATCTGAAACTTGGATTATCTTCCATTTAGGAAGTATGTTTAGGTTTCAATGATCCAAATTAAGGAAAAATCCAAAAGGGAAAGGGAAGATTTTTTTTCTTCTTCTAGAACTTTGTCTTGTTTTTTTTTTTCCTTAAAGTTTATTTATTTATTTAATATATTTGGGTGTTTTGTCTGCATATATGTCTGTAACATGCTTCACCAGATGAGAGTGTTGGATACTCTGGAACTAGGTTGTTAGTCACCATGAGGATTCTGGGAGGAGAACCTAGATTGTCTGGAAAGCATCCGGTGCTCTTAACCAATAAGGCACCTCTCCAGACCTGCTTTTTAAAAAAATACATATTGCATGTGGTGGGGATGGGTGCCATGGCATGCATGTGGAGGTCAGAGAAGAGCCTTCAAAGTTCCATTATTTGGATCCAGAGATCCAGACAGGCTCGGCAAAAAGCACCTTTCTCTGGTGATCCATCTTCTGACCCAAGTCAGATTTCTTTAGTCATCTCTTTCCTAGATTCTCAGAAAAGAAAAGAGGAAGGGTACTTCAGTGAGGCCATTAGAGTGAAACAAACAATAAACAAACAAACCTTACAATGATGTGCCTACAGTCTTAGCACAATCTTTGTATTGTGGGGATCTTGGGGAGTGGGTAGAGATTTCTAGCATGACTGTACACTATTGGCTGGGCTGAGGTGCAGGAAGAGGAATTCTTTTCTTATATGGAGAGAGAAAGTTGAACCTGTAATCTGGTCATAGGCTCACTGACTTCCCCAGAGGTTTTGGGGTTACTGGTGGGAAGGGCTGACTGGGCACAGTACCTAGTTATCATACCGGCAGGAAGGACTGAGCGCTGAGCTGCTGGTGCAGGAAACTGTGCAGGATCTTCCACTGCATAAGGTCAGGCACGTATGCTGAGGAACACTCTCTGGATAAGGTCAGGCAGAGCAGAGGAAGCCCCGCTGAGAAAGAGTCCTCCATTTTGCCCCGAGCTCAGAGAGCTTGTCTGGACAATGGTGGATTACAAACTTAATGGCGGGGTCTTCCAACAGTACATAGCTGGTTACAAAACGTCTGACAGAAGCAACCTAGGGAAGATAGGCTCTGATCTGTTTTAGCCCACAGTTCAAAGGTACAGTCTACCAGAGCAGGTCACAGGAGCTTGACGCAGTTGTCACTTTGTATCTGCAGTCGGGGAGCACAAGGCAATGAACGCAAACACATGATGCATTTTCTTCTGTTTAGTGAGGCTGGGGCCACAGCCGTGGAAGCTATCCACCTGACTGAGGTGGGGCTTCCTGCCTCAGTGAATCTGATGAAGATGATCCCTCACAGATCTGCTCAGAGCCTTGTTTCTCAGGTGTTCCTAGATCCTGTCAAGTTGTCAAAATTAGCCATTACTGATAGTGAGGTCATAGGGGCTAGCATGCCCTCTGACTTTAATTATGGCACTCAGGCAATCAAACCACATCTTGCCTTTCAGTTTTTCTGTTCTTATCACTTGTATTTGGTCACATTTGCACAGAAGAAGTTGACACAACTGCAGACCATGGTAGGTAGTCTTATTAATGAAACGCAGGATCAAAACTTCCACTAAAACTTCAGTTTATAAATATGAACAAAAGGTTTCCTTTCTAGTTTCTGCTAATGTGCAAGGGTTGTAGAAGGCATTAATCTCATCTGTCTTAGTCAGTGTTACATTGCTAGGGAGAGATATCATGACCATGGAAACGTTTATAAAAGAAAACATTTAACTGGGGTTGACTTACAGTTTCAGAGGTTTAGTTCACTATCGTCATGGCAGGAAGCATGTTAGCATGCAGGCAGACATGGTGCTGGAAGAGCTGGGAGCTCCACATCCGGATCCACAGGCAGTAGGTAGGACAAGACTGGACTTGGCAAAGGCTTTTGAAACCTCAAAGCCCACACCCAGTGACACCCTTGCTCCAACAAGGCCACTCCTCCTAATCCCTGTCAGGTAGCTCCACCCCCTAATAACCAAGTCATTCACACACATGAGCCAGTGTGGGCCATTCCCGTTCAAACCACCACACCACCATAGAATGGGAAAGAAACAACACAATTTGAAATTAGACACTCTCCTTAAACCTAACAGATGATTGAAATTGTAGGTTGAACTGCTGCCATAGAAGTTGGGAAGGGGAAGGGAAAGGGAACGGAAGGGGAGTTAAGTCAGAAAATGTAAATTTCCTGTCAAGTCCCATGCGAGCGTGTGTAATTCATATGCAGTTCATAAAAGATTGGGCAACAGGAACATTTTCTGAACATGCAGCAACACATCTTAATTTGGAATCAAAGGTATTTCTGGCAGCATTTGCTTCTGTTTTATCACTTCAGCCTTGTTTCTGAATGCACACACGTGCACTTGGCCCTGCCTGTGCTCTCACGTGATGCAGGGCCAGTGACTACAGTCTGCGATGCTCAGCCTTAGATGAGACCAGTGAACTATTGTGACTTTGCGTATGGACAGGTTTTACCATCCACACAACATTTTCTGCTCGTGTAGGAACATAGTGGTTTAATTACAGAAAACAAAGACTTCTACTATTTTCCTACTATCCTGTCTCAGAATGTAAGTGTCAAGTCTGGTTACTGGGGTATTTTATTGTATCAGAATGTTTGATTTTAATAATTGCTGCTTGAGTCACTGTATTGAGTTTCATTAAAAAAAAAAAAAAAAAGCAATCAATGCACTGGGGTTTGAAATTGGGACAGGACAGAATTTCCAGCAATCTCTGCAATGGCCCTAAAATATTTATATTTTTTAGAAATTACACATTTATATGAAGGACCATTCTCAGCATTGATGGTTATTAAATCAAACTACTGCTCAACCCTGAAAAACACTGAAAATGCTCCAATCTTTAGGCTTAAATATTCAACCAAGATCTGACTCTTTATGTAAAATAAACAAGCATCATTACATTAATATGCAAAATTACTTTTAACCTTAATAAATGGTGAAATTATATTAAATATCTGTATACCAGATAATTATTTTATCATTTTTATGATTTTTTGCCAGTACATGTTTGATTTTCTCACCTATCAATATTCTTATCATATCTATCATATCTAATCTATACTATACTATATCTATATCTATCCTGGGTCACATAAAGATCACTCAGGTGAATAAGATCAAGGAAGAACTTTGAACCCTGTGCTGGGGCTGAAGAGATGGTGCAGTGGTTAAGAGCATATGTTGCTCTAGCAGGGGAAGCAACAGGCAGGGCAGCTTACAGCCAGCTCTGGAAGATCAAACGCCCTCTTCTGGCCTCCACAGGTACCTGCACTCATGTGCACCTGCACACACACACACACACCACACACCACACACACATCATTTTAAAGTAAAATAAATCTTCTGCTTGAGTTGCTGTATTGAGTTTCATTAAAAAAAAATCAATCAATGCACTGTGACTTATTTAAAATAAAACAAAAATATTTTCAAAAAGTAGCCCTGCACTAGCATAGAAGGCCAGCAGGCTACACAGCCACAGGAACCAACGATGAATCACAGAAATCTAAGCTGTGATTGGGGAATTCCTGGGGGCTCGATATGGACAGCTGGAGAGCATGCAATAATTACAAGAAGAAACATCTGATATTTTTCATAAGGGAAATGCAAATCAAATTCATGGAGAGTCTATCTCACCATGGGTGTCATCAAGGAACGAGGCAAAACCAAGGCTGATGAGGGTGCCAAGGGCACTTGGGAGTCAGGAGAGAGACCAGACAGGAGGCAGTGAAAGAGAGTAGAGGGGTGACTGTGGTGGAAGTATGTTACATGAGGGGTGAAATCATCACAGAGGAACATAATGTCATATAATTAACACAAGCCTATAATAAAGATTTCAATGGCAGCCTGAAGGAAGAAGTGGGCAGTCTTAAGGGACATCCATACTCTCATGAAATCTTCTTCTGGGAGATATATCAGGTTTTCACAGTGAAGATTAAAAGGAAAAAAATCCATTTTGCTTCCAATGGGTAGGAGGAGGAATTATTCATTTGCAGTAGTCCAGAGCACTGTTCACTTTATCAAGGTCTCTCCTCAAAGATCATTTAAGAACCCAATCAAAGTGACTTTTACCAGATCTTAACTGACCTGTAGCAATATAAACATCAAATCCGGTCCCTCCTCGACTCCCTGTTTCAGCTGAGAGGGAAGACAAACTTGCGAAGTATTTGTGAAATGTACTTACTAACAGTGAGGCTGTGGCATCAGACTCTAGAATGCTTCTCTGCACATGTTACCAGTTCCTCAGTAAGTCTCCTCTGAAATAATGAGGAATTTTACCTGAACTGTTTTTTATAAGCCTAATTTATGAAAATGTCACCCAAGAGGAGAAACAGAAACAAGGGCACCTGGGATATTTTACCCTGAAGTCTCCACTCCCAGCAGAAGTCAACAGTCTAACTCCTATGCGAACAAGCATCCAGCCTTACAGTATTTCCCAAACCTTTACTTAACCCTTTTAGCTGGTACATCATGGTCTACATTCAATAAAACCCAACAAGGCACATTAAAAACAATCAAATCCATTTGAAGGGAGCATCAGCTCAGACAGGGATGACAGAGATTGGTCTTTTGAGAGGCTTTGCAATGGACTAAACATAGTTGAAGAAGCAATCAGTAATCTGGAAGATAGATCAGTAGAAATTTCCTAAAGAGAACACAGAACAAAAATGATAAACTATATAGGATATGTAAGTACTGTGAGTGATGTGGCAATACTGTCAGTCACCTTATGAAGTCAAAGGCAATCATGTTGACCTTTTTTTTGTTTGTTTGATTAGACCTTGATTAGACCTTTCTGTCTTTCTGATTCATTCTGTCCCATTTTTTTTTTTTTTAGCCCTTTTGTCTTTCAAGGATCTGTGTGATCTTCTCATGTCAGATATATTCACTGATAAGCTGCTGATACTCTTGACGATGAAGACCTACATGGGCTATTCTTAGAGTGAACAACCAGAGACCATGGACAGCCAGACTCTGAACCAAGCCCCAGTCCATTCTTCCCCATCTACTGGTGTCTGCGCCTACCCATGAGGCATAGCCATGAGTTAAAGGAAAGCCATTAGCACTGCAAGGGTAGATGACATTGAGATTTGAGTGACCTGTATGAGGTGGGTGGGGTTTGTTTGTTTGTTGTTTTAATCTTTTACATTCACTTGAGTCTTGGCCTGAAAATGTCATTGCCACAAATAATGCTTTTTCCAACTTGATAAACTCATCCTAAAGAAATATTTTGGGTCTTTTATTGTACTGAAGTCACAAATAAAGCATCACACAGCTAGATTAAGGTGACTTAACTTAATATTATACATTCTGACCCCATTTATTTTACTGAAAACTTCACGATCCCATTTTTATTATAGCTGACTAATATTCTGTTTTGTATATGTACCATATTATCCATTCATATGTGGGTGCACCCCTAGATTCCATGTCCTTGCTATCATAAATATGGATAAAGATCTCTTCCTGGTAGGACACAGAGTTCTCAGGGTGTACACCCGGGAGTGGAATGGCTGAGTGAGAAATATTTTTAAGCAAAATGTTAGCAGTCAGGTAATTTGACAAGCAACTCAGCCCCTAAAAGCTGTGGAAGAGCCTCAATTTCTGTCATATGTCACATGATCTCGTACCTTAAGGCATCCATGTGCATTACTGAGCATTTGGGGCCCTTGAAGTTTCTGAACTGTATGATTGATATGTTATGGTATGTTATATATGTTATATATATTGTATATGTTATGATATGTTATGACAACTTGACACAAGTTAAAGACATCTGAGAGTAGGGAACCTTGATTATGAAAATGGGCCCAGCCCATTGTGGGCGGGGCCATCCCTGGGCTGATAGTCCTGGTTCTATAAGAAAGCAGGCTGAGCAAGTCATGTAGAGCATGCTACTAAGCAGCACCCCTCCATGTCCTCTGCATCAGCTCCCCCTCCAGGTTCCTCTCCTGTTTGAGCCCCTGCCCTCACTGCCTTTGACAAACTGCTATATGGAATTATGAGTGAAATAAATCCTTTCTTCACCAACTTGCTTTTGGTCATGGTGTTTGGTCACAGCAGTAGTGACTCTAACTAGGAAAGCATGTGTAGGGAACCATTCTAAGTGAGCACGAGGCTCTCCCTGGTGTTCATTGGACAGTGATGAAACCCTTTGTGTGTAACTCAGGAAACTTCCTCTCACCAACAGCCACGAAACCATGGCAGAGTAACTTGTTAGCTGCAAGTGTGGCAGAACCTCAGGTGCTGCATATTTCCTGACAGCCTCATAAAGGCAAGGGGCTTCTTTTCTCTGGTAATAGCTATTGAGAAGAAAAGCTTTGCCAAGCCACTAACTCTCTCCCAAGTGGCAGATGCTTGTTAGCTACAGTGAAGACGCCACATCTGACCCAGGAGCTCTGGTGGGATGACGCTTGGGTCTAATTGCAGTGAGTCGTCCCTTGTCATCCCTTAGGCCCCATCAGATTTTCAAATAGCTAGAGGGTTAGACCAGAAGAGACCTTTACAGGAACCCCTTCAACTCTGATGACACTGTGAATCCTCGGGATTCTTCAGGGCTCGTGTTATTACTCTTGCAATTGTTGAGAGCTTGGGCAGTTTTCAGGAGTTCATACATGGCCAGTGGTTCTCAGTCAAGACGGATTTTGCCCTCCCAAGTGACATGGAAGTGTCTAGAATCAAATTTTGCTGTCATTACCAGATGTCATTGGCATTAGTGGGTGAAGGTAAGGGATCTATTAAACATCACATAATGCCCAGGAAAGCCCTCTGGCAAATCTTATCTGTTTCAAATGGCAGCTGAGACAAGTTTGGAAACTTTGCACTTAGCTTTACTGCAGCGACCCTGACTCTACAGGCAGGCAATCCAGACAAGGGTGCTTCCACCCCACAGGGCGGGCAATCCAGACAAGGGTGCTGTCAGAAGCAGACTATTACTATTTCTTCCATATATCTGGGAACCGGAGAAATTGTTACAGAGTGGGTTCACCAAATCCCTGAATACGTTTAGTCTTTGTAAGTCTGTCTACCAGTGCAAGGACTGTGGATAGCACAGATCTCCTGATCACAGTGTCTTCTTGTGTGTTATGGATGACAGTGTTTCAAGATCTAAGCTTCCCTCTGTCCTTAGTGCCCAGTTACCTAGAATTTTCTTCTTCTGTTGAGGGGATGACTTAGAGGAATAGTTACAGTATTTGCTTATTTGCTTATAATGTCCTACCTCTAGTGTAGCCATTCTCAACCTGTGAGTCATGACCCCTTTGGGGGTCACATATCAATATCCTGCATGTTAGATATTTACATTATAATTCATAACAGTAGCAAAGTTACAGGTATGAAGTAGCAATGGGAATAATTTTTATGGTTGGGGGTCATCACACCATGAGGAACTGTATTAAAGGGTCGCAGCGTTAGGATGGTTGAGAGCCACTGGACTAGAGGGATCCAGAATTAATGAGGGAGAGGGAGAGGGAGAGGGAGAGGGAGAGAGGGAGAGGGAGAGGGAGAGGGAGGGGAGAGGGAGAGGGAGAGGGAGAGGGAGAGGGAGAGGGAGAGGGAGAGGGAGAGGGAGGGAGACGGAGAGGGAATCGGAGAGGGAGAGGGAGAGCTCACTGGAGAATGGAACCCCTAAATGCAATATAGACTGCCCAGTTGAGACGAAGCTTGAAAATAAATCTTGGTCTCTCTGTGTCATTATTGAGAACTAGCTACGAAAAAGAAATACAGCACCATATTAATTACATCGTATTAATTTACAGCTTACATTTAAATTACAATAACATTTACACCTAGCTTCAAGTTCAATGATAGATGCAGGTCACGAGAATGTGGTGAGGGACCCTCTGTGGTCTCCACAAGCATGCACATGCCGCCCTCTCACACACTCTTCCAATTCTCTACTGTGTTCCTTTAGGCCATGTGGTCTTGAAGAAGCCATTGCAGGAACATTCCTGTACCAGTGCGGTACAGGTACTGCAAGACTACAAATTAGCATTTCCTATCAACCCACGCTCGGACCCAGTGTCTGCTACTGCAGTCTTATACCCTTGAGATCCACTCCCACGAGTGTCCGACGTCTGAAGCACCACACTCCCGCCTGCAACAACCTTCAGCCAGTGCATTCTCCTGGTGGACTTGCACTATACTCGTGTACCTGAATCAGGAATCATGGTGGCCTTGAGGGAACCTCCACAACAAGTGTCACTCTGAAGACACTCACTTCCAGTGAGACTGTACACTCTCCAGCAAGGAATGATTCTTCAGCCCTCATGATTCTGCTAGCTGGAAGGATCTAGGCTTCTCTCTATGCAAATGTCCCCAACTCATGGCTTTGCTTCCACTCCTCCTATCAGACCCTGACTTGACATAGAAGAGGTACTGAAGTCGAACATCTCTCCCTCCTTCTTCCTCCCTCCTCCTCCCTTTCCCTCCCTCCCCTCCCTCCTAATTCCTTCCCTTTCCCTCCCCCTCCCTTCCCCTCCCTTCCCTCCTATGTTTTCCCCTCCCTTCTCCTTCCTCCCTCCCTTCTCCCCTCCTCTCTTTCCCTCTCTCTAGCTCTCTGAGAAGCATCTCTGTATGTATGTAGCCCAGGCTGGCCTCAAACTTATGATCCTCCTGTGCTTCTAAGTGCCTAACAGGTGTGTGCCAGCATGTGTGGCCCCTATTTGCTTTCATTTACAGCCCCACCATGCTTGTGATCACACCCGAGCCAACTTTAAGCACAACATGGTATGAAGACCTTCATTCAGATTCGCCGTGGAGGGCCGCTGACTTTCAGAGCATGACTTGAGTTGGTCCTCAGATGCTCTGAGTCTGTCACATACCCAAAGCAGCTGCTCTGCACTTTAATTGACATCCCCTTTTGGGGATAAAGCAATTACTTCTTGCTGAGAGATTCACTGATCAAATATGGTAAATCTATACTGTACCTTGGTTAGCCATGGGTGAAAGAGTTAGGAACTTGGAAATCACCATTAGGAGCTCCCTTGTACCTATTTTCAAACAGATGCCCACAAAATCTAAAAAACGTCACTCTAGGACACCTTCTATTGACAAAATGTGTGAGCTAGTGCTTACCTCAGGAATGGCGTGATACCAGGATATCCAGGTTCAAGGCGAAAGGAAAATGAAGCAGAGAAGAAAGGAGGGACAGCAGATATCACCACCGAGTCAGGGCTCTGTAGGAAGAAACCCAGCAGTCTCTTTACCCCATGTAAGCATCCAATCAGAAAGCGCTGGCTAGCTGGTTTCTATTGCTTCCTTAGATCTGTTAATCACATCTATCCACCCCGTCTATGGTCTGGAAGTCTATCTGAAGGACCAATGACTCCTATGCTCTAGCTTCTACTCCAGGTCACTAATACAAAGTACCAAGAGGAAATCAAGGAGTGAGATAAGGTTTCGAGGCTAGCCCTGGCCCATTCACCACAGCACAGCTCCTACCAAGTACCTTCCCCAATAGGCAGCTCTCAAATCAGAAGAATGCCCCTCTTCTAATCCTGTCAGCACCAGGACTACAGAGGTGGCCCTGGTACAGGTTTCCTTTACTACAGTCTACGCCTTTGCCAAGAACCCTTTTCTAAGATCGATTACAGGTGGCAGTGTGCCCTCTGTTTGCTGTTGGGGCTCTTAACACACACGATAGAAAACAAGAAGAGAGTAGTTACTCTCAGATCCTTCCAAAGAAAGGCCTAATCATTCTCAGAAAATTACCAGTAAATGTCTTTAGTTCTATGTAAAAATAAAGGCTGTGTGATTGGCACACTGCTCTCCTCTAAGCAGGAAATAAAGGACTTCATTTTTCAATCAGTTTGAGGCCCATCAGGAGAGCCCCTGGGGCTCAGCTAGTTCTCTTCCTCGGCCAGCGTGAAATGCCAATGGTATTCTCAAGGGGATAGATGGAGTTCTCATTTCTACCATCTGCCAGGGAAGGACTGGAAGGAGAGAGGCAATAAAAAGAGCTAATTTACTCTTTTTGGGAAATTAGGCAAATCCCAACATCGATTTCACAAAAGTGAAAAGAACATTACTGTGTGTCAAGCTTCCACGGACACTCTTATCCAAATGTAATTTAACCAACGATAACTCTGGAGGTAGGAGAGCAATATGCTAGCTACTCTCCACGTGTGGCTATTTACATTTAAATTAATTAAAATTAAATATAATTAAACCCTCACTCCTCAGTCGCCCAGACACATCAGGAGTACTCAATGGTTGCAAGTAACTACTGGTCACGATTAATCACCAAGAATTTCCAGCGCTTTAGAACGTTCTTTGTGGACACGATTACTCCTAAAAGGATCACGCCATATTTCTTTATGTTGTGCTTTGAAACTCATCATATTTGTTGGATGTCAAGATGTTAAATGGACAGAAACCAGTAAATTATTTTAAGGTGTGGATGTATGGTGACTAATCCTACCAATCATGTGTCTGAGGCAGGAGGACAGCTGTAAGTTCAAAGCCAGCCTGGGTTATATGGTGATATGAGCAACACAAAGAAAACAAAATCAGTGAGTGTGTTACATCGGTGTGCACAAGTCGAGAGTCCTTTCTGTGTTGTGTTTCTGTGTGAGGAGAGCAAAGACTAGTTTATTTCATAACATTTTAAACTATTTATTTTAAACTTTGCATAGTTCTCTTTTTCTCTAGATATCAGTATCAACAGTAGGGAAACGAAACTGATTTTAAAATTCCTTCATGAAGCTTAAATCTTTAAAGAGTTTTATATAATATATTCAAGATGCCCTCTGGTCTGACATATTCAAGTAGAAGTATGAAATGAGCAACTGATGCCGAAGTTCTGCCCACCTGCTCGGACACAGAGCAGTGACCATTTGTGCGGCTTGGGCTTGAGATGGAGAGTGAGCGTCGTCCAGGGTTCCAGCCACAATAAAACCACAAACGGAAAAGAGGGGCGGAGTCTCCACCAGCTTGATGGAAACATTAGAGTGGGCTGCTACACAAAACACCAAACTGAAGAATAAGCTCCGCACTAGTGGGCTCTCCCAGTGACTCCTGTGTGCTCTGTGGTGCGTGTCTTTTATATATTTTACATGAAACCACAGGCAATTTTTCATTTTCAAGCTCTGACCCAGGGAGCTAAGCTTTCTCTAGAAGGGCAGTCATCGTGGTGAGCTGTAGGATTTCTGGAAAACACGTTAAATTCCAGACTGCACTGGAGGGCACTGAAAGGAAAGCTGTTGACTGCACTCAGATGTTGACATGTGGTTTTTTCTGGAAAAAATAAAATAAAATCAAGGGACGTGGGAAAAAGGTAAAGTGAGGTCATTTTGTTAAAGTTGGCTAAGATTGACTGTGAACATTTTTTCAAGGATTTTAAAAATCACAGCCTTTTCTTTTCTGGAGAAGATTTTATGTGTGCCTGTGTGTGTCTACGGTCTGACCCTGTGAGTGCGTTGTGTGTGTGTGTGTGTGTGGTGTGTGTGTGTGTGTGTTCCCCAGAAGCCAGAAGAGACCACCATAATCCTTTGGAGCTGAGTTATAGCTATAAGGATTCTAGGATCCAAAGTCCAGTTCTTCTTGAGAGCAGTGAGTACCCTTAACCATTGAGATATCTCTCCAGCACCACAGGCTTTCCGAATTACAAAAACAATTCATATTTATTACAGATGTTTTAGAAAACTGAAGTGAGCGACCAGAGAGCATAACATGATCAATTCACGATCCCGAGAGGTAATCCCTACTCATAGTCTCAGGATTTGTGTTCCCTAGCATAAAAACAATATCATTCCACAATGTGAAGGGGTACAAGTGACATTGTTAAGTTGAAATCATATTTTAAATATTGCTTGCCAGCCTCTTTTACATACCAAAGCATTTCATGTCATTAGAAATGTTTAAACCATTGATTTTTGAGAAGTAGACCTTGCATCTACATGTTCTGCATTTTCTGAAGTGAAGGGGAATTTCATGTAGCTATGGAGCGTTCCATTCCCTTGAGAACCTGATTCAGACTGCTTGGTCCAGTGAGTTGCAAAATAGCCAGCTCTCAGTTCTTTGTGCTCAGAAATGAATGACCAAAACCCAGTAAACATCAACAAATGCCTCCTACCTTTGTGCTCCTCAAACCCCACAGTAATTCTTCCAGTGCCTTTCCAAATACAAGACACACACTTCTATCTGTACAAGTACTAAGGGTCTTCCCTTTAAACCACAGAGCAGGAAGCAAAGAATCAGCTCCTCATCTTACGTTTAAACATGGAGAAACGCTTTTACCGTAGAAGACTCATTAGTGCTAAGCACGAGGATACTGTCGTTCTGTGCTTGGGACCACCTGTTTGGAGAGACAGCAGTCCCAAGAAACAACACAAGAAGGAGGGGATTGTTCCCCATCAAGCAAAAACATGGGACACACAATTGAGGCACGATCTGCATGTGACATTATATGGGCTGAGCAGGTTGTGTTTATGTATGTATGCTCGCCACGCGAGCCGCGCGCACAACACACACACACAAATATATGTAACAATTAAAGAAAAAAAAGGTCATAAATTTGAAAGACAGCAGCAGGGTGGGGTACATGTGGAAGGGCTGAAGGAGAAAATGGAGACATGATATAATTGTATTGTAATCTTAAAACGGTTAGAAAATTTTAGATAATTAATAAATAAAGTAGATCGGTATCAATAGCAGGATTAGCTAGCAATACAAATAATGACACAGATGCTTTTTAATATAGTCTCAGGCCTTCCAGTTAGGACAGTCTCCCAGTCACTCTGAACTTAACTGGACTAATCCTGGGTCCACCCCTCTGCTCTGGTCCATCCATTCACCTCTGGCAAATCTTCCAGCAAGTCCCCCCCCCCCCCACTCTCTCTCTCTCTCTGTCTCTCTCTCAGAGAAGTTCTGCCTCTACTTCTTGCCCAGCTATTGGTCACCGAATTTTTATTACAGCCAATCAGATACAATTCTAGATTGCCTATAGGCTAATGAAGACAAACGAACATTTACAAAATGCGAGACTGAAGATGGCTATAGAGAAAACAATCCCAAGGTCAGCATGTGGCTGTGTCAGTACAGAGCTAACAGTAGAGAGACGCACCTTCACAGGATGCACCCAGCAGGTATCTACAGCTGGAAAGAAGAAATCCAGGGCAGAGCTCAGCCCTAGGAATATATAGTAGAGCAATGTGGAGGTGTGTGAAAGGCTAGATCTATGTTGTTACAGAACCAGGGAGCTTGTGGGGGTTTCAGTCAGTGGTGTGTTCCGGAAAACCTGCAGTGTAGCCAGATCGGCTGCCCATGGCTATGATCCCAGACTCTGGAAATGGACACATGAAGATCGTGAGCCTCGGACACACAGTAAGACCCTGCCTCACAATCATCTTCTCATCGTCTCCATCATCATCCTTCCCATGTGGTAACCTATGTGGTAACCCTTGTTTTCGTGGTCAGTTTCCAGCAATTTCTGTGACGTTATTAAGCATGGAGCCAGGGAGAGATAGACAGAGATTTTCACTCACAGATTAGATGGGCACAAACAACCTTAAGACGACAGAAAATAGAAAAATGTATTTTTGGTTTTGGTTTTTAATAGAATTTCTGGTTTATATAATTTTATTTTTAACAATACCTGTGTTTAACAGCCACAGGAAAATCATAGTGGAGGCCCATCACCCCGCCTCAGCCCAGTGGCCAGGTTCTGATCCAGGCTCCAGAACCATACACCTCAGGTATCAGTAGCACCACACTGGTGGCTCTGATGACCCCCAGGACACTGGTTTGCCTGGCTGATGCTCCCTGGGCAGAGCTGCTGCACCAGGCCAGTGGCTGCAGTTTCGCATTAACTTCTGTCAACGACACTTCCTTTGCTTCAGCAGACGGCAGAAAGGATAGCGGAGCAGGCTCTGGCAAGTTGTCCAGCATTTCCACAGACATCCTCTTCCTTGATGTCAGCCTTCAATGTTTGTGCTGACCAAAAAATTGCTTGAGGCTTCTAAATTCTTTGGCTGAAATTTGTTTATTTTCATACCTTATGATCTTTTCCAAAATGAGGTTTTTAGATTTATATGTATCTCTAATTTTATTTAAAAATTTAAAATTACGTGTGTGTGTGTCCCTGTGTGGAGTGCCAGATGCCTCAGAGGCCAGCATCTCACATACCCCTGGAACTTAGTTGTAGGCAGTTGTAAGCTACTCTGTATGAGTTCTGGGACTCAGACCCAGGCAAGAATAGTTTGTACCCTTAATGCTGGACCTTCTCTCCAACCCCTAATTTTTAATTTTAAAAATTCTAAGCATGTTTGTTTGCTGTATATGTGTGAACACATGCCATGTGCACATGGAGGGGTTGGAGGACATCCTGTGGGAGTTGGTTCTCTCCTTCCACTCTGAGGGCCTCAGGGAGTGAACTCAGGTTATCTATCTTGCTAGTCCATGTTTCTATTTTAGATTATTGTATTCTGTTTACAAGGGACATATATTCATACACACACACACACACACACACACACACACACACACACACACACACATATATATCCCCACATTCAAGACTGGCTCCTGCTGAGGTCAAAGAAGGTATTAGATCCCCAGGAACTGGATTTGGGCACAGCTGTGAAACACATGGTGGGTGCTGGGAACCAAGCCTGCCTGGGTCTTCTGGAAGAGTCACTAGTGCTCCTAACCACTGAGCCATCTTCTTAGCCCTGATGTTTGTTATTTAAATAACAAACATAGCTTCTAGGGGGAAATGAGAAAATATAGGGCGCCACTTATCTGGATTGTCAGCTGGAAAGAATGTGGCATCACCTATGAGTCTCACATCTGGGCATGAGGTTCTTTCTAGAAGGGAATAATTGAGTGGAGGGAACCTGCCTTCAAAGCAGGTGGCACCTTTCCACCCAGCAGGCAAGCCATAAAGAGGGCCAAGGAAAGGTAGTTTGGCCTGCCTTCTGTTTCGCTCCTGTCTCAGAGGGTGTGTCACTCGTTGATGATGTCACCCTCCTTGACCCTCCGAC
This sequence comes from Mastomys natalensis, assembly GCA_021653895.1. Lineage (NCBI taxonomy): Eukaryota > Metazoa > Chordata > Mammalia > Rodentia > Muridae > Mastomys > Mastomys natalensis. Next base: position 556,947 of record JAJTUV010001448.1, read on the forward strand.
TACAGCTCCTTCAGCTTGTCACTCATTGATGATGTCACCCCTTGCCCTCTGACTACAGCTCCTTCAGCTTTCCATTGCAGTCTGAGGAGCAGCAGACTCTCCCTCAGGAGTCCTCCTCCCGGCCTTCAGCGCTGGGTCGGGACTGCTGAAACATCCAACTTCATGTGTGGACTGAGCTGCTGCTGGACCTTCAGCGGCTCCAGCTTGCAGCCAGCCATGGCTGGATTACCAAGCCCTTATCATGTAAGCCAATCGAAGGAAACCCTTAGTATATACCTTTTATTATGCGTGTACATATATATTATATTTATCATATGTGTATGTGTGTACATACACATACTTCATTGTTTCTGTTCCTCTAGAGAACTTTTCTTAATATAGACTGGTACATTAAGAGAATATGGAATGAACCTACCTACTGTAGGACAAGATATTGCTGACATGATTATTCTTGTTTTCCCACCCCCCAGGAGGCTCTAGGCCTTCACGAACTTGCCTGACTTAGACTGGGGTTTATTATTAACAAAGTTCTCAAGAAGGAGACAGTTTGGCTTTCCTTTCTTTCGGAAAAATAAATTCTCACAGCTTACTCTTAATTATGAACGTCGGCCATTTATACGTATTACTTCCTCCCCGCCCCCTCGTCTCTGTACCCTCTTCCTGTTCTGTATCTGGTGGCCTCTACTCTCACTGAGGTCTGTCATCAGGAGATAGAGCAGGGAGCTCGCTGAGAGAGGGCATCACAGTGACATCTTTGAGGCCAGTGCATTGGCTCAGTGGGTGAAAGGGTTGTCATGCAAGCCTGGTGATTGGGATTCAGAATCCATGGAAGGTAGGAGAGAACCAACTCCACAGCGTTATCCTGTGACCACCACAGTAACAGCTCAGTCCACAAAGTTGGATGTCTCAGCATGTGCTTACTTGTATACATACCAGGTACACATACATACTCACGAACACACACACACACACACACACACACACACACTCACACACATGACACAGTCAGACACAAGTGTGCACAAACATTCACACACACACTCACTCAGGCACACTCACACTCAAAAATGCATGAACACACAATCACCCATGCACATGTGCACACTTGCACACACATTCACGTGCATGCACACATATGTGTGCACACACTCATTCACACACACTCATACACACACATGCATGCACACTCAGTCACTCACAAATACATTCTTTTATTTTTATTTATTTATTTATTTGGTTTTCGAGACAGGGTTTCTCTGTATAACCCTGGCTTTCCTGGAACTCACTCTGTAGACCAGGCTGGCCTCGAACTCAGAAATCTGCCTCTCTCTGTTTCCCAAGTGCTGGGATTAAAGGCGTGCGCCACCACTGCCTGGCAAATACATTCTTTTAAATGACAGTTTGTCAATAGTGTGTCCTTGTTATCAGCACCAGAGCTGCCCAGCTCCTGCCTGGGCCTACAGAGAGGCACCACTGTCTGTCTGAGTTCCTGCCGTCTCACTGAGGGCAGCTCGCAGCCTGGGTAGGAAAACACCCCACGATTCTTGTTAAACCATCCTCTGTACCATATTACCCACATCTGTGCCTTCTGCTGTGTAAGAGGAATTTTCATTCCAAATAACGATTCCACAAAGGCCTGTGATTGTGATTTCTGCCCTCACAAGAAAATGTGCAGAATGACAGAAAACAGTGTGGTGGTGACAGACTTCCATAGTGACATTTCTTGGAGGTCTCCCCCTTTGGTCACACTGGCCACAGGCAAGCTCTTCACCCATGCTGTGTCACTTGCTTCAGAGCCCATCTGAACTAGAGCTGGACAGGCATGCTGCCTTGTTGAATGTGGCTCTGTACCTTGGAGAAGGAGTCGGCTGCCATGCTAATTGGTATCTGTGAGTGCAGACACTAGAACACTGGTACACACATCAGATCTGAGTGGGAGGAAGGCTTCAACGGAGACATACAGACATGTCAACACAGTCCACTGTGCTGACCGTGTGCCAGGACAAAGGAGAAGATGGTACCACAGTCACTTTGATAGCTCATCATTTTTAAGTGCCAGATGTAGCTGAGTAAAACAAGGAGATGTGGCCTGAGTTGGAGCAGGAAAGGCCAAGGCTATTGGCTTTCGAAAGAAAGAAGTAGCACTTGTATCTGGGAACAAGATTTTTGTCAAAGCAGCACTTTGGTGAGAGAAACTTGTTAGCAGACTGCTTGGGCAGTTAGAGAAGCCAGAGTCGCCAAGTTGCTGGATTTCCGGGAGAATCACAGTGGGGGCTGCAGCGGTTGTATGTCCCTCCAGCTTCCTACACAGGGAGTGTCCACTCTTCCTTGCCCTTGGCATTTCAACATGCCCCAGATCAGCCAACTCAAGACAAGGCCATCTAGAGAGCCGGCCTGAGAGCATGCACATCAACCTGTGTCCATCCATCAGTCATCAGTGACAGCTCACATTTTGTACAGAAATGCTGAAAACAGACCTATAAGAATAATGGAGATGTGGGAGACTGTCTGGGAGACCGTCGAGCTGCACGCTGGTGCAGACTATCCCACACTCCTACACCCGGCAGTGGCCATCTCAACTCCCAATCAACATTCCAGGAGGAAATGCAGTTGAAGGCCCCCAGCACTTCACAACAGAAATACTGGGTAATGACAACATATGACCAGATAAAGGACAGTGACGCTGCTGAAGATGAAAGTCGTACCTCAATGTGCATCTCTCTCAGTGTAATGCACAAGACCAAAGTCACTGACGTTCCCAAAGCTCCCAACTGAAGACTTAACACTCACTCTTTTAACCCTTGCATTGCCACCTGAATCAAAGGACCAGGTCCTGGAATATGGACCCTTCCATTCAGCCTCCCTCAGCTTTTTAACTGGCTCCTTTAAAAAAGCATTTTAATTTCTGCATAGAGAAGGAATAGAATTGTTGCTCCAACTCCAATAGTGCATAATCTCTTCCTTCGTGGCTTCCTGTATTTTTGGTATTTAAATCATAAAGACTAGATAACAAACTACTATGTTGCGGGGCAATGGTTGTCAGAGTCAATATAATCATGTTTTGCTCACTGTTAAGTATTTCTGGGTTTTTAAGAATGTCATTTTTTAAAATAAGTTTGCCCCAAAGAAACAGAGTGAGCTGCAATAGTCTGTGTCCGGAGAAAAAGTTCTCATTCACTAGGACCCTCATTATTTACTTGAAGCCAACAGAACATTGATTCAAGAGGGAAAGGCTCTGTATCCTATTTGGAGAAGGGTTGACACACAGGGGCCTCTCCCTGGATTGCATTCATTAATAGGTAGGAGAATCATTTGGGCTTGGTGGTTTTCTCTAGCGGTTTCTAACTTTCCGTATGTTCTGAGCCTTTTCATAGATATATGTCCGTAATTCCCAGAAGCCTTCAATAGAATGACTTGATTCAAACTTTCAATTGTTCCCCTCTGCTTTCTAGAAAAAAGGACTGCCATTACATACAAATCACCATTTTCATAAGGACCTTTGAGAGGTTCTGGGTTGGTGTGCGACTTGTGTTTTTCAGATATTTTCTCTTCATGGCTGATTAAAGGTGAGAGGATGAGAGTAGGTCAGTCCCCATCCCCAGTTTCCCTCATAGAATTTCCTAATCTATACCGCCTAATAGCTTTAAACTTCTAATTCCACAACGACTTCTGACATCCTAACTACTGCTTGCTTGCACCACAGTTCTGCTCTGAGCTTCCCTCTCTGTGTGCTTCTGAAGCAGAGGTGGCACGTAATGGAGGACCCATGCACTTTCCTTGCACAGTTCTCACCGTGTAGAGTAAGAATGAACTCGCCTCTCCTCCAAGGCACGATTCTCCTTGGTCCTCGCAGTCCTGACTGGCTGGCCCTGGGTTTTCAGGCATATAGCAGACTCTGTCACCTGCAGTTTCATTCAGGCATTGTTGAACCTGTCTTGACTCAGTGTGACTGCAGCCCAGGCCATCGGCTAGTGATGCCTGTCACTGGTTCTGTTAACCACACTATGTAAGAGTGTCTTGGTACCTAAGATCTGCCAAGTGTCCCTGTATTGGTTTCCTAAGGCTACTACTGAAGAATATCACAACTAGGTAGACTGGAGAGGCAGGAATTCATGGTCCCATGGTCTGTAGACAGGAAGTTTGAACCCGGACATTGGCAGGACTCTGTTTCTTTCTGAAACCTGTAGGTACAGAGTTTGGACTTTAAAGCTTCTTTTTGGATGACCCAATTGAACCCACATCACTCTCTGTTGACCGCTGCCATGCTGGGCTAGTTTACCTGTACTCTTTCTGTAGCTATGCTTAATTAACTGATTGGTTAACACTGGTAGGCACCAGAGAAAGCAGGGAAGAGGCATAGCCCTGCCAGTGTCTGCATGGACCTTCCGAGCAATGAAAAATACAGACAATAAGCCAGCACACAAGAGGCAGTGAGAGATAAAACTCTCTCTGGGAGCAAGCAGGACCTCCTGTAAGGGAAACAAGTGGGAAGAAGAAAGGCTGCTTTGGAAAGGACATTGGTGCCAGGCCTGGGAGAATATCTCAGCGGGGGAGCATTTGCCTGGAGTGCTCAATTCCCAGAGTTCTGTCCCACATAAAAATAAAAAGATTATCGAGAAAAGCTTGCAAGAGGGCATCTGCTGCAAAAGTAAGGATGAGGATCAAGGTGGAATGGTATTCCAGAGAGAGGAAAGGAAAGGGCTGAACAGATGACATGATGCTCCAGGGAACCTGTCTAGTCCTGGGAACCATCGGAAGGCCCCTGCAGATGGAACACGGTGAGCCACAGTGAAGGGAGAACATCACAGACAGCCTGGAGTGAAGACAGCCACCAAAGCACAAGCAGGGCCTTGCAGCCATTCAAAGTTCTGGGAATGTGGTTTTTTAGTCTGGTTTTAGGGTCCATTCGGAGAGCCCAGTGGCAGCAACCTCAGGGGATATCCCTGTCGTTCAGACAGAGGTGGGAGCTGGCTATATTAGTTGGTGGCAGCAGTAAGAAGCATCAAGAGGAAGCTGACTTGGGCTTTTCTGGAAGAGAACTTACAGGGCCTGCTGCAGGGAGGACATTGGAGAAGAGAAAAAGCTTGGATGTCCCAGAGCTTTGCACCCAGCCCCAAGCCCTCTGCTCATACATCGCCTCACACTGGTCTGCCCTTCAGACACCTTCTGTTCATTCAGCTAGCCTCACTTGAACCCCCTGGTCACCACTCATGTAGCCTACATGGAGAGCCCTGATTGGCTGGATCTCAGAACTGCCGGTTGCTAGCTGAAGTCGGAGCTTCTGCTGGACCTCAGGCCTCTGTCTTGCCTTCAAGGTGAGAACAGGTTTAGTCTCCAGGCCTCTTGCCCCCCAGATGCCCTTGCCTCCCTGTCTAGTCTCTTGGCTGAACTCCACTCTAACTATGTTTAGGGCCAAAACTCTCTGGACCAGTGAGCTTTTTGACACAGTGCCAAGTCTACAATTCTACTCATCTCCAAGGACAGTGGCATGAAGAGGATGATCTGGATGACACACGCAGAGGTCACATGACAGGACTTATACCACAGTGCAGGGATGGAAGGAGCCACACACCACAGCCTCTGAGTGGTTCCATAGTGTTAGCCTCTACCCAATGAGTTCCTTGTCTCTTTAGATCAGGACCACACTACACATACGGGAAAATGGGCTAAAGATGGAGGGCTTCTAGAGTGGGCTATCTCTGGTATAGCTTAGATCTTAGAAACTGACCAAGAGGGAAAAGCAGTTTTGTCTTCCAGGTCACTCAAAACTAACCTGGGTTTTTATATCATGGAAGTTGAGTGCTTGTTTCTTGGAAGAATCATCCCACAGATAAATAAATGACAACCACCCATCAGGAAAGCAAATGGAATGACGTATTCCCCACTTCCTGCCTATGGTAGGAACAAGTTTTCCTCTTCACAGAAGTAGATCCCTACTTCACTGGAACAATAAGTACAAGGAGCAGAGGGCACTGTGACTGTCAAAGGTGGTGTTGGCACCTCTGACATGCTGCTGCTCCAGAGAGCTAGCTATGGCCCCTGTCTTATCCCCTGAGGAGGATGGTTTACCTTGTAGGGAGTTATTCCTCCTTAGTTTGAATGACATGGGTCATGTCAGCTTCATGAGTGTCGAGAGTCTTTTTGGGGAAGGGGTTACAATTTGGAAGACTGTGTAGCAAGTCCTTTCTGAAGATGGAAAGTTCAAGATATGACATAAGTTATAGAGGAAGTCAAGCTGCAAAAAGAGGTGCTTCACCTCTCCTACTTTGACATTTATTACTTCCTTTGAGGAGCCACAGCCATTTTCTTTGGTGGATAACTGTGTTTATTTATATTGCAGTCCATAATTGTAACTAATTTACAAGTAAGGACACTGAGTCTTGGGGAAGTAATGATTAGCAGGTGGTCACATGAGTCTGTCAGGACTTATACCATGATGCAGGGTTGGAAGAAGCACACACCACAATCTCTGAGTGGGTAGTGGACAAGGGTCACTTCTGGGTTTGAGAGATTCTAGAAATTTCTTTAGTATGAGCAACAGATTTTTTTGTAGCAGATATTTCTAGCTACATGCTATTTCCATGAAACATTCTTATAAAATAGAAAGCTGTCACTGGTTGGATGAGAAAAGTATGCCGTGCTATACCAGTCAAATAAGACTTTTGCTTGTAAACGCTGCTATAGAGCTTAGTCATCATTAGATGGGAGTGAGGTGTTTTTGGTTGACTTACAGTATGACACACAACACAAAGAAGATATTATGACCCCAAAACACTTTATCCCAATCATGGTGATCAAACATACATAAAAATCAATAAGTTAGAAATGTAAAGTGTCTTAGATTTCTTTTTTTAAATTTAGTTTTATTTTTACTTATTCACTTTACATCATGCTCACTGCCCGCCTCCCGATAACCCCTCCCACAATCCTTCCACCATTCCCTCTCCCCTTCTCCTCCCCAAGGGGGATCCCTCCTGGGTATACCCCAGCCTTGGCACGTCAAGTTTCTGCAAGGCTAAGAGATTCCTCTTCCATTGAGGGCAGAGAAGGCAGCCCAGCTAGAAGAACATACCCTATGCTACATGCAGGCCACAGCTTTTGGGATAGCTCCTGTACTAGTTGTTCAGGACCCACATGAATACCAAGCTGCACATCTGCTACAAATGAGCAGGGAGGCCTGGTTCCAGCCCATAAATGCTCTTTAGTTGGTGGTTCAGACTCAGAGCCCCAAGGGTCCAGGTTAGTTGACTCTGTTGGTCTTCCTGTGGAGTTCCTATCTCCTTAGAGCCTGCAATTCTTCCTCCTATTTTTCCATAAGAACCCCTAAGCTCCATTCACTGTTTGGCTGTGGGTATTTGTATCTGTCTGAGTCAGCTGCTGGGTGGAACCTCACAGAGGACAACATGCTCCTGTCTGCAAGCATAACCAAGGATCATTAATAGTGTTAGGAATTGGTGTTTGCCTCAAGTTGGGCCAGTTATTGGTTGGACATTTTCTCAGTCTCTGCTTTATCCTCTGTGTCTACATTTCTTTTTGTTTGTTTGTTTGTTTTTGTTTTTGTTTTTCGAGACAGGGTTTCTCTGTGTAGCCCTGGCTGTTCTGGAACTCACTCTGTAGACCAGGCTGGCCTCAAACTCAGAAATCCGCCTGCTTCTGCCTTTCCAAGTGCTGGGATTAAAGGCAGCGCCACCACTGCCTGGCTGTGTCTACATTTCTTATAGACAGAATAAATTTTGGGTGGAACCTCTTGTGGGTGGGTTGGTGTCCTTATTGCTGGGGTTGCTGCCTGTCTACAGGAGGTGGCTTCTCCAGGTGCCATATTTCCAATGTTGTGAGTCACAGCTAAGGTCAAACCCATTGATTTTTGGGTCCTCCTTATCCCAGGTCTCTGTCTCTTCCTGGAGATGCCCCCACCTCCCCGCACCCCCAGTGTTTCTATTGTTGTTGAAGTCCAGCTTTAATCCATGGTGGTCTGATAAGACACAAGGCATTATTTCAATTTTCTTATCTGGTGAGGCTTGCTTTGGATAAGGATCCATGAGGTGCTGAGAAGAAGGTATATTCTTTTATGTTTTGATGAAATATTCTATAGATGTCTGTTAGGTCCATTTGATTAATAATGTCTGCTAGTTTCATTGTTTCTCTAGTTTTTGTCTGGATGACCTGTCAATTGGTGAAAGTGGGGTTTGAAGTCTCCACTATTAATGTGTGGGGTTTGATATGTGATTTAAGTTTTAGCAATGTTTCTTTTACAATTGTGGGTCCCTTGTGTTTGGGGTATAGATGATTAGAACTAAGATATCATCTTGGTAGATTTTTCTTTTGATGGGTATGAAATGTCCTTCCTTGCCTCTTTTGATTAATTTTTGTTGAAAGTCTATTTAATTAGGTGTTAGAATGGCTACTCCAGCTTGCTTCTTGGGTCCGTTTACTTGGAAAACTTTTTTCTAGCCCTTTACTCCAAGGTAATTTCTATCTTTATGGCTCGGGTGTGTTTCTTGTATGCAGCAGAACGATGGATCCTGTTTTCACATCCATTCTGTTACCTGTGTCTTTTTATTGAGAAATCAAGTCCATTATTGAAGTTGAGAGATATTAATGACCAGTGATTTTAACTCCTGTTATTTTGATGGTGGTAGTGGTGATGTGTGTTGTGTGGTGCTTTCCTTGTTTTTCTTGGTATGGAATTACTTATTTCCCATGTTTTTTTGGATGTAGTTATCCTTCTTGGGTTGGAGTTTTCCTTTTAGTATTTTCTGTAGGGCTGGATTTGTGGATAGATATTGTTTGAATTTGGATTTGTCTTGAAATATCTTTTTTCTCCATCTATGGTGACTGAGACTTTTGTTGGGTATAGTAGTCGAGGTTGTCACCTGTGGTGTTTAGAGGTTGCAAGGTATAATTCTGATAAGCCTGCCTTTTGTGTGGTTATTATTTGGCAGGAGGATTCTAGTTAGTGTTTTATACACTTCCTGTATGTTTATAGGCATCTCTTTCTTTAGGTTGGGATAGTTTTCTTCTATGATTTTGTTGAGAAAATTTTCTGGGCCTTGGAGTGGGACTCTTCACCTTCTTCTATTCCTCTTATTCTTCTTAGGTTAGGTATTTTCAGCGTATCCCATATTTCCTAGATGTTTTGTGTCAGGAATTTTTAGATTTAACATTTTCTTTGACTGGTGTATCGGTTTTTTCTACTATATGTTCTACACTTGAGATTCTCTCTTTATCTCCTGTATTCTTTTGGTGATGCCGGCATCTTGTAGTGGGAGATACTGTGCCGCCACCATGTTGATGCTCTATGTCACAGTACCAGTAGCCATCAGCACCAGCCTAGACCCACAAAAGCTGTTGTGGCCACTGCCTTTGCCAGCCAGCTCCGTGGACTCCACGGCTGCAAACATGGCCTATGGTTCAACTCCACCACCCTCATAATGCTTAGCTAAACACCAGACAATATCCGCCATGCTCATGGTGCCTGGTAGAATGAAGACTCTTTTTTTTTTTATTTTTGGTTTTTCGAAGACAGGGTTTCCTGTGCAGTCCTGGCGTCCTGGAACTCACTCTGAAACCAGGCTAGGCCTCCAACCCTCAGAAACCCCTGCCATCTGCCTCCCAATGTGCTGGATTAAGAATGAAGACTCTTAATGCTTAAGATTATCCAATGGATTTGTATATCAGCAAATACTCAATATATAATATGCCCACACAATCAGAATTGTAGACCCACTATCTAACCTTATGTATATAAATAGCTACCGAGATTGCTAGAGACATGGACGTCGGCTTCCATCTTGCTTCTTCCTCTCTTGCTTCCCTCTCTCTGGTTCCTTCTTCCAACTCTTCACTCCACCCACCTCTTCTACTGCCCAATCACTGAGCTTCACTGCAACTACAATAGGCAGGAAACGTCTTATTTCTTTATTTTATGTCCTATACCTGAGATTCTTTCTTCCATTTTCTGTATTCTGTTGGTGAGGCTTGCCTCTGTTGTTCCTGTACTTTTTTCTAGGTTTCTCATCTCCAGGATTTCCTCAAACCTGAGTATTTTATTTACTGCTTCTATCTCCACTTTCAGGCCTGGCACAGTTTTATTTATTTCCTTCATCTGTTTAGTAGTATTTTCCTGTATTTCTTTAAGGGATGTATTAATTTTCTTTTTAAAGGCCACTATCATCTTTATAAAATTGAATTTAAGGTCATTTTCTTGTGTTTCTGTTGTGTTAGGATATCCAGGGCTTGTTGTAGTGGGGTAGCTGTGCTTTGGAGTTGTCATATTGTCCAGCTTTTGTTGATTGTGTTCTTTCGAGGGCTTTTAGCCATCTGGATGGTTTTGGTCCCTCGGTTTTCTCATTGTAGTAGGTATTGGGAGGGGTTGAATCTCAATGGTCCTGGTGTGGCAAGCCTCTGATGGGTATCCTTGAGCTGTATAGGTCCAGACCTGCAGGTCTATATGGTTCAGGGACCTCAGGTCTGATGAAGGTGGGTGGAAAGGTGACAGGAGATTGGATGTTCCCCTTGGGATAACAAGCTGCTCAGGGCAGCTTGGCTTGGCCAAAGGGCTCAGCCAGCAGGGAGGATGGGTGGGGGAAGGGAAGCTAACCTATATGGTTCAGGAGTCTCAGGTCTGATGGAGTTGGGGGGAGAGGCAGCAGGAGAATGGAGGTCTCCTGGTTTAGCTGGCTGCTTAGGGAAGCTTGGCTTGACCCAGAGGCCTAATTGCTTTAGTAAAGGAGCATGACCAAAAGTAATGGAAGAAATGGATATATTTCAGTGTAGCTTGTATAGTCTGTCATCAAAGAAACTCAGCAGAAATTCGAGGCAGGAACTAAGATAGAGACAATGAAGGGACGTTGCATTCTGGCTTGCTCCTCCTCAAAGCTTGCTCAGCCTGCTTTCTTGTCCAGAGGTGGGACCAACCATAGTAGGCAACACCCTCTCATGTCAATCATAAACTAAGAAAAGTTCCCACATGTTTGCCCACAGGGCAGTCTGGTAGGAGCATGTTCTCTACTAAGGTTCTTCCTTCTCTCATGACTCAGTTTATGTTATGTTGACAAAAAACAAGCAAACAAACAAACAAAAAACAAACTAACCAGGAAAAAGAGATTGTCAGTCTAGAAGCTTAATGAGAGGCTCACACCTCACAAAGCTTGGCAGGTTGCCTAGTTGCAAATGTATAGCTTCATAGAGAGTTTGAATCATACATACATAACAAGCTAGTCAAAACACAAAAGCTAGACATTCCAAAACCCCACAGAACATTTAAAAATTTTATTATGTTTCAGGTCATGAAAAAAATCTCAATAAAGTTCAAATATTGCATACAGCCACACATTCCCTGCTCACCGAGCAAGAAAACTGATGTCAAGAACAAAATATAAAGTCTAGTGACCTGAGGAAAGAGTATTTTAATAATTCTGAAAAAGAAGAAAGAAAGAAAGAAAGAAAGAAAGAAAGAAAGAAAGAAAGCTACAGAACGAGGTGTATTGCACATGTGGTTTGGCCGTGTCACTAAACAAAATGGAACATATATATTAGACAGTGGTGTATAAGGCAACTAAGTTTTATGTATTTAAGAGAAAATTTACATATGTATGCATACATATATGTATATCAATACATAAATATCTTCCTGAAATGATGCCCAAGGAACTGTTGACATTGGATGTCTTGAGAGAAGGGAGTACAAGTCAGAGGCAGATGGCAGAGCTTGAAAGCAGTTTACGTCACACATAATTAATGAGATAACCAATATTTGTAGCTACGTATTTTTGGGCTTTTCAAGGCAGGGTTTTTCTGTGTTGCTTTGGCTGTCCTGGCACTTACTTTATAGACCAGGCTGGCTTCAAACTCACAGAGATCTACCGTCCTCTGCCTTCTGAGTGCTGGAATTAATGTGTGCCATTATACCTGGCTAGCTACATATTTTGTAAAAGTCCCTATTGTGTATTTTTTTTTTTAAAAAATATATCGTATAGCCATGAAAAAACTTTAATAAATTCTAAAGGCTACACACAGACTATGCTGTGTTTCGCATTGGATTTTCCACATAAAGAAATACTACCACAAAGTAGAGCACTTTTGATTATTTTATTATTAAAAATAAGCACCATTAAAAAATACAAATCTTCCAAGTTACTCTAAGAACATCCCTCTGACACATGCATAAAGATAGTCTCAAGAATAGAAAAAGATTTTTTTTTTTAAATCATGGAATTACAGCACAGTATTTTAAAATGATGACATGTAAATGAGCTAAGCCCAGCATTAGTGAAGACGTCTGCCAAGTTGAATGAAAAGAAAATCCAATTTTGTGTTGTTTACATAATGTTTAAAAGATCACTGTTTAATGAAAGCAAAGCAATAAAACAGAGTGATGGTGTGACCTGGAAGCACACGCACATACAAGGAGGCAGGGTCACCGTGAGGTGTGGCCTGGAAGCACATGCACATACAAGGAGGCAGGGTCACCGTCGTAATATCAGATGGGCAACTTTCAGGAACAAGCACGGCCAATGGGGTTCTCTGAGGTTAAATCTGTTATAAAGTTTCATAGGAGCATGAACATGGATAGTTGCATAGAACGATATTTTCTGAAACTGAATCTAGACATCCATATGGGTCAATTCGTCATTTAAATTATAACATTATTTATCATCATCAGCCTAGTTCCTTCACCTGTGTGTACTATGCACACACCACTCTCCTGACAATGCACCTAGCAACCCAAGAGCCCTCCTGACCCCCACCCGATAGGCTGCACACAATCCCTTCTCTGTACAGTAGATTAGAGTCCCCCACTCCTGGTAACAATCATATTTGGACAGTTTCTATTCAGGTGTATCCTCAACAGACCAGAATATGAAGAAACAAAAGTCAACCTGACCTCAATTTGGTTTTGGGTGCATAAACAGTCAGGTAAGTCTGTGGTCTCTAGCTAGTTAGCCTTAATTGTTAAATGGACACAGCCTAGAGTCATCTGAGAGGGAAACCTAGACTAAGGAATTGGCCAGATCGTGTTGGCCTGTGGGCGTGGCTGTGGGGGACTGACCTGATTGTTAATTGATGTGGGAGGGTCCAGCCCGCTGTAGACAGCACCGTCCCTAGGAAGCCTTGGGTTACACAGGAAAGTTAATTAAGCTGATCCAAGGAGCAAGTCTGCGAGCAGTGGTCCTCAAGGTTCCTGCCTTGAGATCTGAAAGTGTAAACCAAGTAGACCCTTTCCTCACCCCAGTTCCCTTTGATGAGTATTTTATCATAGCAGCAAAGGAAACCAAGATAATCACATCTCCACAGAGCCCAAGCCAGGTCCTCAACTCGGAAAACTTTCAGCCAGGCACCTTTCGGTCATGGGGCACATCCCGTGCTCGACTGATCTGCAAGTGCTTGATCACTTATGCCTGATTGGTTACTTCCTTTGTGTCCACCTCCAGATTGTCACTGGTGGCTTTTCTTTCAAGGGACTTTAAAGAAATGAGAATCACATGGACTTTTAATAAATGGCAGACTCTCTCTTTAAAAGATCATAGAAATGGCACAACTAGAAAAACAGAATTCCTATTCCTTACAAGGTGGATCCTGTGAGCAAATACCTGGACTAAGTTACCTAGTCCTTTTCTAAACAGCATGTATGGAAAGTTAGCTGGCCATGCGTGCTAGCCAGTGGACTTCATCTGTCATAGTGAGAGCTGCTGCTTTTTCTCCTACTAAAGTGGCTGCTGCTTCCTTCTCATACAACTGTGAGCATCCCTAAACAGTATTCACCAAGTGCTCCCCAGCAAAGCAGAGAAATGCCTGTGCTTAAACCACCTTCATCATTTAGCTAGAAGACCGTGGCTCAGAGTGGAGAAAAGAGATGCCCAAAACCAAATGTGCTACAAACATATTTTTTGTCCAAGCTCTGGTACAGGGCTGGGCAGGGCGTCTGTTCTGGCGAGTGCCATCTAAACTCGCTGTCAGTAATGGGAATCAGACCACATTCAGGGAAAGATTGCTGTACACTACAGAGACTGCCTCTTGTTGTACACATCACTTTCCTGGTCTCTGACCTGCTTCTAGGGCCATGAGTATGTGACAGGCGTTTTGTGAGCCTGTCCAACAAAATATACTGTTCCTTTCTGCAAAATGAAATTGTATGTCGGGGCTCGGTATAGTATACAGGTTAACATTTTCTTAACTATTAGCTAGAATTAATCCTGTTACAAGGCTGTTTAGATCTGGAAAAAAAAATGAAATGAAATTAAACGCACACTTGCGTTTTAAAGGAATGTTTTCTGAATCTCTGATGGACCCTTGAATCCACCCAGCCTCCCTCTCTAAATTTACAAGCTCAAGGCTGAACACAAGAGCTCAAGTTGTTTTAGACAAGTTTTCCTCTTGTCTAAGGAATTTATGATCTAAATTCCACAGATCTGTCCCCCAGGAAAATTGCAAAGAAAATAAAGCTAATGTGAATTGTAAGAAGATTCTATTAGATATCTGTTATGCTGATACCGGATGACAGCAAGAGCCCAACAGATAAGGAGTGTCTGTGGACACAGGGAGGGAGGAGGGAGAGCGTTGTTATTGAGAAGACCAGGAGAGCCAGAAACATTACATCAGGAAAAGGAGTTCTTTTGTCTTTTCAAATTAATGGTTAAGAAGAGAATTTCACAGATTCACGAAAGAATGAATCAGGAATTGACAGGTACTGACTGTGACCAGCAGCCAGATCCCAAGTCCCAGGGCTAGCCTTTCACTCACACCACAGAAACTGCACTCATGCCAGAGATGGTGCAAGGAGACCAGAAATGGAGGGTAGCAACTCTGAACCCAATGATCAAACCCAAGAATTTTTTCTTTTTACTTTTTTCCTATTTATTTATTTAAATCAAATTGTAATTTTTACTTATTCACACAGGGGTTATAAACACAAAAAGGCAGGATGTGGGGAAGGGGATGACACCGGAGCATAGGTATTCAGGGGGAGTACAGATACCTTTCAGAACAGGGTATCGGCTGGGTGAAGGTTCAGGGCACAGGTCACTATGACTCTGCCTATGATTCACTTGTCCTTATCTAAGTTGGTACTTCCGCCGAGGCTCCTATTTACAAGGTCTATGACTACTCAGGTTAGTAAATTTCCACAAAAGCTGCCTGTTCACAATAGCTTATAGCCATTTGTTTCAGTGTTTTTCCACAGAGACCCAAGACTTTGTGTTAGCATGCATGTATGTCAGGCCTATTGCTGATTTTAGACCTATGGCTGATTTTAGGCCTTCAGTGTATAAGCAGGGCTGCCCTGACATCCCTCCTTCTCTAAGTATAGAAGGGCTGTGGCATCCTAATCTTGTGAAGGCGGGGATAGAGGCCTGACCTCCAATAATTGAAGGGGACCTTGTAATGGCTCGTCCTCCTGTCGTTGTCCAGTGAGGCATGAGAGCCATACCCATCCCAATGTCTTTTTCTTGGAGAGGGGATACTTTTGCAAACCCAAGAATTTTAATGAGTATGTTTTCATGAACCAAATGATGACCTTGTTAGAATTAATATTTTAAAGAAGAGAATGGCGTAGGGGATGGGAGTCAAGAAATAGCCTACAATGTGGCCCTCTAGATTCACATTTTCTATGTTTTTTTTTGTCTATTGCCAGGGATGGATCATTTGTGGGTTGGGATCAAGTGTGCTCTTTTTCCTCATCCTTACTCGTGTTCCCACTATGATGCTGAAGCACCTACTGTGAGCAGAGATGAAGAACACCATGCCCACTGGTGGGTGGCACTCTCCAGAGAGTCCTGCTCTTGGGTCAATCAACTCCAAAGCACCAGAGTTCTCATCCCCCCTCAGGTCTTCAACAGTGCTTACTGGAGGCCTCCTTAGTCAAGGTGGTAGACTGAACAGAGAAGAAAGATGTCCACTGGTGACAGTGTCCCCTCCTGAGAAGCACTTGTCCATGGCCACATTGTTTTTTCCAAGGATTCCTTAAATACTGTCTCTAAGTTGCAATAAGGTTTTTTTCCTGGTGACTTTGCTCATGTTATTTTACTTTTTTGGGACTTTCTTATTTTCCCCTGTAATCTTGCAAAGGAGAAAACTGCAACAATGAGCAGTTCTATGTTCCTTCTATCCATAAACTCTAAATAACTCTCTGGTTCCTTGTAAAAATGGATCAGAACCACATGCTTTATATGGTATCCTCCAAAACGCAGAGACCCACCAGAGTGGACCTGTGTCCATATGGGTGGGCTCTTCTGCCACTGCTCCTGAAGAAGCCCTGCACCCGAGGCATCTCAGGTGATGTGTCTAAAGTGGTAGGCACTTTCAGGGTATGTAATCTTTTCCTTCTTATACATATCAAGTCCCCCAGGATTCTTCTTAGTTCTGCTCATGGAGTGCAGTCAGCATGATGCCATTGTTTCTAGCTTACCTGCTGAATCCTGCGAGATGATGAGTTTTTCAGGATATTATATATTGCATTTGGAATAAATCTTGAGTTTTATGAACATCTGAGTCAAAATGTCAAAGGTGTTCTATTATTCCCACCAGGCAGAAACAGACATGTCTCTCGCCTCTAATAAGATACAGCAAGTGTCAGCAAAGTGTAGTCAGAGGTAGCATCAAACTTACTATCTTCTTACATTCTTATATTGTTAACAGTCTTTACTTTTTCTTCCCTCAGATAGAGATGGAACACAGGGTTCATCTATGCAACATAGGTGTTCTGCTACTGAGCTACATCCCGCCCCTGTGTTAAGTCTCGGAATAGTGTTTGTTTGTTTGTTGGAAGAGTTGAGCAGACAATGCAGCAGTTTCCAGGCTGATTCTCCTGTTACTAATGTATTTCTACGGTACATTTGCTATAACTAGTGAACCAATATTGATACACTATTAGTAAATACAGTCCACAGTTTATCGAGGCATCTACTACTCAGTATACCACTAGAGTACACATTGCATTCATCTTTCCGAGACTGCATGTTGTTCAAAAGTGCCCCTTGTGATTATGAGTAGTGACCAGGTCCCTTGCTCAGTGTTTCCCCACCAGAATGTGTTTGATGTTATTCTCCTAGTTAGAATGGAGACATAGAATCCCGGGGAAAGATCACAAATGTAAAGTATCTGTTTTATTACATCCTATGCATGATGTGGGAGACTACATGACCGATGACTCTGAATAATGGCTTTGATGGCTGGCTGAAGCCCCGTGTACCACGTTTCCCACTGTACAGTCATGCAGTCTGCCTTTCTATAGTTGTCCTTTGAGCAGTGGCCATCACACTGCTTATATGAAGTCCTTGGAGAACAAATGACACCATATGCTGCCTTAGAAAGTTGGTGGTTTTCATCATCTTCCCCCACCATCCTGTTCCCCACAGAAAGTTTCCACTATGCCTCCTCTTTAGCTCATGAGCTTCTAATTTGGTCTCGGATAGGAGTCTGATTAGCCATCCCAAGCTACATGCCCCCACTGTAGGCCAAGGGACAAGAAAGAAGCCCCTCACCCATCTGACATCTGTACATGAGGGGAAACATTATTCCCTTAGAGATTAATACAGTCAAGTATGGCTCCTTAAATATGAAAGAGGGGGGGATTGTGTGCTGCCAAGTGGTCCAAATGGCAAACGTCTATGAGAATAGCTCTCCCTAAGACAATTTAGAGCCTGACCAAGAGATGTACAGTATTCTTTCACAGTAGCTTCTGAAGATGGGCTGATGGGTGCACTGAGGAAGCTGTCCTGTGTTTGAAGCTTAGGTAGAACGCCTGATACAGGTATGGTCTTAAAGCAGTGGCTCTCAGCCTTCCTAATGCTGTGATCATTTAATACAGCTCCTCGTGTTGTGGTGACCCCCCAAACATAAAATTATTCCTTACTACTTCATCCCTGTAATTCTGCTACTGTTATGAACCATAATGTAAATATCTAATATGCAACTCCTTGATCCCCAAAGGTGTTGCAATCTACAAATTAGAAGATTTACTCTCCAAATCTCATCCTGCTAGGTTCATCAAATGAACTTGCAAGCTTCATGTGGGAATGAAGTTAAGTAATACATGAAAACTCAACATATGTGTGATAGATTACTATGGACTGGATAACCCCCACCCTCATGTCAAAAATATGTTGGCGCACACCTTTAGTCCCAGCACTTGGGAGGCAGAGGCAGGCAGATTTCTGAGTTTGAGGCCAGCCTGGTCTACAGAGTGAGTTTCAGGACAGCCCGGGCTACACAGAGAAACCTGTCTCGAAAAACAAAAAAACAAAACAAACAAACAAAAAAATCTGTGGGAGAAATTCTACATAATCGGAGCACATACCAGCTCAGAGCTTTGGGTTAGTATTGTTACCAGGAAGCTCGTGTCATTCCCCTGGCCTCACTCCTGCACACTTGTCTGCTTTATATAGAATTGGAGCCTTCCTTTATTTCAACATCATGGTATATACTAGGCGTAACACACACACACACACACCACACAAACACACAAATCTTACTGAAAGTCTGAGAACAACTTGAAGTAATGAATCAAAGATGGAGAAATAAAAAAATCCATGGCACTGCTGCTAAAGCCCATGGCTCAGAGTCCATCAGAAGAATTCCCCAACTAAACTCTATTCTCCAGTGTTTGCCGTTAACTACAGGCTAAGGACACTTCTCCCTCTGCCTTCTGCCCTCTGCTCTCTGCCCTTTGCCCTTGGCTCTCTGGCCTCTGTATACTCCTTGTTTTCCATCTCTACTCTCTTGGATCTGCTTCTCTCCCAAGGAAGCTGAACAGTTCTGTTGGGGAAAGAAGAAGAAGGAGGAGGAGGAGGAGGAGGAGGAGGAGAGGAGGAAGAGGAGAGAGAAGGAGGGGGGAGAGGAAGAGGTAGAAGAAGGAGGGGAGAGGAAGAAGGGAAGTGGTGAGGAGAGCTAATCGAGTACAGTAACCAAGTCTCTCCTGAGGGGCGCTGCCGGGGTCTCTTTCTTCTCTTCCCCTCTCATTTCTCTTGGCTGTGGATCAGCCAAGCGCCCACATGCCCCTAGTCTCGGTCCTTCCACGGCCTCTGAGAGTCCAAGGGCTTGAGACCAGTCGGTCCTTCTGGCCTGGGGATCCCCAATCCAATAGCTTTACACCCCCATGGAACTTCAGACTGAGTGAGAACTCCCCGCATAGTGCCCATCTGATGCTGTGCACGGAGTGAACTCAGTCAAGACTCCCATGCTCCAGTCTCTTTGGAGCCTTGGGAATCACAACAGTCCAACAAAATTCAAGAACCCACACTCGCACCCACACATGAGTCAATCATTTCCCTGCAGCATGTCTGAAGGGAGGGAGAAAGGAACAGTCCAAGACAGTTAGTGGCTCCATGCTCTTGGGTTCTAATGCTTCTGCCCTGTGTGTTCTGTTATTAGCTTAATACCTGCTTCAGGTCTAATGCGGGCTTTCAACATGACTGCAAGTCCTGGCCCTATGGGCTGAATCCAACTGCTTCCTCTCAGCTCTGTGATGTCCTACCCAAAAGATGGTGGTAACTCTCTCCACACCAATGACAAAAGTGAGCATTTGCTTGTCCAGCTTCTCCTTCTAGACTGAGAACCTAGGAGACCAGCATCTTTGTTTCCATGGTACCTGGTAAGTAGCAGAGACTCAGGGCAAATGCACAGACTGAAGCCACAGGTCACTGTGAGAGCTGAGCATCTGGACAAAAATGGAAGCTCTGAGGTGTACATAAACCAGTGACTCCACAGTTATTTCCTAAGGTGTGTGTGTGTGTGTGTGTGTTGTGGGGGTTGTGATGAACATGGGCTTCCTGTCTTCCTATCATACTTTCACATTTAACATCACCTCTCCACAGAATGTTCCTTTCTGTCCTTTGGAAACTGGACAATTCTCTCCATCTTGACACAAGTGCGATCTTTCATTTTCCCTTCCCTTCCTTCCTTCTTTGACTTCAGATCAGATGTGAGCTGTAGCCAGACCTTAACTGAACTCAGAATAAACTACTACTTATTTCACAGAAGGGCTCACTTAGGGAACAGTTTCTGCTCAGCATTGCATTTCCTGCGAACAATAGCACAGCAAAGACTTCAGGAGCAGTCTCCTTACAGCCACGCCCAGAATCCTCACGGTGCCACGCCCAGAATCCTCAGGTGACTTTAGGAGCTGGGACTGTTTTCATATCTATGTTACAGATGAGGAAACTAGGGTGGAGCCAGGGACTGTGCCTCTCCAATGGTATCACGTGTCATTGGGAAAACTGGGGGCCCGCGGTGGCAGGCCTAGGCCCACGCGGGGCCCGGGACCTGCGGTATCAGGTTACAGCTAGGAAGTGATATTAACACAAAGCTAGGCAGCTAGGATATCCCAAACTCCTTACCCTGCCTCTCGCCCCGGCCTTTTGTTTCATCATGAGGTCCGTGCAGACTCCACTTGAAGATTTCCCTGACTCACGTTAGTGTCTAAGTTGGAAATGACAGACTCTTCAGATTAGAACAGACCTCGTGGTCCAACCATCTTATGTTCCACCCTTCTGGAACTTTTCCAGATGAACGGGGCATATTCATTCAACTCTGCTTGAAACCCCAACAGAGGTTAGAAATACAAACTGCCCGTGGTAAGTCATTGCGTATGGGGAATATGCCACAGTGATATTTTCTCTAAAATATTCACTTGGCATTTTTTATGTGCAAACTTGTTTTATAAAGCTACTTTGTTTATAAAAAGTTTCACCATAATTACCATAAGACATGGGTTTTCCTTTTGTGCCTTCTTTGTGATTGGTTTGTGTTCAGGAGGGAAAGCATAGCACAGATGCAAGACAGGGAAAAAATGCATGATGTCACTCACAGGGTTTTTGTTTGTTTGTTTTTTGTTTTCCTGATTTGGGGGTAAAAATTGAATTTATGTAGTAGCAAAACCATCTTTGTAGTATTTTCGATTAATTTTCCACATATTCTTCTAAAAACCACTATGGAACCATTTTATTCCTACTGTTTAGAAAAAGTATATTTGAAATGAACTACCAGAAAAATTCAAACATAATAAATTATGCCAAGCAGAGCAACTTCTTTGATACTTAATCCCCAATTAACCTGAACGCATCAATGGCAGGTGTTCTTAGGTGTGCTCCTAGCTTGTGTTTAGGCCTCAGCGGGGAATGCAATCCCAGGATCCTGTAATTTTAGAGAGATTTTTAAATACTTTGTATTACACAAAACTGCAAACACAGCATCATGGGAAAGAGGGGTGAACCACAGCTAAGGGTGTAGACACTGGGGTCCGACAGGCCTGATAGTCCCTGCTCTTAGGAGCAGAGTGTTGTTCGTACCATGGCTGGAGCTTTGGGGAACTAAGCCAAGGATGCTAAGGACCTTGTTTCCCTTTTTCTCCCTTTAGAGGTACAGGCAGAACTGGATTTAAGAAGGAAAAGGCAAGACCCAACTTTTGTAGCCCAAGATTTTTTGGTTTCTTCTAGTATATACCAAAATAAGTAGAGGGTGTAAGTGAAGCCGTGATTAAGACATCAAAGTACAACAAGAAAGACCAGAGCACAGGAAGGTTTAGGAAACGGCCAGTACCCATGTCAGATAATGAAGTGGAACTTGGAGCGGAATGGTCTTTAGAAGACCCATGTGTTTAAAATTTGCTGTCTAGCCCACATGCTTCTGAAAATGGTAGAGGCATATAGGGTGGGACCTAGGGAAGGTTTTAGACCACGCAGGTTTTACATCTGGGACACTGTGTAATCCTGGTTGCTTCCTCTTCTTGTCTTTCATGCATGGCTTAAATGGTTTTCTTTCACTACCCACTCCTCCCACATGCTGTGGGCTGCTACAGGCCCAAAGTAATAGAGACAGCTTGTTGTAGACTGAAAGCTATCAAACAGACATGACATCCTTCTGTTTTTATAAGTCCATTTATCTCAAGTACTTGTTATGGTATCAGAAAGTTAATGTAGAAGGAATATCCAGAGGCCAGAGATACCACTCTGGAAGTGTCAAGGAGGTAAGAGCAGACACGCATTGCAGATGCCTTGTAACTGAACAGTCAATGGAGCCTTCCTTGTCAGGGAGGGATGGCTAGACTTCTACCTTACCTGGAAAGCATCTTGGGCTTACACTCCTCAGAGGATATAAGTAGATCATCTAAATTCTTTGAGCTTGAGGCCCCAGGAGAGGTCTCAGTTAACAATGTGTCTTGCATAGAAAGCACCAGGACCTGGGTTCATGCCCAGTGCCCATATTGGAAGCTGCTGGTGGGAGCGGTGCTTGTAACCCCAGTGCTAGGGAGAGGACTGAGGAGAGTTCCCAGGAAAGGCCAGCTTAATCCACATGACCAGCTCCCAGTGAGAGCCTGTCTAAAAACAAGGTGCACTCCAGAGGAATGGCACTCAAGATCTTCACCCCCAAGCATGGATGTTCACACATGTTCATCCTTACATACATACACACTTCTAACCTCAATTTTCTCATAGTAGTTTTTTTCCTGACTTTGTAGGATCATGGAGATTCTATATGCAAAGTGCACTGAAACAAGCTCTCTGTGGACTATCTGCACAGCTGCCAAGTTTTCTCACTATTAGCTCATCTTCTTAGGCAATCACCGACTTCCCTAGACTGGGCAAGCAGGGCCTGAGAGGCTGATGGCAACAGTGATGTGTCAGATCTGATAAAACCAAGAACTGACTTCCATTTTCAATCCTATGGGCATAACTTAGGGATGGCCTAGGCCAACAAAGCCCTATGCACTGGACTAGGTTGGATCTCCTCACCTCAGGGTGTAACTCTGTGACATCACAAGCTCAGTAAATATTTCCTTGTAAAGAAAGGAGAATTCCTTGTAGAAACAACTAGGATTAAAGAATAAAAGTGGGGCTTCTTACACATATTTTAATACAAAGAAACAAGTGTGGCCTTCACTGTGTTCGATGATAAGGGAAAAGTTTGTAGAACACTCTACTCTGTGCCATGGTGGGTGGAAGCCTTTCATTTTAACTCTTTAGAGCATCTCTATATTAAATTCCTAAATATAAGAATTTCCTAAAGTGAGTGAGGCATAATGCCACCTTTTTATACGATATTGTGACATTTTTCTATCTCAATGAAACAATTATTTTTGTTCAATTGAATGATAACATTAGTCAAATGAATGATAGGGGAGTGACATCAATTTTAGAGCCAGCAAGGGTCTGATCAAACTCAGCCTGGTTCTCTCTGTTGACATTCAAGTCCACATCTGCAAGTCAGAAAGGGGTTACCTTTGGGGCCATTAAAGGCTAACTTCCTTTCTTTTTTTTGAGGGTTCCATGAAGAGGAGTTTATTTAGGGCAGAGGGGAGAGAGAGAGGGGAGGCCGGCCATGCCATGTGGAGAGAGGGGAAGGAAGGGGAGAGGGTCAGAGACAACCTGCAGGTGCATCGGTCACAGGGGCAAGAGAGAGAGGAGGGGCCAGACAGCCCCTTTTATAATAGTGGGCATGGCTACCTGGCTGTTGCCAGGTAGCTGCGGGAGGAGCATACCTGGCTGTTGCCAGGTAGCTAAAGGCTAACTTTCAAACTCCCTTTGCCTTGTTCACAAGGTTCTCAGAAGCAAGGCTGGGTTACACTGAGCTTTCCTGATGCCCTCTGTGTGTATATGTTCAGGCAATAATATTGTGTGTCATCTACATTTGACACAAAGTAGGGTGTTTGACTAGATTTAAATTCTCTTTAATAAAAAAACATATCCTTTTGGTAATAGATTGTAAATACGAAGGTGGAGTTGGAGGCTGATGAGTTTGTTTCCCACAATGTCTCAAGCCTAGCAGGTATTAGAAAGGAATGGAGGGCTGTGGACACGCAAACATGGTTGCATGGTTAGGTGTTTCTGTGTAAAAGCGTCCTGCCCAGAAACACCATTGGGGGAAGTCCATTATAAGACAGGCTTCCAACAATATGAGTATAAAATAAACAGCTGTGTTGACCAGCATCAGCTGTTGACATTCAGTGACACACAGGTATACACAGTGAGCACAGAAATAATGCAGAATTTAGAAAAAAAAAATGGGAGTTTCTCACCGTGTCAGGACATTCTGTCATCTGTCTGTATGAAAACCGGTAGTGTCCATAGCTGCTTCTTCAGCAAATGTATGTTGATATGAGAGTTAAACAAATAATGCAAATATAGCAGTAAGAATATTCTGGATTCCAGTATTATGGTTTGGATTGTCACCAAGCAATAGTAGGCATTATTGTCTCTCAAAGTTTTCTCAAAAACTTGGGTAATGGTTCTAGAAATTGCCGTGGAGCTGACAAAGTACTGATGCAGCCTCAGGTTGTGAGGCATGAGTAGAGAGGAGGAAGGAAGGCTTCCTGTGGTCCTCTCAGGTCTGTCTGGATCAAGTGATGTCATCTTTGCAATGTGAGGTAGTACCGATTCAAGACCAGCTACAGCTTTCCCAGTGTGGGAATTGTAGTGACCATTATTTCCAAAGCAAAACCCAGAAACATTTGATCCCTGAAATGTTCATACTGTGCTAAATGAGGAACTGGCTGCATGGTGGTGTCAGGGAGGGAGGGAGTCCTTGCTGTCATAAAAACAGTAAGCCTACTTTTGACTAATTTCCATGTTGGCTGTATGTTTCCTTTTGGGTACTTTCCTCATTCTTTTTTCTTAAGATAAATATAATATAATATGATATGATGATGATGATGATGATGATGATGATGATGGATACTGGAAGATCCATAGGGCAAGAGAAGAGCATTACTGCCCACAAATGAAATGAATTCTCTTGCTTTCTGTGTGACATGGCAGATGTGCTACAGAGCTTTCCTTGTCTTTGGTGGTAGGGGCTGGGCTTAGGAATTATGGAAGAAAAGGTAGAAAAGAATCAAAGCAAGAATGAAAGGGCACTGGGCTCACCCCTTTAATCCCAGGACCCAGGACGCAGAGGTGCAGTGTGGATCTCTATGAGTTTGAGTCCAGTTTGGACTGCATGTTGAGTTTAGGCCAGCTCAGGCTACCTAAGACTCTGTCTCAAAAAAATTAAGTATAAGTAAATTAGAAAAGAAAAAAAATGAATATTGATGGAAAAATATTTAGTAATCAGGAAGCATCAGTCAATTTTACCTGAATCATTATTTTTCCCAATTATTAAAAGAGAGCAATTATTAGATAAGGGTGGTATAGGTCATTCCCTTCCACCCTCACATATTGAGGGGTACAAATATCCTGGGCCATGCTAAATGGTAGGGCACTGACTTGGCAAATACCTGGTGTGTTACAATGAAGGGTGTCTTTCTTGTTTAATTAACCCATACATTACAGCTGGGCCTTGGGCAACATGGCCTGAGGGAACCTGCTTACTGGTGGTGAGGATGCCTATGAAGAAGTTGGAGGGTCTGACACCAGTAAGGACTGGCCTCTGGCTATGAGGTAAGGACAGCCCTAACCCTTCAGTGACCCGCTTCCTTGCCTAGCTATTACTACAAATACAAGCTTGCCTGTGCCGAACATATTTTTACATTATTTCACATTATTTTAGAATAATCCATGAATATAAAACATTGTTATTATTCTACTGAAAAAAATTGTGGTCTGAACAGATAAACCTAGTTCCTCAGAATGTTTCCATCCAGAGGTGAGGGGTACAAGAAGGATGAACCTTTCTTCTGTTGCTGTTCTGTGCACTCCTCACTTCATGTCAGGCTCTGCCACCCTGGGAGGACTTTGTCTATACAGTTAAGTTCAGAAGCTATCACCCAAGCTCACCAAGGTGACTCAAGCGGTCTGCATCATGTGTAGATTCAGTAGAGAATTCTGCTCTCAGCTTTCCCTCTCAGAACATGCTGAGCGAGGGAGTCTTCATAACACGCACTTGATGATTATAGAGAGAAATTGGAAGTCATCTGTGTCAAAGATGGGCTCAGTTAAGCAAATGATGAGACATCATGCATTACAATGGTATGTAGTCATAAGAGGGGGATTTTACAAGGAATATTTAATGATTTGAAAAAGTGATCATGAAATATTAAGCAAATAAAGAATATTTCAAGGACGTTCAATAAATCTATCAGTCCCTTGTACCTATTTAAATTTTAATTAATTATAATTCAATAAAATTAAAAATTTAGTTCTTCAGCTACATAAGGCACATTCCAAGTCCTCCAGAGTCGTGATCCTGGGCGGTGCAGACTGAGAATACCTATCAAGTGTCAGAGTGAGACGCTAATGCACAAGCTTGCAATTATAGAATTTTGTATGTATGCACAGAGAAAGTGTTAACAGGAAATAAAACACTTAATAATTATGCTAGTGTTTAGTTGGCAGGATTAGATAAAGGTTAGGAAGACACTTTCTGTAAAGGTCCACAGAGTAAATATTTTAAGTGTTATGAGTCCTATACACAGTGTTGCAGACACTGAATTCTGCTATTCTAACAGGTGTAAGCTAATAGG